>JADFDV010000097.1:3942150-4542150 GCA_019097775.1 Moniezia expansa | reverse complement strand
ATTTTGAGCTCAACGATCGCGATGTTGAACTAGTCACTCTGCTTGAGGGTTGAATTTGTTGGATAGCGCTGATCATTGATGATGGTTCGATGAGTGAGACGAAACCACTTGCTAGTGATTTTGAAGCAGTGGCCGACATTTCTTTGATAGCTAGTCGTGTCTGATTCGATTGGGTGTCTCTCAGCACTTCAGCATTATAATCTCCCTGGCTCAGCTTCAGTGAAATTTCCGACGTGCCCCTAACAGAAGCAATCTGAACGCCTGAACACTCGCTGAGGATAGGCAAGGCTGCCATATCCGTGGGGCAAAGGACCGTTTCGGCTGCAATGGACTTAGCTATGTGAGGCACACGGCTAGCATCGAGACTCATTTGTTGCAACTTCAGTTCTGTTGGGACCAGAACCGCTCCAACCTGGGTCGTGTTGTCGACCGATTGGATGCCAGTAGAGCTGTAAAATATTTGAGGAGTTGACGTCTGATCTACATGATTACGCGATTGATCGAGTCCTTCATATTGTAGACGTGACTTTCTCGAATCAATTGAAGCAAAAGGCCTCTCGCTGGCAATCTTGATACTGACGTGTTTGGCATCTCTGACGGGCACCACATCAACGCCACTTGATTCTTGCAATATCTGCCGATACTGGAATTCCGAGGAGCATAGCATATTATGGATGTCAACTTCCTCTTCCAATGGATTTTTTTGTGTGGTCGAGACAGACTCTCTGTTTTTGGAACTGTCCCTTTGCACCGAGACTGTTTGAGGAACTAGCTTCAGCCCGACTTGTGCTGAATAATCTCTGACCTCTTTCGTTGGGACATGTGAAGCTACTGTTGATGCCTCTGTTGTATGAGTCAAGGAATGCCCAGTACCTTGAATAAGTCCTGGACGTCGAAATGAACTCGTTGAAGTGGAATCAACCTCACGGAGTTTGGGGGTGACCCGTCCCGAGCAAAGAGCTTCATGGACTAGACTCAAATCTGTACTCTGTCGGAGCAAATTCATTTGGGTGGTCGAAATGCCGACTGCACTACTCGATGCAAGTGGTAGGACAAACTTTTCTTGATCCTGATTCACAGACATGCACTCTGTTGCCCTCCTACTTGATGAATGATATACTCCCATTGTAGAATCAGAACCTGAACCGTCAACTGTCCCAAGGAAACTCTTTCCGTTTGCATGGACACTGACCTCATCAACCCTCGACAATGGAAGGACATGAATGCCCTGAGCATTGGTTAGAACAGGAGTCATTTCTGTTGCAGAAGATGCCAATACAGCGCTCACGCTGACTTCTGCGGTTCTGCTCTGATTCAGGGGCACAGAAACCTCGAGGTTGTTCACTTTCACCTTCTCCATAGTAACGTTCGTTGGGATCAGAAGCGTGCCAACTTGGACGGATTTTGAGCTCAACGATCGCGATGTTGAACTAGTCACTCTGCTTGAGGGTTGAATTTGTTGGATAGCGCTGATCATTGATGATGGTTCGATGAGTGAGACGAAACCACTTGCTAGTGATTTTGAAGCAGTGGCCGACATTTCTTTGATAGCTAGTCGTGTCTGATTCGATTGGGTGTCTCTCAGCACTTCAGCATTATAATCTCCCTGGCTCAGCTTCAGTGAAATTTCCGACGTGCCCCTAACAGAAGCAATCTGAACGCCTGAACACTCGCTGAGGATAGGCAAGGCTGCCATATCCGTGGGGCAAAGGACCGTTTCGGCTGCAATGGACTTAGCTATGTGAGGCACACGGCTAGCATCGAGACTCATTTGTTGCAACTTCAGTTCTGTTGGGACCAGAACCGCTCCAACCTGGGTCGTGTTGTCGACCGATTGGATGCCAGTAGAGCTGTAAAATATTTGAGGAGTTGACGTCTGATCTACATGATTACGCGATTGATCGAGTCCTTCATATTGTAGATGTGACTTTCTCGAATCAATTGAAGCAAAAGGCCTCTCGCTGGCAATCTTGATACTGACGTGTTTGGCATCTCTGACGGGCACCACATCAACGCCACTTGATTCTTGCAATATCTGCCGATACTGGAATTCCGAGGAGCATAGCATATTATGGATGTCAACTTCCTCTTCCAATGGATTTTTTTGTGTGGTCGAGACAGACTCTCTGTTTTTGGAACTGTCCCTTTGCACCGAGACTGTTTGAGGAACTAGCTTCAGCCCGACTTGTGCTGAATAATCTCTGACCTCTTTCGTTGGGACATGTGAAGCTACTGTTGATGCCTCTGTTGTATGAGTCAAGGAATGCCCAGTACCTTGAATAAGTCCTGGACGTCGAAATGAACTCGTTGAAGTGGAATCAACCTCACGGAGTTTGGGGGTGACCCGTCCCGAGCAAAGAGCTTCATGGACTAGACTCAAATCTGTACTCTGTCGGAGCAAATTCATTTGGGTGGTCGAAATGCCGACTGCACTACTCGATGCAAGTGGTAGGACAAACTTTTCTTGATCCTGATTCACAGACATGCACTCTGTTGCCCTCCTACTTGATGAATGATATACTCCCATTGTAGAATCAGAACCTGAACCGTCAACTGTCCCAAGGAAACTCTTTCCGTTTGCATGGACACTGACCTCATCAACCCTCGACAATGGAAGGACATGAATGCCCTGAGCATTGGTTAGAACAGGAGTCATTTCTGTTGCAGAAGATGCCAATACAGCGCTCACGCTGACTTCTGCGGTTCTGCTCTGATTCAGGGGCACAGAAACCTCGAGGTTGTTCACTTTCACCTTCTCCATAGTAACGTTCGTTGGGATCAGAAGCGTGCCAACTTGGACGGATTTTGAGCTCAACGATCGCGATGTTGAACTAGTCACTCTGCTTGAGGGTTGAATTTGTTGGATAGCGCTGATCATTGATGATGGTTCGATGAGTGAGACGAAACCACTTGCTAGTGATTTTGAAGCAGTGGCCGACATTTCTTTGATAGCTAGTCGTGTCTGATTCGATTGGGTGTCTCTCAGCACTTCAGCATTATAATCTCCCTGGCTCAGCTTCAGTGAAATTTCCGACGTGCCCCTAACAGAAGCAATCTGAACGCCTGAACACTCGCTGAGGATAGGCAAGGCTGCCATATCCGTGGGGCAAAGGACCGTTTCGGCTGCAATGGACTTAGCTATGTGAGGCACACGGCTAGCATCGAGACTCATTTGTTGCAACTTCAGTTCTGTTGGGACCAGAACCGCTCCAACCTGGGTCGTGTTGTCGACCGATTGGATGCCAGTAGAGCTGTAAAATATTTGAGGAGTTGACGTCTGATCTACATGATTACGCGATTGATCGAGTCCTTCATATTGTAGACGTGACTTTCTCGAATCAATTGAAGCAAAAGGCCTCTCGCTGGCAATCTTGATACTGACGTGTTTGGCATCTCTGACGGGCACCACATCAACGCCACTTGATTCTTGCAATATCTGCCGATACTGGAATTCCGAGGAGCATAGCATATTATGGATGTCAACTTCCTCTTCCAATGGATTTTTTTGTGTGGTCGAGACAGACTCTCTGTTTTTGGAACTGTCCCTTTGCACCGAGACTGTTTGAGGAACTAGCTTCAGCCCGACTTGTGCTGAATAATCTCTGACCTCTTTCGTTGGGACATGTGAAGCTACTGTTGATGCCTCTGTTGTATGAGTCAAGGAATGCCCAGTACCTTGAATAAGTCCTGGACGTCGAAATGAACTCGTTGAAGTGGAATCAACCTCACGGAGTTTGGGGGTGACCCGTCCCGAGCAAAGAGCTTCATGGACTAGACTCAAATCTGTACTCTGTCGGAGCAAATTCATTTGGGTGGTCGAAATGCCGACTGCACTACTCGATGCAAGTGGTAGGACAAACTTTTCTTGATCCTGATTCACAGACATGCACTCTGTTGCCCTCCTACTTGATGAATGATATACTCCCATTGTAGAATCAGAACCTGAACCGTCAACTGTCCCAAGGAAACTCTTTCCGTTTGCATGGACACTGACCTCATCAACCCTCGACAATGGAAGGACATGAATGCCCTGAGCATTGGTTAGAACAGGAGTCATTTCTGTTGCAGAAGATGCCAATACAGCGCTCACGCTGACTTCTGCGGTTCTGCTCTGATTCAGGGGCACAGAAACCTCGAGGTTGTTCACTTTCACCTTCTCCATAGTAACGTTCGTTGGGATCAGAAGCGTGCCAACTTGGACGGATTTTGAGCTCAACGATCGCGATGTTGAACTAGTCACTCTGCTTGAGGGTTGAATTTGTTGGATAGCGCTGATCATTGATGATGGTTCGATGAGTGAGACGAAACCACTTGCTAGTGATTTTGAAGCAGTGGCCGACATTTCTTTGATAGCTAGTCGTGTCTGATTCGATTGGGTGTCTCTCAGCACTTCAGCATTATAATCTCCCTGGCTCAGCTTCAGTGAAATTTCCGACGTGCCCCTAACAGAAGCAATCTGAACGCCTGAACACTCGCTGAGGATAGGCAAGGCTGCCATATCCGTGGGGCAAAGGACCGTTTCGGCTGCAATGGACTTAGCTATGTGAGGCACACGGCTAGCATCGAGACTCATTTGTTGCAACTTCAGTTCTGTTGGGACCAGAACCGCTCCAACCTGGGTCGTGTTGTCGACCGATTGGATGCCAGTAGAGCTGTAAAATATTTGAGGAGTTGACGTCTGATCTACATGATTACGCGATTGATCGAGTCCTTCATATTGTAGATGTGACTTTCTCGAATCAATTGAAGCAAAAGGCCTCTCGCTGGCAATCTTGATACTGACGTGTTTGGCATCTCTGACGGGCACCACATCAACGCCACTTGATTCTTGCAATATCTGCCGATACTGGAATTCCGAGGAGCATAGCATATTATGGATGTCAACTTCCTCTTCCAATGGATTTTTTTGTGTGGTCGAGACAGACTCTCTGTTTTTGGAACTGTCCCTTTGCACCGAGACTGTTTGAGGAACTAGCTTCAGCCCGACTTGTGCTGAATAATCTCTGACCTCTTTCGTTGGGACATGTGAAGCTACTGTTGATGCCTCTGTTGTATGAGTCAAGGAATGCCCAGTACCTTGAATAAGTCCTGGACGTCGAAATGAACTCGTTGAAGTGGAATCAACCTCACGGAGTTTGGGGGTGACCCGTCCCGAGCAAAGAGCTTCATGGACTAGACTCAAATCTGTACTCTGTCGGAGCAAATTCATTTGGGTGGTCGAAATGCCGACTGCACTACTCGATGCAAGTGGTAGGACAAACTTTTCTTGATCCTGATTCACAGACATGCACTCTGTTGCCCTCCTACTTGATGAATGATATACTCCCATTGTAGAATCAGAACCTGAACCGTCAACTGTCCCAAGGAAACTCTTTCCGTTTGCATGGACACTGACCTCATCAACCCTCGACAATGGAAGGACATGAATGCCCTGAGCATTGGTTAGAACAGGAGTCATTTCTGTTGCAGAAGATGCCAATACAGCGCTCACGCTGACTTCTGCGGTTCTGCTCTGATTCAGGGGCACAGAAACCTCGAGGTTGTTCACTTTCACCTTCTCCATAGTAACGTTCGTTGGGATCAGAAGCGTGCCAACTTGGACGGATTTTGAGCTCAACGATCGCGATGTTGAACTAGTCACTCTGCTTGAGGGTTGAATTTGTTGGATAGCGCTGATCATTGATGATGGTTCGATGAGTGAGACGAAACCACTTGCTAGTGATTTTGAAGCAGTGACCGACATTTCTTTGATAGCTAGTCGTGTCTGATTCGATTGGGTGTCTCTCAGCACTTCAGCATTATAATCTCCCTGGCTCAGCTTCAGTGAAATTTCCGACGTGCCCCTAACAGAAGCAATCTGAACGCCTGAACACTCGCTGAGGATAGGCAAGGCTGCCATATCCGTGGGGCAAAGGACCGTTTCGGCTGCAATGGACTTAGCTATGTGAGGCACACGGCTAGCATCGAGACTCATTTGTTGCAACTTCAGTTCTGTTGGGACCAGAACCGCTCCAACCTGGGTCGTGTTGTCGACCGATTGGATGCCAGTAGAGCTGTAAAATATTTGAGGAGTTGACGTCTGATCTACATGGTTACGCGATTGATCGAGTCCTTCATATTGTAGATGTGACTTTCTCGAATTAATTGAAGCCAAGGATCTCTCTCTGGGCATCTTGATATTTTTATTTGCCTTCTCGGTGCTCTCCGCGTAATGCACTCTCAGATGAGGGGTATTCTTTTTCATTTTAGAAAATTTTCCTACTTCTTTTTGTTTAGTGCTTTCATGGGCCCCCTCTTGTTGGAGTGGTTTTGCGTCTACCGTTGTGTAGAATGTTTCACCATTACTTTCGACATATATATCATGAACATTTTCGATTGGTATTATATTTACTCCTCTAGATTCTGTCAAAACCTCGTCATATCGTGTCGGTTTCGTACAGAGCAGTGCTCTGACGCCTACATGTTCTACTCTCTCCATTCCTTCTTGTTCATTCACTACGTCAAGATTCTCAACTCTTATTTCGTCAACGGTAATATCCTTGGGTACTAGTTTTAAGCCCACTTGTATGTCTTTGTCCATCGGTATTTTCTGCCTTCTAACAAAACTTACTTCACCACTTGGTTTATATCTGCTTTCCCAATAGCCTCGTGTTTGATTGCGTCCTGTTGAATACTGGACATCTTTAACTCGCAATGTAGTCGTAAATTCTAGATCTCCAGGGTCAAAAACAGGACTATCCTGCCGAGATGAGAAGACATTTATCGAAGGGATTTTCGACCTGCCACTACCTACTCTGAAATTCTTGCTTCCATCCTTGCCTCCAGCGATGGAAGATCCCTTCTTAGCAGAGGTTATACTAGTAGCAAAGCGGTCGCCGCAGTAGTCGAGGGAAAGACTACCACTTTCATCGATTTGGACAACACTAACACCGGTGGCCTCTGAAAGCTCCTCGTGATAGTGAATTCCGGAAGTGCAAAAAATGGCACTGACATCGACTTCTTTCAAGTTTCGGCTAGTCTTTCCTATTAGGACAGCTTCCATATTTTCCACTTTAAGTGGCTTGACTTCGATGCTGCTAGGAATAAGTTTTATTCCAACTTGAACACTACGTTCAATTAAGTGCTGTCTTTCTGTACTCGTTAACGAGAATCGTTTTTCTGAAATGGTGGATCCTATCATACTTCCACTTAAAGAGTTCGACGAGTTTTGAACATTGGAATCAATCATAACCAGTCTGTAACGAGGGTTTAGATCATGATCTAACAAACTTTGCGCTTGAGTGGAGAAGTCACCCTTATCAGTTTGGAGAATAGCTTCCGCTTGAAGTCTCAAGCCGCTCGATGTAGCCATGAATCCATCAGATGATTTTTTCATTGCGGCGTTCGCCAATGGTTTATTCTCAAATAATGGAGTCTTCCCATTGACCAAACTACTCCACCATCCGTTAAACTTATTCTTAATTCTTGTTGATTGTTCCCTAGTGATGGTTCGAGGTCCATCACCATCAGAGGCCATTTCAATTTCCATTTCGCCTGATTGATCTAGAGAGCAAATCACAATTCCACTGTCATCGCACAGCTCTGTTTTCATCTCTATTTCGGCTGGACAACGTATCGACTGAAGTGAGAGACTTTCTCGCCATCCAGTGGAAGTAGTTGGAGCCTCAAGTTTCAGATTATTGATGGGAATTTGTGAGAGCTTCAAAACTTGTGGAACCAGTTTTGCTCCGACCTGAACTCCGGTCGTCTGTCGCCCTACACCTTGCTGTCGTGCTACTGCGGGAAAGTAAAAATCTTCTTCTACACTCGGAACACTTAAATCAACTGTTTGGATGACCGCTTCCTTTGTCACATATCCAACATGCGGTGATGGTGGTCCTAACGGATCCCCGGGATCAGGAATCTTAGCCCGAATATTTATTGTCTGATTTATCAATCTATTGTTGAGCAGTTCACAAACCACAGATCGAGATGCGATTGTCGGGCCTCTACGACGACCATCGAATTGACCAGTTTCCAAAACAATACTTGCTGGAAGGAGGTTTGGCTTCTGCTTTGCAGGCATTTCAGTTATAATTTGTGTCTGTACATCGGATACTGAGAAAGGACTACACCGCACGATTGTGCTTGACCTCGAACTGTCTATATGTAAAATTCCAATTTTTTCTAGCGGAAGAATTTCGATTCCACTTTGCCCATCTACGAGATTGTTCTGAAGTTCTACCTGAGCTGGATATAGTATAGCTGAGATTGGCGACGTCTGCTCACTGATCTCCTTGTTAATTCGTGAAACTGAGGCTTCCATATTCTCCAGTGACACAGGAGAAACGCCGATAGACAGGGGGATCAGTTGACTTCCTACCTGCATTGACGCATCCACAGGCACCTTCGTACTTCCTTCAGTAATTCCAGAGCCAATCTGACGAGCATTGGCAGCACACTCCGAAAAAGCTATTTCGGTGCTTGTGGATTGAACACCCCTAGCGGAGACAACGTAGCTCACTTGGGTCTGTATATCATCCTGCTTGCTCCCATAGTGCATTTTTGGATCAAATTGCGTTTGTATTTCACGGTATTTCTCATAGCATTTGGGACACAGAATCTCCACAATAGCACGAAGATTCTCTTCAGGCGCATTATTCACACTTGCATGGCTAATTTCAACTGAGGATCGTGTAGTTGAGTACACTCCTGGAACGTTCGCGTTACATCGATTGAAATCCGGTTCATTTTCAACCAGATCTGCTGACTGTCTTCCTATTTCAGAAAGGCGCACCATGTTACTGATCTGTGTCTGTAAATCGGATGTTGGGGCCTTGTCTGCGCGCTCGAAGACTTGAGATACTACGAAGCTTAACTTCGGCACAACGCTCGCATGGGCAGCAAGCTCTGCAGTCTTAGCCTTACTGCGCGAGTCCTTTGTTCGTAGAACAAGCGCCGCTTGAGTCGAGAGGAGCCTGGCATTATTTGTTTGGAAATCAACTGAACCCGACCGAATCCCATCATGGGTCAAGGAGCCAAAAGCAACTTCTTTGTTGTGAGTAATGACTAGATTACCGATACCTTTATAGTCAGCGATCGATATATCACTACCTTCATACAATTCTGTTTGAAATTTCATATCCGCTGGACAGATTAAAGAGTCAACCGGCAACCCAATATCAATTTCCTTTAGAGGATTAGTTAATGAAATTTCCATGTTCATTGTGCTGATTTTACTGATTGTCACTTCCGTCGGAACAAGTTTTGAAGAAACTTGTGTTCCGCAGTCACGCACTACTTTATGAATTAGAGTTTCAGTGTCGCATGCTGCACTACCATGCTTGGCTTCCACATTTCCGCCAATGCGAGTTTTCTTTTTCCCTAAGTCAGTTCCAGCAATATGTTGTATTTGCGTGCACAGATTTGAAGTTGCTGTGATACTATTCCGCTTCTTATATTCTGAGAGATAAGACTCCAAGTCAGAATGAATCCCACGAGAGTGCAAGATACAGGAGATCTGGGTCATAACATCGGAAGTTGATCGTTCGCCACTGATGAATCCTTTTGATTCCATATCGGGTAGAAGGTGGAATGCTGTAGATGTGCCTTCAGTAGTTTTGACTTTCGGTCTGTGTGAAGGAATGTTGACGACTTCCATCCTAGCTACAGCCTGCACAGCTGCAGGTTTGTTCAAGATTCCAATCTGTGTTTGAACTTCAGAAGATAGGGCATCTGCGGAACTTCCACACCCAAGAACGTCATTTCGAGCGAATCCGATCATCTGGCTAATCGGTCTATTTATTACCTGAGTTTGAACCTCACGGACTTTAAATCGTCGTTGAGAATCTGTTGTAGCATACGCTATGGCGTTTCTCAGTCCTAAATTAAGTGAATCTACGTCGTTTATACCCAAGACCTGCACTCCGGGACCCTCAAACAGTTCCACGGATGTTCCAACCGATACGGGACACAACAGTTCACCGACTCTGAGACCAAGACCCTCTGATTCTTTGCTGTTCTGCACTTCCAGTCCAAGATTTTCTATGCCCACACGAGAGAGATCAATAGCCTTAGGCATTACACGAACACCCACTTGAGAAGCAGCATTCTTATTCACTCGTATGATCTGAGCCTGAACGTCAGATGTGCTCTTCCCATTCAACTGACTGCTAGATCGTCGCATCTCAGCGACTCTTGACTCTGAAAAATCATCACGATTATATTGTGATCCTGCATTCACAGTAACTCGAAGGATTTGGGTCTGCAGATCATTCGTGCTTACACTTCTCTTGAGACTGGCGGCACCGGCGAATATAGTTCCGCTTGAATCTTGACGAGTGTGTGAGGTGACCATCTGTTTTGCCACTTGGCCGTAGTCAGATGAAGAGTGAGTTTCACCCGAAGATTCGTAGGGATCTGTTTCGAAATTATCTCCGGTGGTGCGATAATTGTTTTCAACTACTTGGGGCTTGGGAAAACGTGTTGCAGGAAAGTGTTTAAGAATATCATTCACCGGTTCAGAGGTGTACTCACTGATCACGCGATCAAAGGCATTTCGTCTATTCTTCCATGAATTCATTCGTTCCTGTAGGCTTTTCAATTGGTTTTCCTTCTCTTGGTGCACTTTTCTTGAATGAAGAAAGTACGAAAGCATTGTATCATTGAATATGAGGACAATGGAGATGAAGTTTCTCTGCAACTCACTCTATTCTAGAGATCTCATTGAAGATGTGCAGTCGCTCATCCTCGATAGATTTGAGATACCGTTGAACCTCTTCTGCATTCATTGAAACCCGAGCCTGGACCTGATCAGCATAAGCAGTCTGGTCGAGTATCCGACGTAGAGGTGCATGCAGGGCTCGAATATCTGAGGCATTTAGTGAAACTGCACCACGTGGTGGTCGGCGGTGAGCTGAAATTAAGATCAAGGGCTAGACCAAACTATCTCACTGAAAAATCACCGCTTGGTTTACTGGTTTACTTCAGTAACGCAATGCGTATCTCTCCTTAACAGTAGGGCTAGGAAGTGCATTAATACTTATGTGCAAAGTGCACGTAAGTTCCCAGTTATTGCAGTGGACAGTCAAATTTAATTCATCATAGCGCTAATAAGCGTTAATCAGAACAGATAATAAATAATATGTCATCAGACTTTCATTTAACATAGGTGTTTATCCATAGCCCCCAACTTTTTAAACGTTGCCGTTTATGTTAATTAAAAACCACTAAGGTCAGATTCCGTGAAGACCCACCATAGTCCAACGGCTTAGTTAATTAGGTCGATTTAAAGACAATCGCCTTAGCTTTCAGAATTTGATCACAGGTTCCCTAAATCCACAGTGATTTCAAATTAAAGAAAAAGTAAAATAAAATGGGACACCACTGTATGAATAGCTAAAAATAGCCAAATACTCTTCGAGACATCAAATATAGATGAAACTTAACATGAATGCTTGTAATTAACACTATTTCAGTGTCGTATTTGATAAGACGACTAGTTGGGCAATTAGTTCGAACATGGATGATGCCATAGAGTGCACCTGTATCTAACAGTAGATCCAAATACACACAAGCCTGTCCAATACGGCATTCGCTCATTCACGTTAAGTAAAAAACACCCTTTAGAAAAAGTTCCTGCAGAAATTGCCGTTTATGATATTTTTCCAAACCCAAACTGGACCAATGCCTCTCAATCTGTATCGATCAGCTCTGGGCCTACGTACGTGCAAAAGGGATTAAAAACCCGATTGAAGAAGTAAGGTTAAGATATTCTGTTAATTGGCCTGGACTGGACTCTGGTGAAATATTATGCCAATTAACCAATCTAGACACAAAACCTTGTGTGTACGGTCGTATTGACTTCAACGATCTGCACGCGTTTGCGCCCTTTCTGCGATCTTAAACATTAACTGTTCAATACTGGGAGTAATGCACCTATGAGTGCCTGATTCCTACAGAGCTTTAACATTTCCTTCCTTGTGCGCTCAGATTACTTTATATAAATACTTATATCATTTCAACCCATAATTTCATTTGCTTAATCTCAGCAGAAAATGAATTTCATGTCCGTCGAGTTGGATAAGCTAATGGGAGGCAACTTTCGCATAGCCTTGAAGAAAAGTAAACTTCATCAAGGAGAGTATCAGCTTACGTGAGAGAAGCATCAGGGTGTTGGTGAACTTAACATAGGCACTATTAAGGGTACCGCTGTCATAATTGGGGGCGATGAGAACAGAATCCAGATCATCAAGAAATGCGTTCATCTCATCCTCGTGGATAAAATAGACGGCCTACCAAGGCAAAAAAACGCGGGATCGTTGAGATCGAAATTATATGATCACATCTTATCCACTAAAGTAAATAATACCTTATCATTAAACAGTTATTTTTGTCATGTAAATGAGTGGCTTCTAGTAAATACCACTAGATAGAGGCTTTGAAAAATTAACTGTCTCTAGGATGTTACTGTTCTTCGCACACACGTCTTCATGAATAGGTTCGTATGACATTGGTTACCAAAGTTAACATAACCATTGCTCATCACTGATGATGTAGAACTGCACAGATTTTAGAGAACAAAAAGTTTTCAGTAGACTGAATTTGTTGTCGAAAACAACTATCATTATCAAGTGTATTTCCAAGGGATTTTTCAATAGGGTTTGACGCGCTATAAAATTTTGACCGTGGAGGTTAGCTATATGTAACAATTACTGAGTTAAATGAAAAGAATGTTTTAGATTTTAAAGTAAAGTCAGTTACACCTAGAAATATAAATTAAATTCAACCACGCGGTAATTTTTTTAATCTAAGAGTGATTATTATTTATATTATTATTTGGCAAGCTAATGCATGTCATAAAAAGAGATACACTTCAGGCCATTAGGGGTAAACAAGGCATTATATAACCAAGTAACACGAACTAAAATTGATTAGTACAAAAAACGTTCCTTAAGCCGATTAATAGAATGCCAAACAGTTGCATATTACTTACATCGTTTTTGCAATAGCCTTCAAAGAGAGTGGTGTAATACTTGACCAATTTGCCTTTTGTCCGTTCCAGTACACGCTTCCAATCTGAGACACACTTTCTCTGAAGACTAGAATTTGGACAAAACATTAAAAAATTTTAGACTGAGAATAGCAACGACTTTTGGGATTGATGTAGCCGCATTCTGCGGAGCAGGGCACCAATGAAACAAAGGGCACAAAAACTAATTTAAACTGTACTCATTTGGTGGTCTCTGAGCAGCATTAATGGAATGTTCATGAAATGGAAAATGTCTACGGGAATTGAACCATATCGATGCCAGATCATTCCTGGGTTCAAAATAGTGGTCCTTGCAGATTGTCCAACATAATAGTGGCTAGTTTACTGGCGATGATGATAGTGATAGATATATTAAAGTATAGGATAGAATAAGTTTTGACCTTAAGAGCGCATTTTCTGTATGCAAACAATATGATGCTCTACTTGGTGCAAGTTTTGCATGCCCTTTTTGAGGTGTACTACACTTATCAAGCATACCCAAGATAAATACTAATGAAGCGGTTGCCTCGAATTCGTAGGATCGCTTAAGATCCAAACTAAACTCTTGATGGTTAGTTCAAGGCTTCTTAAACCCAAATTGATAAAAAAGGTACATGTGATGTGGGTGACAGAGACAGTAACCCGGTTTGTGGGCACATTGAGCATCTTCGCAAGCGAATAAAGACTTTCTTACAATGGGGTATCTTGTTCTTTTCCTCCCTATTTATACCCATAACGTCATATCGTTCCGGTACAGGCACACTAACTGAATTCTCCCTACTAATAGCGTGATACTGCGATTCTTAAACGACTGAAATCCTTAAGTTTACTCAGAAAAATGAAACTTGATTACTAATCAAATGGGTAAGAAATCAAAATAAAAGGACTCTTAAAGCAAAAGTTTAATTCCTCTGTGTTCATCTTTTTCTCAGTCACCTTTGAGGTCGGTCCTCGATAAGACTCACCGATTTTGTCCTGCTATTATGTGGATTGAGTTGAATGAACAAAGAAGTAAAAACATTTTCCGATATCCAAATTAAGTAGAAGTCAAGTGCGTAAACTGTTTGAATACGAAATCATTAAACACACCCATGTTCTAAAACGACAGACTGAATTGGAGTAACCTTTTAACTTTCATCTCAATACATCACCCTGATTCACCACTTAGCGGTACATTTTTGCCTTAAAATAATTTCACCCCCTTGAAATAAAAGTTCTTGTAACCAGTTAGGCATTTCAGTATGATAATGGTTTTGAATAGCACAGTGTTGAATAAAAGAAGTTCTAAAATAGCTAATTCATCATATGAGCAAGTTACCTATTAGCCTTGAAAACTTCATCTTGATTAGGGCCAACTGTAGTGAAAATAAGGGAGGGTACCTCGCGTTCTCCAAAAGTGGTTTTTACTCTCCAGAAGTTAGGGTTTTCATTATTCATTAGGATCATCTCTTCGCCCTTTCGAATGGCGAAATCAGGACCAGAGAGGTCGATGAGGGCCTTCACCATAACAACCTGTTGGGCCATAGTGGATGGGGTGTCAACAGTTCTTCCGCAGACTACACGAGAAAGACGATTTTGAACTGGTTTCAAGTGACGCGCCATTTCGGTGAGCTGGCAGGTCTGCTCCCATGTACGAACCAGCTCAACGTGGTCATTCTAGTAAAAGAGATGGTTCGAGATATTAGGCCTAGTGTGTATACGCAAGTACTATAGACCAGAATGGCGTACTTCAAGTTCCTGGGCTAATAGAACGGCTTCATCGACTAAGCCTTGCGGGGCAAATAGCAACATTTTCATTTCTGCCAATCCGATCATTTTATCGATGTGAGCGTCGACTTCGTTGGCCATATGGTGAAACTGTCAGTGAAAATAGCTAGCATTAGCAACTATACTCGACAAAGTTGCTGGTTTATAGTTGAAATTTACAGACCTGCTGGTACGACGCGGCATCTTTTAAATGGGTCTGAGTAATCGCGGATAACTTAGCAATATATTCCCAGCAATTATTTACATTTTCAGTTAGGGCCTGAAAATAAAGGAAAAAAAGCTGTGATTGACTGCCATAAAATACTAGAGGTGGGAGGAGACAAACTTACTTTATTTGCATAAACAGTTTGTGATGCAGCGTTTGACGAGCTTGCTGCAACTGCAGCCTGGGCTATTTTATTTGTCAATTCCTGAGAACGATTTTAAAACAGAATTTCATTAAAATTTACTGCCGTCTATGGAAAACATGCATATAAGATTAATTTGGTGTGGACATTAATAAGTTCGATGGTCAACCATCTGCGAAATTCCTAGTGTAACCCGAATTGGTCACCTAAACGCAGCACAGCGCCTTGCAAGTTCCTCTCAATGAATCCAACCCATTTCAGTGCTTCATAATGCATTTAAATGGTTAAAAACTTTGTGAATGGCTATCGTGCGAAATCTCAAGAATTTAAAAAGTGGAAGATAGATTAAAAGATGGTGCCAAGAAGGATATTTTGTAATTCGTATGGCACCCATTGCACTCACTGTAAGCGGTGCCTCAAGCTTGGTTATGCCTTTCAAATAGGAAAGAACGTCAGCATTAAGACGAATGCCGTTCTTCAAGTCTTCTATTTCTTCGCCATAACGCTCTTGTAACTTTTCATTCTGTAAGAAAATGTAAATACCTTGTTAATGCCCTTGAAATACAGTTATATGTTTTGCATCAATTTAATTATATTGTGATCAAAGCACAATTATTTTTGGGAATTTTTGAATTCATGTTTAGTCCTAAATCAAATGGCGTGTCTATTTATAATGCATAATTTTACTAAATAAATGATTTTCTAACGAGAATGTTCCTACAAAACATGAAAGATGCTAACAAGGGTTGGAAATTTACCCCGCCAATGCGGCGTTGAAGGTCAATGATCCCCTGAAGGAATTGCTCCTGACGAATTCGCTCTTCGTCGAGGGCCAAGTGGTTTACTCCGACATGAAGGTCACTAGCTACTTGCTATTTATTAATAGGAAAAGATATTTGCAGTTGTTATTTATAGTTTTTCATATTTAAAAATCCAAATAATTAAATACGTTGATTATATGGCCAATTTTTTATTTTGACCGGAAGTGAATGTCTTTAGAATCATTGTTTATTGGATGTAGCATGAATAAAATAGCTCTTCAAGGGTCTAGGTAATTTATCGAAACGTAAATAAACTTTGATCTTGATCAAAAATACTTCATAGTCACTTAGTATACATAAGCAACTTAATTTTTTAGTTAAAAAAGCGAGAGGCGAAATTCAATCCAGCACTCTGAGTTTGCTGCAGACACCTATGTTTGCAACACAAAAAACACTGCACCTATATTCTGAATTTTCTTTTCGTCCTGAGGCCCAATAAAAGTTAGCAGCCACACCGTTTTTCCTTCGATGGCCTCATAATTTCAGACTTCAATGTAGGAATGGTGACCCTAGCTTGAGATTGGAATGCATCCGCACGTAGGCTTTCTTTGTAGACAGGCAGACACAGTTAATTAACGGTAGTACTAGTATTTTCGTGAAAAGATTGTTAATCCTTTTCCAATGGATGCTGAAACAGCTCATACGATTTATTATCGATTAGAACATTTATGTGTTCAAACTTCTACTGGTTTCCGGTAATCCTCGAGGGTTGAATCCGAAGAACTGTCAGGTTTAGCCAGAGCTTGAGAGTTGATGACAAATATCTCACAGTAGACAACTTAAATGGACGTTTTATTGCACTATTCAACCCGATGATGCATTTCCAATACTGGTGCAGAGGTCACGCAATATGACAGATCCGCCAATCTCTGGTGCATGTGCGAAAGGCTTCCAACTAACGCATTATCAGTATGGTATGTGCTATGTGCCCTCTTTGAACTGAAATCAAGTTCCACTTAATGATATCGGCTAAATTCAATATAACCTAGTTAGTTTATAAAACATTTATACATTTTAGTAGTGACAGTACTAAAGTCGATTTGAGGTATGACAATAGAACCTGACTTACTTTGTAATTCGCCAATTCGCGATCAATAGAAGTAGCACCTATAATAAGTTACATCAAAATTTAAATATAATTTCAATGGCGTTTGCGACTATATTAAAAATTTCGCTGCAAGGTTCTAACATTTTAACCCTCGTGATAATGAGAGAAGTTTACCACATATTACTGCCTAGTTAATTCGATGATGCAAGACTTAACTGGGGATTCCATTTACTGAAGATAGAACTTAAACCCTCTCATTGTATGATTTTATTTCCTGGATTGCTAGCTTGCACAAATTGTGAAAAATTATGGCTTAGAATTCGGCTCTCCACTTCACGATAGCTTTCATAATCTCGTGCCATGATTATTTATTGTGATTAAAGCGATTACGTTGTTTTAGTGTACACTGCCAGCTACATGGCGGAAGTGGAAAAAGTTATTCTCAATTGAAAACCGACCAAATATATTATTCCATAAGTGCAAAGGCTGTAAAAATGTTTAAACTGTACTAGATTTTGTTAATTAACTTATTTTTTTTGGTGAAAACGTACTTGAATTGATGGACAATAACTTGAATAGTAAATAATGTATGCTTCGAAATTTTAAACCTGACAATTCATATACAAACAAACAAATAATTATTTAACCTAAATGTAAGAAAAGTACAAGTTGCATACCTGCGGCCATTATCACAAATGCTCCAATACTGAAATTTGTGCAAGTACTTGTGAGGTTAAATTTCGGTGGTGTTTACGAATTTAGAAAAAAAACTATCTTGTTGAAAAAGTTCGTTGCTAAAGCTCAGCGGTAATATGGATGCTAGAGTCCTCTCTAATAAGGGTGAGAACAAAAGATAGAGCTTTAGTTTTCCGATAGGAGGATTAGTTAAAGACTGCTGACTGATGGAACCACCAACCAATGAGATCACGATCAAGTGAGCACAACTCAAAGCTCGTTGCCACCACTGTTGCATCGATGAAAAGTGGCTACCTTACGTTGCACGAGAAAGAATGAGTAGACTTGTGTGGGAAGCCACTATAATCAGTCAAATCATTCTCGCATGCGTCATAGTTCTAGGTGTGATACTTTTATTAAGTCATATTGGCGTTTTTTTCCAGATATTCAAAAATTGGTTTCAATTTATTGAAAAGGGATCGTTCATTCCACTTGTATTTTTCATCAATGCCAGGGATAAAACGAGGAAATGGAGTTGCACAGGACCTAATACACTTTTATAATGTTCTTGTCTGATACCAGCTAATATGTTACAAGCTTTCCATTTTCAAGTGAGAGTTTTATCCGTTGTCTTCCAACGTACACTTTGGTTGACCCTTCCATTTAACCAGCTCATAAGATACTGACTTTCTTCGCTAATAAACTCGGACGCCTTCTACCACCGACTTATTTTAACATCACCAAACTCTATTCCACCATTACAGCTATCATTTTTCAGCGTTTTTCCCCTTTTTTTCTTTTAGTTTGTAATTTGTATTTTGGCGTCGCCAACACTGTAGAAGCAAGCCGAAGCCTATATTGCACTCAACTCTATCCATTCATAAATGGGATTTCACTTTGGTGGTGTTTTGCTCGTGAATGGTTGTGAAGGGTGATCTAGCAACCAATGACTCATTCACTCTGAGAAAGCACACTCGAGGTGCATTTTGATTGGGAATATTTTTTGATCGAATCTGACTTTAATTACGCGCTATAACTGAGACCATGCAGTTTAGAGATCATTAAGTGACAATATCATTGTCGTGTTATTTTAGTATTATGAATTATAGAATGTAAGACCGAAAATTAGTTAAAGCTCCATCTCATTGTGGTGCCTTAAAGTAAAGCTAATGGATTTGAGAACCACTCGACTTGGGATTTTTAGACCAGATAATGATGTAATCGAACGCCATGAGGAACATTGCAACAGAGTTGGATTATGGCATGCTTTTCAGCAAAAAAGATGAAAAGAACTAATGAATTCAGTTACTGGATAGCTCTTCAGAGGGGTTGATGAAAAAGCAGATGCTTTTGGAAAGAGGATAATCGCTAAGTTGAACAATAGCTAATATATTTAGAACCAAAGCATTTCCAGAACCGTTCTCTCCATCTGTGAGACTACCATAACGCAACAACGGGAATTCAGGGGAAGGATAATGGCAATAAAAGCCCAACGTTGTGGTTCAGCCCTGTAAAAACAACACACGGTGCAGGCATAGAAGTCGTTAGGCTATGGCGGCTGGAAGCGGTTACATCAATCACGCTATCGAAGCCTATTGTGACTGGTTTCGTGAGCGAAGTCCACACACCTCTGCCCAAAAGGAGGTCACCTCAAGAGATCACAGGTGCAGTGCTGGTGAGGCAACAGCATATGTAATTGAGAAAGCTCAATCCCGCTCTCAGGCATCTTTTCAGAGACTATTGCTCAATGTCACTCCTGAGATTCCTTCTCTCATAAGCGGCTAAAAAAACGAAAGTGTGCGATAAAATTCAGAGATAAAACTGTGTACCAACATATGCCCTTTCTAAGTGGAAAGTAACTTAGAAGTTCGGATTGGAATTGCGTAATTGTCCTTCACAACAAATTACTCTCTTCGGCGAATCCCTGATAAATTGACCAAACTGTACTGTGTATACGGGTGCTTGTGAAAATTGTCCTCTGAGTGAGATCTAGTGTAACAATGACCGGTTAACCCTCTCCCCCTCCTCCCAAACTTTAACTCCTAAGACCCCTGTTTCGGTTCTCGACGAGCCCCTCCTTTTTGCCTCAACATTTCCATCAATGAAGGTAAAGTTAAAATGAGTACCGAGGGACCGCTTCCCTACCATCCGTTAATTCTTCATCATTAATAAATAACAGACATCTTGACTTCAAATCGAAATACACCTCAGCACAACAGTCATCTGGAGAAGTATGCTTATTCATTTAAAAGACCGTAGATCCAAAGGCTCGAATTGAATTATCAATCTACTATAAAACCCGTACAATATTTTCCGATTCTTACGAATCTCAATAATCTCTCGATTGTTCATTGAATCCAAACCCATTCTACTACGTACCTTTCTAAATGAATGGAAAATGCGTGAAAGCGAGCAGTTGTGCTAAGAATAATGGGGAACTTCCATTTTTTGAACAAATAGTCGAGTAATATGGCTTGATAGATTATTGGACAATATAGCGTAGGTCAATTGACCTACGAGACGGTATTTTTGAACACTGTAAACCATGATGAATTTTTCAAACCACTATTCCACTGAAGTTTTACTTCAATAAAATGACCACTTTAGTTGTCATTTATAGAGTTAGAAGGGGCGACAAGGGCTCTACAGTCTGGTGACCTTGAAAAGTTCTGTCTTGGCTTATGCATTAAAACCGATTAGAAACTCTTCGGGGGCTCACACATAAATTTATTTGAGAGCTTTCCCCCTTTACGGATTAATATTTTCTGCTCATGCCACTGTAGCTATGCAATCAACTATGGCATAGGATTTTATCCTTCGTCAATTTGTGTCTTTGATCTATGCTCCTGTAAAGTTCGTAGAGCAATCGATTATATAAATAGATCTTAAATATCGTAAGTAGACGAAAATACGTAAATATTTGCTCTTCACCCAAAATGGTCTAAGTTGGGCTCCTGCCACCTTACCGGATATCGTAACAAATTTAAAAGTTCAAAATGAAAATTTCGCAAAATTTTTGAATTTATATTTATACTTCATAACATGATGTATTTTAGGTGACCAGGCACAAGACACCTGGCCTTCAATAGTTTTTTGGAAGTATATAAATTTGCTTGTTGGAAAAGTCCTCGTTGGCTTGGATAACTTTTAAATCATATGCCACGCGACAATCTAGAAGGCCTGCGCACAAAATTTTCCGCGTTCATAGCATCTTCACTATTCCTCAATAAAACACGTATTGGTTTCCATTTCAAGCACTTCATTATACCCCGGGGTAATGAATTTATCTTTCAGTGCCTCTCAAAAATATACATTGTGTAATTAAACCTTTGAATAGTGATTCTTCGGATGTCCTGTGCTCGCATTCATTCTAGGTATTTCGGAGAAATATCCACCAGTTGCCCGCATTCCTAATTCGCATTCAGAGAGATGAAGACCGATGAATGAATTAGAATCCTGATTTGGTGTAATGGTTTCGGTGAAGAAAATTACATATTTGTTCCCGAGGTTAAGCATGATCTTTAGCAGTTGAACAAATAGAATTAACACTTTTTGGACCGCTTCAGTCTAATAATGCAAGACCATCTAAAAAGCAAATGTTCAGAAAACAGCAAAATAGAATATCGATAGGTAGCCAAGCATTTTCAGTTGAATAGTTACTTGAGTGCTAAAAAAATTTAAAGCAATTCAGATAACAGCGATAACAGGACGTTTGACAAAATTTCACTAGTTAGCCATCTCACTTTAACATCAGTTAATCTATTACTAAAATTAGTAATAAACTAATAATAAAAATTAGCGTAAATCCATTCTATTTAATCAGCAATTCACCTTTTTGTAAATTACTTTTAAATATCCGACGAGGCCATTTTATTCAAGCGGAGCGGATTTGGTTGACCGGGGTCTCTCTCAATTTGCCTTTTTTGTCTGGACGTTATGTCTGACGCCGAAAAACTAGCTGAGGCGGGGGTAAGCCCTGTTACATATGTAAGATCGGTGCGATTTTCGCTTGATATATTGAAAAGGTGTTAACTCGCATTAATCTAGGCAAAACTTGCTACTAAATGTTCTTTGCCTTCTGTATGTTCGTTTGCTTTCTTTTTAATGGCTTTCTGATAATCTTAAAGGCGAAGTACCTAGATGATCCTCTCATTCTCCGTCCCCATGTTGGTGGTGATGTCTTGCGCAGTCGCCCTTCAGGCCGCCTCTGCTGGCCGCGAAGTTTCATCCTGCGTTTGATGCTTATTTGTATCATCCTTGCCACCATCGCCGGTTCTATTCTCATTATCTTCACATTGCATCATTCAGGGGCCTTACCATGGAACCATTTTCACCGTCGCTACGCTTCTGTCGCTGGCTCGTGCCGTGTCTTCTCATCATTTCCTGAAATCGGTGTAGAGGAACGCTACTTGTACGAACCTAATGCTATCACTATTACTCATGGTCCAGTGGCCGGATATTCCGCTGCGTTGACTTTCCATCTACTCAAAGAAGCTATCAGTGTTGTGCGAACCCATGGTATCTGCTATGTCTATCCTCTGGATCCAGGAATCGCTGGTGCAGTCCCAGTTAACGAGTCTGACATTGAACAAATCAAAGTAATCGCCTATGAGTTACTTTAGTACATTTTGGTTTTGATTAAGTGCTTTGTAACTAATTTTGATTGGAGCTCTATTTATCAGTTTTGAAGATTCAAACACTCAAAATAGGTCACAGGTACTATTTATTACCACATGTCGCGTGAATGCTGAAGTTTTCTCGTCCGCGTTTTTCTGTTTTACCCTAAAGGAAGCCCTATACTCAGGCAGGACGCAGATCAAATTTCCTATCGGGACGCGTGTTTTCATGATTTCTCCAGACACCAACTACCGAGTTCAAATCGAACATCCAGCGGCAGCTGCCAACTGTTCTGATGTTCTCATCTTTCGTCTCATCGAAATAGTTCTTTCAGAACCTGGAGACCAACTTGAACCTGTACGTCTCATGTTCGACTTAACATTTTAGACATTATCCCTCATTGGTCTATATCTTCGTTTGTAGTGTAGTATAGAGTGGCTTAACATAAAATTTCACCAGCCAACTTCCTGACCCGAAAAGATATATCTCGTCTATCTTGCTTTGGCATTTCGGGCGCGAGGGGACTTTGCAGCTAGGAGTCGATTGATGCATGCGTATTTCTGCTGTTTGACCAATAGGAGTGCGTCTGTTGTTGGCACAACTTTGGCTTGAGCGGAAAAAGAAAACTGGTTGTCGATGTCAAGGTGTACTTGAGCTAAATCAGTTTAAAATGTTATGTCATGATGTCGAAGGCGTGACTTGGGACTTTAAACTCATTTGTTCTCTCGACCTTAAGATACATGAGATTAAGTTTGACCAATTAAGATATTTAAATTTTTCGCCTAAGTGCCTTGAATTCGTAATGTCCTAATTAATATCATTTTGCAGGATATCAATGGTGGCCGAAATTCAGCCAATTTATTGCATTCGCCCGTCATCAAAAAATACCTAATTCAGCGCCTGCTTCGCTCTCTACGATGTCGTAAATGTAGTTCTCAACATGTTTGTGTCGTACTGGATTCCTGAGTGGGTGATGATCGTAAATTAGTTCAATCTTTCTGTGCTTAATAAACTCATTCTTCAGTTACATGGACCAGAACAAAACTCACCATCCATGGATAATCTCGGTAATTAGAACAGTCTGCACCTTCAATTAACCACAATCAGCGTTCTCCAAATAGTATTCTGTCTACATACCTAAGGATACTCCTGAAAGAAGAGATCGTATTCTAGCCTGCTAATTTGTCTCCTATTTTGTAAACTTGATTAGTATTAGGTAAATTTTCAGATGCCTCTAATTCCTGGAGAGTTCACTTTTGTGAATATTATAGCTGGATAAAAAGATCGTGTATTAGCCTTTTTGATATATTTTTCGCGCCACTGTAGTAGAGCCTCCTAAGTCTTTCATTTGAACTTTATGTCATTTTGCTTATGCCACTACCATCACTGTCGAAGGCAGAATCGTATTTTCCATTAACACTATAGGGTTTAAGAACAGGACCCCATTCCTTTGTCTATCTAAATTTTTACTTAAAGAAAAAGGATTGTTATATTCTCGCTCCGAAAGCGATGTTCGTGATTTCTCTCTTCAAACTACGTTTTCGCAATCCTCTTCTTTTGGTACCTTAGGTTCCCTCTAATTCAGGACATCTCATTTGACCATTTTGTAGGTTACCATTTAGGCAGTCATGCATTGAATTTTGGACTTGATCAATCTGAGTCATTCATGTCTTGGCTAATCTCTACTCCTGCACTTTTAATTTATATGATGAACAGGATTTATTGAACGTTATGAAAATTTCACTTCTGATTTCTGCAGTAATAATCGGCTTTTTTGGAGTCATCAACACCGAGAAAAAATATATTGATCTATGTTGTGATTTTAATATTCGAATCTGTGTCAAAACTTTGAATGTGTAGTAGACCTTTTAAACTGTTTCGAACTTAAATTGAGGTGGGGGACTGTGTAAAAAAGCAAAATTTAAGTCTAAACTTGTTGAAGAATCACAAGCACTCCCGTTTAATCTAGTCTATCAGGTACTCTCAGCTGCTTCACTGAAATCTTCATGTATATATATGTATACATATATATTTTATTTATTTTCGGTATACGCTTTTCATTTTTTTGCCTGTGCTTTGGTGTTTTATTTCTTCGGCGAACACCTATCCCTTTATAATATCTCAGATGCTATCTCTTTTGGGTAGCCCCAATGTAGTATGATAAGTCGGTCGTACATCTAGGGCAGTTCGTAGACGCCTCTAAGATTGTCCCATTTTATCCAAATCATAGTTTTTACTTAAGCCTATACTCACGCTTTCACTGCTGTCCAGTTGGTGCTGTGCGCACTGTAGTTGGCTCCGGGGCGGTTGCTTCATGATTGTATGTTGCCATCCCCCCAACTGCTTCTCTAAAGTTGAGTATTGTTTTATTGTCGACGCTCGTAAGTCCAGACTGAACCCCTGTCGTCCTGGTTTTTCGGTGGTCAGAAATTGAGTTTCACTGGTCTATGTGAAAACTATTCGTATTTTCTATAGGCTTCGTGATGGCTTCTCAAAACCAATTTATTAGAACGTCTATTTGTACCGTTTCGTGAGACGTCGGTTAGGTGAATCATGTCCATGGTAAGTTTCAAGTAATTCCCATTTTGTTTATTGAAGCTCTTCATGCAGTTCTCAGGCCGAAGTTTGATTCTGTGCTCTAACAAACTTGATTTATGTGAAATTGAAATTTGTTTGGAGGGGACACAGGCGAAGGAGTTAAACCATTGGCAGCTAAGTCGAACTCTAGTAAAACAACAGGTCGCCGTATTCTTTAATGTTCACATTAGAAGCAGGAATATAGCTTTTGAACCGTTTTCGTGGTGTCCCTCACAGGAGCGCACTTCGAGATCGGTATCACTATTCATTAATAAAATTGGCAGGAAGATGCTTATGCTTTCCTGCTGTGATAGTCTCTTTGCGACTTAAGTATTTATTAGAATCTTGTTTAGATGAGCACCATCATTAGGTGTAAAAATTCAACGTTGATCGATTTGTGATTTAACGTTTTGTGTGAACTCCAACTTTATTCCCGATGGTTTATGAAGTAGTAATTTACTATGGCTACAGAAAAAAAGTGAATTTTCGCCTTTCCTTCTCCATCCATCACAGTGTTTCATTTCGAGTTTATCCACCACGACTTTCTCTTCAGTAAATGCCTTCTATGATGTCAACACTACCCCCGGACCACGTGTAGGCAGCTCTTTATTCACTTGTCCCTAAACAATTGATTTCCTTGCCTAAATGGACATCATTTCGATTTGTGTTATGTTAGGGTCCAGCAGCTGCGTTTTCGCCAGTGACTTGCTTAAAGGAGTGCACTTTGGAGGAGAGTCGGGTTAATCCAGAAATACCACATCCAATCTGCCGCTGTCCTTTAAGAGCCTTTCAACCAATCGCTTTGCCTCAGTTCAATGCCGGCAACAGCTTTCAGATAAGTGACGACCAAGAAGTTGTTAACTCAGCCGCTGAGGATGCTTCCAAAGAGAATATTAGCCCTCCGGAGTCGGGTGGAAATGCTCTCGAAGACGGAGAAGAAAACGGTAGTGTAATATAATTACGCTTCTAAGTAGATTTCATAAATGCGTAAATCGTCCCATATAACATATTTAACAGGTTTTCAATTGCTGAAGAAACACAGCTCACTTTCCTGCTGTTTTTTTCATGAAAATTTCTTCAGTGGATACTTCTAAATGGAATCTGCTTGTTGGTAGGAGGGGATTTCATTTAATACTTACTACTGCTAACCAAAATATTAGCAAGTTTCAAGCACTAACAGAAACCCCAAGGCTTAATGATAAAGGTAAGAAGACACTAGGCTCGTCTGATTAATATGTACACTTATATGAATGTATAGATCTTTGTCCAGCCGACCATTTCGGTGTCACAGAGCATACAGAGTTCTAGAAAAAGGAATGGATAAAAAATTGTTCGCCCTAATGGTTGACCATCTTTAACGTAATTCATTTTTCTGTTATCACGTTTCTGTTTTGCTCAACTGATGACCGATCTAGAAATGACATATTCCCTGCCACTTGGAGTTCAAATAAATTAGCCAAAATCGCCAGCAAACGAACTTATTTGCGCTAAACTCTCGTAGTCATCTAATTGAATCTCTCATACCGTCCTCAACCACGCGTTTACTTTTCTAGATCTGTTATATCAAAAGCGTTCTCAAAATGTTTTTTTTGTTTTTTGTTTGCTGTCCTCCGATAATTTCCTAATTCGTAATCATACAACGCGCTAGATATTATGGGTAGTTTGATGTTGATGCATTTTACGTACCCTATGCCATTGTTCCGCTCTAATCATTCGATTTTTTTTGTCTGCCAAATATACGAAGTAAAGAAGTACGGCTCCCTGAGTCACGAAAGGTGTCGATTTTTCAAATTTAGCGGGAGTAAATTTTAAATACTACTAATGGAATTTGGTTCCTTGTATTTTAGAAGACATCTTTGATGTAAATGAACTAGATGGTGGTGAGTTCTGTGTTGTAAAGTAGTTTTAGAGCATGCTGAGTAATGGCAAACATTTTATTTTTCTGTCTTGTTTAGATACTCTTTCTCGTCCTCAACGTTCAATCAATACGCCGCACGAAATGCAAGGACCCGTTAGAAGTAAGATTGCTCTCCGCTTTATCTTTAACCTAATTGAAAAGGAGAAGGGGGATGGGGAATGTTCTGAGCTTAACTAAGTAGAAGAGAACATTATTTATATCAGATTCTGCCTTAGATTTAGCTACATGTGAGGTAGATTCGTCACAATGATTAACATTGCTAGTGCGCCTAATTGGGCTTAGGACGTTATTAAACTATGAACTTTTCTCCCAAAGATAATACCAATAGTAATGGCGTAATAACCTCTCTGGCATTACTGGCCTCTCATGTATGTTTTCCGAGGTTGGGTTAATCTCGCACTATAAAAAAGCGTCAACTTTTAGTGGAATTTGGTTCCTTAAATCTCTGCTGCCCTAGTTAAGATTCCTGACCACTTCCACGGTTACAGGGAGTAGCTTATTTATGAATTCCGGATCTGATTCTGGCGTTTTGGCTTAAAATTTCCGTAGAAGACTAGATGCTGAATATCAAATACGTCATGCATGTGTTCAATGTTTACAGGGGGCAGGAATGCAGTGATGCTTACGTTTTTTAGACAGTCATTCGTGGTTTTTTAAATTGTCGGGGGAAGGCCGCTGAACCAAATGGATCTAAGCTTTATTCTATTGCGTACGTGCATGTTTGAACTGATATTTGGATAACTTTTGGGAGCTTCAAATGGCTAAAGGGAAAATAGCGCGAAAGAATAAGATATGATGTCTCTGAAGGCTGATCTAAATCGTATTTCGGTGTTGGTAGAGGCATGCCTTCTACCAGCCGATCGGCTTTAATTTCCGTATAGTTTCCACACATCACGAAAGGAACACATGGCTCAAAGTCCTCGCTTTGATATAATTCATGAATTTCTCTGCAACGTTTTGCTGAGGTTTGTAACTAACGAAGTCCAAAGTGGTAGATTGTTTTCAACTTTTCTGCTTTAGAATGTTTTATTCAATATTCATGTGTGTGTTTGCTAAAGTGAAGTTTCATCTTATTAGCTCGAACTTCTTCTTTTAGCTGTTGGTTTATTAATGTAAACGATCTAGCTCTACACTGTGTGTGGTAGGTCCTATCTTGTCTAATCCTTCAATCACGCCAGTAATACAATCCTAGTAAAACAACCTTTGAGTGGCATTTCTCAATCTCTATCTAGCATTTGACCACAACTGTGCTTATCTCAAGAAATGCCAATCGCCTGGAGTCATTAAAAAACAGCTCTTAATGTTGACTGGCGATCACTAGTGTGATGGTATGCGCGATCGGAATGATTTAATATCAATTATTGAGAATCAGATAGGCAAATAGGAACAAACATTTAGACCATTTGCTTAATCACGTATGGATTCTGGCTCAGTAAATGTGCCGAATTTCCATCAGCCAGATGAAGTGAGAAATCGCACTTCGAATTGTGATTTTGTCGTCCAACTTGTTCTTGTTTCGCCATTTGTTTTGGCATCTTCCTTGCGTACTAACTGCCAACTATTTCTCGAGCATGATTTTCATTTAACTGAGAATGTGTCACCTGATCTGTCACTACTCTAAACTAAGCTGCGCATGCGGGTAGCAGCTGGCCGAACTTGGACTACCGTCGCTTAGGGAGAAAGAGCGGTCGTTTCCAATCCTGCTTAGAGGAATAATTATTCAACCGGAAGCTGGCAAGCCCTTGTTCAAGAGTCTATATCACTTATTTGTAGATAAGAAAAATTACCAATAGCTGGTTTTTGATAAATTGTACTTTGGCCCGGGAGAAATTTCGACACCTCGTTTTATCTCGTTGGTGAGATTCATTAGAGAATTTGATTTGTCTGTTTGCCCTAGTACCGCTTGACTGTCGCTCAATCGACGAAGTCTTGGAGAGTGCAGTCCCAAATAGTCAAAATCATGCTCTCTCGAAATTGACAATCGTCAAGTGTTAAGTGTATGCACAATGCGATCCTTTCATTTACATTAACTACTGTTTGTTATTCAATACTATCCCTGCATTGTCATTCAATGTCCCTTTACAGTTTATTGCCATAAATAACTTCATCGACTATTCTTTGATATGATTCATCTTTTGCTCAGTCATTTACATTAATAATAAAACTCAGTTTTACTCATTAAACTATTTAAATTACTAGATATGTGGACATATCTTAATTTCGTTGAAAGGAAAGTATCTTACAGTTCTAATAGTGCGAAGAAGTAAGAGGATTGTAATGGTGTTGGCCAACATGATGCGCAATAACTGCAGCGATACATATTGTCCCTATTAGGATATTCGAATGTGGATAGGCGCCACCATGAGAAACATTACCGCAGAGATATGATTTGAATCGATGCCCGAACCTCTTTACTGGTTTTAGCTGAGAACGTTAGCCATTAAGGCGAAATAACCTCGTCCTCCCAACATGTACCCTGTCGGCTAATACAAATCAAACGCCCGTCATGAATCGTCCAAACCTGAAAAGATAAAAGTTCGCTCAATATAGGTTTCAAAGTTTGACAGCAGTGTCGTTTAGCTTTGGATGTTGAAGGTACAGGGGTACGGTAGCAAAGTGCAGCCATGGAACACTTTCTCGTGCTGACGTGAACTAACTACCGTCTGAGCAGAAGCTACTGTGTTCGGTGTTATTAATGCTAAGCAAGGTGATCTTAGAAATGTCTCTAATTCTTGCATGACTTTACGAGTGAAGAGGCTTTTCTCCTCTCCAGTAGAACCTGTTTCATTAGTGGCCTCACCTCAGCAATGGTGATGGTCCAGCTTGTCTCCATTAGTATTTTGTGGTTCTGAGGATATTTCAACCAATGCTCTATTGCTCATGTTTGTGAACTCAAGTGATCAATTATTCACTTCTACGCCAACAGCCACGTAAGAAGTTTTGAGATTTTAGTGGTGCGAATCGGCCAGCGTTTTTTGGACATGTTCAGCTTTGTGGCTTCGCAAACACGTTCAGAATTCGGCTACCGGAGTTACCAAGGTAAGGGACGGCCGCTTCTATGCAAACTTAGTTAAGAAACATTGGATACCCAATTGATTAGCTTAATGGTGATAGTATTCACAAACTCAAAGTCAGATAGGCCCGTAGGTTAGATGCACATTTCCATACTGGGCGCCTTTTGGCGTTTTAGCTGTAGGTTTGTGTATTGCTTTCAAATAAGATTCCCACTAGTTGTTAACATTATACTATTAGTAGTTTAGCATTTGACCTAGAGAAGTTTATTAGGGAGCCCAGCAAGTAGAGCTCATGTAATATAACAATCTCGAAAACTTGTATTGGCTGGAGGTTCAACCTCAACTAGACCGCTCTGTATTCGTATGTTGTTTGCTTTTCACTGCTTGAATCGTACAAATCGCCAATATTACGCTTGGATGAACTTGGCTTTTAAAGGCGGAATTTCTCACGGTGGTTCTGTTTTTTGCCCTTTTAAAGAACTGCTTTCATTTCAGTGGATACGACTAGGGAACATTGAAGAAATAGCAGCATGTGTTATACGGTAAGCTTCATTGGACTCTTGAATGCTGTATGGAAATTGCTTCTAGCTGTTACATGCCCATCTATTCAATATACTAGAAACAAAGTGTGGAAGGCCTTTTTTGTTCCAAAGAAGTATTTTTATTGAGTATAAACATGGGTTGTGGAACTTCATTCTGTTGATGAGGGGAACATCTGACTATTTTATTGGAGCAAACTTGGAGATGAGAGGAAGGATGGTTACATTGTCCATTGAGTTAACTAACTTCTAAGCTCAATAGACCAGTTAAGGTCAGATAATTGCGACGCACCTTATGTCAGTAAGGGCTTAGTTATTATTTGTTTAGGTATATTTGTGCTTGGGTTCAAGTCTCATTTTTTCGGTTGGTGGTCATATCCTGGATGGAGCGGCTAAAGTGTTTCGAAGAGGGCCTCAAAAAACTCCAATATATACGCACAAACCTTTAGCTAAGCCCCGTCCAGTGCACCGACCCGCATTTGGACTTCCGAATCCTGTCACTTTAAGTGAGTCTATAGTTCCGGGTTCGAGTCATTTACGACTGTCGTTTATGCCCAATTCTGTCTGGCTCTGAAGCACGTGGCAGCCAAAATAACGGGCTAATAAGTTTTTCGCACCGTTAAAAGGGAGTGGTGTTTAAAATCATACTGTCTGTTTCTTTTATGTAACATTCTTAAAACAAGTTTTGAACAGTCCTACAGGGATCTAAATGGATTAGTATCATTACGGAAGGAAATTACGCTTGCTGAAGAACACGTTCGGTGTTCGACCACTAATTCTCCTGGCGATTTCTCTGCTTACTCCCATCAACATAGTATCTGCCAAAGTGTTTGGTTATAGGAATTGTCTTTCGATAGTCTTAGCTATCGCAATTTTTAAAAGAACATATGTTATTTACAGATCAACAGCGATTATGGTTAAGATGAGAAAATGGGCTAAAAAACAGGGATTTTGACTATTTGACAGAGTCATGCTAATAAAATTGATAGATTAGGCCACAGTAATAGAACAAGAATAATAAAAACAACGAACAACGTTTTTATTGTTAAAAGTTGTGAAAAGAATTAGCGAAACAATGTAGTCCATCTATTGTACCTATCGATATTTTGAATTGGTATGTTTAAGTCAGCTTAGTGAAATTGCTATTCTTAAGCATCTTCTCTGGTTTCCGTGACTATTAGTGGAATCGTATGATCGGTCAGTATAGTTTATGCCCGAAGTTTTGCTTAATTATATAAGGGAGTCTATTCGGACTGCTTTACAATAGAGAACGTGGTGGGAAGCGGGAACAATTATATTGGGCATTAAACAAATGTTAGAAATCCGCAAACAAGAAGAATATTTAGCCCTATAAATTCTTGAAAACTTTAGAGCATAACATTCAATAGACATTACATCTATATTGATTCAAACGCTTTGTCTATCGGTTTTCTCCGACCTTGATACTTGAAGCCGCGTAAATCGGTTGCAGTCCTTCCGTTAAGATAATCTGAGATGAATGTAAGTCGCATTAGTGTAGAATTTTTTAAATATTTACCTGACAGTGATATTTTGTTTAAACAAAGCTTGTTAAATTGGTTGTTTTTGCTGCATATTTTCATTGGACTGTTGTGAAAGCTGGTTTCAATTATGAAGGCAGCAATATATTATTTTGAGCCTTAACTGCACATTTACGGAAAATGTTTCCCCACAAACCAAGCGAATTCTTTCGTCTAACTTTGAATGCGTTTTCAAAGGTTGTTATTTTGTTTTTTGTATTCTTAGAACATTTCCTTGCATTCGGGTTACAACACACCTCTTTTGCGATACTGGCAATCTGCGTCTTGTGCTGTTTCTAAAGATAATCTAGTTTATCCTGTTTTCGTGAGGTAAAGTAGCCTTGTGAATTTTAAAACAATTCCTGATTTCTTAAGTACTTCTTGCCTTTGAAGGTCTCTTATCTTTTAATTTATTTGAAGCTCAAACGATGATGCCAATACCGATATTCCCGGTCTTCCAGGTCAGAAGCACATAGGCTTAAACCATCTCGTTGAAAATCTCCAGCCTCTCGTTGAAAAGGGCCTTAGGTGCGTTCTTATTTTCGGAGTTGTCGAAGATAGCGTCAAGGATGAGAGAGGCTCGGCTGCAGACTATGGCAGGAGCCCTGTCATCGGTGCTGTTAAACTTCTCAGATCTCAATTGCCCACTCTCATTATTGCCTGTGATGTTTGTCTCTGCAATTACACCCACTCCTGCCATTGTTGTGAGTCAAATGTTCTAACTGCTATTTTTTCGACGCCTACCACATTTCATTAAAGCGCTATTATTTACGTTCAACTAGTAATTTTCTTCTGCTTAGATATTCCAAACGCTTTTGGTGAGATGGATGTTGAGAGGACCGTTAGTCGATTAGCTGAGATTTCTCTCAACTACGCTAAAGCAGGTAAATTAATTCCATCTGACTTTGTCCTATTTGATTAATGGCTGAACCATCGCGTCGAAAGTTGGAACTTAGCTTATTTGTCGGCATATCCCTCGAATAGATCTAGAGTGGTTTTTAATATCGATGACTGGTGGATGACTGTTTTTACCTATGACCCTGGCTATTTCGACACAGATATTCTCAATTGCTGTTATCCTTCAGGCTTAAGTCGTCCGGTGAAAAGTTTGGCATTCTGTTTTTACACTCCTGACTGACCACAAACTGGGGAATATTAAAGTGGCCTTAGAATGCAGAATATCTCGTTTTACACCTTGCCCTATTTTCCCTAATAAATTTCCTCTCGTTTGAAAACAATATCTGAGACCGCTCTCGTTCCAGTTTTCCTCTATGGTCTCCCTTTGACTGCGATTCCCTTGCTTGCTCATCCCTTTGTCTTCGGTTATTTAGATCACGGTTTTACTCCTAGAATCTGAACGAAAATGCATGAATCACTGAGCATCTTCTGCTCTCAGGTCTTCAACTAGGTGCTTAAAAGGTGTATGTGTTCTCATGTGACCTGTGTCACAAAAGTATATCTTAGGATGTTCGTGAAACACAAAAAATGCAACTTGAGCTGCAGCAGATTCCATTGGATACATATTTGATTTGTTTTTTTAATCGATTGTTAAGGGGCTCATATAATTGCGCCATCAGACATGTCCGAAGGTAGGATTTTGGCCATCAAGCAGGTCCTCCTAAAAAACGGATTCTCGCGTACCGTCTCTGTTATGTCCTACGCAGCCAAGTTCGCTTCCAGTTTCTATGGTCCATTCAGGTGAGTTTCATGTTTTGTGCATTTTGAAGGCCTAACTGAAAATTTATGATGCTAAATAAAGGCCCGATTGCGCGTTTTCCACTTTGTCACCTAGGTCGACTTGAGGTCTAGCACGAGGTCTATGACTGCTTTTAAATATTTCTAATAGCAAATAACAGCTAAGTTGGCGCCGGTAATTTGAAGCATAAATGGAAAGCGGACTAGAATAGGCGGATTTAAGGATGATCGTACTGCTAAGATATCAATCAGTAGATTACCAGTCTGCCATGCGAATGGATGCATTTACAGGCGGATCAATGACTGGATGTATGCGTTGATGGCCAGATGGATATATGAATAGCTAGACAATTCAATGCGTGCTTTTTACGTTGAGCGATGTACGGTCTAACATGCGCATATATGTTCCTAGTATAGCAGTTAGTTATACCCATTTGGCTTAACTAACGTTTTTTTAAATATCCTTCTAGAAAGGGCTAACTGCTTGAAAAGTCCCAATCAGAGAAAGCCCAAAATGTGTTCTCTTTCTCCAAGATGATACTTAGATCGGATATTCATTTATACTTCTTGTATACTAATCAATCTTAGCAGCCCTTTACGGGCTACCGTCTCTACTATAATCTCCTCATCAACTCGACCCTTCAAACCCTGTTGCACATAGACTGAAGGCGTCTCTAAGTTGGTTCCCTTCATTCTGCCCAGTTAATGTCGAACTGCATAGTCAATTGTGACTATCGAGATTAGAACAGGATAACCCGTATGGGTCTGAAGTCACGACTTAAGAATAATGCCCATCTAGTTACTACTTGCAACCAAATAACATAGGTAGTCAAGAGGATTGTTTAAGCGAACTATTTCTGAGTTAAACAAATTCAGTCTGATCGACAGAGAACCTTATCTATTAAGTAAATGAGGCAAGGTAAACTCAAGTCACCTGTTAGTATAATCTAGAGAGCGTGTAATTACCATATTTATATTGTGTTGGACGTTTGATTGAATCCTAGGCCGAATATCCTTGCGGATTTCAATATGTCACTGCAATCTGCGGTGCTGTTAGTTTAGGCCCTGTAACCCAAACCACTTGTTGTTGTTTTTACCTTAGACCAAAATACCCCTTTCAACTTCAGAAAGGGGTTAAAAGGAGCTAAGTTTGTAGAGGGCTTTAGGCTGTAAAAGTAAAGGGCCCTATTTGATATTTTTCTCTGCTTCGTTTTCATGCATTGACTACGTGGAACTTTTTGCCTCCATCGATCGTATCGTTTGCGAAACCTTGTTTTCGTAAACTTTGCCTTCTGGCTGTCAAACACGAGAATAAAATTATACCACAGCGCCTGTAAATCATTAGAGCCTGAAATGTGCATTGCTGTTCGAAGAGTTCTTGCCGTATGATAATTACGGTTTGGCAATATTACTGAAAACTCCATAACACCTGGATTGATCTGATAATAGAAATGACACTAGCCATGTTGAATTCGTCATTCAATGCTCCTTTTAATGCATTTTAGAGCTGCAGCTGGTTCAGGAGATGGACTTACCGACCGAAAATCGTATCAACTTCCTCCAGGAGCTTCAGGGCTTGCTATTCGCACAGCTGTGAGTACTGTTTATGTCAAAATACCATTGTCAATTAATGTGTACTAATGGAGCAATGGGATACTTGAGGCTTTAGATTCGTGATGCAAATGAGGGTGCCGATATCATAATGGTGAAGCCGGGTCTGCTCTACCTTGATGTGATCGCAAGCATTCGACGTGAAGTGAGTTATTTTTCAAGAGCTCTGTTATTGGCGAGAATTTTTTTTTCTTTTTTATCAAGTAATCATTTGCTAGTGCAATTTTACCGATTATAGATTTCGGTTAGTCTTTTAAAATCAAGAACTGGAAGACACCTTGCTCTCTTTTTCTCGGTATAGTTTTCGTTGTCAGAAGCTTAGGATAAATAAGCTTAACTTATCGAGCATGATAATGTGTGTACTTTTTTTTTATTTTCTCCCCACCCATTAGGACCAGTCTTAAAGACTTATTGGGGTACAACAGAAGTACAAATAGCTTTTACAAAAAGTAGCGCACAACAGTTAACACAGAACAGAGTAAAAACGTTTGTTGACGTATTGGGCTGTCTGGTCTCTTCTCTGGCATGGTTTCGTCGTACAGGTAGCAGTTTAGCTTCGTAGTTTCACCTCGTCCGTATTCATATATCCTCCAGGGATCACACCTTCAACATTCCGTTCATTGCTAAATGCACGTGCATTGAGACCAGGAATCCGGTTATTTACGTCGTGCCTCCTTTACCAAGCTGTAAGAAGTTGTACTTCTGCTGAAATAATCTACTTTTATACGTCCGGAGGGTGATTAGTCCTAACCGGCCGCCCCTCTCATTGGCCCCCAGAGTTGCCCCTGAGGTTACCGGTGGTCATCACGAGGAGGTCGAGAGTAGGTTTGACCACAATTTGTGTACTACGTTATCGGTGGCACTGAACTCCACAATGATGTCTTATGTGAAGATTTAAATTTAAACTGTGAATTTATCCATTGGCCAAAAGAGGCATGAGGTACAGTCTGACTCAACCCATCGAGTTATTCGAAAGTACTCGAAATTGGATGAAAATTCATCAAAGAACATCCAGTGATTGGAACTACTATTATCAATGTGAGTGCCGGCCAATTCGCGGGGTTCTCAAATCGAGAGGTACCAAGGTACACCCACTCATCTAGAGAGGGGTGGACAACTCCTCTCTCCTGTAAGAGCTTAAGCTCAGAGTTTGCACTAATGTTGAACTATAATGCATGTGAGAAAAAGTTTAACCTAAATTGGACATTCCAGTGCCTTCTTTAGACCAATTAAGTGAGAATCTAACGTTGGGTTTAACCACACGTTCGACCAGAAAGCGATGACTTTCGAAAACAGCGTTGTTTTTGTCTACATTGATCCGGAATTTGAGTATTTTAGAGCCGAGGTGAAAACGTGACTTTCCATAGTCAGTTATCTGGCTAATTATGACTTAGCCTTCCAAGTGGTGGTGGAGATGGACTTCTGAGTTTAAGTATTACTTATTCAGCCATTTAAGGGCTGCAGCAATACTTAACACGTAATTTGTTTTATTCAAATTACTATTTTTTAATAAAATGCATATTATTTATTTTAACTTTCAGCACCACGCCCTGTTTTCTCTATATTATTATTGAGTATGTCGAATTCTATCTTGAATCGCAGAAATTTTATTTTCTATATTACTAGTTTAAATTCTCTGTCGATGTCCCGCTTTCCAGTGGATCTAAAATGCTCAAAATTTCAGCACAATATGTCTAAAGGACATTTAGCAGAGGGAACAACCGTAATGGCTTTTAGTTATATCATTGCTTTCCTCTTCTTAATAATAGTAGTTTTATTGAATCTCAAAGATTTTACGGCCACTAAATGCAGTCCGGTGGGGATTGATGGGCAGGAGGTAATCCATGCTGCGCAGAAGCCCGACACCCACCCAACAGGGAGAAAAATACCAGTGATTATCTCTTTCCGAAAATGTTATATCCTCGTTCGATGTCCTCATTGATGATAGCACTGACTTAGCTCATTAATTGAGGATCCTTAATAGGTTAGCAAAATTGGTCTATCCAGAACTGGCTACTTCCAATGGGTCCATCCTTTTTATGACACACATTATGGGGCTATATGGCCACCTACATGCATGTTTGTTCTTTTGCACCAACCAAAGTCAATTAACTTCTAGAAGAATCTAATGACCAAAGGGATTCTGAGTCGATCTTGTAATCTGATTGACTAGATCGGATTCCCACTCCTTATTTTAAACCCTTTCTCTGTTGCGATTTTGGGCCAGCAGAATGGCATAATATCATTTAATTTTAGTTACCGAACCATCCTCTGGCGGTCTATCATGTATCCGGTGAGTACGTAATGCTCAGAGCTGCTGCAGATGCAGGTTGCATAGACTTGAAATCGGCGGCCCTTGAAATCCTTCTCTCTTTTCGTCGTGCAGGTGACTTTTCTCTGAGTGCACTTTTTTTCACCACTACAATTTACTAATGTGCATATGGGAAAAATTAACAAAATTTTACGATAAACTTTTGATTTTACTCAGTTAACATAAATTGTTTCACCAATATTTTCGTTTGGAATATTAGGAGCCTCGATTATTATCACCTACCTGACGCCTTACCTCTTGGACCTTGATCTCAACGACATTTTCTGCTGATGTTAGGCCGTAAAGCGGTATTTTGTTTAGCCCATTATTTCCAACATTTATTTCGAGCTCAACATTTAATAAATAAAAAACAATATTTCCTTCGCGAAGTGTGTTATTATTTTTTCCAGTAGTTAAACACTTGCATCAAAAGGAGTAGACGATTGACATTAGCTATGTTTGCTTGTGAGATTCACAAAGCTTGGACATTGGTGAGGTGTGAAAAACCTGCAGCAGCAGGAGGGACAGCGGATACAACCGTAGTACAGGCCAAGGGGGAGTGGGCCTGATTATTTAGTTCATGGCGATGAATTATGCGCTAATTCATCCAATCCAGGAGTTTCAGGGTCGAAATTTGGATTTACCCTATCCATTGCTTAGCTAAATATGCGATGGGGGGGGGGGGAGCTGAAGACATCATAAAAGGCAGCTAAATAATTGCTATTTCATCCCTTCGACATTTTTCAAAAGAGTAATAGCAGATTTACTAGAAAGAGTCTGGACGCTAAGTTCCCTTTTAAAGGATTCCAACTCACCCAATAATCTAACCTTGAGAACCTAAAAATTTCCAAATGAATACCTAGGTTGGACTGTTTGATTAAAATCAACAAGACTAAACATGTTTCCAGATACTGAATCCCATTTTTTGTAGTGCTTTTATTTGCAATTAGAGGGCAAACGTATAGCATCACGTTTTTACTGGTGAATGCAGCGCGCATAAAGTTCCCCGACAGACTCCTGCTCCAATGACGTTGGGCACTGTTGGCTGAAAGCCAATTCTTTTGGTAGGTCGAAGTTAAGTGTTATACTAGAAAACGGTTCATGTGATAGGATGGGTCCCCGCTATTTTAACAAGCTTTGTTTTCTAAGACGACCTCCTATATCAGGCTCAACAGAAAATATTAAATAACATTGAAGCTGCTTTGAATAGAGCAAGAACAAAAAGCGTAGCAATCTTCCCGTCCCATTACGCGGCTTATGACATGGCACACCAACCATAAAGTGATTGCGCTGATAAACTGTATTTATTTATAAGATTTAGGCCCCCCATATTAACGTTCCATTTTGTCCACTGCTTGCAAGAAAGATTGAGCCCTGAGGACCTCTTACTTCAAACAAGTGATAGGCCATTAGTTATTTTATAATTTGAAGCACACCGACGCAAAGCATCGATTGACGAAGGTGCTTTAGTCTTAATAAACTAAAACATTCAAAGTTTAGCGCACTTAAAGGTATATCAAATAGAAGCGCATATCTAACTGATCAGATGTATAGGCAACTTAGATATTTATTTCGTTTTATGATTCAAGTCTTTGCGTGCTTTCAATGAGTAGCAGTAAATTCATTAATCGCTTTATTTCAGTGAATAAGCACAAAACTTTTCTTTCAAGCATGGTCTAGCTTATTTTTGTAGTCTATGAATAAAATCACTACATATGACAGGGTGCAGCTGTGATTAATAGTTTTTAAATAGAGTTTAAGGATACAGATTTGTTTAAGCGCTTCCGCTAATTGTCGCATTATGCAAAATTCTGCCAACGCTGTTAGCATTTGGTATTTACCTTTTCACGTTTATTTCAAAAGTACTGCCCGTGTTTTATTGTTTGATAACTTTAATTTTCAGAATATATTGCTTAACTTTAGAACCATGTCGGAGAAATGTGCGATTGCAGCTCTGAGAGCCAAAGTAGCTCAACTGGAGTCGGAACTCACAAACCAACGTTCAGCTCGTCCAAAAATCGACCAAATGTCCAGCGAAGTTGTTAGTTCAAACCCCTACAGTCGTCTAATGGCCTTGCAAAAAATGGGTATTGTTGAAAATTACTCTCAGTAGGTAACACTTCTGATTACGCTTTGAGTACATTTTCTGTTGAGTCAGGATCCTTGTTCTCTTTAGAATTCGGGAGAAGAGTGTTGCTGTTGTGGGTGTTGGTGGTGTTGGCTCAGTTGCTGCCGAAATGTTAGTTCGTTGTGGAATCGGAAAGCTTATACTATTCGATTACGACAAAGTCGAACTTGCAAACATGAACAGATTGTTCTTTCAGGTATACTAAGCATGAATTTTCTTATTTAGACTCACTTCCATGCATTCAGCTAACTTTCTTATGTTTGTCTTTTAGCCGCACCAAACAGGTTTAAGTAAAGTTCAGGCAGCTGCTACAACCCTCCAGGCAATAAATCCCGACGTAATCGTCGAACAACACAACTACGATATCACCCTTGTTGATAACTTTGATTCCTTCCTCTCTGCTATCGGGGGCGGCGATTCCAAAAAAAGTGTAGATCTTGTGCTTTCCTGTGTAGACAATTTTGAGGCTCGGATGACGATTAACAGAGCCTGTAATGAGCTAAATCAAGTAGTTCCTCTCTACACATTTCATGATCTGTCAACCGTGTACGTCAAATGATTGAAATCAATTATCTCCTTGAAGGTGTGGTTTGAGGCCGGAGTAAGCGAGGACGCTCTGAGCTGCCACTTCCAGTTAATGTATCCAGGTCGAACAGCCTGTTTTGAATGTATGCCTCCGTTGGTCGTAGCTGCGGGTTTGAATGATACGAAGGTGCTCAAACGGGACGGTGTCTGCGCCGCATCGTTGCCTACCACAATGGCCATCGTCGCGGGTCTGATGGTTCAAAATGTCCTCAAATTTCTGCTGAATTTTGGCGAGGCAAGATTTCGTACCTGTGTGCATCAGTACTTTTTTGTGGAGTCACTTTCCATTTGTAGTAGCTATTTTTACCTTTAGGCAAAATACTTCTGAACTTTTAATTAGTGTCTACCCTAAAAACTCGCATGATCACTCATGTAAATAGCCTTTTGTGTTCTTATTTAGCTTTTATGGGATTTAAACTGTGAATGGCCGCTTTTGTAAGTGCACCTTCCCATGATTGGCTGATTAACTCATAGGCCAGCTTGTCAAGATAAGAAAAATGCCCATTTCCCGTTATAAAGCCACCAACTAAGGCGTCTGGAGATCTTGCACAGTCGCTTTCCAGGGTATTCTGTGGAAGTCAGGTGGTTGCCTTTTTACTAAAAGACATTTAAGGCCGGAATCGAAAGGCGTTTCGATGCTCTTCCAACTTATATGCACTGAAATTGCTGAGCGGATTGAAATTGATATATTTTGACTATTCCATAACTTGTGTCATGATGCTAACAGCTAAATTGCTTAGAGAATGGTTTCTGAGATGCAAATTAAATCGTTTTTCGTTTCTCTAGCCTAGCTCGTAATATTATTAACGAATGAGTTAGCGGAAACCAACATATCTACTGCTGAAAATCTAGAGTTTTGTCACAAGCTTTCTGACTGTCTAAGCTACTCTAGTCTTGATTGTGTTCCGTTTATTAGGTGTCTAGCTACTTCGGTTACGGTGCAGCGAAGGATACGGTTTACCGAGTGGATCTTCGTCCGAACCCATCGTGTGCGGATGCATGGTGTCGCAAACGCCAACAGGAGCGCAGAACCCAGTTGGTGGAACGCGGGCTCTCTGAGGACGCTGCTTGGGATGCTGAGGCACAAATGGCCGCTGCTGTAGAGCGCGAGCGATTGGCTCGTGAGGCGGCCTCTATTCCTCTCCATAGTGACAACGAATTCCATATTGAACTCGTTGGTGCTTCAGATGGAATCGCCAGCGACAATAAGAGTGAAGAACCAACTGTCTCAATCTCCAACACTGTCACCAGTGATGAAGGGTCTGAGAACGCTGCCGCGACTAATGAGAGTAATAGTTTGGACGAGTTAATGAAACAGCTAAAGAGCCTCTAAGCGTCTATTTTGTAAGTTCAGTCTTCCTTATGTAATGATGATTTCTTCCTATGTACGTATTCCATCGTCTTTCCTTTTAGCGACCCAATCAATATACGCCCCTGTTAGCGAATTTAATGTTAACAATCATCAAAAGTGATTTAATACAATATTTAGAGGGTGTGGTAGGCTTTGTTCTCAATTTAAAAATGCCGTCTACTTATTTTTTCAAGCAGGACCGATTACTTTTAGTCGGAATCACTATCTCCAAAAGAGGTTCCACTTTCCGACTCGTCTTTAGTAGTGCTGCTTCCAGTATCGGAAGTGCCACTTTCGGAATCACCTTCACTACTCGTGCGTTCGCTCTCATCGTCATCCGATTCTGTCTTCCCTTTGCAGCAAGCTTCCTTAAGTTCCCCGTAGGCCTCGATGATGGGAAGAATGTAGGGTGAGTGTTCGGGTTCACCTGGAGGCGGGGGGTTTTCGAGCTCCCAAATGTGGTCTCTGCGGAGTGTGAAGATTTCGTCTCGAACTTGGCATGCAGAGTTGAGAAAACAGAGGATAGTGCAAAGGATGTCGGCAATAATGTTGCCCTGGTGAAGATAAGTTGTAAATTGTCCGTTTTAATAAAAGCCAAATAGAACTTATTGTACATTGGGAAACAGATTCCAATCGCACACCCACTAAAGTCTTGTGCATTTGTGCCCATCTGGACCTGTAGTTACCTCAGGATTTGGGTTCGGAATGATTTGGAGGGATTGGCATGCTTCCACACCTCAGTAAGGGATTCTAATTACTAATTACTGAAATAGCTGGCTCTCGAGGTAAATAATTACGCTCTGGGTCTCAAAATCGTAATAATTTTGAAGCAAAACCTTACTCAACTTACAAGAAGCCATAATGTTTGCTAGTTCATCTAAAACGGGACGAGAGGACCAATCTAGACCTTTCATAATCATCTTTTTCGCACCAGCTCTTCCCTCGAGGTTTGGATATCAGTTATAATTTTTAACTGAAAAGTTGGTCATCTATTAGTATTTGCTTGACAGCATTGTGGTATTGCAAAAAAAGATTAATATCTGGCGATTCGGTATTAACTTTAGCGCTCTTGAAATGCTGAATGCCGAGTTTTACAAGTGATCCGCCACCGCGACGAAACTTTAGGTCCTAGAATTCGAGTCAACTGATTGAACTTACTTCGAGTGTGCTGATCAACACTCTCTGCGTGTGATCTCTGTACAAAATTGAGGTATTATTACAATTGCCGTAGGGGCAAGGTTAATAATCTCCTCCTAAAGGCGCTCCTACCATGTTATAATCCTTTCGCCAATTGTCATGATTTTAGCCTCTACATTCATGACACCAGTGACTGCCAATCTCTGCATCCATAGTCTGAACTAGTTGTCTAATAAACGACGGGGATCATGTAGTATCTATTAATCTCAACTGACTAACCTGCAACTGGTGCTTTCTCCGAAGAACTATTCTGGCAGCTATTATAATGAAGGGCGCGAATGGAGTAAGCAGAATCCCTACAGCCAGAGAGGGCCACCAGTGGTACCCAAACACGTAATGGAATAATTCACACATAAAGCAGGGCAAACAGGTCGGAATACACAAACAGTTCACTAGCAAAAGATAAGGCCAAGGATTATAATTTAATTGTTTCAGTAAAACTTACCGCAGTTCTCCTGACAGCTGCACATGTAGGTGCTCCATGGACGGATGAATTCCACGGGTTCTTTGGGTCTCTTTCGGAAGAAATTCATGATAAGAGAACTTAAATTGGGGCAGAACTGAGGTGGCCATCATGGTCATGTGGGTTTCGGCATGTTGGCTATCGATCCCAAAAAAGCATTAAATTTGAATAATGGTAGAAAAATGTGACCGATTTGGTGAAAGCATTCGAATTAGTGGTTTCAATCTTCCCCTTTGTAATGTCCTTTAACTGATGATGGTTCTTACATCGGAACTTTTATTCCTTTCCGGGAAAGGTAGTTGGAATCTTGGTGATTGAACTCCTCGCACATTTTGCTATCAAAGTCGAAGTCGAGGAGAAGAGAAACAATAACGTGAAGACTTCCAAAACATGGACTTGATATGTTGTGCTTCGGACAAGTCACGTATAACGAAGTTCTAAGATGATCCCGTTGCCATCACTTTCGAATATCAAAAGGTTAATGGCTTCATATCCTTAACCAAACACTGTTGAAGCTGCTCAATCTGCTGTGTTCGCGTCGTGGCAGACATCGTAAAATGCGTTTTGTAGAATAACATGTTACTGACACCCCCTCACTGCACCTTTCAAGTTGAACGCCATTATGTTATCCACGTTATGCCTTCGTAGTTTTGCGTTTGGATGCCTCATAAATCACTTGCATATCTCATGGTGTCCGGTTCGTCACCAAAACTCCATTTCGTGCCAAAAGTCTCCTTCAATATTTGCAAAGTCTGGAGTCGTTCCAATCAGATAGAACTGAATTTTACCGCACTGCAGCGTGGCTATATAGAAAAACTGCTCCCTAGAATAGAGCAATTTAATAATAAAAGAAGCTAATTACTGTCGAGTTTTGTTTGAATTTGGAGCAGGCCAGTCCCTGTTAACCGAGTTCCGCTCCAAAATCAATTTGTCTGATCTAAAAATCATTTTGAACGAGCAAGGAGCAGTGTAACGGAAGTACTACGGAAGTACTTACTTATTCTTATTATTGGGAAGAGGAAGAATCCTTTATGTCTCCGAATGAGAAACTTCTACTTCACCTTTACTTCCTGATCAATAATTTGACGCGTTCAGTGCTTGCGCTTTCCCTCATGTATAAATCTGTTAGATGCTGGATCTTAAGATTTGGAGTTCAAAAGAAGTTTTTGTGCTGGAGGGTAGAAAGAGCTGTCCTAAGTCTCGTTTACGGGTATGAACCCCTCCAAATATGTAGAAACCCATTAAATCTTGTTATAACATTTTCATCCAAATATTTCAAGTCTAGTGCTTCTGCCAAAAAAAATTTGCAGCAAATACCCTTTTTAATTATCTTGGTTATGTATTGTGCTCTCACTTAATGGAACTCTCTAGAGACTTTCATAGCATTTATTAATTGTTGATCTCATACTACGTTCTTTAGGTATTTTACAATCAAAGACACAGGGGAATTGGTACTTTCGTGGCTAATAATTTATTAAATTTTTCAAAACAAAATTGTGGTGAAACGTATCACTAACGTTGGGGTGGACGATTGTGGATATTGGTATGAAAAATGAATCGATTCAAAAATAGGTTTCTCAGAGAGGGAATCGCTGAAAAGAGTCACTGACTATAAATGCTATCTTCCATCTATTACGGCCATCACTAAACCCTAAACAGAGGAAGAGCAAGAGGAGCCTGGGTGATACGACTCTATTCGGTGATTTGTCTGTACGAAGCAAGACTGAAGGGCCCTAGAGGAGCAAAAGCACTATTAAAGTTCAGCGCTTAGGATGACCGCACAAGGGCACTCGAAGGACAGAGTAGGAGCAGGTTGCACAAATACAAAGCACGGAGTACGTCGCACCAAGGTCATTGAAGGCGCCGCAGTCGAAGGTAGCTATGATGAGGTCGAGGCGTCAAAATCACCACTTGAAAATTTCTAAGCACTGACTCGGAATAACCACTCCACCATATAAGACCACCTCCTGGCCCCCTTGAGATGGCTTTTGCGGTAAAGTGAAAACTACAATGAAATACTATTCAGAGGTGTATCTCTTAGATTTGACTCTCGAATTATTCTGGCTCAAGATCATAATGGGATTAACCCCTTTGGTCACGAACTAGTGAAACTAGAGAGAAGTTTAAGCCTTCTGTTTTCAATAAATTTCAACCAATTCAATTTAAACTGTTGTTAAAATCGTCTAGTATCTTGGGCGATCAAATGTTTTATTGGCTGCTATGATGTTTTAAAAACCACAAATTCGCACGATCTTTGGAGACAGTTTGATTGCTGGTTATGAAGGTCATTTCAAAATGTTTATTTATGCGAATCAGGGCAACTGCTCATTAATATAATTCATTAGGAAATGGTTGTTCGGTAAGACAATTTAGAACATGTAGAGACCTCGTTTACTGATCCCCAGTACTTGCCTTGCTGACAGACGAAATACACATAGAGGCCGGATTAACCGATTAGATAAAGGGACTATGACGACAACAATTAATAGCTTTAAGAGGGTAGAGATCACTAGATACTCTAAAGGAGTGCTCGATGGGCTCATGGCGTGCCTTTCTGACTTCGTAATGCCTTAGCGTTTGAGGATAAGAATGGGGTACAATCATTCCACCTGGATAATTGGCATCAGCTTGTCCGGCCAATCTTTGCCTAAGTGTTTCTGTATCTAAAAAAATCTTACTGTGACTGATTCAATCTTATAGCATATACGTGTGTTTTGTTAGCTCTCGAATAGTGCGTTATTTGGCCTGAATCTAAAACCTCTCCACCTTCATTTAAAAGTATGAGTGCATGTTATTGTTGAATTCTAAGCTAATTCTTTACTGCTATGTAGGAGTGGTGCAAGAATTTAATGCAGAATGGCAAGCGTCAACTGATTTACCACAGAATGCTCAAGAACAGCCTTCGAGAATACTCAAAATTGACAGTAAACCTAGAAAGGTGATCCACAAAAAAAAGTGAGGTTTCGTTGTTTCACTGAAAACCGTCTTTCACTCTAAACGCAGTATCGTATCACATTCAATAGCAAATGTACAACAAACCAGGCATAACGAGCTGGGCTGTTTCAGCTTTCGATTTTGTAATGCCGCAATTTCATCGCATTGAGTTAGCCTCACATACCTCAACTTTTCATCTATTAGTCGAATGATAGATGGTCTGAGTTAGTAAGAGTCCTAGTGGCGGAAATCAACGCTTCACTGACTACGAACAGCTTCTTGTCAATGTATCCACTAGAATCGATGGTGAATCCCACACTAAGAGGCCTGACCATCTATGGGATAACTTGCTAAACTAGGCAAGTTCAGATTGCCATTGCATTAGAGGAGTAAAATAACATAGAGGAGCCTGAAAATCTATGATGGTACTTCCTGGATGAACACTTATTCAAATATGTGCCATAAGAGCATCAGTGGCACTAGTGCTACATCGGTGCAATTGACTGTTGAGATTCATGAATTCGGTTTTCCAGTCCAGCAGCAACCTGAAGCCGCAACAGACACAAAATGAAACTCCAACTTAAAAAGGGAAAACCAGCGAGGATTTCATTGGTCTTATGAAAGGGAAGGAACTAGCAAAGAATGGGGAGTAATCGGTCCAAGTAAAATGTTTTAGCGTAAGAAGCATGGCATAATGGTTTAATTTCCATTTTTCTGCAGTTTATGTGACGTTCTCATTGAGAGCATGCCATCGGGTGATTTCTTGGCCTTGGGCCTGCAACATTTCATTCCAGTGACTACGTTCTTCTTCACCATTGTTCTTGGCACCTATAATGAGTAGTACATAGGCTTTTTAGCCAATTTTTGGGGCTGAAAAGGGACCTATTTAAATGGAAAAGGAGCTCACCAATGGCGAACCATCCAAGACTCTCGGGCTTGTGAACGCGGTGTTTCTGGAAGACACGCACAAACAGGGTGACTTCATGAGGATTTGAAGAGCTCATATCAAAGGCAAATCGTTCACCGAATTCGCTGTTGGCAGCGAAAGGAACCTCGTGGGTATGGCTGCTTGTTATCTTCTCTCCTGTCTTGGTCACCAATGTTAATGACACGTAGATTTCTGAAAGGAAAATGATGTAAGGACAAATGTCCCTGTCAAAGTATTTTTGGTATTGCAACCAAGGCAGTTTCCACAGTTGACGTTTCAAAGGGTGAAAAACTCAACTACCCGAAACAAATCTTAAAGCGGATCTCAAACAAAGAACATTGAACTGCTGGCTTGCGTTCATTTACGGTTTAGATTTAAAAATATTTTTTGGGTTTTTGGCAAAAGGCCAGTCTCTGAATTTCTATAAATTTTACCATCAATCCCGGATTTGAAGGCACTGAAATCAAATGCGAAAGAGAGGCCATAGAAGTCTCATACGACTAAATTATTTGTTTAAAGGACTTTCCATGACGTTCATGAAAGGTAGGGAGTACTGACTCCGAATTCATGAATTAGATCAAGATAATGCAGGAAATCATCCCCGTAGACGCTGCATGGACTAAGACGATGCTAATTGAAGTCAGAAGATGTTCTACCCACAAAATTGGCATTAAACACCAATATCAAGATTGATTGTTGGAATTAAATAGTAGTATAATAAAAGGTTAGGCTTTCTTTTCAACATTTTGCAAAAGACAAGCTGAGGTTGCCTTAAACCTAAAAAAGTGGGATTAATTTTACTAACGAACGAACGTTGTTTAAATTACCAAAAGATTCTAAAATTGAAATAGAAGAATTAAAAGGAAGATCATAAACTAGAACCGAAACTTTTTAGTCAATTTCACTTATTTCGAAATAATGGTTGAGCGCTTTAAGTAGAGTCATTCAAGTACATAGAATCATTTTTTTAGACATACAAATTAATTAAGTAACTGCCTTATGAAAAATGGACTGTTTTGGCAAAAAATCTGAATATCCTCTCTACTAGGCTACATTTTTGTTGGGGAACGCCTTAGGATTATTTGAAGTTACCGATGAAGCGTTGCATAGCTTTATTTACAATGTTCATAACAATGTGATTTAGCTTTGAAGATGTTTAAGCCCACGTTACATTTGAAGCGAAATGATCTAATGAATTTCAATGGACTTATCACTAGATTGTCATACTGTTATGTAAAGGAGCGGTGTAAAGCTTCTTTCAGCTGCATAAGTGATGAGGATTCGATCGACTGATCTCAAGGACGCGTATTCAAAAGGAAGCAAAGGCTGGGAATCAGTTTCTTCGCTTAAGGGAGATCAAGTGCGAGATCGGTGAACAACGAGGTTGGAGAGCACTTAAGAGGCAGCATTGTAAACAGCCATTTACGTTGACCACATAAACAAAATTTAAAGTTAATGATATATCTTTTAAGCCCGTGTTTGTTCTACAGATCAGGTTAACTAAAACCCGGATACGAAAATTACGTGGAGCCATATTATAGCGAAGCCGAGACCTGGGAGGAATCGACGCAGTTATTCCATCTGGAACCCCCTGTACCATTTTCCCTATTTAACTCTAGTCCATTTCAACTCTCATGCCCTTAATTAAGAAGTGGGGAGAAAACTAAGACCTATAATTATCGACGAAAATACTGGGATTGTAGGCAATGTGGAAGTGGTTTATGGGTTTTTAGGCGGTTATATCAAAGTTAACTTGCTCGGTGATCGAAGTGAAGCTTCAGAGACCTTGAGTCGATTAACTCGAAGAATATGGATATTAAGTCTCTTGGTGGTAGCATTGTAAGCTAAACCACATAGCAATTCAGGCCATTTGGCCTCCTTGTCGGCGGCTATGCGACGCGCTGTCTCCAGCTCGGGCATTGCTTCGCTAGTAGCAGTTCTCGACGCTATTGAGCCAGCAGATGGTGGACGCAAGGAGTGTGAGCCAGATCGCTGCGAAACAGAGGATCTTTGACTAGCCCGACTGCGTAAAGAGAAACGAGACCCTCCTAGACGGCTGGCATTCAAGCGACTCAAGTTATCTCCACTGTCACTATCCTTTTTAATCCAAAATATGGAAACTTTAGATTATAAATATAATGGGAGTGATAAAATCCAAGTGATAGCAGTTAATTGGTAGCATGATGGTAGAGACTTCTAACATGGTGGTCGTCACATATGAACGGATAGTTAAAGTCCAAACTACTAATTATTTTAGAGAAAACATTTTGATTCAACCTCATGGTTTAATTGAGAAAGTTATTTATTAATTTTTTGTAGTTAATATTAATAAAAAAGGCCAATTTATTGAGCGTTTCATAAGTGAGTCAACCACTGCATTGTTGTTTTCGTCAACTGAAATTTAAATCAACAAAACAGTTGGATCATTTTTTACGGAAATTGGTAGCCAAAGTTGTATTTGTCGTTCCAAAGATTAAAACGAGCGAATACAATCTGTAGCTATTTAATTTATTTCAAGGTTAAACACTTCATTTAAAGTAATAATTGCAACCCGTTTCGAGGTTACAATGATGAATAGCGAAAAGTTTTTCTGAATTCACAAACCTTCTCCTAACACTAAATTTCAAAATCAGAGAGCGTTTAAATCGAAAAATTATGATTTAACCCTATATGCATGTGAATTCGCACATTCAAGAGATTATAATAAATTCGCATGTAAATGTCTCCGGGAAATCAGGCTCCCTGGTAAATCTAGAAACTTTCCATTGCAAGTCCATCTAGAATTGGAATGCACGCTAATGAACGCAATGTTTAGCTGTAGGGCATGTACTTGACGAAGAAATTTCAGTATTATCTAATAGATTCTGCCGCGCTATGCGGCTTTCACAAAACTGATATTGTTAATTTTAGGTTATGTACGCATCTACAGGAATTATAATAACAAAGCCATCGGAATGACCATTCCTGTTGATTGAATTTTCATCCATATAGCGACGCTGAATGGCAGTAAGTTAAATGCCACTACTGGGAAAGAGGCTGTTCTAAGGTGAACGACAGAAGTAGCCATTAAGTTGTCGCTCTCTTATTAAGGCTATGTTGGTTGGGCAACGATTTTTGCTGCAGTTAGCAGATATTTACGCAAATCAGTTCGAATCATTCAAATTTTGAATGATTGCATCAACAGCTTCAAAAGTTTCGGAGTACCCCATTTCCTGAAGTAAAATGGCGGTAGCAATTAATAGACGATGACTAACCGAGTCGACAACGCTCTCATGACCGACTTTGGATGCAAGAGCGAATGGAACATCCGCCTCACCAGTACGGAGGTTTAGAGCTGTAAATGCTACTGTCGATTCCGCAAATATAAAATGTCGTCGATGTTTCTTGCAAGCGTACAGCCGGATTCGAAGAGCCATTTTCGCCAACTCATCTGAAACGTCAAACAGTGACCATTATAGGAAAACAGAGGCTGGACTCTTCCTCTTTGTAGAACTTTGTTTTATAATGGTGCATTACTTGTGAAAAAGTTCTAATTTCTTTAAAAAGCACTCACTCCAGCAGGCTACAGCAATGCATAGAATGCTCTGTGTCACATTTATAACTAAGTATAAGCCCATGCCCTTTGTTGAAGAATATGCATTTTTACTCCCATCTTGGGGAGAAGAAAAGGTGCTTTAGTGCCACCTAGATTGAAATTCCCCAATTTAGGCAGTGCTTCATAGAACAGCCATAAGTATTGGAAGAGCTCATTCCCATAACTAAGCGCCCGCCAACGGTTTCGAACAATTTCCATGAGGTAAATCGAACCCCTGTCTACGTGCTATAATTTCAATTCACACAGCCAACTGGAGGTGTCAGAGATTTCATATGTAAAGACCAGTGGATAAGATTATACACTGCCATTTCCTACCGGCTGTAATGCCCTTAAAGGTCCCCTCCTCATTGAAAGTTGGATTGGGAGCTGAAACAATGTGAGTATGCCAGCGTTTCTTCTTTTTCAGACCAATCAGTGCCAGCCTGACCTGAAACAAGAAACCAAGAAATACAAGAAGAGAATAGGAGTAGTCGCAGTATAAATTTAAGGGCGAAAGCCATTGTCTTCATAAGATAGCAAATGAAACTGAACCATTTTGAGCAGCTACAAATTTGCACCACTTTTCGCTGAAAAGCAACAGACTAGTAGTCCGTCCGGCCTATTTTATTGTCCTTAAACGTTCAATTACTTATTCAATATCCCAAGTTGAGTCCGATACAGAAGTGATTAACAGATAATCCGAAGAATCGGGATTGGGCTTAGAACATCCTTAATCCAAAACCAGGGAGGTCAAACAAGAAAAGAACCATTTTTTCCATTGTTTCAACATTCATTTTACTTGAAGAAACCTTACCAAAGTACTTGGGCGACTCAGCTACGCACTTATGCCACAGTCAGCTGTGGTGTGTCCGTGGAGCCGAGTTGTCTCCATGAAATTAGTACGTTCACTCGCGATTCTATCAATACGTTCAGCTCTGATTCATTTTATGCACACGTCTAAACGCATCCACAAAAATGAACATGGGGAAAAATCGTCTAGAGATATAGGACTTTCTGAGTTTTTATTCGAAGACTTAAGCTATAGAGGTCTTTTTTAAATAAAACTTTTGTGCCAGGAAATCCGTGAGAAACGATCTAGGGTTTTAGAGAATAAGTACCAACCGTGCCCACGCCAAATGTCAAGTGGAGTGATTTATAGCTGATGTGAAGAACCATTAGATGACAAACGATATCTTTGAATGGAAAAACTTTGAGTAATTTTGCCCTCAAAAAACTATCTTAGGGCTCGGCGAAAGCAGAAAAGTAAGTTGGTAAATCGAATATGGAGGCTCAGTATTTGAAGCTTTTCACAAATTTCAGCTATGAAAGTCTTAAAAAACATCTACTGCCTCCACTAGGGAAGTTAAAGGTCAATGCCAACCATGAGGAAGAGGTAAGGACAAAAAATTGACAATCTGCTAAAGCTACTTCTTTACTGCAGTCAACCCTCGATTCCCCTCAGATTCATAAGATAGGCCTTCGTTTCCTCTCCCGCTATCAGAGTACGTTTGTGTGGCCTTTTCGGTTGATTTAAATGGATACTTAAATAAAACCCATAAAAGCGTCATAAAATTATCCCAACTAACCTGATAAGCCTGAGAACCCGCATGTTCTTCGCTCGGAGCATTTTCAACATTCTTGATTTGAATTCGTAAATCCGATGCATTGTAATCCATTTTGATGTGCGTATGAGCGACTACATTAGCTGGCACAGCTAGTGGCTCCGACACTGGCTACGAGCGAATAGAACGGGACAGTTTAATATTTTCGCATACTAGAGGCAATTGACAGAAGTGTGAAACTAAGAGATAGCAGTGATTCTGAAGCCTTCAACAAACAAAAAAATTCGGCGGGAAACCAATTAAAAACCAGTCCGGTATCTCTCACTTTTTTGATGCTGGTATGTAACTAGCAAGGGAAGTTTTGAGGGTCCATACTGATTTTTCCCGTATGTGGTACACTTCCTTCGGAGTCTGGGACACTCGAAAACTATAGCCAAGTTCAAGGTCAGTAAACTAACATCTTAAGAAATGACAATTTTGAAAGTCTCTTGCACCAATGGGGGAGCGCTTATGACCGATTGTTGTAACCTCAGTGATGGCAAAATTATGACTTCAAAAAAAAACTATGCCGAAATAAAAAGTCAGTCAAACTTCTCTTTGCTAATTTTTATTCATATGATGGATGGATATAATGGATAAATTTTAATAAATAAATATATGAAAAAATCCTATAACCAACATAGCGAAAACATACTAGAAACCAAATTTAAGCTGGCGATTCTAACATAAAATTTGATTTTCGATAATGTTTTTTTTCGCTATTTTATGTGTCAGCTAATGAAAAAACTTCTAAAAGCTTTGGAGTAATAAAACAAACTTACTGCATTTCCTTGTGACTGCCAATTATAGCCTTTTGCATAGTGCTCTTCTGCAAACTCATGTACCGGCATTTGTGGACGGGAATCTGTGCGAGTATTCAAAAAAATTTATCTTAAAAAATTAGTCTACATATTTTGTTTGTAAGTAGTACCATCTCTTTATGTTTGGAAGCTATTTTTCATTCCATCCAGGTGCACAAACTGCTCAGTGCTACTGGAGGACCTGTATGTATTGAGGATGTAGAAGCTGTAGATGGATTTTTATGGTCAAAATGTCGATGATTTCAAATGCTCATTCAGAATCCTGAAATTCTAGAGCAGCCATTTTTTGAATTATACAGATTTAGACGCTGGCTAAAACAGATGCTCGAATATTAAGTTTTATTTTTTGAGGCAGATAACCTAACAGACAACAATTACGTTCGAACTGTGAACAAATTCAGGATACGGATGTCGATTGAATAGTCCTAGAACGGCTCAAACTGATGAAAAAAACTCAATGCAAATAAATGACATCAAAAGCTAGGGAAATCCCGGTCTTGAGAAATGAGTTATTTTAGTCAGAACAAAATTCTTGGGGGCTCTAAAATGACATCAAACCGCATAAATTGTATCTATTTGAATTTAATAAAACAATTTTCAAGCGACGTGAAATTTGTTGTTAGCCTTAGAACCGCCTTCGAAAGATTCCCAATTTCCCTTTCAACTTTGCTCAAAATAGCGACAATGTTATTATCTCACCTGAACGTGATGTTTCCCTACCCGACGGCACCTGAACTTCGCCACTTCGTCCAGCTACTGCAGCCGAACTGACATCTCGTGACGTGTCGGATAGAGCCCGATCGTCTTTACCAGCCCAGTTCATGTACATAGCCTCTAAAAAGATTAATAAACACACCGTGAATTATTTGCCATTTAAAGAAATCACTAAGTGGTTAACAGGATTTTATGAATCTCCAATGACTTCCGAGTTGAATGACCAAAAATAAACGGTTGAAAGCCCCCAGTTGTGTATTAGATGTACAGAAATCAAATAAATATGAATTTTATTTTTTCCAAATAGGCTTTTATTAGGCTTAAGGATATCGTATCCTTTGCCCCTAAGTAAAAACTTGTCTGAGGTTTTGAAAATTAACGTTCTTAAGCTGCATTTTGTCCAGATTAATTATTCAGAAATGGCTGAAAAGATGTTAATTAAAAGGATTTATGTTAGATAAATTTAAAAAATTCTTAAATATGATGGGTTATATCATTCAATTTTTCCTTTATTTGTTACCAGAATTTCTAGAACGCAACGGTGCCATTAAAAAAGCCTTCTTAAACGAGCAATTGGTTCAATGATTCAGGAATAAACTGAGGATCGTTTGAAATAATATTTGGTTTCCAGTGCATTTTTTTTCAATATTCTTATATGATCAAACGACTCCGTGTGGTAAATGGCTTACCTAGATTCTGCGAAGTTGGCCTGCTACCTAACAAATGACAATATTAAATGTGATTCACTCAACAACAAAAAAATAAATTAAACGCACATTTTACTTACTTTCACCGGTTTGTTCATCTGCATAAAGGTAGAAACACTAATTTACTATCTTGGCGAGTTAATTTGTGGCGATTAAATTCTATTTTATGTTAACTAACGGAGTAATCTCCTTTTAGTCGTTTATAAAAGAATTTCTCACCTTTATCTGACCTGAACCGACTGCCTTCGGCGCCAAAGAAAAGAAAGGGTTTACCACTTATCCTTATAATCTGGTTTTAAAAAACCCAAAAATCAGTCCAAGAAATGTCTGGGAAATTACAATTTGGATTCGTTGGGGTCTTAGTCCAGTTCAAGTCTAGAAGCATGTGCTTTGAAACATTTATGGAGATTAAGATGCATTTCCATTCTATTGGTCCATCTGAACCATGAGAGCTTTGCAACTTAGGCAAACGCACCGCAAAATAGTCCAACACCGGTGTTGCCTTTCTCGTTAATCTTTATATTATTCCAGATTTCGAATTTCATTGAAGGACTGGCAGGCTAACTTATTTTCAGTCCGGAACTCAGGTGTACCACTTCATATGCTGTCATTATTAGGACTTCCAGATGTATTCCATAATCTGACTCACATGAAAACTTTTCGCCTATCTTTCATAAAGTCCTGATCAGTGAAAAAACGTTAGGATTCCTGTGGTTTTGTCATCAAAACAGGCTGAAAAGTATAAATTCTTACTCTGATAAACTTAAGATCCAACCGGCAAGGAGGTGGTGGTGGATCTAATTCTATTTTCCCAATAATGAAGCGTACTGATCACTGACATGCACGTTTCTAGAGTGGACTTCGTCAGCTTTAATCAATATTTGGTTATCTGCGCTATTCGAATTTGGATGACCATCCAGATCATTTTCAATCCATGGCTCTTGTAGTTTAACTAGCAAGCAGAGCTGACAAGAAAATATCTATCTCGATATCGAAATGGCATTAACGTAGCATGCAAATTAACGTTCTTAAGTCTGGTGTGGACAAGTGGAACCAATGTTCAAATCAGAAATAAAATTATAGAAGTACCCCAACTCAAGTCTTTCTGAAGATTTCGTTACCTACAATAAACAGCGCAATTAAGTAATGTTTCTAATGGAAATTTCAGCGGAAAAAACACACAAACCTCTCAAATCTATTGAAAAGGAAAGCTTCAGGGCGTTATCATTCTCCAGAAAAATTGAGTTGAGTCTGCTTGAGCTAAATTTCACTGATAAACCTTATGCTACTCTCTTCAAAACTTCCCATGCCTGTTTTTATATAAGTCCAACAATCAGACATCATCTATTTAAGAAGGTCCAACTCACTTTGATACTAAGCTGTCTAAGCCTACGGTAGCATTTAGAAGCACTGATTGTAGGGCAAGGCGGTAGACTTGTGTAAGCTTAAAGGTGACTTCTCAGAGAAGGGTCTACTCTAGGCTAAACGACCTCAAATCAGAGCAAATGAAGTCAAACTCAGTTAGAGAATCAATTCTGTGAAGCATCAAGATTCAAGGTGATCTGGGTATGACGATAAGTAAAGTCAGTTACACCGAAGAATCACGCTGCCTAATAAAGTCTGGCAAAGCAAAACAGCAAGTGGTGCCACAGAGACCTGCAATGAAGGCTTTCCAGTCTCCTCCCAATAGTAAGACCATGTTAATTGAGCTTTCCACAGAACTGATCCTCTAAAATGGCCATTCTGTCTCGGTACCAAAAGTGTCTGGTAGCAGATAACATAAGGCCACCGAATTGCGGGGCGAAATGTTCGCCAATGCATCACTTACGAAGTTAATGGTTACAAAAGTTCTATTAAGTCCACTGTAAATCATGATCCTTTCGAGTGATCAAACTTCATGAAGAAATAAGAAGAATGCAAGTACGAATTAGTAGCTTAGAAAAATTAGTCGGAAGGTGGGTATTCATAGGTAGAGTCAGGCAATCTCGGATTAGAAGCGCGTACATAACTTCCCAGTCTCGTCGACCTTAATTAGGAATCTTAAAGGAATAGAGGCATAGACAACGAATTGTCAAAATGTGCGCGCTTTAGAGCAGATCTATGTGATTAAGACAGCTTCTTACTCAGAAATGGGAGCTGCACCGTCAAATTTCAAGTTGTCATTTTCAAGTCACCTCTTAACCAACGCACAATAATATTTAGAAAAATTAGACTCACATGTCTGATGAAAAATTTTTAATAAACATGCACTTTTAAATCCCACAGATCCATGCATCTAAATTCTAAAACTGAAACCTATATATCCCAGTCTACGTAGAATCTTAAAGTATGCTAACTTCACTCGACATTTGGACTTAAAATTTGGACTAATAAGTTTATAATTTATTCAAATTAAATACTAAAGTAGGTATACTTACTTTCTACCTTAGCAGTGCTTTGTTGAAGTAGAGAGCCTAATGGAAACAGCAAGGATTAGGCTTTAGTGTATAAATACATTTACTTATTTGAATTAATAAGTTTGAGTTTAAAACAAAAAAATTTGGTAGGGAATATGATCTCACTTTTCTTATTCGGTGTGCCTCCTGCTGTAAGTTTGAAAAATAAGCCCAAATGTAAAACAAGAATTACGTTAATTTCATTTTATTATATAGTACCAAAAACACAAAGAAGCAGGCACAAAAAATATATCTGGAGCCCTTTTTTTCCTTAACAGGTGTTTCAAAAATAGGTGAAAGCACTCTAAAGCTAAAAAATTTTAATTCTTCCTGATTCACAACGATAATTTTACATAGTTCGGTTCAAATTTAGGAATCGAAATGGGTGTTTACCTTGATAATTTGGTTTGGCCGACTCGAGACCCTGCGAAGTTACTAAAACAATTATAAACCGAGTGAAAATTTATTTTCAGATTTTTGTGTAAAAAATATAAGTGAAAAATTATTTTAAAACAGAATCTTTTTGCACTAAAATGTAATCCTTCGTATGGCACTCAACAAATCGGATTATCAAGACCATAGCGAATCTGCAGAGACATCTGAAACTGCTAGTCAGCTTAAAGACCCGTCAGTTCTACTCCAATAGACAATCACACTACCTTTAATAATGAAAATGTAAATAAACTATTGAGGACTAAACTTAATTGAGAACAAATTCCAAGTTCAATGAAATATGGGTAACTTAGGGAGGAAGATGCCAAGGGGAAACAAATGGTAGAGATAAATATTAGCCGAAATACAAGCCGAAGGGAATGCAGGATCGATCTGAGAATGGGGTACTGTCTAGATGCCTGTGAAGCGTTCTACTATGCGTTAACAATATATTTCAAATCCTATCCGAACATTTTCCTCAGTTTATTAAGGTCTGAAACGCAGTTGGTAGCCATTGGATTAAAATCTGGTTCGACGCCATCCTCTTCTGGTCATTGTTCATTAAGCGACTTTCATTTGACATGTGATCGAGTCATAACATTCAGTACTTGCAAATCGACAGTATTTCTAGCATTTTGTCCAAAAATTAGGAAGTTTAAACTTAAACCTTATTTGGTTTAATCGACCTGATTTATTTTCATTGGAAGAAGGTCCCTCATCCTCACTGTTTTCATACCATGTTCTTAATCCAAAACTAGCTTGTGGGATCTTGGGATAATCTTCTACCAATGGAGGTCCAATAAATAGTGTACTGTAAGAGATCCCTTCATAATCCTATAAAAGAGCATGCTGTGTGTATAAATCCACTCTTCGTCGGTTTTGTCTTTTAATCTTTAGAAAAGCTGGAGAAAGACGGATAAATCGCATCTAGTAACCGAGTAATGATAGAGATGCCGAAATACCTACTAATTCAGAAAAGACGGAATATTTACTGAAACCCCTTCCTACTCTCTCTTATTGTAGATCTCATATTCATACATTTAAATTAAACGCCTCTTGCTCCTACTCCAAACCTGAAAGTCTTAAATTGTGTCCTTATAAGGACTTGAGAAGATTGAATCGGTACACTTTTAAAATTGAGTGATTTTAGCGACGATTCAAAAGAATATAATACAAAATTCTCACCTGAATGACCGTCAGCAGCTTCGCGTTCTTTTGAAAAATACAGGAATTGATTAGCTTACTTGCTTTTGCTAAGTTAACTGAAGTAATAAATGTTAAGTCAATGATTGGGGAATCATATAACCCTACTTACCATCCACCGGCCCCTGAACTTTAATGTCTAAAATAAATTGAGGACTATCTATTAGTAATGCTAAATTAATAATAATTAACAAGACGTTTATTAATTTCTTTCCACCTACACCTAACAGAATGAAATAATGAACATCAAAATGGTGGGCACATGACATCAAATATGATGGTGATTTAAACAATAAGATATGAAGAATAGGTTAATCTGTCTATTCAGCAATAAGTAAGTCGCTATACAATCAACGTTTAGTACGCGCATTGTTAATTATAGACGAATTCATTTCAACTTTGTAGAAGCCTGCTCAGTAGTAATTTAACCTCCAGAGTCCTATTGTTCCCTGAAAGGCAACCGAAAGAAGAATGCGAGGCAAAATGGCTTAGGGCATGCTTATTATTTGGGCATCCAGGCTTAATGAAAAAGCCTATTTTAGGATGTAGATTGGGTAATGGCTTTGTAAGTAATATCACTGTAAGGCAACCTGGAGCTTGATTTACTGAAGATATACAAAATTTAAATTCATAAATGCCCCAAACAGTCAAGGACTGAAGCAAAACGAGGAGCTTAAGGCCACTTTAGACAAATACAGGGCTCTTTTGCTCTCTCAATGCAGACTGTGCCAAGAAACTTGTATAAGCCTGCGCAAGGCGGATACCACAATGGAGAAGGAAATGAGCAGTCAATCGGTAGGTTAGTCCCAAGTAAACCTTCCAAGATAAGAACTCCTTATCACTTACACCTTTTTATAGATTGCCTCAAATTGTAAGTGGTATAAGTGACTGATTAAGTTGACAGACCAAAAGACCAAAAGTTGATAGAGGTTAGAATTTCAGCATGGGAAACCTCTGAGACCACCACTTCTAAACTGGATATGGAAGAGGAAGTTGGTCTATCGAAATCCGAGTAGCGCAAGGTTTTTAGATGCAGTGAAATGAACCCACTTGGATGGAGTGTTGAATGTGATTATGACACCTTCAAATTGTTGAAAAGCAAACGTTGATGAAAAATATGTTTGAGCAAAGCGAGGCAAAAAAATACATTCCTTTACATTCATTTTTATGCTTTGTTATTTAGCCTCCTCTATTCATGGAGTTTTGATTTTCGAAAAGGTCTGATTCAACTAACAGAGTAGATCAGCAATCATTTGTGATTTGATTGTTTATGCAGTTCTGCTACTGCTTTGTCCTAAAGAGTACCAATCACTCCTTAAGGCCGTTGAAAATAATCAAGATGGAAATACTTTAGCGGCCATGATAAGAAAAATGGAATGTAATTTGAAATTATTTTTGCCAAACTTAAGATTTATTGAGATTTTGTGGTCAACGTATTAAGTATCTCTGCTTGAAGTTAATTAAAATTATCAAAAAACTCGAATTTTACGCCAAAAATAACCATATGATATCCTTAATTTTGTAATTATACAGTGTGATTTTCGAACTGTTTTTAATTTTATTAATAGAAACTGGTCTCACAATCCATTAAGCACATTTTGTTCAAGAGCCACAAGAGCCAAAGAGCTGCCTCTGTGAGAGTGCTTGTTGAAAAGAGGCCAAGAATCTACATTACTTAGGGTTGGGTAAAGGACAGAATTCAGCGAGTTGATAATGGTCATCGGTTTCAAAGCTTAACGCATTCATTTGCTTACAAGGGCTATGGTCTAGTTCACTGAATTTCCGTTCCACATACATTCAAGAAAAAAACAACACGAATGTTATCAGCATCGCGTAATCGCTTCCGGTGAAGAATCGGACTCATTTTTTCCTTAATACTTGAAATGGTCATTTATAACATAAGTGTCCGTGCATTTGTTTCTGCGGTAACTGAAAATATATCCCTATGCAGGGACTCAGATTTCTCAAGAAATAGCTACCCGCTCGGATTCAGACGATTTACTAGTTCAGGCCCCTCAAACGATTTGACGCACTTCTATAAATTGATAATTTAGAGAAAAAAATTTAAAACTCAATCCTTAACGCTTTAAAATATTGCGCTCATTAACCGAACGATATCTGAATGCTTTTGTAGTTTTCAGTTTACTTTCGTTAATAAATCAAACAAATAAATTGTGATTCCTATCAAGTGATATTAATATAAACACGATGGGTTATCTCTCCTTAGGATTATGAGCACAGTGAAGCGTAGACGTTTCCAAACTCAAAATAATTATCAATTACTTTGATGTGATTTTGATTTACTATTTAATGAAAACTAATGTCATGACTCGTGGCATGGTAAGTCCTAGATTTCGATTTTGATTTTGATTTGTTACTGTTTAAAAATGATGAAATATTCCCAACGAAGTAGATCTAACTCAAATGAAAAGTCGCTGGAGTCCTTTGAAAAATTGACGTGACCATTCCTCTAGAATACCACGAGGCGCAATTGGTTTGCAGCTACTCTTTCCATATTAATCAAGCAATTCTGTCAGCACAAATTCCTCAATAGATCAATGCACCCCAAGATACATTAGTGTTGGATTGCCTTCAAACCTTCTGCCAAAAAAATGACTAACGCGTTTCTTTCAATTGCGTTACAATAGTTTATTAAGAGAGGTGCCACAATCGCTAAGGCATACCTAACGAGGCTGTATGTACTGAGAGCCCCGAGGATATTGCCCCGGAATTTAATCACATACCTCTTTCACTTTAGAGATCATAGCAATCCATAGGCTAGGGAGTTTAATGGGAAGTCTCTTCCCTATTTTCAACCTGATTTACGAATTTTTTCAAAAAGAAAATATTGTACTTGAAAACCAGGCAGAGTTGTGTGATGCCATGCCACATTTTGCTTATTCGAAAATGTATTTTGCCCTAAGGCGAGAACAAATTGTCCGAAAAATCATTAATGTGTTTTATTTTCGTATCTTCGAGACAGAATAAAAGCATTGAAATCTTTCAGAGACTCCAACTCACTCTATGAATAGCTTATTTACCGTTAAATGGGAATTTGAACAAGCCATGGCTTCAACATGTTCTCTCTTCTAGTCTAAAATTCCATCATCATTTTGCAATGGAGTGAATCACATGACTAAAACTATCATTTTTGCATTGGTGCAATGTGAGAATTTGTCCCTCATTCAACACTAAGATTTACAGGAAAATCAAGCAATCATACCTGAATGATACCTTTCATTAGCTCATATGACCAAATAGTAGGCAACGAAATGCCAGCATTGTTAAAACAAAGAAATATTGAATAATAAGAAAACGAGAATACAATAATGAACTTAAGTTTTATTATGAAATACGCCGCTTAATCAGAATATTCTTTTGATCTGTGAGCTTTTATGATTGAAAACGGCTGGTATAATGGAAACCTACATGGAATAACAGGGGGGAGAGTCGGGCTACTGGTCTTTGCTGGCGCGAAGCAGCAGGAGAATAATCCACCCCAACTGCCGGTATTCGCGGAAGGCTGATTTGACTTTTGTAGCAGCCGAGCCATAGAGTATACTACCCTTTCCTGGCAATCTGTAGACAATGATTATAATAGCGATTTCGAAGGAACACATGTTGGTGTTAGCGCTAGCGAGCAGCATGAGCTTGAAAAGCCAACCAATTGGAAACGAGATGAAGTCGCACATTCACGATTGCAAGGTTTACACAAGCCTACTTTGGTATGGTATAGAGGGTTTTGTGTTGAGCGATTGTGTCTATAAACCTAGATTTGTGTTTTCGATGCACCGACCTATGCTTTTGTGATTGTGCAAGTATAAGACAAATTAAGCAACTCAAAAAAATTCAATAGTATTGAAAGTATGTGAGTCGCAACTCTATACAAACAGCGGCAATTCTTATCTCATATCTAAGCAACGAAAGGTGAATATGCTCCAATTATCAGAATCAACATTAAACAATAAACAAACCGTTGACCTGTGAACGAGGGTGAACTGGATGTGGTATGAGCAGCTGATTAAGGTCAGTAGGTACCTAGTTGATCTCATCTATTCGGACGAATAGATCAGTAGTGTTCCTAACTTCCGGCCTTGAATGAGGTTAAAGGTAGAATAATTCCAAAATTTGCTGATTGGCATACGAGCTCGACGATCGTGATTGCAAATTTGTGAATATTTGTGATGCACCTCACCAGAATATATCTAAAAGTTGAAGTCATTTCTCTTCCTAACCCATACCATTCACAGATTAATTTAAGCGAGTTAAAAAACTGTAGACAACTTCGAGTTGAAATCTCTTCAACTAATGATTCGACTCAAATGGTTGGCTCGAAATTATGAGAATGCAGAGATTTTTCTAGCGGCATAAAAAAATCTCGAGAACTAGACTCTTTTTTGTTACATCCGTCTTGTGAACCATACTAACACCGCAAATTTCGACTGCTAAAGCTTAAGAGCCCAGAAGAGTCCATATTTGTGTGAGACATCGAGGCCAAATGCCACGTGACGAGTCATTTGCAGGAAACGATAACGAGGAAGTCAAAAGCTCAATGGGGAAAACGCCTAAGACTAAAACCCTGCTGAAGTCTTTCAGCGAACTCTGAGGAATAGAGTCTCAAAAAACCTTCATTGCTCTAATCATTTATCATCTATTCAAATAATTCTTCATTTACCAAGTAGATGGAATACCCAGATTATTATATTTGTTTACTTTGATGCATAAATTAGGGGTAGAGTTGAAATTGAGGTCAGACACTTTGTTAAACTTGATGGAAGTCCGAAAGCTCCTATTATTTTGATTAGTCCTCATGGATATTCCTCAAAGATAGTCTACGGTGTTTTTTTAATGTCTTTATTCCTGGGTGCAGTACCTTCATTCACATGATTTTTTCAAAGTGTTCCTCTAGTCCACTAGAAGGAGATGTACTTTCTGGCTTTAGCACAGGTTCATAATAAAGTTGCGTTGCCAAAGTTTGCCAAAGGAGTCATCAGAGCCCGAAAATCTTTTTTTTGCTCAGTTATGCAATCGTTACCTAAATGAAAATGTAGGCTTTTTTAAAAACAATATCGCATGTTTCTGATTTTATTATTTAAGCATTTGTACCTCTTTGGTTATTGTATTTAGTCGAGGTATTAGGCAGCGGTAAGCCTAGTAAATGTAAACAAAAGCAGTTTCAGGAACACTAGCTGTACGGACCCTCTAAGTTTCCGTCTCCACGCTACCATAAGTGACAATATTATCATCCTATTTTTTCCACCCAACACAGAATGGACGCACTCAAGGGCATCGAGACGCTGGATGCACTGATAATAGAGGTGAATTTAAAGAGTGGGCTTTCGGAGGTAAAAAGGTAAGGAGAAGAGGCCTAGGAAATAAGGTAACTGAAAGAAAGTGCCATAGAGATTAAATGGAGTGGAAGTCGCCTTGAAGCCCCCTGCCCTCCCTCTGGCTGCTATAAATTTGAATGATTTCCTCTATATCAAATTTGAAGAAACTTATGATCATTGGAAAATTTTATCAGAACTAAAATAACCATGAGTAACTGGTACTAGAAAAACGATGCAACTGGTCAATGTTGCCTCCTGATTGCATTTCGGTCTGTGTCTATATTACACAAGCTCACGTTTATGGTGGTAAAAATTGCATTTACAGAGAAAAGCATTCAAGCTGGTTGTGGGCTAATATTTAACTAATGTGGGTAACCATCCAAATCGCTAGATAAGTAGTGATAATTTTCTAACCCTTGGCATACAGCATAAGCATTGCATCGATGGCATACATCGGATCCTAAACGTTCTTATCAATGTAATCGGGGATAAAAAAATGCTTTGGGGTGACTTAAGTTCATTCATCGAGCAAGAAAGACTTGGATTATCCTTAAATGGGATTTGGAAGTTTTAATTTTCAGCCTAACTGGATACAGCTAATGAGAGACCCACCACAGCTCAGTGATGAAACCGCGAAGTGTATTTCATACTTAATTTTTGTTAGCTATGTGAAGCGAAAGTTAAGTAGATACATTTACTAGCGTTCTGACTGGATAATGTAAAACTGCAGGACAAGCGTTTTGCATTTCGTCAAATCAAGAATAAATATTTATGAAATTTTGTAAAACAATGTTAAACCGATGACACATATACTCGATCTGGGCTGGGCGATTGTGGGCTGCTATCGGTAACACTGCACCTACGTTTCCTTCGTTGGATCTCTGAATTCTGTAAAAGATCACGACTCAAACCATCTGGTGAACAAAACGGCTATTTCGGCCTTCACTGTATCGAAAAGGAGGAGAAAACAAGGAGAAGTTGAATTCCTTTGGCACAAACCTGTACCGGATTTGGTGCAGATTTTGCAAGATGGCCCTAAACGCTTTGAAAAGACAATTTCCTTCCGAATAGGAACTGTGACTTAAATGAGAAAGCAGTATTTGCCGACCAGTATCATAGGCTCTAAAGACATCAATGAGCACGTTTGACCAAACCTCACCTCTTGAGTGGGTGGGTTAGGTGACTTGGCAAGTTTTTTTTACTCCTGAGTTTGTGATTAGCAAGTATGAGCGCAGTACTCTAAGACAATCACAACTGAAGCACTTCACAATGCCTAGATCTTGAACAATTTGAATGACTTACCATCGACCGGTTTCAGACAGAAAGTAATATTATTGGTATCAGATTTAGCGAAGAAACAACATTGGATATTGAAAATTTAAGTCAGATGCTCATTGAAAAGGATAGAGGAGGTTATAAAACTACTAAGGCTGTACCAATAAAGAAACGACAGTTATGCGTTAGACTTCAATGAAATACTATATCATTACTATAACATAATCGTGTCATGGTAGTACGTTGTTACATGTACTATTACATCTGCATTCCCGAAGTTGGAAACTGTTGTGTTGTCTCGCAGGTATAGTGCGTGCATAGATTTCCGAGTTGAAACCCTTGATTTTAACGCATGTGTTGGATTGACCAGCTCCATAACAGCTAAACTAGCATATATTTTAACAATCGGATTCATTTCAAATCCACATTTCACATTCTTTTTGTATTGCGTAGGGAAAAAGTAGAGATTTCAATGGCTTGATCAACCATCCATGTAATCACTTAAATGACAGCAGGTCTAGACAGAATTTCCAACCTCATACTGGACCATGTGCGTAGATTCTTCAAGGAGAGCAATTCTAATACAGGTGAAGTAGTGATGAACAGCTTGAACGTCAAAGTAAGTTCCTGTGGGCGAAAGTAATCGACTCAGGAAAAAGTTTAGTATCCAAGAAGTCAACATGAAAAGAACAAACTAGCCAGGACGATCAGAGACAACTTTTGGGAGTAAGGTATTATATTAAACAAACACAGTTTTGGGCGAAAACTTTGGAAATTAACCACTTGATGAATTTCCTAATTATTAATCACTTTTTACCAAGTCATCAGATCAACTCTCCATGTCCAACAAGTGCGTCTGGCTAAATGGAAGAGGCTGTAATAGGGCTGGGCTGCCCATTGTCAGGATGCAAAGGTTCGAACATTATGAAGGATGGTTCAGTTCCAAATAAGAGTCCATACTAGAGGGCCCGTATTCTGAATGCTATGACTACTTAAACCAGCCATAACCGATATCATTTTTTTCGTCAAATCAAATTTGTATCCAGGCAGAAAGTGCTCTTTCACACGTATGGATCAGTCTCTAAATCTACCACAAACATTTCAATTTGAAATAAAATCCTCATCGACTTAATGTTTGCCCCACTTTGGGGATCAGTGCAGACGCATCTAACCGATTTGTCCTTAAATCGTAAGTTACATGCGTTCCCATTTGTAAGAGGTGCGCTTCATTCCAAAGCAACGAATTTTGCCATGCATGGCAAAATTCAAGCTATTTTGAATGTTAGCATATCCCGTTAAGTTTTCAACCGAACTTCAGTTGAGCTTGAACTAACTGACGCTTATAAAGTCTAGCTTGCAATGAATTTTGGGAAATCTGAATACTTGTGAATCAATGTCATGAGTTGGAAGAAATACCAAAGATAATTACCTTAACCCTCAGGTTCCTGAATGCCTGGGTCCATTTGAAACCCATTAGGTGTACATGTGCCTAGGCCTTCTATTGAAGGGCAAGTGTTGCACATCCGTGAAACTCGAGGAGAATAGACAAATTCTAGTCCGTAAAAGGATTGAGTTAATGTCATTAGAAAATAATCCTGGCAGTAAGGTTGTTTTCGCGTTCTTTGCTGGGTAACCCCTTCCAGTCCTTCTTTTATACACCCTTTACACCCTTAGCACCTTAGTTTCTCTGACTCAATAACCTATAGAATAGCCTCTGATCACTGGATTTAGCATGTGAAATACGCCCTGACTATCGTACTTATGTCAAAATAACACTGTTTCAGCATTTATCAATGACTGTCATGACTGGAGCGGTTCTTGCAACTGAGAGCCAAGTCACAGAATGAAGATATTTTCTATCCTCCAACCTTTGAGACCTAAAATATTCACCGAAATCCTATGGAGATCGGGAATGAGTACAAGAATTAGATGCCTTGTGCGGTGCTCATCATTGAATGCTCCTTCCATTTTTATTTTCCAAGAATCCATAATTCCTAGATCTAGCAATTCTCAGATTAAGAATATCCAGAACAAATATCCAAAATGAACCAACATTTGGTAAACTTAAAATAATAATCTCCCTATGACTAAAGTGTACACAAAATACCAAACCACGTTTGTACTTTCACTTCAAATTAATCATAAGACAAGTTAAGTGCTACCTACGTGAGCATCGTGATTCGCCCTATTCCTCAAAAAAGTACTCACTAGTTATCTTTAGACTTGAACTAACCAAATCAGATGCTCCAGAAAAGTACAGAATTAAACTATCAAAGATATAAAGGCAATTATCAGTAGTTCCAATCCATTGATCGCTTTTCAAATGCCGCTTTTCAGTAAGTTACTTTTGTTCTTCATCTTACAATTTTGTTTGAGTTAACCAGACATCCGGACTCGAACTAATGACTATTAGCTTGACAGAGGCTCCACTAATTAAACCCCAACAGCTTTAACGACTTAAAAATAATAGATTTTTAAGTACTTTGCTTCTTTAGCGAACATATCAGCATATCCAAACTGAGAGATTGTAGGCGTTTGCTATGAAATCCAGCTGAATCCTTCGATGTTTTTTAGTCGGACTAGCCTATTGACGACCTTTTTTGCATTGCAATTCTTCATTATTAAATTAATAATTTAAATTAATGACTTCCTTCTGTCTTTAACAGACTCTCATGGCAAGAAAAGTACCGCATCTTTCGAGGTGATTCGGAAGATTAATTTTTTTTAACAACTTGCATTTCTATAAAAAATGTAACATATTTTTTTTATTAAGCCTGGACCGAATCCTTTTAAGCCCCCCATCATCCTCAATATTCACATGAAATATGATGAACGTAAACAAAACCTTGATGTGCTCATTAGGAACATTCAAAACACACCTTTAGGCGAAAAAGTCAAGGTAAACTAGCTATTCATGAAAAAGATCGTCAATATTAGTTTTGATATCATTTAAATATCAGTTTAGTAAGGTATGTGATTTTTTTCGCAATTGTAAAATTGAAACTGAATGAAACTGCTATAATTTTAAATGTTGGTTAAGTGCAATTATCGAAGCTGCTTATTTGAATGTTACTACCGAAGATTAACATTCAGTTCGTTTTCAAACTCGTTGAAGGTCGTCGGAAAATTTATTGAAAGAAGATACCCCGAAAAGGGGAAGAGACCGGGCTTGATAGGACGTATGGCTTATCGCGAAAAGACGGATGCGAATGGATATACCATTACGTCTCATAACACTCCTGCTAAAGTTGGACCTAATCCTCACTTCAATACAAACTTCTCATTCGATAATCTTATTCGCGGTAAGCGCTTCCATTCGAGCTTATTCAACTTTCTAAGTTGTCCTCTAGTGCAAGAGGAAAAAATTGAAATAAAGTACGGTATTCAAGAGATCAGCACAGGTTCATTGAGATGTTTTGCGTTGTTAAATTTTATTTTTGAGTAATGGCTATGTACCTCTCAAAGGAGTAAAAGCCCCTCTGCCCTTTTGAGTTTGGTCAGGCTAGCGATTGGTGAACGCATGCAGCACTCATATTGTCAGTGGTCTGATTAAGTTCCAAAATCATCAAGAAATCTAGGTCGCACCCATCGAAGTAGCGTTGCGCCTTGCAATATTATAGCAAACGGCCGAGACAGCTTAAGTAAGCACAAAAATTCAAACTCATTAGGCAAACATTGTGCCAGAGTTAAAATTCATCCAGGATTGCTAAATATTTGGCATTTTCTAGGTATACAATACTTAACTGATATTTTTAGCCGACGTTCAATGTGGAAAACTCGTCTTTGAAATATTTGAAACTTCTTTGACCCGCAGTCAGCTTCTTGGCACCGTGGAAATCGAGGGATGTGACATCCACTTGGATCGTGATACGGCTTATAGTCTTTATGTTCGCAGTCCTTACAACGTACGCGCCTTAATTCATTTTTCTGTCGTTTTATTGAAACGAAGTGTTTGAAAAGTATACAAGTGTTACTTAATAACCGCGAAATTTATTGCTGGTATTAATTGCTTGTAGTCGTCTTCAGTACAAGTAACATCACTGCCATCGAGTAAGAATTTTACCGTGTTTAAACCATGATTTATTCGGTATGCTTATGAAAAAGGGTAATCCTATTTCTTATCCTCTTCTAGTTGAACAATCTACAGAGCCTCCATGTATGAAATTCCCTTTTAGTATCTAATTTCACTTGACAAATAACTATAATTTCAAAGCTTTTTTGAACTAAAGAATAGATCGAATTTATCGCAATTTACATGGAAGAATGCAGTGACAAAATGGAAATAATAGAGAAATTTCAAACGGATCCATAGGTTACTAAATGAATAGGTATCATTAGTTTCCTCTGCTCCATTGGCAAACTAAATCGGTCTATCTTTGGATTAAAACTACATTCACTATCTCCCATTTGCGAGGCATACCTCAGGGTTTTCGTGAACACATTTTGTATATACTGACATCCTTCTGACTGAGGCACCCATGTTTGTAGGTCAAACGCATGTGTATATGAAACACTGATTATATGGAGACTTTAAAATGTAGAATCTAGAGAAATCATTGGATTCTATAAAACATATTATCACTCGAAATTTATGTACTGGGTTTTATGGTAAAATGAACTCCGAATTTTAGGCAATGTGATTGACGGAAAACCTGAGACAGGAGCATTCACATGTACTTCGTCTTCGTCCCTCAAACGTCAGTAATAAATAAAATTGTTTCCTTATAATGTCCTTTTTTACTTTTTGCATGCTCAAGCAAATAGATTCGTAGATCAAACAAGACAAGTCCTTCTATTACTTCAGGACCAGTTGTGTGTTACCCTACAAACACGATCACATGTGCCCAAGGTAATATGACTTTTTTAATTAACATGTTCTCACTGAAAAAGTCATTTTTACAGGTTTTTGGGGCAAAACTAAACATTGAGTTTAACATAAATATTGATTAATAATAGTATCCCTGATCACTGGAGTTTTTTTATCAAATTGACTTTAAGGTCCGAATTGTCAAGTACAATGCAACCGTGAGTTATTAATGGTTATTTTCAATAATGCCAACAAAATCGTTCAAAATGAGAAATATTAAAACACTCGCCATTTCACTCCAAACAATGAAATGACAAAATAACTTAAACCTGATTTCGCCCTTTATCTCTGATCCAGGGGAATTCGAGTGCTTCCAAGACCGAGGTAGGTCGCAATCGTGTTAGCGTCCTCCTATTTTATTTAGATTCAAACAATTTCCCTTCATACTTGCAATTTAAACTTTGATTACTTTTTCAGTCTCTTCCTCGGCATCTTCATTGAGCCAACATGAAAAAACCGGTAAGTAAGAGAGAAATAAGTAATAACTGAGTGATTTGGCTAGAAATCAGCTGCATTATTTTTTTGTATTTTTACCAATGGACACAAAATTATGACCTATCTTTTAAAAATCATTTTCGATTATGTAACATCAGTCTTTTATCAGAAAGTGATGCTGCATTTGAATTCTCGCTGTTTAAATTTTAGTCTTGAAGCCTGATATGCGTTTTATTGAAATTTAGATAGTTCAAGAACTGTGCTGTGTGAGTAACCAACCTGCAACGATTTGCTTATCAACGCGTTTTTCCAGTTTTCATTGGAACACTCCACATTTTAGATGAAATAGTAACCAAAACTGGAAGAAAAAAGGGTATTTTTCCGCTTAAATATATTTTATCCTCCCTAACTCACATTGATGATAAGGACTAAATATTGCCTTGACTGACTTTTTCAACTTCCTAGGCTTTTCAACTTCATCTGATTCGTCGTCTTCCAGATCGTCGACAACGGCGTTTTCTGATCGTAAGAATTCCTCTAATTGGGCATGATTAATTTTAAACACATGAAAATCCTAGCCAATCGAACCCGAAAATGACTCCGTCTATACATTTGTAAATGAGGCATCTTGTAAAAACTGTGCGGGACAGTCAAAAAATGTAGATTTTGTGTTTCGACACTTTCAAGGCTCCTGCCATTCATTTTGCTCCTTGTCGAAATGCAAATGTGTCGAATTCGACTGCGGTTTTATCTGGAATATTTGATGGATAGCTAGCAAGATGTAACAGAGCAGAAAACATGGGATTTCGGTTCCAATTATTCCTCATCTAATCTTTAAAATAAGTTCCTCCCTGATTCTCATAAATGAATTCAAGCGGAGGAAATAACCCGTCGCACTCTTAGAAACTTTGTATTCAGTCCTAAGTTGTATAGGTTTTGAAACGATTTTTCACGAATCGAGCGTATGGAGAATTGTTCTTTTTTTCGTCGCTTCCTGTTCATTTTTTCCACTTCACTAAAGTTATGCCAATTTTGAACTAAAAATTTCTAATTCACAGTGGAATGATGATTTAAAAACGAAATAAATCACAGCGTTTGCTTATTAATGCTTTAATATTCACGGTTTTTGTAGATTCAGCAGATTCGGAAATCACAATCTGTAAGAAAGCATATACGTTTAAGCAAGTTTAATTATTGTCAAAACTTTGAGAAGCTATATTAATAAGTTGGCCTGAATTTACTGGGTTTCTTAACGTTTTTTCTATTATATTTCGCTTAGACGAGGTGGTTCAAGTCGATCCTGGCAGAATCACCAGCAGAACTGGTAGTTTTAGTAAATAACAAACGATGTGAAGAATTAATCAAATGATTTCTTTTTTTAGAAAACAGGGCTGAAGCATGTACATCTAATTAAAATGCCAGATCTTGACAGACTAAATAACATCATATTTCAATAGTTTTATCACTCGACTGTAGTGCATTCCTTATTGAATGTGTATCACAACAATTCATTAGTAACTAATTCATACGAGAGTTCTTCCTAATGCTAAATTAAAAATAATCTTGATTTGCAAAAATTCAATATCTAAATATAGCTTCTCACCAAAAATAGTCAAGGGTGTAGTACACAAACCATTCGGTTGAGTTAAATTATTGATAAAAAACGAATATTTTATAGATGAGGTTGTGACCCTAGATATGGACGAAGGCGGTTGCCATGGTAGGTAACTTCTCTAAAAAAGTGGCTGATTGTCTGTGGTTTTAAATTGTAAAATTTACAGCTTAAAGAATCAAAAAAAGATAGTGGAAATATTCAGTGGCTCACATCGGCACTACAATGAAAACATATCATTGAATCGCACCTTTGCTTTAATTTTATAGAACAGCCTATCATGGTTTGTGAACCGGCTCAACAACCGTTAGTATGCAAGAGTGGTAAGCTGTGATACTCGCATTTATGCTTTTTCAATAAAGAGTAGCAGCTCTTAGTTTAATGAACGTAAAACCTAAATTTAGATACTGAGATAACTCAGAATCAATGCATGGTCATTGGAGATCGTGAGTTCCAATGCTTTTATTGCCAGTAAAGCACGTTCATCTTTCCACTGAATGTTTTTTTTGTGATAGAAGAATCATCTACTGATGAAAGCGTAAGTAGAAGATATTTTATAAAATCGACTCCTATCGGGTATTGATTATGACGAATCTAACGTCCACGTATTCTAGGCTGCGATGCTCCACACCAATATTCAATATAGCGATCGACACCAAAGACTAACAGTGTTCATAAGGAATCTTGGTCTCGAAGATGGCAAATTTCCTCACGCAGTAAGTTATTCAACCTCTTAATAAATGATTTTGACGGACAGGTTCTGTGCTTACAACTAAGAAGTCAATGACTCAGCAACTGAAAAAGGCCTGTGATGATTGAACTGACTCCAAAGCTACTTTACTGGAGACTTTCAAGGCCTCAAATTAAAAAAAATACTGGATACGTCCATTCTGTATGCATATTGTAGGACTGGGATTGCATCATTGACTAGTTAACCGCTTTAGGAAACAATATAGTGTTGTATCAGAGTAGAAGGGGAGTCGAGAGATCCTATAGTAAGTTATAAACGATGAGCAGAGTAGACCATCGAGAAGAGACATGTTTGTCGAATAAGAGTCACCATAGTGGAGATGAATGATGGAAAAAAAAATTTCTAGTTTTATTGATTAGTTTGTCCTTCAGGTGAAATGTGTTCTTTACACGGCTGACGGTCGCCGATTAGAAGGACAAAGCGGTAGTAAGTCCGGTATGAATCCTTACTTCAACCAAGAGGTCAAATTCCGGAAACTTGTACCAGGTAAATCGAAACAATTTTTTTTGTTTTACTGCGATGAAGATCACAAAAGTCGGATAATTCACTCAAGTAGACTTCTGAGTCAAATACAATCGTGAAATAGACGAATATGTCCCATTCTAGCTGATATCCGTGGAGGGCACCTTCTTTTCTCTATCATTGAAAGGAAGAGATATAAGAAAAAAGTGATCGGTATGGGTATTATTCCTGGATCGGCGATCAATTTGAATCGCGATGAGGCCTATAACACAGCCATCGTTCAACAGTACTTCAGTAAAGTGAGTTCCAATCTCCATAGAAAAGTAGTATCCGTGCTGGGCGCCTCAGCATCATGGTTTCTTGGCCCTTTTAGATTCCAAAGAAGTTTGTGTTCAATCCAAAAGACATAACTGACGAACCAGACAACCTTGTTCGTGTCATTTATCCGGAATCGCAAAAACACATCGAAATTTACAAATAAACGAGAGAGATCACCACTGTTTTTTGAATAATTCCTGATTTTCGTTCCCTATCTCTGGAAGAAATCGGTTAGGAATAAATATGAGAATATTAGATTACTTAGCTCCTTTTAAAGAGCTGTAAGTGGAAATTATAGCCAAGATAATAATCTAAAAAGATCATTTGTGAACGCCTCAACTGCGCTCGTAGAGAGCGTTTCATTGTCTAGGTTCTAGAAGTGGTACTTGGTATTTACTGAATCTGGGTATCACGTGAACGTTGACAGCTCTGAGGCGATAGTGCCTTTACGGAAATCCAGCCACAGATGTTTAAGGACTTATCAACACAAGAACTCGCATTAATCACAGTTCTTTATAGGGGTAGTTAAACTGCCGTAGCAACCCGAAAATGTTTGAAATGGATTCCACCACTGCAGATAAGCATTTGGCTACTATTGCCAGGCCTTTTTACGTCGGAGTGTCTGTTGACAGCAAGAGAATTAGAAATAAGCAAAATCCAACGCAGTCTCCTTGCGCAGAGGTTCCCATTGAAGACTCAAAAGGCCTCAAGCTTTGTCCCTTTATAGGCCATATGAAGGTGAGTGAAGGCAATACCGCCTGCCATTACAGAAGGCAAAGTTGGACGGTTTACCCAGAGCACTTAAAATTGATCAGGAGTGAAAATCTCCAAGCTACGAGGATCAAGGGTTCAAATCACCAATTCGTCAAGTCATCACCTAGATTTTTCGGCTTTTAGCAATCAAAATAGTCTAATGCGATTATGCAAACGAGCTACCAGCGTAAGTAAACGAGGCCTTAGTAACCTAGTAGCGTAAAGTCCTCGTTTCCAGTAGTTAGTTCCTTCAATTTCCTCTAATGTTGCCTTTCCAGAGACCGTTTCCCATCTTATCTTCACGATAAGCATCCCAGATTTGTAGACCAAAATGTGTTATATTTGATTACTCGTATTTTTTTTCGCAACGGCCGGGCTCTGATTGATCACGCATGAAGGATTCCGATATCGAATTTCAAAGTAGATGAAAATAATGCGCAAGTCTAGGCCAGCAGCGAAACGAAGACCCGATAAACTCAGTATAGGAACAAATACTGGCATAAGACAGTCATAGCCTAGATCTTTCTGTAAGAGTCCCCTAAGCCAAGATGCCATTTCGGTACAGTTTGAAGGTCATCACTGTTAATCATTTATTAATGTGCGTATTATCAAAGGTTGCAGAAATCATCAACTGGGCTACCTTACTTGAACGAATTGGCAAGCTGATCCAGGGTTAGATTAACTACTTCAAGTGCAGCTAACAAACTGTCCTGTTACTCTAAGTCCTACCTCCATTATCCCTTAAAACCCAGAAAAGAACGAAAAGAACCACACAAGGAACAAACATTATTAGATTCTAACGTCTCGAGTTGTTTCTCCAATTGAGGGAGACAGACAGAGAGAACGAGCGAACGAGAAAATATTCCAGACAATATTCGACAGAGAAAGAAAGCGAGGGCGAGAAAGGCTGACCGAGCCGAGCAAGTACTTTTTATTTCTACCGGTACTTTTGAGTTTGCAAGAGAGAGAATACCCACGGAGGCAGACACGCGCACTCCGACTAACACAAATGAAATTGTGTAACTGTTCAAAAAACGGAGGCAACCGGTATAATTTTCATGAAGTATATAACGGAGCGAGGGGTGGATCGTTAATTGTAGACTATGAGTGGATTAAATAATATCTAAATGAAATATCTACGCTGTTTGAACGCGAGTGCCAGCCCCCACTTCATCCTGAACGCATGATTGTACCATTGAGTTGTACAATTTCTCTAACTCAATGGGTGAAGATGAGAGTGGCTAAATTATCAGACGATAAAGTGAAGATGTCAAATGCAGTTTACGGGAAATGGAGAGTAGTGTTTTGTAGGTGGTGGCGGCGGTAGAGGGAGGAAGACGGGCTGCTTTTTACTTGCACAACTCATCAAAGCATACTTAATACTTTATCGTCAGCAGCATGTAGGGAACAAAGGGGGAGGAGAGAGGGGAGAAGAGAGGAACCAACAAATACGAAAGGGTTTTCGAAAACAGAGCCATCTCCATCCTTCAGTCTTCTCATTTCTTTCAACTTCTCAGTCTAGCGGGAGCATGGAGTGAATACGCAGTATCGATTTCGTGGGAAATGAAATTTAATGGGAGCGCTAGAGAAGTCTAGCGGCCACCACCCACATTGTCACACCCACTGACATGAGAGAAAGCATCGGCGCGGTCATCATAATTTGATTCTCCACCGGGTCCTGCAAAGCTCTCCTCTTCACCCAGTCCACTTCCAGGTGATAGCTCATCCAAGGCTTCAATCAAGCGCAGCCCATCGATGAAAGTGAGCTGCAATTCAGATTGAAGGGAGCGAGCGAAGTACTCGGGAGCCCAGAATCGCATTGCTGCGAGTTGAGACAGCAGTAGACCATCAAATGCGCCGGTAACTTGAAGAATCTGTCCGAGACCACGAAACTTAAGCCACTGAGACACGGTGCTTGTCGACCAGGTTCGCACCTCTGGACGAACTGCTGTCTTACGAAAGCGCATTATAGATTCAGGGGAAGGAGCTCCCGATACTGGACCATAAAAAGGACCCTTGGGTTGTGCAGTACCCTTGGGGAGAGTGCCATCTCGACCAAGACTAGCTGTACAGCTGACGTACTCGTGGCTAATTTTCCTCAGAGAGCCAGGTATCAGTCCATCAACGTGGTTTGTCTGAGAAGAAAGTGCACCAGCACTTGCAGCAGCTGTCAAAGCACCAAAAGAGCCCTTTCTATCATTGACCATTATAGAGCCAAGAGCCTGTTTCACCTCAGAATACAAGTTTTGAGCTTGGAGAATGAAATTCTCAAATCCAATGTCGATATCCCGTCTACCACTGAGGTCGTAAACAACCAGGCCATTGAGTAAATCGCCCAGCCAGCCAGTAGGTTTGTATTTTTGCTGCAAATAGACTGGGAGAATATGTCTAGCAGCATGCTTGAAGGAGGCATCGCCTCCAGACGCGTTGTTGGAGGGGTTGAGTCCAGGGCGGATACATTCGATCTCGAAGCGACAGCCTGGAGACAGTCGGTAGGGCTCCGAGGCGCAAACCACAATGACACTTGCCGAATCAATCAACTTTTTCCAGTGGGAAAATGAGGTAGAGGCTGAATAGAGGCCCGACATGCCGACTGCAGAGGCGTCGGGGAGGGTGCTATCAGAATCGGGGGTCTCCACAGTATTGACAGGCAGTCCAGCAGCTTGTAAGCGCTCGGCGATCCTTACAGCAGCCATCCGATTGACGGGAGCAAAGGAAATAAGGAACATGCCTTGACCAGGAGATATAACAGCTGGTGTATGAATATTGAATCGAGCTGAGATCGCTTCCAAAGACTTTGCTACGTGATTGGGTAAGGAAGACAATTTGCCATCCTTGATAAAACCAGCTAGCCATGATCCAATTTGGGTATTCAGCTCCGATGCAGGGTTGGGTGCTCTCGGATCGAGGGACAAGTTCCAAAGGAGACGAGCAGCTTCTTCAGCTTCACGAATGGCAACCAAAGAAGGGCCAGGCAGAGCCGCAGCTTCAATAGCCTCCTTTGCCAATTGTGTGACGGTTATGCGCTCCCCGGCCTGATTTACTGCTACTAAGAGAATGTCAGGTTTGATGCTATCATTCACTGCGAGGGTGACAATAGCTGACAAAAGCTCAGGCACCTGGAAGCCATGGCAACGCCGTTTTTCAGAGGCCCTGGCAGTCACTACGTGGTCAACGAGACCCTGTAACACACTGCTGTTGTTCGCTGGGGCTCCATTAATGAACTGTGTCATGAGATTGGTATCGTTGTCATTGACAATATAAGCTAGACAGAGATCAGATATGCAACGGAGGAATTCCTCTTCTCGAAGGAACTTATTGGTAAGTGCACTCTTGACGGTGTCAGTGGAGAAACAATGAATGTTTCCAGGAACTCGGGCTATGTTGTGAATGATAGATAGGCTGGCCTTCACCAAATAGTAAACGTTCTTGCTAGGCAGGTTGTCTAGATAGGGTTGGTGGCCGATGTTGAGGTTCAAAAGATTGGGAAGACCCGCGTTGGCAAGAGCTGTGGCGAAATCGGGCCAAATCTCAGAAAAATTCCAGGTAGTGTTGTAGAAATAGAAAGAGGAGAACCAGATGTTATCGTTCTTAAAGACACCCATGTTGTTGAGCTTTTTCATCATTTTTGATGCGAACGCCGGGTATTCGTGGCTGGTGAGGTACTCGGCCAACTCGACCCGATACTGATGACACTCAAAGTAGAGACGACTCAGCTGTTTGCCCGTCTCATACATCGAACGTAGATCTGTCATGTCCTCGAGGCTATGGAAGACCTGCATCACAGCATCGACAAATGAGCGCGCCTCTTCAAGTGAGAAGCCCTTTCGACATTGTGGGATCTCAGGAACTCGTTTCGATATAGGTTCTGGATGGTCCATGACTGTGATGTGACAAGGTGCAACGGTAGCGTTTTACAAAATTATTCAGAGGATTTAAGGTAATAGTCTAATGATTCAAATTTACGTCAATTCGTGAACCGGTTAAGGTGTAAGAATGACTGGAGAGTTGAGCAGCCGTGTATCTAAAAGTCATCCGAAGAGAAGAGATGCTCAAAAAAATGAATCAACATCTAAAAGCACAACATGGATAGAACATAATTCGAACGCATTCAAAGCACCAAAAAGAGATGTGGATTTATTGTAATTTGTTTTATTTAAGCAAGTTTTTTAGGGGATAAATGCAATACGTTTCTGCTTCATAGTATTGTTCTTCAGAGAAGGCGTTTTGAGGGTTACGTGTCGTCATCCAAATTAATTTCATCAATTTCTGCAAATAAAAAGGTAAACAAGCAAGTTTGGTATCAGTAGCTCTCACTCAGCTGATTTGCAAGTGATCTGGTCGATAGAATTTTAAATCGGCAGAACTGTCGATTTGCACTTAGATCGAATTCACGAGGTTTATTGTAGACGGCAACATGCTTATTTAACTCCTTTTTTACCTGGAATGAAAGGTTTTACCATCATCCCAAATCTTCAGTTGGAAAGCAGCAATAAGAGCAATTAACAAGCCTGTCTTTCGAAATTGAAGCACTGTAAATTTTTCAGAGAATAATAGCATGGACATACGACTCACCTGAAAATTTGGTCTTGCTCGAAACCAACAAGTCTGCTTGAAGGGGTGTCATATGCACATAGAATTGTTCAGTTTTGTTCTGAAAGAAGGTGCTTTGAATTTTCACTCAAAAGCTATGTAATGGCTAAGTCAGCATTATATAAGTTCAACTGTTGAAGGTTAAGTTGGTAAGAGTGCGAGAACACAGGACCTACGAAGAACTCTTCGTAAAGTGCTTGGCCCATCAGTTGTGCGACGACTGATCTAATTGGAAGGTACTTAACGCAGAGCATCTAGACAAGTGCGGCAGCGGAAGAAAACAATAGGTCAATGGGCCGAATTCAAGGCTCGATTGACTGGCATCGTCAAAAATACAATTTATTAATTGCAGCTTAAAAGTAACTGAACGGAGGCATAGTGTATTAAAGACATAAGTACCTTTACGGCAAGGCTCGCCTGTCGCTGGCTGTCAGGATATTCCAGATTTCCCATCGCGTAAAGCAGTCCAGAGAGGGCTCCAAACTAAAAGGACAAAGTGCTTACCTCGGGGCTTCAGCTCATTCTAAGTCTTTCACATCTCTCCACTTTCAGTTTTTGTTAATATTATTTTATCCAGCAGATATTTACTGAAATGAGCGCCTTACAAACTACAGGTTAAGGGAGGAAAGAATCGCTGCAGAGGACTGCTTCGTGTAACACTTGACTTGCTGTCATAAAAAGACACCAAAAACTTACAAAGTGACTTGTTACAAGTGATTAGACCCAAATTCTGTACCTTTGCGCACAATAACCAAGAACTAACTTGAACCTCCATTTTTGAATAAAGATGGTCAACCCAATCACTTTTCAGTTGGCTTTTGTTTCACTTCCCAAGGACTGGCAAATATAGTTTAGTATATGATTTACTATTGTTGGTTGATGAAATCAATGTCAAGCCCATAGTCAATAAGGCAGTGATCATGACTATCGATCGTTTTGTGGTGACAATATCCACTCATAGCGAAGAGGTAAGGATTCGAAAAATTCTGCCCTTCCACCTTAGCTAAAATAGATCAGCATTTAAAAGCTCGGCCTTTTAAAAATCCTAGATTATCCTTCATTTGAAAGTTACTGGACCGCATAGGTTCGAATCATTGTCACCCAGCTCTTCGGAATGGCAAAGAGCTGTCACGGCAGCGACGAATAGGGGAATACCGGTCTGCAAGTAATACTGTTAGCGCAAAACGGCGACCAACACTTTGGATAAATTAGAATAATCGCTCGACGGAAAACCAACTCATCCTAGTAACGCCAGATAAGCAAGGTAAAGTTAGGTCAACAACTTGACAATGCCCTTTTTGCATATTATAACTGTGCCGCCAAATGGAAACCTCGATTAGTCCGCACTAACTCGACCCAGTTATCATCCTCGCATCGTGTAAGTGTTCTTTTGCAGCTGGATTCGTTGCAAAGCAAGTCACTTTTTATCTCTCAATAAAGAAATTAGTGAAAGATTACATAAGGGTGAGACAAAAAAGTAAGATGGCAGAAAAGAGACTCACTCTCAGTAATCTCTGCGTCAATTCGGTGCTATCTTCAATAAGAACGCTGAAAAAGATCAATACAACTGAAAGCATATTGGCAAGGCGAACTTCAGCATGTACGAACTTAGCGAAGACTATGGTCCGAAAAAACTGTTGACAGCTGAGTGAAACAACACTAAATGACTAGATGGAGACAAATTGCTCCAGAAGTTATATATCTCATTCATGATGGGAAATGGATTACAAATGATGGGATATTTAATACTTATATCGAAGTGATAAGAGATTCCATAAGCCAGAGAAGTAAAGACAGAGGACTTGAAACTGGAAAGCCCAATCACTAGATTAGATAGGTTCAATATGTCACCGGACAGAAGATCACGTGAAAATGCCCGGCATCCGATAAATAATAGATATTAGTCAAGCATTAAGTGGAAATTGGCTATGGAGTCACTCCACATGGCGCACATGAGCTTTCAACAGAGAACAATAAAAACCGTTTTATTAATAACGTAAGAATCGTCTTGGGATTACATAATTTTTTTCAATCACTGAACCTGGTTTTAATCAAAGTCACTGTGTAACCAGGTGAAACCTGTTCCCTCGTATAGCATCAACTGCCAATGAAGGGAAGATTGGCCACCACACTCTACAAAAAAGTCCCTTTGAGAAGGAATGCCTTGTCGCAACAGGAGAGGAAGGAGTATAGGAATTTTTTAAGAATTCACTGAGACCCCTACTAGGGAGCCATCCTTTCGACAGGATAAAATAAGTTCTACTATAAGACGGGAGAAAAGACCATGACATCTCCTAAAATAGTAGACACCAGTCGAACTCCTATAACATAATTTACCAAGACTAGTAAAGCGAGGTTTCTCACCAAAGCTATCGAAACTGACAGACACGAAAACTGGCTAACGGAATAGCGGCTCTCAAAAGGAAATTCTTAAGTCAAGATCAACATCCTTGGAGGTTTAAAATGATACCCTAAAGATCGTTAGGAATTCTATGAGTTAGAAGAAAACAGAGTGCCGGTATTCATTTTTGATTTGGGCTAATTGGACGTTTTTATGTGGTCGCAATCTATCAAAAACGGTTTATTTGTTTCACTTGATAAATGGGCAATAAGGGCCAACTGACGCAATGCATTTGGCAGCCGAGGCCTGTTGAACAAATGTCGGAGTTGGCAGAAGTATGGTCTGATCTTCCATGTCCAATGGCTCAACTTTCTTGTTTTCCAGTTTCTTTCGACGTAGAATAGTATCATGTTCTCCTCGTCCTCTGTGACGTCGACGAGGGGCAGTGGCACGATTACTAACAGTCTTATAGAAACCTGTGGAAGCGGAAGATCGCTGAGAGACACTAACAGTGCTTTTGCCTTCCAGATGATGAGTCCGGATGGATTTCGTGGGTCGTGCAACCATTAATTGATCGCCCTCTGTGGCTGTTGTAGATGTAGATTCAGTGGTAGCCTCTTCGTTGTCTTGAGCTTTGTCTGAAAAACGACGTATTGTAACGATTAACTAAAACTGCTTATGAAAATGAAATATTTAGAGAGGTCTTTGAGAAATAAATGCACTCTGGAGACGCCCCAAAAGATCAGAGTCCAATAAAGTAGCTAAATTAGATGTGTGTCAATATGAGGGTTCCGAGGGTCAAATCGCGGGTTCCGATCATGCTAACAGCACCGGTTAGATTAATACGTGAGGGAAGGGCAATCGTTCTAAAGAACCCAGATTCCATCTTTTGATATTCGTTTAGAATCCTAGCAAAAGATTTGCTAGGTATGAAAGGAAGCAGATCCCAAAGACTGGTGCTACAACTACTACAGCCAACATCTGACACTACAACCTTGACGGATTAGCATAAAAACTCTAGATTAATAACAATAAAATGGTAAGGCAAATGCTATTTTTGTAAAGCAAGCAGATCAGCCGTCAGGAAACGTAACTAGGATTTGGGATGACTTGAAAATTATACTTCTGCAGCTAGACTGAGCATTTTTTACGTGATATCCGATTAATATGAAATGAACAAGATCAAGTGAAAGGCAGTTATGAAGGTACCTACTGAAATGACCGGAAAGTTGGACTTGTGCAACAAATCTCCCAACAGTCAATTTTCAGGTGTTCCATATATGTTCTTATGCAATGAAATGTCCAAAACTTGTACTTTTGAGAGATAGTTACATGTTTCTTAACGTAGCGCTAGTACCTTTAATTGGTGGTGCGAAATCGTTGCACCACATGTTACTCTGTCGGCCATGAAAACTGATAAAAATGAGTAGGTAAAAGGCCAGCGAACCAACATGGAGACACCAAGCCGGACAGAATTTTCAGGTAGACACCTTCGCCCCCTAGAAATGTCTCAACTCGTGTTGAACAGCAAATACTCTAAACGAATTTTCTTGTGCTCTGAAATTCTGAAATGGAAATCAAATGACGTAAATTAGAATGCTGCAGAACCTTTATGGCAGGGAAAAGCTAATTGTCGTCATTAGCCAATCAGAACATGCTCGCCTTTAAAAAGTGTGATAAGAAAGAAGCCGTAACAAAAACATCTAAAAATGACGACTTTAACTTTTTTTTTCTCTTAAGCTGCACAATACTTTCGCGAAAAAGCAGTTAAACTGGTCATTCATAGCCAAGGAGAGCAGAATAGGGCTTGTGGTTTTTGTGTGAGTGAAGAAAGATGACAAAATAGCAAATCATTTTAGGGCAAGAAGAGAGGGAGGAATAGCAGTGGATTCGGGAAAAAGCTTTATTTGGGAAAAAGGAATGCCAAGAGAGATGAATGCCGAAAAAGAGATGCTGGGGCAACTAGAGCTGAGACAGCAAAATTAGAGGAATTACTCATTTTTGGAAATCTTTCTTCGTCCTTGTTTGCATTCATTACGCACTCCAGGGAGCCCCAGCATAATGTAAGCTACTACTCTTAGCAGCCCAAAACTTACAGTTCTGTGGGAAATTCAGGAAACGAATTAAACAAAGCATTGGATATTGCTTGTACATCCATAATTTGAGAACCAGTTGAACTTTTGGCTCGAAACATTAAATTATAGTCATCATTTGAATCGCAAATTTAATTACACCTTTTTTTATCGAATCAGAAAAAGTGAGGCAGTCTTTCGCCCTAGATGTGGATTGGGTCAATGAATACAGTTCTGTATTTTTGTGGGACAAATGAAACGAGGCAAAAAGCTGCGCTTGGTGGAGGTCACAGTTAACATTGATGAAATCTTGGTCTAAAATTTGAAGAGAAGGTTCACGAGCTGGATGAACATTATCTTCGAGAACACCAAACATGACCTCAGTGACTCCATGGAAAACCACCTTTGATTAACCTCCCGCCTCCGCTAGAAGATATGCTTCTCTCAATAAACAATGAATAAACAAGGAGCTAACTGGAATTAGGAATCCATTGAGGGAATAGCCAATATAACACTACGCATTCAGGTTCCCGTACAGACAATGCAGCTGTGAACCCATTTGATAACAGCCTTATCTGACGGGGATGCATCGATCGTTCGCAGATATTGCCTATGGTAGCTTGGTATAAAGAGGCTTCAATTAGAACTATTCACAATACAAATTCGCTTAGTGATTAGAGTTAACGCGTGCACAACCAAACATTACTTTACGCACACGTTTCTGGCTCAGTTATCAACCAGTTATCTTCGTCCGAGCAGCAGATCACTTTTACAGTTTCTCAAAAGAGGCTTCAGAAGTGCCGTACAGTGTTTTAAAACTCCTTTTTCTAACAAAAGCAAGTGTGATTGGAAAGAGTTTCTAAAGTCCATCTGAATGAAGGACGGAAAATGTTGGATTGTGAACTGAACGAATTTATACTAACCACCAACAGCTAAACCGAGAAGCAGTATAGCTTCCACTGAAAGTGTGAATTTTTTTAAATATTCATTCTTACAACCGACGGAAGCGATATAAAAAAAGACGGTGAGGCGAATAAATTATTAATAAGTAAGAAAATACTTAAAACAAGCCAGAACATAAATTTTTCACATAGTTGGTAACTATTTACTAATTTCATAATCATCCCCCCGATTCACGCCCACGATACTTGTTTGAAAACATGAAGAAAATGATGTGACACACACCTTAAATTCAAAGCCCAATGAAATTGGCTTGAATGACGAATTCTAAGTGTATACACTGTGAAATAATTTAGTGCTGAGAATTTATGATAGAAAAAAGCTTGTGAAAAGGACAACGAGCATAAATCAATGCGAATTGGGATCAGGGTTATCATAAGTGTTTTGTTGATAGTTATTGGTATTCGAACTGGAGGCTACAATTGGATGAAAATCTGCATTGCACAAACATTTCCAAAAAATGAATGGGTGATAAAGAAGCAATCCTTCGAAAATCATGAAAAGCGTTGTTTCAAGAACTATCTTTTTTTAAAATAGTCCTTTAACCAGATAGGAAGTTGAATGACAAAAAATACACAAGAAAATTAAAAGAAGAAAATAGCTAAGTGAGATTTTACTTGAATCCTTCAACATCTCAATCCAATCTTAAAGGCCTAGAGATTTAACTAAAAATTATGTGTAGTGCTGAAACTTTAGAAACAAGCTCGAAGCAGTAAATCATAAATTGGTAGAAAAAAGCAAACAGGGGCTTAAGAGTACGTCAGTAACTGGAACCAAGATCTAATTAGCAGGACAACAAAAAAAATATGTATGGAAAGAGGCAGCAAATAAATGCACTGTTACTAGAAAGAATCAAACCTCAGGCACTATTAAAATCTTTAAGAAAGTTCATTGCCTATGCCTACGGCAAGGACTTTAAAGAAGAGACATAACAAATAGATGAGTTGTGATGTGGAAGTAATTTCTTGAGTGGAAACAATTCGTAACTGCGCTTATTTCTCAAGTAGGGATATCGCTGCAACGCTAAATTATTTCTACGGTACTCAATTTCTCAATATTTTTTCACATTCACTTCCCCATAAAACTGTAGGAGGTGCATATTACGTGCGAATCTGGCAAATCCAACCCTATTATCTTCGTAGAGCCGTAAGCTAATATGGATGTGCTCAGATATTAGATGTTAAGTAGGATAGCACCTAATATCTGAAATATAAGTGCAGATAGCATCGTACTACTGCACTGCAGACACCACCGATTGGACGAAAGCTGCAGTTCAGGATTGAAATCCCACACAAAAAGCCATTGATTTCAATGATGAGGGTGTGGCGAATCGAATTTTCTTTCCCTGGGTCCGATCGAGTTCAAATTAATGGACAGTAAAGGTGAGATCGGCTACTTCAATTATTACGACATCAATAACCTGGTTGTAATAGAAGCAAATAAGAACGATCCAGACGGAAGCAATTGAATTTGGTTAAAAGTTGGTGACTACATAAGAAATACCGGGATAAAAGATAACTACGCCTTTATTGCTCCTATGAAGCAGTTCAGACTCAACCCTGTTTGACATACGGTCTTAAAGATGTTAGCAAAAAATCCCCGTGTACTAAGATCTATGTTACCAGAATAGAAACCTACATCTTAGATGGGGATTAGTATTCCTAACATAATAAAAGAAACCTTCTCAGTACACAGAGAACACAAGTTCGAATCTGTAACGTTTCAAGGACAGAAAACAGCCAAACTTTCTTGTCAAGCGGTGATGTCAGGGCCTTCATGATCTCAACACGCAATGCCTTCTAAATGCAAGGAAATAAGAGAATTGAAAAATGCCGCACTGGTTGAATTTGCCTTTTTCGCTTTCCCAGTGGCAAATCACTGAAGAGGAGAAAAAGAAGATGAAGTCCGAGTGTTAGACGCATGTTTAACTTAGTGTGAAAGGAGAGATAAGAGGGAGAGATGAAAAGATGTGACGCCAATCAAAAAGGCAGGTTTGCGAGACTCAGCAGGGGTAAAAAGTGGTAGAAAACTGGTCTGCTGTGACTCCAAGTAATCACCAACGCACCTGAATAGTTAAATTTGAATACCATGCGGTTCATTTGAGGGAGGAAAGGGATAAGCAACTTGCGAGTCACTTGGAGAAAGAGAAATCAAATCGATCTTAATCACTCCGACACCCTTTCAGCATTAAAGTTTGGGAATTTTAAGCTACTAATTAAATTGAGGAAAAAAATAGGTCTTGTAGATGTTTCGTTCAATAAAAAAGGACGATTTGAACGATTTGCCTCCGTCAGATGCGATTAGCGTCAAGCGACATTATCAATCAGAGGGAAAGACAAGAAGAAAAGAAGACGTAAATAGACTCGTATTTATAATTTCTGATTCAGGTGAGTTTATTCCTTCCTCCCATAACGGATTCTGAGCGCAGACTAAAAGGCAAACAAGAGTGGAAAAAACCACTCTTTATGTTCCAGACTTCAGTTCTATTCTTCTCATTTTCTCAGATTAGGAGCAGCTTAGTAGCAGAAGCAACAAAAAGAACCCGTCGGAGTAGGGGCCCTCCATCAATGTTAGCACAAAGGGATGCAAGGTCACTTTTTTGTGACAGGAGTGGGACTACTGGAGTATTTAGTACAAAAGAAGAGGCGTGTGTAGCGAAGGTTTTAAAAATGGGCTTGATAAAGGCACATTAAGTTAATAGAGCATTCATTTGGTCTCCCAACATATATCCTCTTTCGTTCTCTCCACATGACAAACACTACCCTATAGCCTTCCTCAAATTTTCACAGTGCACACAACCCACTGAGTAGGTAAAAGCTTGCATTCAGAGAAAAGACTATGCAGAAAATTGGAGAGAACTGACAGACTTACCAAGGCGACTGGAAGCTTCGGTGCCGAGCCGTGATGCAGTGTCCTCTTTGATATTATTCTCTTCATCGCTGTTACTACCACTACTAATGTTGTCTGAGAAGGGCTTCACCGCTTCGGTAAAGAGTTTGCCCAATTCAATCTCGCGTTGAGGGTGAAGAAGTCCTACGAGAGCTTTCATGATGTCATCAGCGATATCGCAAGACATGAGGGTTCTAATCAACTCTAGGGCTTTTAGAAAAGGAAACATTTTAGCAAGGGGTTCTCATTAGTAATTAATTAAGAGATTAAGGTTTAAATCAAGTGGAATGGCCATACAATCAATTTTATTGCGTAATTTAGTTACCTCTGCTAGTCAATTTTTATCTGATACATAAATTAATAATTAAGATTAAAGTACATAACTTTAGCTTGACATTTAACATGCACTAGACAGTCGAACAGGCTGTTGTTTTCTAGAACCATTCAGAAAAGTAATGATACTTGGAAAGCCGCATTCAGGTCCTGATCAGACTAGCAACGCTTAATAAAGAGCAGCATCATGAACGGTATAAAGCTTTAGCCGATAAGCCATGGAAAGGCCATCCACTCTGTCATGGTAGTTAGTTCATTTCTACTTAGGGTTAATTCCTTTAAAAGTCAAACTCGCGAGATTATCAACCATCTTCTATTTACTTTCGAGATCAGCTCCTTTCCATTGTGCCCTTACAGATTACTTTGGTCAGTATATTCAGAGCATCGTTGATGAGATTACGGTGGCATCATTCCATTCTGCCCTCTTTTTAAAACGATTCACTCTCAGACTGAGCAGAGGAGAACGTTATGAGGACATTACAATTCCTCACGCAGGAAATGGATGGGTAGGGCTCTATACTATTAAAATATCACAGGACGTCAAGATGTGATAAAAACTAGAAATTAGATCATTTACAATTAATCAGATCATTTCATTAGATCATATTCGATATATCACGTGTTGATACCGAAAACAAAAAATTGTCATCGGGCATTTCGACCAAAGAGCAGCTCCCATGGGGCCGAGGTGCCTATGAAGCGGAAAACAAGGATGGTCAGATAGTTGGAAAACTTAACTTTCGTCACACTAGGGATGCGAAAAGAAATCTACGCGGAACTTCAGCGTTTCGAGAAAATGAAAGTAGCACAATTAAAATTTGGTCTAAGCAAAGCCATAGATTCCCCGAACCCGAATCTCATTCATTAGAATTCACGTGAGGTTATCCATGAAAAGCACAAATGTCATTTAACGTTGCTTTTACGAAGGAAATGAAAAAAAAAGGTCTCAAAACCGATAAAGATACCTTCCAAAATTAGACAAATTAAATGGTGCTATTCTGATATCAATTAAAGTGAAGTCAAAAAACCCGTGTTGAATATGAAAAGTACATAAAAAAATTAAGCCATATGGCAACAGACCAAAATAAAGATTGAATTAAAATCTGGGCAGAATGGCCTAAGATAAAGTTATTGGGGAGAGGTGGGAAAGATATAAAGCGGTAGAAACTAAGCAGAGGAGAAACTTATTTCGAGTTTTGAACCACTTTCTCTAAAATGGAAAGGTATTTGTAGTATAACTGCTGCATTTTCTCCTGATAAAAGTTTAAGAGAGCGATAATGAATTTGCGTGTTAAAAGAGAAACCCACAATTGCCAAATAATGCGATGACAAAGAACGCGTCGTCAGCATGCGACAAAGGGTAGCACTAAAACTGCCCGGCTTGCTTGGCACAAGTGGGTTAGTTCAAACAAGCCATTTTACTACCTGACTCTCCCCCTCTTAGTCTTTTTAGCGGCCAGGGAAATTTACTTCCCCATTTTCACACTTATGGGGACTAGTTCATATATATGCACGCATAGCTTACCATGTACCAGCCGCAACTTGGCAGATGGTGAACTCAGCGAACCTCAATTGACAAGGAGGATTTTTTTGACCTGTAGCTTGCGTATACATATTGCCAAACAAAAAACTCGGGGTTTTTTGCGCAATTTCGTGTTGATGAGGAGAGGAGTAAAGGGAAGGAAGATATGGAAAATCGTCAGCGTTTGATATTACACGTTTGTTTACAAAAAAAGATCAACTCATTTTTAAATTTCATACAAATGTAAATGCAGCCTTACGTTCAATATTCATGTCCATTTCTGTTTTATGCGAATGTCTCGCCTCTAAAAACTCAATGTTTATGCAAGTAGCCCAAGTAGATCAATGCGTGGCAATGAATTCTTTCCCACTAACATAAAGCTAAAAGCGATCGAGATTTGCAACAAGTGCCTTGTTTTCGATCGTTCAATAGCAGAGTAAATTCAACTGGTGGCTTCTATATTTGAAAGTAACCAGTGCGAGTGGGTAAAGTTCAACAACCTATCTCAGCAAATCTGTGCACTAGTTATGAATCGAATATCAATACTTCTATCGGAGATAGCCCACAGCTCAGGGCATCCATTATTATGCGGAAAAAGAATTTGCTTTTGCACTTCCACCAGAGATTGATTTCAAACCCAAAATAAAGGTGCGCAATTATTTGGAGGCTAAAATGCAGAAGCGGCTTATACAACTGAGCTTGGCAGCACATGTTAAGACAAGTATAAACACGGTGATTACAAGCGATACTGTAGTAGGGCTGACCCCGAAAGTTAGCCAACTTTTGGGCTAAAGTGAGATGAACCAACTGAAGGTTTTTATTCAGAAGGACAACAAATTGTTTAAGCTAGGTTGAAGCTGCCATCGATAATGACAAGTCTGGGCAGAATTCAGGGCGAAGTATTTGGATTAATATTTTTTCATAGGGCTTGACTGTCCTACTCGTCTTCTCATAATCAAGTTTCGAAATCCCTTCATTTCCAATAAGGCCATGGATAATGCTAGCATTGATTCTCGTGAAGTGCCACTCACGTATGAAAATCCAAGTCTTGTAGGCATAACTAACTGAGCTAATCACATTCTATGTTATGAGCAGCAGCAACGAGGGATGTGGTCAGTTCATTGTCTTTTCATAAATCTCAATCTAAACGAACAAGACCGTGCGAGTAGAATAGCTGTCACGATATCATGCATTTTTCGGCCCTGGAAATTTCGTTTTCTGATTTGCTCTCTCTCCCGCTACACCGTCCAAATAATAAGGTGAAAAATAGCAATTCCACTTCACAAACAATCTTATCACGCGCACTTGGAACATGGGCAATAAATTGAGACTACTTAAATCATCCTTTGAATGCACACATGAACAAAAGCACACATTCATGAGCATGCCGGATTCTAGTTATGGGTAAAAACAAGGGGACGAAAAAATAACGGCAGCATGTAGGTTCATTCGAGGCGAAAATACAAATAGTGGCATTGGAAATGAAAAAAAAAGTTAACTGGATGATTGTGTGCTGCGTTCGTAAAACTGTTTGGACATTATTAGTCTGAATTCAGAGTCGAAATAACGCAGAAATTTGACATTTCACTTTTATGATGAAGACGCCTCGTTAAGAATGAAGCCATAAGCTGGCTAACGATAATTCTGGAAGGTAAGGGTTCAAACATTCAGCAAACTAAAGTACTTATGGATCGAAATATGAAACCAGAAGATAAACGCTTGTTCTGTTTAATAAAACTAGACGTCCAATTATGCTCGACACTACCAGAATATCAACTCCCGGCCCGAAATCAGACGGAGTTCTGGATGAGAAATTGGACTACTTGTGATTCTTGTAAAATGCCCAACAAATTGCTAGCTGTTTTGCTATATAGGTATCTAGAGTCTTGATATTTACATTTTAGAGTCTGCGCAATACCATGATAACATATTCTGGGACCGTCCAAGAATGGCATAATAGAAAGGCAGCAAAGGATTCGGTCTACTGCCGACGGTTGATTTCCAGTTAGCTTTGCCTTCAGTCTCAGTATTCTAGAGGAACTTGCCTTTAACACTTATTTCGGTGAGATCGGAAAACAGATATTTTAGTTAATGGGCAATGTCTTTTTCACTGCTGTTTCCCTTTTCCCGATTATTACCTATTAATTTGTTTGTGTTAACGGGAGTTGCCTTTCTTAACTTAACAAAACACTTGACTACAACTAGTTTTACAGACAAATCTTTTCAAATTAGATGGCTATTCTAGATCTTCAAAATCTCAAATCATACTCACTTTAACTCCTAAGATTTAAACATAAAACACGACAAATTGCAAATTTGCCTCCACTAGTTAAGGAGAAAAAGCCCAAGACTACTTACGAAGTATGTAGGGAACGGCTAGTGTAATGCTTAATCAATAGCCAGCAAAGAAGAACTAGTGATTCGAAGATGTCTCATGCATACAAATATCAATGTTTGAAAGGAGCGCTTGCGAAACCAAATAAGAGGAAATAAAGTATGTTATTAGGTTTATCTGTTTCTCTAAATGTAGCAGTTTTACAGTGAAGTAGTTTTATACACGGCATTCTGCATTGCTGAATAGTTCCCTTGCATCAGCTTTGACCCGCTAGATCCAGCAATCGATGAGACTAAAGTATAAAGCACTCAAGGCTTAGGCTGTATTTCTTGCGAGCTTAAGTTTCGAAAGGACTCGCTTCTCTTCTCAAGTTTGGGGTCACCCTATTAGTCATGTTCGGAATGACTATGAGACTCATAGTATGAGTACATAACTGTTTACAGTCCCCAGATATTTTATCAAGACTTGTCCCACTGCTAGTCCAAACACAAATGCCATTTTTTAACAAAAGTTTGTATGAACGAAGGGCTGAGGGCCACCAGGAATAAGCTATTAAACAAGAATGTTGTATAGGAAACTGGATTAGAAATACAAGTAAGATTATAATTAAGCCAAGGTTCAAGGTAAAAAATAGACCAAATACTGCGTGATAACTTAATCGCACGAGGACCAAGCAAACCGATTCAAAGTGAATGCTGACTGGAACAAAATTTTGAACGACTCCAAACGAAATACCACTGTTCTGACCCATTTTACCCATATACTTCTTTCCGGATTATTGCTTCTCTATCCATCATCATCATGGGAGTTCATTTTCTACCAGTCGCCAAATGGTTTCCATGAACAGAACCTGGGTGTTTGGGGTACATATGAGAATGGTGAACTTTAAAACTGAAAGCCTTCTTCACCACGTCCCAAGCATTTAGCCATGGCTTTGTATAAATTCTACCAAATCGTAGCCTGATTGAGGTTTCAATGGTATGTCTCATTATCCAATCGGATTTTTCACGTGTCTAACGTTTTCTTAAATACTGGAGAATCTAGTATTCATCAATAGTATTAATAGTCAGAGGTATTCCAGTGTCTCTTTCATAGTTTGAGCGTAAATAATTATTTTTCTGAGACTAAAAGGGTAGAGGATCAGAAATGATGGGGTCAAATGGGTATGAAAAAAGACAGGGTCTTGACTAGACATGCCGAAACACCAATACACCTAAGTGACAGCGCAATGTGGGTTAGAGCCAGTCGGTTTCGTTATTGCCAAGTTTTTCTTATGTTCCTTCTTTTTTAAAATAATTAAAGGGACCTACCTGCAGCTTGAACAGAGAAATGCAACGACTCCATGATGCAGGTGATGCGATCGATCAGTGCTCTGTTGGCCACAGGATTTCCGGTCTGTAAAACAGGATAACAGAAGGGGATATACGGGCGTGGAGACATAAACTCGTGGTGAGTGGAAGGGGAGGAGGGAGGGAGGGAGGAAGACTACGAATTTGTTTTTGTAGTGCGCCATTAATAGCTCATTAGAAATATGAGGTTAGGAGGGTTCAGCCAATCGGATTAACAAGCTTTTTGCTTGGGAGTGAGAAAGCTCCGGTGCAAGTAAGTCAAACTATTCACGTTGACCAAGCACTAACTACGACTAACTTTATTAAGGATCTGTACAAGGGACTCAATGATTAAAGAGTGGTGTACAATGGCAAGTAACGACTGCCATGTTCTGCATGAGCAAATACAAACCCACACAAATGTATATCGTATTGGAGCCGATTTGACGGTCTCCTGGGCCTACTACACCAAAAGACAAGTCATTTGATTTGAGTAACAAACCCTTCAAAGTTTTGAGTATGTTAGCTTTCAAAGTCATGGGCGATAATGTAGATAGTCAGATGTTCTAATGATTACGCTAAGCACTTAGTTATTTGGTTTATCAAGCTGCTACACTGTCACTGGAAGTAAGCATCAGGCGGCTGATGCTGATGCCGTAGCTTTTGCAAATGATGCTCATTGGTTGAGATGAAGGACGCATGATTTGGAGACAATTTTGTTAACAAAGGGAAAGACCGAGAACAAGAAGGAACATTGCGACCATTTGTTGATAAGATAATAAGAGAACAAATAAGTATCGCCCAGTTTCAATCCACAGCACTGATATACGGCGACCAATAAAAAAATTGCATCAGTTGGCATACCTCAAAGGCCAGGAAGGAAATGACGTCCAACCGCAATCATACCTGGCAGATTTCTAGCCTACTTGTAACCGTCGAGAGCACAGGGCTGAACAGTGACTCTGGGCTTTAGGCTATAAAATCGACCTAATGCAACAGACCCATTAAGAATTCCATAAAAAGGAGTTAAGCTGAGTAATCTTTTAAAAAAATGAAAATTCAAAAAAGAAAAGTAGTAGGTCCGTCATTTAGTAATCAAATTCTCATTTCGACAGGCTCAACAAAGAAAAACGCCTCTTCTCGGTTTTATATCTAGACTATCTGTTTTTTAAAACAATAATTGCATCATTAAGTTATTTTCATGGCCGTAGAAAGCTGCTAAGGACGCCTTCGACCAAAAGAATGGAAACTGTAGGTCGGAAAGAGAAACGAAATGAATTGGGATAAATTATATTGACGATTTAGGCTTCTCTTCATCTGATTGAATTTCCCTATCTTGAATTGCCATTACATTGAGTGCGCATAATCATTTTTCCTAAGTGACCAAAGTTAAGAAATGAAGTTCTGAATGGCAGTCGGTAGCAATGAATTCACTGAATTTACTTTAAGTAAAGGAGCGCTACACGGGAGTGCAAAGGTATGTATGATTCACTCACTTGCAATGTCCTAATAAGAGAAAAGCTTTGTCCGGCTAAAGGAAATGAACGGGCCATGTAGTGGCTGTAAAAGCGAAGCGACAGATGGTGAAGCGTGGGTAGGAGCTAGCTCATCCAATTAGGGCCAGTGAACAAGGCAACTGCGGGAAGAGAATGAAAAGGAGAGATAGAAACGATCACTCGTGTAAGTTGCACCACTGCATTTGAGCGCAATGTTTATCATTCACATCTGCCAAAGTGATTGTGGGTCAGATGTGGTCTGCCTGATAATCAGTATTACACTCGTACACGCGACTAAGCCAATAAACAATGTGCAGAGATAGTTGAAGGGTAAAAAAGTAGAGCGAGCTGTTTGCTTCAGTAGGTAGAATCAGCTGACAATACTTATTTTTCCAGTGATTTGAAAAACAATGAGATTATAAGGATGATACAGAAGCAAGGAGAGTGCTTGTGCTAGGAACAAAGACAGAAACAATAGACCTCTGAAAAATGTGAAAAGTGTATATGCTTAGTAGTGCTCGTGGCCCATTGATCGTCTAATAAACTATTAGTCGATTTCATCTTGTTTTGCATTTTTCGAGATCGGGCGAGAAATTCAAAGATATTTCACAATTTAGGTAATAAGAGCGATTTCAAAGTCCTTAACTAACAGCACCGACTTCAAAATACCTTAACTCTAGACACAAATCTACCCCTATCGGAACAGATGGAAAAAGCGTTCCTGTAATCATAACTGACACCCAACCCAGCAATTATGCAACGGAGAGGGAACAAACTCGACCGCAAGAGGCGTAACGATTTTTAAAGAGGGAGAAAATTAAGCACTCAGGAGGAAGGGGAGGGACAGACCAAAGGTAGCAAACAAATTTGAAATAAACTGAACAAAAGTGCAGGGTGAATGACTACGAATTATCACATTCAAACTGATTGTCGATTGCAGTCAAATGAAAATGATATACGGTTTGTATGTTCATTACTACCAACAGCACAATTCAATCAGTCAGGACGTGAGCTCTACCGCAAGCAAAAACGAATCCCATTCTAAGCTTAATCACAACTGTAAGAGACGATGTTTAGCGAGGCAATAAATTGAAACAAAACGAAGAACTATCAAAACTAACAAGTCGAATGTAGTGGCATGGGAATGCAATCCAGGTCCTTGAAGACGCGGAGGCTCGTACACTCAGACGATATAAGGAGTTACTTACGTGGCAGTGAAGTTCTAAGAAGGTCAATCAACTAAGCTCTTCTGATTTCATGATTTGTCCCCAAGCAAGGAATACTCTGGCGTATTTACTGAGAAGGCTCTTTATCTGATTCAAACCTATTGATCGAGCAAGGAGCCACGATTGGAACTTGCCACAGCGACACCCCACCTAAGTCTAGCCAATCATCTCTCAAAGGTTTCTACATCTTTGGGTGTCTAATTTGCCAGTACAACCGAGCCATTCGCGAGCCCTTTGTCTTTGTCTTTTCGCTCGCTGTCGGGTCTTTTATGAAAGGGTTCAACAGAAGGACAGGCGAAATAACAAGCCTACACTAAAATGAACAAAAAAGGACTACGCCGCTCTCGAGAAATCCCACTGATAGGGAAGACTGCGATTGGTTGTCTATATGAATGAGAGAAGACACCTTATGATTGAGAGTTTTAAAATTTTCTTTTTTACAAAATTGTGTTACCTAAAACGCCAATGTTAGCCCACGTTCCTAAGGGTCTAGTTATAAATACTCCAATAATAAGTCAAGGAAAACCGATAAGCAAAGGTTACCATTAATCGTACAGCACTCTCTGTGACCAAATCGACTTACTTGAAGAAGGCGAATGGACTGTAGAGCGAGTTGTTGGGCCTTGGCGGAGTAGCAGGGCAGAACGCCGATAAGGCCTTTGTAGACTCGGTCTCGAAATCGGGGATTCCCCTCGGCTAACTGCTCGAGCACATCTCTTGCAGCTTCTTGAGTTCGTTCGGAATGCGACTTAGCCATGCATTCAGCTACAGCCCGGATTCCTTTGGAAAAAAAAGCGGGGAATGCATGAGTTCAGACATCTTATTTTGAGAAAACGCTTTAGGCGAAGTCGCATTTTTGTCAGGAGACAGGGTTAAGTAGAAAAAAAAAACCTACAAAACCAGCTGCCCGAGAAAAATCATTTTAAATATACTCACAAAAAAAAACGCAGATAACTCAAAAAAGGTATTTTTGAAAGTAAAATATTGGTTATTGAAGAAGGCGAATGAAATGCAGTCAGTCGGGCTGAAAACAATTATTCTTGTTGCGTAACAGTTGCATACGCGTCTGACAAAAAAGCGACGCTCATCTGGTGACTAGAATGATCAAGCTTACTTGGGTGCTGATGACACGGGATTCCCCGATCTTAGAGTGCTGGCAGATGCGATTTTTTTCAATTTCTTATTTCCAGTTTATCAAATAAGATTTACAAACTCTTAGAACAAACTATGGAATGCTTGGCAGGATAACGAAAGCCCAAATATTGGGATCATTGCCCTTAACGCTTACCACTTAGTCATATTAAATGAACAGCTGATTCGAATTTATTAGGGAGATGGACAGCATAATGCGTGTCAAGCATGAGCTGTTTGAATTCAGAGCGACAGGGTCCCAGTCTCGACAATGCACAACTTTCCAACTGCGAAAATGCAGATATCAGAGCCAACATCCAGAACCAACCACGATTCATGCATGTTGCTGACTTGTGTACAAACAATTCAATATTTTGATAAAGCAAAGTCGTTAGGATCGCCTCCGAATCGTCCTAGTTTCACGTCTAGTGAACTTTATATTAGATTCACAGATAGTTTTTGTTCATTAGCACTTTTAACGATGGATCATTTATAATTTAGGATAATCAGCTAAGGATATTCTTCGAATTCGAATTCGCCCAAGAATGCAGGTTTCGCTGGTAGAGACTAGGGTTATCATCCACCTGATCATTGACGTCGACTGAGGACAAACTCAGTGAGTAGGTAGGTTTCGCAACCGAATATTTTCTGAAACAAAAGGACTGGGGATAGTTAAAAGTAGCGTCAACAGTACATAAGGGAAATGTCAATCTCATTTTAGTCAACCTAACTACACTCCGCGTAAGTGGATATAAGTTCGGTCAAACACTGCCGCCATGTCCGTTTTGGGAGGGGCAAATAATAACAATAAAAGCAGACTTCAATGAACTCGAAGTGTGACAAAAGTCTGACGCTATCTGTCCTAAATCAATAAGCAGAAAAGATGTCGTTACTATCGATAATAAAAAAAGATACATCACCTCAGACGTAGTCAAATGACGAAGTTTTAGAGGAATGTCAAGAAAGAATTCGCCAGAAAATTTAAACAACACATTTTAATTTTTTTTAGAGCAAATCATGCTTGCCTAATGCGCAAATCCATTAATTCTCATTGACATTGTCAAAATTAAAAGCTTCATATTTCGGAGTAAATGAATAACCCCTTAACGAACTACAGCGCTTCAAATCAAGTGGAAGGCCGCTAAAAGTTTTAGAGGTGCTTGAAATTAACGGAAAAATGCCCATATAAATTTCACCTATTGCTTCAAGTAGAATAGTGAAAAATGAATACGGATAGGTCGATGGCAACAACAAAATCTGAAATAGTCGAGTTGCCAGTAAAACCTGCTTATTCTTTTCCATTGGCCTGATAGAGGTACCCTACTGCCTGATACCGGTCGCAACAACGGTACGTCCTCCGAATTCGACTTCAAGACATCTTCAAGAGCAGAGCTTTGAAGACGGTTTAACTACATTGCATGCGGTTTAACTACATTTGCATCATGTGAAAGATTTAGCCTATGCGAATTTTGGTTAAAAATACAGCAGCTTTCAACAACCTTCTGTCGAAAGCTTAAAGCTACCTTCATTGATGCTCGCAAACTTATACTGGGTCAACTAAATTACCGATAAGGCTGGAAATGAAGCTTGTCCATCTCAATCTGTTTGTAAACCATTTCTTCAAAAACTGCTAGTTGGTACCATCAGCAACACAACCACAGCCTAATAAAGCTAAAAATGGACGGCAATTTAAGAATGAACCCAGGCACTTTGATAGCTCAAATTCATTTACAGGTAACTTCCGCTTGCATTGAACCGATGGTCAACTACCGAGCTCAGATTTGCGTCAACGTAGTAATCAAGACACCTCTCGGACCTCGTTACAGTTGCTGCTTCAGCGCTCTTATCAGAAAATGTTTGACACATATTTCATGACACAAAAATTGTTTACGGTCTCATGACCACCATTTCGTACTTATCTCCTTCGTTGTATTGCATTTCACTGCCACAAGCAAGCAGGAAAAAGACGGCAAGTCCTGTTATGTGATACCCAAAAAAGGGAGATGACAAAGACAAGAAACTGAAAAATAAGCACGCCCGCAATGAAACGTGTAAGTTATTTCCGTGAGCAAACAGAAGAGAATGCACAAGATTGTACTTAACATTAGGATACCTGAAAAGCAAATAGGCGAGTTCTGGTTAACTGGTCTTAATCCTGTAGACGACACTGACCGAGCTAGCTAAGCGACTATCGTAAACAAACTAGAATGGCGTTGACAGTCAGACACGAAAATTTGAACTCATGTTCCCATCTCCCTCTTCTCTAATGGAGGCTGGCTGCACAGCCATAAAACCAAACAATGCGGAATAGCTGCAGAATTCGTGTATAGTGGAAAAAGCAACACCTCTGTATGTTTTTATGCAGCTGCATTGGAATATAGCTAGGGTTTTGAATGGAAAAATGGAGGAAAAGACAACGCTGAACTTGTACAGGAACGACAACGCAATTCCATGAGACTCGGTGTACTTTGAACAAGACGAGAGATCGTTTTGCACATATACAGCCAATCAGTTATCCAGAATAAGAACCGCCTTGCCGAACCTTTTACAGTAACGAAAGTGCAATGGGACCCCGAAATTAAAGCCGTCTGAAAGAACACCGAAAAAAAACAGTGTAAGTAGTATATTAAAGAGGAAGACAAGCAAGATCGTCTGAAGACGGTATCCGCAGAAGTCGAGGTTAAATGATACAGTATTAGAGCCTTCCCAGACACAGACTCCCAAATAGGCTGATAAAGAGAATTTCAGACAAAAATGTCCCAAGGTCTAACCTAATTGGAATCGAACTCTATCTAAAACTACGTAGAAGTCGTTTTTCACACTTTCTCAAAATCATAATTTTAAATCAATGAGTACAGCTAAAGGATTTAATGGGCATCAAATAGACTTTTATGAAAGGAGTTAAACAGTTTTACTTGAACTAACCATAGCATTCACAGATGGTCTCCTTATAGCAAGTTCCACCATTTGCAACGCAGGAGAGAACGCGGAGAGCCCAGAATTTATCGATTTCCTTGGCATTGGGAAGGACGCAGAGCTCCTGCAGGCAGAGGATTCCTCCATTTTGAAGAAACTCGTTCAGAAAATTGTGACTGGAAAGGAAAACAGGGGAAATGAACGAACAAGGCAGTACGGACAGGAAACCTAAAAACTATAAGCATTTGGGTAAGCAGATGACACTAAGGGTCATGCAGTCTTATGGCTTTTTGCTTCTCCAGATGAAACAATCACCATAGAAGGAGCTGGTCTGACCGTCCATAAAGGAGAATCTTCCATGACTATGATTAAATATTAATGAATGGAAGGATAGTCCTGTCAATGAATACATTTGCAAGCTATTCAAGAGGAAAAGATCAATGAAGTGTTGCACAAATTCTCTCAGTAGACGAAATGGACAATAGGAAGATAGGACTTCGGCCAGCTCAAAGTGAGCTAAATGGAGTTGAGGTGAGCGGATTTGACATTGGTATCCAAAACAGGGAAGTGATGAACGTTGATCCTGTAAAAACATATATTCGAATAAAACATTATGCTATTGAAAATCAAAGCCACAAACGAAGTTGCGAAAACGGATGAGTGAGATCAACAGTGTTCATTTACTCAGCAAATCTACAAGATCTAAAACAAGTCAAGGAAGAAAATTGAAAACTACTTTGTTTTTCTCTGACATATAGGTGAAAAGGACAAAAAGAGGATCCCAATTATGCCACGGATGTTAGATTATGGACTCAGGACAGCTTAAAATGGAAATATCTCCAGTATAGGCTAACTAGAACCGTAGTTGCTCTTTCTTTCTCAAAACCATGAAACCATTAAAAATCTTTCAGTTAAGTCAAAGGAAATTGTTTGAAAAGGCAATTCAAAGGAGAGCAGAATTCGAACCACAGCCAAAAACGCTATACTAATAAACGTGGATAACAATCTTGATATTCAACTAATCACATTGCATGGAGTGTGGATGCTTTTGCCACAAATTCTATGGCGGGTGACCAGGGGAGCCGCAATACACACCCACATAGCTGATCTCAAGTAAGGCAATCAAACTGTTAAGAGGTCTAGTTCAAGTCTTGTAGGAGATTTGCGTACACAAATAGCAATAATAATCAGTTAATTAGTTGATGAGAGCATTACAAGTAAAATAATATGAATTCATGCAAAGCAGGAACCAGCATGCGAGATTCACGAAAGGCTCACCGTTAAGAAGAACGATCTGTAGGCAGCAAAGAGGTATGAAAGTGGTGGAGCTCGAATAAATTAAGCATGAGACGTGATGAAACTAACCTGCTAGCAGCCGAGAGGAAGATATAGAGGACCTGGAGTTGCTCCGTCAAACAGGTTCCGCTCATATACCTAATGGAAGCAGCGAAAGACGGAATAAAAATCAGAGAATGGTAACACTTCCAGTCATGGCAGGCAGACAACGCAAGATGGGCGTGGCGCAGCGGTAGTTACCGTATCTATATGAGCAGATGTAAAATGACGATTCAAATTGCACCCTTTGTGAACTTATAAAGCAATAAATATAGTAAAGGCTGCTTTTATGAGCTTGCGTGTGGTGACAGCACCAATGCACCAAAACGCCCTTGTAGCTGACTGTCACTGACTGGGCACTAGCAGCCTCTCAGAAATCAGAAATTGAAAATGCCCAAATTTTTTTTACGAAAAACAGCAACATAGAATTCAAATGAAAAATTTATGGAAGTGCATTTGCACCACACTAGCTGTAAATCACAAAGCAAGAGTAACCGATTGATAGTTCTTCCTTCATCTACATAAAGTCAGGGTTTATTAAATCAGGGGAATATGCCCAAGATACTTGTCTTCACTGCTAATTAGACGAAACACTTTGAAATCTGCTTCAGTTAAGGGTATCATTAAAATGCTTCGAGAAAGGGATTCACAATAGTTTTTGTCCAGAAAACATAATGAATGCGATCTGCATTCATGTTACAGGAAAAAGGCCTAAACACGAAAATAATAGAGTGAAAAATTAAAATCATTTGACTGATGTAACTGTATGGTCGAAAGGAATTTGTATCAAAACAACTTTTTCAGGATAAAAAACAAACTGCTATGAGTCGAACAGCTGAAGATAGAGAAATTTTAACAAGACACGGATAATAAATATTAATTTCAAGTTGGCCGTGGGCTTGAACCATCCAGAAATTTCCATGTCTTAAATTTGGTTTAAAACTTTCAACCACAATCATCTAATGAATAATTGAAGTGCCTATTCATTCAACCATCTATCCATCTACCTACCTTAAGTATACGAGATGACGCAGACTAGAAATGGGAGACTTATTTTTGCTTTGTTTCAAAGGCGTTTAAAATGACCTACCCCAAAGCATTGCTTGATTGCAAGCAAATAAACCAACAAATATCCGATCTTATCTCAACTTAGGCTATGAAGGCCGCAAAACAGATTCAGACTGATTCTGCTTCAGTAACGTATAGGTTTGGAATAATTACGATAAATTAGAATTTGAAGAAAGCAATTATAGGCAAATCTATTACCAAAAATCTAAACCAGTGAGCCTAATCTACAACGCCTCCAAAAATTAATAGCACCAGCCAAAGGGAGCAGGCACTTCGGAGCTACATTTATGATTTGCTCATGGAGCTCATAAAAAGCAGCTCCAGGAAGAACAAAATACGATGACTTCCAATAAAGCATCCCAAGAAGAAGAGAATTACATTGCTATCCGATAGAATCTGGCGGAAAACCTCTTATTCAAAAGAAGAATGAGTCCCTCTGTACACTCTTTTATTTTTAACTATTTTAGGTACCCCGAATGAACTCCCAAAACTTGTCCCACCCTGTCTGCTGATGTATAGTTTTTGAACCAAACACTTCATCATAGCTGATAAAAAGGGATGCATAAGTAAATTCTGTGCGAAAAAGAGTAGATGATTACCAGCTAAAAAAGGCGGCGACTGCCACCTTCCACGGTCTTCACATTTAGCCAATCTTGAGCGACCCTACATAATGGAAACAGGAACGAAAAAAACAGACTATAGGAGGAATGATTTGATCCCAAATCTAAATTTCACGGCGCATTTCCGGGCTGTTAGTCAGGAACGAAGAGAACCTGACGGAAGATTTATAAAGAGTTGCCTTAGATTATTAGTAATAGTTAGGACTTAAAAAATAACACCGCCTAAAAGAGCCGGAGCACTTTGACGATAATTTAAAACTAGGGCTAAGTAATGATAAAGCAGCAATCTATTAACGTAAACAGGTTTAGTGATTTTGACGGCAAAAGCCTGACGAAGTGGGAATAACATTTGACACACTGATAAAAAGGGGCTTAAATTTATACCTCCTTATAAGGTCTGCGTTGAACATGGTCGAGAAGGCAGGTTGGATTTACAATGCAGACTGAAAGGCGAAAGACAAGACATGGAAAATTTTAGGACGCCAATCGGAGGGACATCAAAAGATGCTCAGGTAGAGGACAGCTGAAGAGACTGAGGTAAGAAACATTCCAGCGCATAAAGAAATCACTCAGTAAGACCATGAATTTTACTGATATGAATGCATCAATTAACCATTAACGCTTAAATTATACACACATTTATTTAACGCCATTGGACTTAAAAATCTCGATCGGATTAAAAACAGCTTGGAGAAAACTTATCCGTATTCCAAAAAATCAATGGTGCAAGGGGGAATGGAAAGAAAACTAGCAGACGTCTATCTATAGCGATGACTAAAGCGAATAATGGGAGACTGGAAAAGAAAAAGGCAATGAATCGCCAATATCGAAAACAACCAAGATGGACTTCGCAGCCACTTAAGGAAAAACTAATCCGGTGCAGTATGTTTTAAATAGTCTTCGACTTATCAGCACCCTCAACCTCCTCGTGGTGATCACCGGTAACCTCAAAGGCAACTCTGGGGGCTAATGAGAGGGAAGACCGGATAGGACTAACCACTCACCAGACTATGCCAGCAGAAGTACAGCCTGGTAAACAAGGTACGAAGTAAATACCTGGATTCATGGTCTCAAATTGGACTGTGAAAAGCGCGTGCATAAAGCAGTGAATGGAATCCCAGCCAGAAAGTTGGAAAGGCTTTTGAAAGATTGTCTGTCCTTAATAGCATCGAAGACGGATGAGGTGCCACTACGAAGTTGAACTGCTACCTGCATAATAAAGCCATGCCAGAGAAGCGACCAGAGAACCGAAGACGTCAATAAACGCTTTTCTTTCTTCTGTGTTATTTGTTGTAAGCGCTATTTGTACTTCGGTTGTACCCCTAATAAATCCTTGAGACTTGCCCAATGGGTGGGGAGTAAATAAATAAAAATAATTTCGCTAGACTATTCAGTCGAAACTGCAGCCATTATTATATAATAGAAGTCAAATGTGTGAATTAAAACTCATGATGATGAGGACAAACGGGACTCACGTTAACTTTATCCAAACACAAATTCTTGCGAGAAAGAGACTAGCCATTTGCGCCAATTCAAGTTCCAATTCGGGTGCGGAGCGGTTCCAATGCTGGTCAATGAAGTCTTGCAGTAATTGACGTCGCCTTTCTCTAGGGGCGCGATCCCATTCTCGAAGAAGACATGACATGTTAAATGTTGCACTGTCCTGCTTCAGAGGAGACATCTTTTAAAGGGTCAGCAGATAATATCTTGCAATGAACTGCAGCCGACTGTCTAATATAATAGGATGGATTATTACAAAATATACGGGGTATACTACAAAGTTAAGGAACTATGAATCTCATTTAAAAAAAAATTAAATTAAAGATATCCAAAACACCGAATGGGCAGACAAGCAAACGAAGATAACTTTGGTAAAAGGTGCCAAAGACTGCGAGACACTAATCCAAAGGTGAGCATATAGGCAAATAGAATCAGTTGCACCATAGTGAAGAAAACAAAACATTTTTACAGCAACACAAACATTGCTCGGTATACGTTCCTCGCTAGGCACGCAAAACGTACATTATGTTACGCGCTCATCAACGTGCACGAAGAAATACCGCTTAACACAGCAAACGGATAAGTATAATGTTCCTGATGCGAACATGTCAATGTATGTAAATAAGCAAAGCTGAGGGATTGTGTAATATAGGGTTCTCAAAATATCTAACTCAGCTTTTTATTGATCTTGACAATAATCATACTCATAAGTTAACCTTTAGGTACAGTGTGCAAATTTCGCATTATGATAATACAGCTTGTTCTTTTTCTGCATATCAAATTGATTTGAATCACAAATATTAAAATGCAATTTCGACTTGCTGGTTTGAAAATGGAAATTATCGTTAATTAGCAGCACATGAATATTAAAGAAATTTGCACATTTATTCCTGTTAAATTAAATTAGTTTGCGCCATAAAACCCCAAATCATTTTAATTTAGCTAACCGTTGCTGTGGAAGAATCCTATGCTTTGTTAACTTTTAATTACTGGCCATTTTCGAGACGGCCAAAATGTGAGCCTTACGGGGGATGTGCATTTTCATCATTTAATAGGGATTTGACAATTCGTCAAGGTCGTTTTATGGGCTGCATGCCTATGTGGCATTGCCGATACATTATTATTTGACATTGCTGATACATTGGCGCTTTGCTATTTCGCCATGCTAAATAATGTTAATAAAAAAATATCGGTTTATGTGTCTCCGTCAACCAATAGAATAAAGCGATTTGAATCGAACTATAATTTTTCTTCAATCCCTCTAATGCTCACGTAATTGTGCCCTTTCTGTTCACACATTGCACCGAAATTTTCCAGTTCCTCCAATCAGTTCATGTGCGAAAGCGGGCCCAGCGGCGCCGTTGACTGGAATATACCACAATCATTCCCTCAGCGTTCCTTTTCTTTTAATCGTTGTATTAGGATCGATGTACATACGGAATTTAGTCATATCGGTTAGCAATTAATGGCGTGAGGCTATTGTTGAAATAAAGAACGAATTTACCTTTGGAGAATTTTTTCATTTCATCAAGATTTTATTATCCCTGTAGTATTCAGGTTCAATCTATTATCGCAGAACTTGGGCCTGCCGATGGCAGGAATCAGTAATATAAAGCGCCTTCGTAATTTATCACCCACCTTAGGGTTATTCGTTATGATCCTGCTCTCTAGTCTTTGCCGATGTAAACTACCTCAGAATCATCTAAGCAGATATTCAACGTCTACTCTCAAGAATGAGGTTTGGAATTTGTTGCTGGCTGTGCTTGATTTTCGGAACAATTCACGCAACAGACATTCTCACAATAGGGAAGATCAAAAAGCTAAGCTTTCTCTTTATAATTAAGTTTGTCAAACGCTATTTCCATTAAGAATGATAATCCTCTGAATGTTTATTAACATTAGGCGTGAAGAACGATTTATCCTTCCATGGCTGTAAAACACTAATTTGATCCACTTCACTTGCTTAGTTGATTTGGGCTACAAACGAGTTCATCCAGAACTCAAACACAGTTAATTGTAGCTACGAAGTGCGTTTCACCTCATGTACTTCGAAACGATCAGTCTTGTTTCATATTCAAAACCGCTGAATTGCTCTATCGAATCAAAATTTTCATCTATTTTCGACAATTGAGAACCTGGGGTGAATTCGAAAATTTGAGTAAAGTTTTACTGAAATTTTTTCATTTCATTTGTTCCCTGGTAAAAATATCCGCCTCTCAGAGGGGGGAATTTGATAAAACTGAATGACTTATATGACTAAGCACATGCCGCCTCTCATGTAGGATCAAAATGCACATCTATTTTAATTCAAAGCATTTCAGTCTCTGATAGACACGCTTAGCTAGGCTGAAATTCTGAGCACTGATGACTGGAAGGAACCCATAGTTCGCCTGCCATAACCTGTGGTTGCGGTCGATTAGCCAAACGCAATGGAAATGGATACGGCAATTTCTGTGCTTGCATTCAGAAATCTTTTTGCTTCAAATGAGCGACAATCCAAATTCAACTTCAAATTTTCTCTTTCATTAGCCATAATTTAATGTCAAAGAATTTGCTATTTGTTAGTGCATGATGAAGTTATTCTGCCTATAGTAAAAATTCATCATCGATGCGACTAGGAAAAAATATATGGATTGAAATATTGCATAAAAAGCTTTAAAATTTTGTAAGTTCTTCCTTTAGGTCCATCCAGCACTTGCGCACACTTATGTAAATTTAGAAGTTTATAGGAGAATCAATATGGTCTCTGCAATTTGGAGACCCTGATAAGCCTCATTTCAGGACAGTTAAGGTAAAGAGGTCGTATATGGCAGTCAAAACAGTATCTGAGTTAGGTTAAATGATACAAGTATAAACTAGCTACTCGCAAAGTAAATTAAATGGAATCAAAACAAAAACGCCTATGGTTGACTCTGGTCGGAATAATCCAAAAATGGCGATTGTGCAATTTTATCCAGACCGATTTGAAAAAGGTGCTGCATGTATTATCCAATGGTTGAGATGAAATTATTCAAATTAGGAAAAAAACATATTTTTTAAAAAATTGAAATACAAAGTAGGTCACAGAAAAATAAAGCTTTTTCGGCCGTACTAATAAATATACTTGAGGGAAAATAAGGAAGACTGACTCACATTAGTGCCTGTTTCAAATACCAAATGCATGATAATTTGTTAAAATTAGCTGAGGCGTGAGGTTGATATTATAAACTTGCCCTCTACCGCTGAGCGGCAGTTGTGCGTCGCCGGGATTTTTAGAGTGTTAGTTCTTTTTTGTGCCTCACGATTTGTTGAGGAAATTTATTGTTTTTATGCTTCCGTCCACATATTTTCGGTGCTTTCTATGTTTGTTTGATTTTTGGACTCTGCTTATAAATGTTGGCGGATTAATCTATGCAATTTGCGCTCTGTAATTAATTTTAGATCCTTGCCTATCACGTTATGAGTACATCAGAGAAAGCTGAAGTTCCGGTTTGTTTGAAAAGACTTGTTCGGACTATTATCCGAAGTTTTTACTCGCGAGAGAATTCGCTTATAATTGATTTGTTGGTACGAAATACCATAATGAAAGAAGACGATATGTGCGAACGATTACGTTTCGAAAAAAAACAATTGCGGCAACATTTGCACACTTTAAAATCTGAGCAATTCATCAAGTCCAAACTGCAACTAGAAACTGATGCAGAAGGCAAAATTGCGAAGATAATCCATTATTTCATAGACTATAAGGTTTTTGTCAACATCGTCAAGTACCGCCTTGATCAGATGCAGCGTCGTCTGGAAGCCGAGCAGCGCCAAAACACGTGTCGAGCCCTCTTTCGATGTCAAAATTGTACCAAATCCTACACAGATCTCGAAGTTGATCGTCTTCTCGACATGACAACCGGTGCTCTGATCTGTGTTTTCTGCCGAAATGAAGTAAAAGAGGAAGAAGATAATGTACAGCGGACTGATATTCGTGCTAGCGTTTCTAAATTTCACCAAACTGTTCGAGGACCTTTGGATAAACTCTTGAAGGAGTGTGATCGGATACATCTTTCCTCTTCCATCTTGGAACCCGAATTCCGAGTTTTAGAACCACTTCCTGGGGTGCGTCATTCCATCTTGTCGTTATGGGCCACCTCCTTTTTGCGATTAAATTTTTCGTTGTGGTTTATAGTCAATTTCTGGCAGCGAGCCTGTTGCTGATGATCCTCGGGCCACGAATTCTTGGCTCAATGATCCCAACAAGCTCCCAGGCGCCCAATCCACAGAATGCAAAATCACCATAGTTCTAGATGCACCACCAAATATGAATAGTATAGATGCTCCAAAAGAGCGTCCTATTTGGATGTCTGTCAGCACAGTCGACGAGGGTGGTACGCTTCCTTCCATTCTGATTAACTGTGTGATCTTGAATATATTGGAAAACCACCTGTTTTATGTAGGAATCGGTGAGCTGAAAAATAACGACGCGGCCTCCTCATCGTTGCCGCCAGATTCATCTACCCAAACTCTGGCTCCAGGTCGCGTTCCAACCAATCTAACAGACACTTCCAGAAATTCTGATGCCCAATCATCCATTAATCCAAACCCATTTGCGTCAGCTAATTCTTCAGATATCATGCAGCTTTTACGGGTCCATGAGCGACGAGGTCTCGGGAGTCATGGTCCTAAAACTGCATTAAGTAAGTTCTGAACCTTCTGGCCCCACTTCATCCTCCCATACCACTACCTAATCTCGCTTGCTATTTAGATCGTCCTCATAATGGGCCAACCTCGAAGTCTGGAACTGCTGGAGCGCCCAGCCTACTAATCAATCATCGACCTATAGTGGGCACTCGCGTGCTGGATGACCAAATGCAACCTGATAACAATTCTCTGAAGTACATGGTTAAATTGAACGACAGAGACGTGCTTGTCTCGGAAATTCCGCCTTCCCTGGTCAAGAAGATGTCTCCGGCACTTCGCGATGAATACAGTAGGGTTGGACGTCTCTTCTACAGAGAAACCATTGTCGACTAAACGTCTTTCTGCTTTTGCCAATTTCTTTGTAAATTTATTATCTTCTTCCCTCCACTGTGGTATTTACCGGTGTGAATAAATACTTTTGTACAATTGAATGTAGCATTTGCTACTGTTTGCATCGGCTTATCACAACGTCGATTTCAAAGACGTGGGGGGTGTGACATTATTTTAATCGAATTTTGTAGAAGCGGACTTCGCTCGTGAAAAGGGTAAGGTTTTGCTTCGTTCAATTACTCAAAATAGGTAAAGATCAACTTAAACCCATAATTTAGAATGTGACCAATATTCTCATGCACCAAGTGTGGTTATTGGAATGGGCTCGGAAGAGGAGGTGTTTAACGGAGAGCCAATGCAGATATTGTCCCATGATCTGGAGCTCTGAAATAATTTCTAATTTTCATTAGTTTTTTATCTATAGGTTCTGTCTGGCAACCGAATAACACATTTCACTGGGAGAAAGCACATAGTGGAAACGAGAGTACATAAAAGTTTAGCAGGCATTTTTTAACTTTGAGCAGGGTCGATAGAAATGAAGGATAGAATAATTGGAATGACCACCAGTCAGATCTATCCGCACCCTAATCTTTACAAAATCTGTCCCTAGGATAACCAAACAACAAAGGGATTAGCAGTGGTTAACTTTAATAAGTTTAAGCTCACTAAGGAAGATTATTATCAGGTATGGTGTTGCTCATGAGGTCCGGATAATTGCAGAGAAGTCAAATTCATTAGTCGAGGATTACGACTAAACTGAATTTAACAAAATGTTAAGCTTCATTTTTTGCCCTTCAATAGCGTATCATATCTGGGTAAGGGTAACTCGAGAGCGTCCAACTTTAATGTCCAGCCATTCATTTCAGCTCCGATTAAGAGTCTGTAGTAAAAAGTCGAATAAAAGAATCTTTTTGAGCATCAAAATCTGCATCGAGTAGTCTGGCAATTGAAGAAATAAATTAACTTCCTTGCCTAAAACTTTCCTTTTCAACGCCGACACTCAACAATTTTCATCTTTAAACATTGCTACAGCGTTTCAGTGAACCCAAAACTGAATTCCCCTCAAGACCATGTTGCATCACTGTTTACTTAAGGCATCGTGGTTGCATCGCCACGACCGATTTCAGGCATATTTTGAACTTCGTCGTCTTCCTCGTTAATGAGTTTATCTTCATGTGGAAGGCGCAAACGATGGCTTTCCTGAACGGATACAAGGGCGTTTCTAAAACTCGTACCCACATCATCAGAGGGGCAAATTCCACTTGCACTTGGTCGAATTCGCACCTGAAATGCGTATTTACGATGGAAAATTGAATAAAAACCAATCAAAAGCAGCTATTAGTTTTGATGGCACAATTTAATGCTTGACTAAAACCTTAACGTAGACTTCGACATACGGCATCTTCGATGACGCCCTAGAAGTTAAACGCAGCTAGCATTCTAAGCTAAAACAAATGCATTGTAATACTGCATGAAGAGGATCCACAATCGTCATGCGTACGGATGCTTTCTAAATACTGCGCCATCTATTTGACTATGGTTCTTTGGAACTGACGAAAGTTCCATAAGCACCGAAAATTTGTGAAGTTGCAACCTCTAGGCTGCTTGCTATTGACTTCATGTAAAAAATTTTTCATTACAATGTGTCGCTATGGGATATTTTTCGATTTGAAGACTGCGCTCTCCTCCACAGAATAAGCCATTCATGCAGTGGTGGCACTTGCACTTTTGCATGTCGGACATTAATTAAAGCAGTGATGATATTACTGGGATTAGGAAGTTCTGGAGTATTTAAAAGACCAAGATTTAGTAAACGTTTCTCTAAAAAAATGAAAACCAGAAAACGGCTGATCCGTCCTCAGAAAAGTTGTTGATGACTGCTCGCTCAACGCCAAATTACTCAATTCCTTTTCAGAACCTTTCCTTTTTTATTCGTCCCCAGCCATTGAGCAAGTCCCAAGGACTTATTGGGGGTACAAGAGAAATACAAGGAGCTTGTGCAACAGTTCAATGCATACACATAGCACTATAACAATTAAATTGACGTCTTCGGCTCCCTGTTTCTTCCTCGGCATGGTTTCGTCGCAAAGTAACAGTTCATTCTTCAGTTGCACTTTTTTGCGGCATCTCGTCCGTTCTTGACACGACATTTTAGTGTCGCCGACGGTCGACAGGCCTTTGCTGTCCTCGTCTATTTGTCCCTATCCAGGTATTCTTTTCTAATAGGTGACTATTTGTGGTTTGCATAACAGTGATTCATGATTGCTTTCCTATTGGATAAGCGGTTTTCGCAGCCGAGATAGAGCAGTTGTGTAGTCCATCCAGCTGAATATTTTCTTCGTAGTCGTTTTTCGTACCTTCATCCTCAAACACTCGCTCCCCAAATGGTTCGAGTTGGGAAGCATTATAATTTACGAGACAAAAATACTTCTTGAGGTCCCTTCTTCGAATTTTATGGAATGCTATTTAGTGAGGCTGTCAATTGGAGGTCTACCCTAAACAATTAGTAGTCGAGAATCAGCAGTGTTGGCACATTTCACCTTGCATTAGGCATTCGCAAATTGATCAACATCTATGGGCTGAACGCGGTGGTGATGGTAGTGGAATAATTGTACTTAAAATATACCTGTCCACAGGCTCTATAAGGCCTACCTTGGGTCACAGTTTCATCTTTGGTATATTGGAAAGTAGTATCCTTGCAGGCGAAAGAGAGTTCATTAAAAACGACCAAAATATTCCCGACAAACAATTACAGATAGTATCCACCCTGACGACCTGTCTGAAAAATTATTTGCAGCCGGGAAACAGCAGCACTTAGAATAATTTGAAAGCGTTCAAAGTTTAAAGGAATCTCGCTGCATGATATTTCCTTTGAGAGTTTCACTTAAACTTTTGTCCAAATTCGGTTTTCCTATTGGCAGTTTATGTAAAACCGCGGGTTTCATTGACTACCGTCTTAAAACATCATGCAGTACCTTATATTCTTTGACCATTCACAAAGTTGCTCAACGGTAGGTAAGGAAGTGTCGAATAAGTGTATTCTTTCAATTAGTCAAATAAATAATAGTTTGTTTAATTGAAGTAGGTAGTTCCTTTCGAATCAAGTAACATAATAATTATTCCAGTACAACTTTATTCCTAGATGTTCCAAAAATAGCTAAATGTTAATTTCAATAAAGTGTAAATGATTTCTGGTGTTACATTAGCAGTTATGCGATTCTTCAAGCAGGTGAACGAGATGAATTTGCAGACGAGTTGGAATTAAATATTGTGTAGTCGGCTTTCTTAAAGGACGTAATAGTAATAAATTCCAATTCGCGTCAAAGGCCAAGAAAGGTCCTTGTAAACTACCTGGGTCTCAAATAGTTAAAAGACAGTAGTGGCACGAAACAATTATTAGCTCAAAATTAATTTGATCCCGATGACCTCCCATTTTCTCATGAATTAAGTAAAATAACAATATCCATTGAGTAGTACTCAATTCAAGCTCTTAGAGCTGAAGAAATCGATGACAATCTTGAGGGCATCATTTCAGCCACGCCTGGAATTTTTGGACCTTGAAAGAAATTCCAACTGACGGACACGGAGGTTCTAACACCGAAAATCAATCATCCAATGGCAGTTCCTCACACCACCCGAAATGGTTAAATGAGTTAGCTTTCTTTACTGCACGATCACAGATTTCCAACGAATCTTGTTTTTACCTCCTGCCAATTTACATCCAGATGATTCTTTCTAGAGCCATATCCATACCAAATGTGCTGCCTGGCTAGTTTTTCGAGGAGGACAGCCCTTCCAGGTGTATGAACAGTAAAGGCGTGGTCACTTTTTCCCAAAATCGCAGACTAGCTCAGACTTTGTACAAACGGCGATAACAGTATTATTAAATTCTTACCAAAGATGACACATACACACACAAATTTAAGCTGTACAAAGAAAATGGCATTTCGATATGAATAAAGGACCATCAGTGCTAGTAGTTACAAAAGATCTTTCCGAGAAAAATACGACGACCGGCTATCCGAAATCCCGCTCCGCGAGATGAATTTAACTGGCGGCATTTTACCAGATCCCGACTCACCAGTTCCTCCCGAAGAACCAATATCTCGCCCCGCCGAACGACGTCTCTGCTGGTAATGATGACTGCCTTGACGCCCCAATAAACCCAAATCCACGTCATCTTTTTCAAACCCATCTGTAGCATCACTGGTTTCATAAGCACCACCGCGACCGGCTTCTGGAATGTCTTGAAACTCATCATCATCATCGACCAAATCGTCGTCAGGTCGAGAGCGCGAACGATGCGACACCTGGACAGATGACCCAAGGGTGTTTCGAGAGCCCATACCCATATCATCTGAAAGTTCACTTCCGGTAGGAATGAGAGGAGTGCTGGATCGGATCTGGGCCTGACATTTGAGCCAGTGATAAGTCAAAGTGCAAAAAAAAACAGTGAAAAGCATGTATACTACTACCTTGCTAGTTGCCTCAGCAACACGATCAAGTGTTCGACTGAATTCCTCCAGTATAAGGCGCTCTTGAGAAGCTTGAGGCAGTTCATGACGTTCAGCATCTTCTGCTTGAGCTAACATACAACTTGCGGCCGCTTCGATGGTTTCCCAAGTGAAAAATACATGTGGCATCCTAACCAATGACAAAATAGCGTAGAACATATCATTTTACCATGTGTATAAAGAAATTGAACTTACGTATCGGCAGGGGGCTTTACTAGGTGCTTTCTAAATGCATTCGGTTGCCTGGAGCGAAGAGATCCCATAGCAGCCAAGCGCATAAGCGATCGCCTTTCGATGCTATCCTCTGTATTTCGACACCCAAGGCAACGACAGAGATCAGAACAGCTGATTTTGGCTTCATAACACTCACAGTAATTTTTCAAGCATCCACTCCGTTTGCAATTGCAACCCTTGGTGTGCTTTCGTTCACCCTCACCCCTTCCGATTTTAGGATGAAAAGCGGTAGGATTCCTTTCCAATGTCATTTTAATTGCACGACCACGTTCCTCTTCGTAAGCCAAGTTATTCATACAATGATTGCAGTTACAGTTTTGACAGAGCTGACCCTGGGCAAAACATTCGCAATATAGCTTTAAGCAATGGGATTTTGTGCAATTACAGGGTTTTCTTGAACTAGTCAAGGTATTTCCCGCTTGTGGTGCTCCAGTACCAGAGGGAGCTGCAATCCCGACTCCCGATGTGTTAATTAAAGTTTGAGCCAAGCCTGTCATTCCCGGAACGCTAGCCTGACCAATACTAACGACCTGTCCAAAAGTTTGGGTTTGCAATGGACTAGCCATGTACGCCAGGCTGGAAGTCATAACTATAAAACAAATTCAAATAAACTCGAAATACATTAACGCACTCGTCATTTCCTGAGGTTTTCTAGCATACTGAGCGGCTGTATTCGTATTAACTTGAATGGCTTGAGAAGCAATCAATGAGTGGACAGGGACGGTATTAATCTGAGGCCGAGCCTGATAAACAGTTGTGCCGCCAGGTCCAGGCCGCGTTTGAAGAACCTGCACAACGTTGGTCGGAAAAGCCTGCTTCGGAGGCCCAGTAACTTTAAGGTTGACCTGTTGAGGGAGCATAAATCTGTAAGAAAAAAGCTTCAGTTGGCATATAAGTTAACATAAGGTTCCAGACAGGGTAAACAAATACAGGTTAAAGCAAAAATTGTTAGCAGGTCATGCGGACAAATCATTTACAACGATTTATTAAGGAATAAACATAAACCGCTCTTGGCTGCACAAAGTTACGAACCATCGCAGTTTCAAATTTTGAAAATTCAAACAGCCAGAACAGTTTTTAAATTCAAAAAAAAATCGAATTACCGCCCGCACTCACAATTTGAGTACGAACTGTGCAGCCACTTCAAAACCGAGAGAAATTGAAAAATAAATTCATCCAAACAAATTTAGTCAAAGAAAAAAAAGTGAACACCATTACTTTTTGATACATCCTTAGTTCTTTTGAGTTATTTCTACGATTGACTTCGATTTTTATTTTAATTTTAAAATGCAAGGCTAATTTTTCCTTGAATGCAGTTCGCAGTCGATTCTGCTAAGAGGAAGCTCTGTTTATCTGTTTCGACAGATAATTTCAAGTAGCCGATCAAATTTTACGCTTTTAACACTTTATGAATCCATTTAAAATGCTATAAATTAAGGTGTTCGCAATGAAGCTGTCTTGTTATTTACCGATTTGTTAATGTTACTTAAAACGATCCTGAAAAAAGGCTCCTCAAGCCGTTTTGTTGGCACCAGATTTCCCTTCTAATTTGTAAAATAAACGAAATCTGTTTACTTCCCCTGAGGACCCGCATGACTTCGATGTGATGCACCCTGAATCGAAATCCCTGTAAATCGCCCACCTATTGCATTCTTATTGCTGGCTAACTGTGGTCCTCATTTGTTAACTTATTTCAAACCGTGATGTTGGCTTCTTTTCACATGGCCCTAAAATCATTTTTCAAGCATTTCGCGGCAGCTCCAAATTCTTGCAGAGAAACAGCTATACTAACTTTGGCGATGCAAAGAAAACCACGGGAGTACGTTTAACTGTCGCGGCGGTCGAAGAAAACTGGGTCTCTCCCATATTAAGTGTTTTAAAATAGTATTGAAATACTGAAATTTTTTAATGATCTGACAGCTTTAAGACATTTATTTTCCCTTTGTTTGCATTGATGTGGCCTCCAGGGTTTCAATTTGGATGGTAATTGGTGGTACTTTCTTAGTTCTCATTTTTTTGCCGCCCTTTACAATAGTTATTTCTCAAAAGTAAATTCTTTATGAAAATGAGTGCTGACGGTCGGTAAAGAATTTTTATAGTGACAGCTTAGTCATACGTGTTCAAAAATGAATGACGGAATGATGATTCCGCATTATTATCAACCTCCAAATAGTGGTCTCAGAAAAGCCATGCAGCATCCACATAGGATTATCTACGGTACGTTTTTCGATTACCAGTCTTGTCGAAATCAGACCTCATCTGAATGTATATGTGAAAGCTATACAGATTTTAGGTAAGATTTGGTGCTTCCAGGTCCCAATAAGCAGGGCTCGTTTTGATTCATCTGACTCAACGTACTGGTGCGGTCTATGGAGTTAACAAGTAAGGTTGTCAATGATCATGTATTGGCAGGTGCAGCCTTCTAAATGAACAAGTGGTGCCCTAAAGAGTATTACAAACACTGGGCTTTTCGGTTAATAATCAACTAATTGCTTAATTCGCTTAATTTACTCTGCACATACATCCACAAAACTCAATCCCATAATAGAGAACTGAGCGCTCCACACACGACCAACCTGCGTTAATCTGAAACAGTTGATGCGGTTATCTTATGAATGAATGAATATAATCGGGAAAGCGTCGTAGGCGGGTAATTTAACGTATGTGTTTAATTTCAACCAACTTCGAATGAAATTGAAAATATTTGCAGATAACTGAACATTCAGGTTTATGTCAAGGAAATTTTAAATTGCCCTTACATTCGCCAAGACATTGCTCATTCATTTAAAAAAATTATATTTTTGTCCACCTGTGCTGCATGATGCAAAATTTTTTATTTTTGTTGAAATATATGAATGGTTTTGCCTGCTTGAATTGCATTAGTGATTTATTTTAATGTATCAAACAGGTTCGTGGATATGGGGGGTCAATATAACAATTCTGTAAGTGCTAATGACCTTGTCAGTTGTTAGTAGGGCCATTTGTTTTGACTTTTTCATAATTCTTTTTGTCTTATTTAAATCGCGTTAAGATGTTCACCTGTCTCACTATTAACATCGTCACTGTTTATTCTGAAAAGATCCTAAGCCATCAACAGCGTTAATTATGGAGGCCTCTGAAAGTCCTCAGAGCGAACATTTTTGGTTGCCCTCTGTTTCCACCGCAGATGACCCTGCGATTATCTCTGGAGAATGTAACGCTAACAATCATTCAGATGAGCTGCCTGATATTTCCACCACCTCCGGCCACGCAAATATTCGATTTGGTACACCGGAGGAATCCAATCTCCGAATGGATGATGACGCCCCTCTTTGTAGTGTACGCTTAATTTTTTTTTTCAATTCGTATTCTAATTTTTGCCTATTTGTTAAATTGCTATAATTTTGTTAGGTTTGAATTTGAATAGCTTCACCGCATTTTAGCTTTAAGTCCACACTATTTTACTAAATCTTATTTAAATTCATTGGCACTGTTGTTATGGCTGTCGTTCTTGATCACATCTGAAAAAATACATGCGTTGCGTTTTTTTGTTTTTGGTTTTATTATTTTTTGGGGATTCATAGCGCCAGTTGGAAGTTTTTAACATCGATTAAATAGTTTAACGCTATAGTTTGGCATCTAAGGTGAATATGTGTCCCTTCGTGAACCTCATTACTTCATCTCTTTACATGGTCCAGAGAGTGGCCTGTTTGTCGAACGTTTAATTGCGCAATTCTGTACTTTGCGTGCCTTACGATTTCACTATCTGTCGCCTAAACGTTGTCGATTTTTCTATATTGCCATTATCTGAGCCCGATCTATCATGGATTTTTCATCACATTTCGGATACGTAGGAGTCTGTCAGCTGTGGCAGTTGAATATCCAGACGCCCGTGTCTTCTAAGCTAATCGTATCACTATGTCCTCAGAATGATTCTATTTTTAGTTAATCTCAAACTGAACATTGTTGGCCTTGTAAGTGCTGAATGGATATAGTTATATGGGAAATTACCTTCGCTTCTCGTCTGAATGTTTTACTACTAAGACTGCCGGATTTAATGGGTAGGTATACTTCATTACTGCTCAGTTCAGCTTCAGATGGAGTTGAGCCCTGGTCGTTGGCCACATGTTTTGACCCGAACTTGCTTTGGTTTTCCTAATCCACAGAAGATGCACTCTCATGACTATTTATTAAGAAGAGGGGCGGGAATATTTAAATGATTATTCAACACTTAGATCTGTTTCGACTGAAAACCTTTGGGATTTCTAGTCCAAGAATAACGTTTGAATCCATAATCTCCTGAGCAACTGCAGCTCAAGGGGCCCGGCAAATCGACATTTTCATTGAAAATTCGGATTAAAGGATTCAGCAATTTAAATTATAGTAAGATACTTTTCCAACTGAATACATAGTACTGCTATTTGGAATCGAGCAGTGGGCAAAGGAATTTTACAATGATGCTGACCTAGTGACCTAAATTGCCCTGAAGACTAAGTAGCCATACTTCAATGCCATTTTCACCTTTTAATTTAATGTACCTGACGGTATTCCATCTCTGGAAGTGTTTCAGTGTAGCTATGTCAATGTTCTTGCGGGTTCCAGTGTAGTTTGAGTTTATTTTGCTATTGCGAAGCAGACCTAGGTGCTTAGAATCCAGAGAATAGAAATCACTCATGTTCTCTACTTGACGGCTTGTACGCCTGCGTTCGATAATTTTAAGATTTCTCAAAGCACGCTGGTTGCAAATAATATAAACACTTGGGTGATGATGGGTTGACCATTTATGGCGTTTAAGTTTTGGTCTGTAAATAATCTATGTGGTATGCAAATTGAAAGGATGTTATTATTGAAAATAACGACGGGAGATTAGATGCAATCGTCGATACTGTAGCTGAGGATGGGTGAGTTCACCTGACGCGATTTATGAATTTCTCCATCCTTTTAGATAAAGTTAGAAATTGAACCAACATAGGGACAAAACGTACTAGCTTTTCATTCCTTGTATTCCCCTAAAATTTGGACGCCACATAGAAGATATATATGAACTCCAATGAGATGAGTCTGTGAGCATGAGCTTTTCGGGCTTGAACAATGATTAATTTTTGTACAGATAATAGGGAGAACAGAAATATTGCACTCCTCATCTTCGAAGAAGCCCAAGGCAGCTGTTTTTAGGCTTCCCACCGCCAAAAAGAGCCGTGTCTGCAAGGAGCTCCATCGTCTGCCGACTCCTAACTTAGAAGACGAGCTTCCACGAGCTCTTTCATCACCGGAAAAATCTTCTCTCCTATGCGAAGCCTGTGAAGACGCAGAAATGGTTCAACCCCCCAAAAACACAGAGAAAAAAAATACCAAGAACACTGAGTCCAAATCTAAAAAGCAACAGACCGATAATGAAAAGGCCAAAAACAAGATGATGAAGAACATCGGAGAGACAGCGGTTTCTCTTGAATTTCCTCCCAAAGCGTCTGGGAAGAAAGCAAAGTTGAAAAAAAAGCACAAAAAGAAGGCGGAGGAAATCATACATTTGGGGCCCCTCATTGACAGAGTAAAATTAAATACCTTTTACTGATTTAAAATAAGTAGACGTTTCACCTACGTTTGTTTTCTCCAGACGGTAATCGGAGTATCGCTTGAGACGGCGTTGGAGCGAAATCCCAGTCACGACGGTGTCCCCTTGCCAGCTTTCTTTCGCTATTTAATAGATTTTGTGGAAAATTATGGCCTAGCGGTTGAAGGGATTTACAGGGTGTGTTTTCCTTCTCGGCTTTTTATCGTAGGACAATCATTTATTGTATACTGTATTATTTTCCTCCATTTTTGAAGGTCCCAGGCGTTGATTCTCAAGTAAAGCAATTAATCAATACACTAAACAATGGTGTTGAGTTTCCAGACATCTCGCCTACATCTGCGGGATTCTATAATTTTGATTCCGCACCGAAGTCTGATCGTGGTATGCTTTAATCAGTTCGCTGTTGAATTGCCTTATTGTTAGTATATATATATTATTAGGAAACTTGGATTTAAAGAGTATGCTAAATTGACCCCTTAATGCTCCTCTCTTTCAAGATTGTTCTGTCGTGCCCAGTAATCTATATTCCCCTTGGAAAAAACTGAAATTTCATCCTCTTCAGTAAGAATGTCTTCGTTGAACTCACAATTTTTGGGAGAGTAATGAGTTCACTGTTAAATTTCAAAGTAAATTGCTGAGATTGGATGGCGCATTATCTGATATTGCGACGTAACGGATCAAATAAACAGCGTTAATTCAAAGCTTTAATCTCCTCATAAAGAAATAATAAATGGCTTTTATTCATATGCTAAGGATAACTCTTCCGTAGTTATGAAACCTTAGTTTTCGTGTTTCCTTTTCGAAATCGCCGATTTCAATGTGCATTATCAGTTATTGTTTTTATCAAAACCAGCCACTTTTTTTTTCGCTAATCGATGAAAATTATTCGCACGGCAATTTTGTCTGGTTCAGGTTTTTTCTATTCAGAATTCGCAACAACAATTGACGAAAAAATCAGCATAAACTGGCTTGAAATTGTAAATCTTCGGTAAAAACATGTATTCAAAGTACCCAAAAGTCAGAGCATTCTAATTTCGAAATGAAATTAATATCATTTTGAGTGAATTTTAGGTTTATATTTGAAACAATGTGAATTGGGGGGAAATCTAAGTCACTCGGGCAGCTTGAATAATTCGGAGACGGTGCTAACGCCGCCCACTTTTATTGCCTAACAATTAGGGTAATAGGCTCACGGGTTTTCAATCAAACAGCTCCAGCTCCGGATGATGTAATCTCTGATTGTATGTTGGAAGTTGGGCGGGAAAACACCATGTTGTTGAAGACTTTATCGCTCCGTGTTTTTAAAAGCTTCTAATTAACGTAGGCGCGTCATATTAGAAGACTCTATGTAGTGTTGAAGGACTTATTATTTTTTTAACTTTTATGCTGTTTAAAGGTGATTGAAAGTTCTAAGAAACCCTGGATAATACACATTGAAATTGACAGTGGGGAGGCGCGAACCTGCCTAGCCCCATAACAAGGGTTTAGAAACCTATTTATGGACCCTAATGCTGCCTTATCTCTTATTTGAGCGAGCGCCACCAGGTATTACTGACCTCATCCGCTCGTTCTATTTTTTTATTAACAGCATGAAATTACGAGGATACTTTCACGAGTGCTATGCCTATTTCTGTTCCTCATCTACGACAATTTTGCCGATTTCTTTATTGTTTGTTAGCAAAAAGGTTGATAATCGACAGTCGAGAAGTCGAAACCGGTCCACCTCACTTTGTTTTTACTCCTCCCCCTCCGCCTCACGACCCTGCCGTGGTTACCAGTGTAATAAAACATTTCCTTCGGAGCCTTCCAGAACCGCTTCTCACTACTGAGCTGGGCCCACTCATTGAGACCGCCTATGATCAGGCTTCAGCATACTCTGAAACTGTTGATATTAGTCGCCGGCGTCGACTGGCAGAACTGATTCACCGTGAACTCCCACGTCCCAACCGATATCTCCTCGCGTGGCTGTTGCAGCACATGACTCGAGTCATTGATCGTGCTGGTGATAATAAAATGACCTTGGCCAACCTAGTGATTGTCTTCTCGCCTACCCTTCGAATGTCTCATCGCCTTCTTGCCCTCCTACTTTCACAACCTTCCTCTGGAGGTGCGTTTGCCATTACTTTGAAATGAATTGAACCATTTATATTTATTAACCCTCGAAAATTGTCAAAAAAATATTACGTTTGCCTCGCAGAGGAGGTGCGAACTGAAATCGTCGAGGCAGATGCTACGAGATTAATTGGATTACCGAACGAGGGTGCTCACGTCTCTTGCCCTCATTGGCTATTTCCTCATCCAGCTTACACTTATCGACCCTACAAACCTCCTCTTCCACCACCACCTCCTTCCTCTGAGGCCGCTGGAATGCCTCTTGACCTACCAGACACTCTCTCGGAGCTAGAAGATGAGTTGTTTAAACAGGAGTCTCTGCTGTCATTCATACATCAGCAGATTACTTCGGGAAGGGCCAGTGCTGAAAAGGACGCCTATATTTGGGAGGTGAGTGTCCACTTCAGCAACATAGCATAACTTTTAGCTTTAAAGGTTGTGATATTCTTTAGCAAAATTAGCAAAAATTGACTGGAGGTGTCTCCCAACTCCTATTTTGGGACGAGGGAAGATGCTTTGGTAGACTTTCGATTGAGAACAGTCCAAGCGGTGTTCGTTATAACCCTCAAATGCCTCATCTGACGATTCGAATTCATAGAGGACTATTAGACTATCGTGAGGACGTTGATCTTTTTTAAATTTGAAGTTAAGGTGTTTGCCGATTTGACAAAGTTAGGTTTCTTTATTTTTCTTCAAAAAGATTTCAACACCCAGTAGAAAGGTGCCTTTGGGCACGCTTCAGTCGTTTGAATTAAGTTTATGAATGAAATTATCCGAAGGCTGATGAATACCATGAATTCTGATGACTTTGCAATCACTTTGCCTTCCGTTACCGCATATGCCAGGAAGAGATCCCACTTTCTCAGACTTTTCCTTAAAATCCAATGTTCTTGATTAAATTTGGAAGGGTTGAGAGAATAAATACTGCCACAGTGATAGTGTACAATATGAACACAGGCCTTAGCTTAGTCATTCCGATGCTGATCAGTGACAACCAATGTGGATGAATGCCTGCCGAACTATCATTTAATGATGCGATATATGTACCACCGGCATCCTCGCATTATCAAACATTGCTGACAATTTTACTTTTGTTGTAGATTTAGTTGATTAGCGGGAAGATGATGAAGTACCGAATACCTTTGTCTTTTTTCGGCGAAATCCCCGAAACTGTGATTTTGTTAGTGCGGCACGACTGTTGCCTCGCAGCTTTAATACTCCCACCTTCTTGATTGCTGTGTTTAAATAAATCCATTTGAAATATACTTCTTTCAATGGAGATGTGAGAGTTAAAGTGGAGAATGGAGAATTAAGTTGAGTCGGAAGGACGTTGTCGTTCCACCGCTTTGTTATTATTATTAGCGGTCACTGTCCTTTCCTTCGTGCACTCCTAACTGCCACATTTTCTTACCGCGGTATCTTAATTTCGCGCTTTCAGTTCCACAACGCTTCCTTTAACCTCTCCGTCTCTCACTCCCCTTTGCTACCACGCTGCCTATTTGAAAACGTCTAATTGAGACTATTTTCGCCTTCGTAGTTCGCTAGTTTAGCATCCTAAACATTTTAATGCTGCAACATTTGTTCCCTTCGATACTGCACTTCTTTTAATGTGCACGAGGCTGAGTTGAGCTCTGTGTTCGGTGGATGGTTTCACCAACGTCGTTCACCTTGACATTCTGCCAACGGGCAGCCCACTATGCACTTTCGTTTTTTTCCAAGAACGCCTATATGAGCAATTGCACTGATCATAATGGTATATGATCAGGCTTTCATAGCTCTCTTAAATGCGACTAGAACTGAAGCTGCTCGGTATCAGGAGACGTTTGGTCTCGCTCAACGGTTATCTCATAAAAATATAGACGCTACCTTTGAATTCTGCAACAATGTGCGCCATTGTAGCGATCGCTTACGCATAGTTACTGAAATGAATATCCACAGTGCTTAAATATTGATCCCAGAACAAAAGGTATGCCAAATCAATCGAAGAACATTCATTTCCACCAAATTCAAGTCCGTCACTATCGTTGTATTTGAAAGAAGGCCAAGTCTTCTGTATACCTCCGCGCCGTCATTTTAAATTAAAGTTTTGGTTGTAGGTATATGGTTCTGGGTTTGAGTCCTTCACCGGTGCTTTATTACTTGGCTTTAAATTCTTGCATAAATATGCCATGTTAAGGATCCTTTTCTATCTCTCCTTACTCAGTGATAATCGCTGGAAGATTACAATTATGTTCTGCAAGAAATTTGCGCTGGAGGACTCGCTGTCTAAATTAATGTTAAGATTTCTCAATCACCTCTTGCGATCGGACTACTTTAACTAACCACTCGAAAATTAATCTTCTCGACTGCATTTAGGCTAGCTTTTTGTCATTGCCACCACGTCAACCTTGATTCGACTTTTCTCAATACTGGTTATTTCAAATAATATATACTCCCTGCTAAGTGAAAGAAGTATGCTTATCTCTCGGCATTTTGTTTACCTATTGCTTGTTCAGTTCCTTGGTCTTTAGTGTGAAAAAGTAGAGGTGTCATATCTTGTCGTCCAGATATCATAAAAATAAAAGCATGAGGAGTATACTCCTATAACATAAATCGCTGCCGTGGTATGGAGACACTGTGTTTAAATGCACTTACACGATTTTTCAAAGTTTCTGATTCTCCTTGTTCTTTGGCCTCAACTAATTCCTTCTACTAAAATAAATCAGCAGAACAGAAATTACCCTTCAATAAAGGGGGTAAAACTTGGCTGCCTTCAGTGGTCATCTTTAAAGCTATTGAAATGAAATTTCTTATAAAATGAGCTAATTAGTTTAGCTTACATTACTGGCCTTCAATTTCATACTCTTCAAACTTGGCTCCCAGGATTTTCAGAAGAATCATTTCTCATTGATTTATTCACCCTTTATAGAAATGAATGTACCCACTCTATAAGTGAAATACGACCTATTTAGGAATGAAGTATCTTCATTCCTTTAGTTTTTATTTCCCCCTAGGGTTGAGGTTACCATCTAATATTGTTGTCTGACAGCCAGCTTTCAGATCTTCTTATAGATCTTGAAGCAGCCCTCCATCTAAATGACCGTTTTTCAACAGTTTCTGAATCATGAACTGCGTTATGACAGATTGTAGTCCCTTTAGTTGATCCTTGGCTGATACTGACCTTTTCTTGGAAGTGATTTGGTTCTGGAATTTCCCACTTAGAGGTGACCTCATACTTTAAGAGACCCTTTGCGGCAGTTTGTCTAGAGAGATCCAGTACTTTGCGTGAGAACACTAGACAGTTAAATCCTTGAGCTCTAGCTTATATCGGCAGGCTTCAAGAATGTAAGAGAGAGAGATGTACAGTGGTTAGAGCTCTAATGAAAATGATAGTACTCGTTACCGGTGGTTTAAGTGTTCTGGGAGCCTACTGGTTTGTCTTTGACTTTGCTGCTGATAATTTTTTTGTGTTGTTTTACTTTCCATCAGCCGGGGTCGGAGACTTTAATGGAAAATTATTTGGGAGAAGTTCTGGAGCTTGCCATTACCCAGGTCCTTCTCTGATTTTCTGCTTACTAATATCGTATGGATCTTTAGAAACCCCTTATTCTGCTACTCATTTTTCTTTTTTTAAGGTACAACATCTCGTGTCAAAGATGAAGCACAAGAAAATTCTTCTAGAACTGACTGACCCCCAGGCAATTTGTGCAGAGTTGAAGCGTTACAAGGCACGTTTGGAGCGTGTGAGACAGGAACTCTTTAGGTGCAAGAACACTGAAAGCACGGACACAAAAACGATCCCTGAAGTACCAAACACTTCCGCTATCACTTCCTCTGAAAAGGGTGAATATGCATCTTTTCCTCTTAAATAGCGTGGAAATTTTAAAATATATCCTATTTGTCTTTTAGTTTCTCGACCGATGAGCTCAAGACTCCCCGTCTCCCAGTTCAATTTGGTTTCCCCACGCCTCGAAAAGCATTCAAGCGGTCGAAAGAAACGTCGACCAGCCACTGCCACTACCAAATCGGAAAATCCTCTCACCCTAAGTTTGGATACTGAGTTCTGGGAGCTTCAGCAGAATGTCGCGTTATTGAAACGACGTCTTAAAGAATGCCAAAATAATCCTCCAATACAGCTTCAGGTACCTCGAGAATTGGTTCCATCCGAGTCATTAGATATCGAGGAGGTATTCGATTTTTCGCTAAGGTAATTTTTTTCTTTGATGAGGATATTGTTTCGGTGTTACTTTCGAGTAGAAATTCGCGTTAGGCTCTTATCCGGAGAGTATTTGTTCCTATTCAGATGTTTTCGAAAAAATAATACAGTTGCTACCGTTGTTATCAAACTGGAGAGGTATTTATAAGCAGCTCTTTAACTAAATGCCGAAGCTACTGTTAAATCTTTAGTATCCTCGCTGGCACATCTTTGTCTCCGAGGTTAGTCGACATTATGTCTTCAAGTCTTTTTGGCTTGTCAGCGTATGTTTATTGAGCATGAAACATGTCGACTGACTTCGTAATTGAAGCAGTGCTTACGTTGTTTTGCATCAAGCGTCCATCTCCCAAGCGGAGGGAAAGAAACAATCCTTAGGTGTCTTGTTAATTGAAGCGACTTCAACTTGGCCCACCTAGTTATTCGTCTTTCTTTCGTCTTTCTCTTTCAAGCGCTTCTCCGGTTTCGGGTCTCCCATAGATTTAATCTCCCTTACGTCATTCCCTAGAGCAGAGGTTGTCTTACGATTTTTCACCCGGCACATCATGTTTCGTCAACAGCAAGTTCTTTTGAATCAGTTTTAATGTCTGATTCAACACTTCCTGCGAACATAACGAGCAGTCGAGTGCTTAGGTCTCAAGTTGCTTTCCATCTTTTCTCTCCGAATCATAATTAGATACCTACAATCTAAGTCTTTAATTAGAAGGGGTGTTCGCTCCACTCATCTGTTCCAGATGAGCACCTCACAGAGCTTGCTTTTTAAAGCCTTTGATGAAATACTACTTAACTACAAAAAATCGCACGGTAGACTACTCAGGCACGAGAGCATACATAACGTTTCCCATGCTTTCAAATGGGTTCATTCAATAAGCGGGCATTTGGTTAATCACTCAGCCAATATCATGTGACTAATATCATCTCGCAGCACTGCAAAAGATTTAAGATTGAACTTGCACCGATTCCTTATTGCCTCCCTTTGAAATGCTTTTCAAAGTCTTGCTCAATTTTGGCGACGATGCAGGAATCGATTTATAAATGCTCAACTTCGTTTCGTCCCGGCATCATAAAAAAATTGCATAGTGACAGAAATGAATTATCGCCTTTTTTCCACTTTTGGTCTGTTCATACTTTTATAGGCTTCTTTTCCACTCAAGCACTATTTGAACTTCCATTTAAAGGAGGATGAAAACCGAAATTTCATTCGAATGGATAAAACTGGACAAACGAAGCCTTTAATAGCGGCACATTTGATCGAGCATGTCGATCGTTGTCTTCACGCAAAGATGCCATTGAGAACAATGATTTTGACGTCTAACTTCTAAGGCTCCTTTTTCTAACCCATTTTTTTGTCCAAGAGTATGAGTCGCTTAAAAACGTTGATCTTTTTCCAATCCATATAGAAACCTTAGTCACAGAAGATATTTGGAGGCCAAAAATGTTCCATCTTATATCCCTATATTGATACTTTTTCAGTCTAAACTCGTGGATTTTTTTTAAGTGCGTTCTGAAGCTAATGGCACGTAATAGAACTCTATCAATTGGATTAGTCATTTTGCTACTGGAAGCCTGGGCGTAAAAATCGCTAATGCTCGTGCTTATTCGTTTGGAAGTACGGTGGTCTCTCTAAGATTGACTGCAGAAAAAAGCAAAAATATCGAATCGATTTAAGTGATCAGACTCTTGGGTTAAATTCTGATCAGCAAAGACGAACGAACGAGACTCTATTACCGTAAATATCACTGGAGTTCAAAGGAGCCGATTGCATTCTGAAGATGGATTCTTCTCCAGTTCTTCCATTTTATTCCCAAACTAGGCATTTTGAGCCTCATTCCTATCGATGAAAGTGGAAATAAGCATGACTGTCAACAGAGCACGTTGGTGTAAAGGTCAAATTACGGTTGTACTTTTTTACCACCAGCCAAGCTATGGACCACTTTAGCAAGAATAAAATTGGACTTGGCAATCAGCTGCACGCGACACTTAATTTGCTTTTATATCTATCATTTGCAACCACTACGAAACTATTATGAATGAGATGCTGCTCCAATGGCCTTCTGAAAGTTTCCTTATTGCGACATGGTATATAGCGTCTTTTTTTCTCGATTTTATTTTATTTATTTACTCCCCACTAATTTGGGCAGGTCTCGAAGACTTATTGGGGGTAAAACAGAAGTATTAATAGCTTTTACGGTAAAAGCGTTCATCGGATTCTTCGGTTCTCTGATAGCTTCTCTGGCATAGTTTATTCGTACAGGTAGCAGTTGCACTTCATTACCATTTCATAGTGGCACCTCGTCCGTCGACACTGTTAAGGATAGACAATCTTCATATCTCAGCCAGAAGGCTTTCCAACTTTCTGGCTGAGATTCCATTCATTACTACATGCACGCACTTTCCACAGTCCAGTTTGATACCATGAACCCAGATATTTACGTAGTACCTTGTTTACCAGGCTGTACGAGGCTGTACTTCTGCTGGCATAAACTAATCTTATACGAGGTCAATCCTGCTCTCAACCTCCTCGTGGTGACCACCGGTAACACCAGGGGCAACTATCGGGGCTAATGAGAGGGATGGCTGGGTAGACGTAGAACAAAAAATAAAATTAGTTTCCTCGTTATTTTTTTTTTCATACCTCCGATCCTATTTTTGCGATAATATTTAATAGGAAATGGTATTATAGGAAGCGATCGCATTCTAATGCAAAAGACTAAAGGAAAAATCAAAGAGATTTTTTGGAGAACCCAGCATAACTAAATCACTAATTGTAGTCAGGAATACTACAATCGTCATTGCGCTGGAATGAAAGTGGGAGCAAAGTTGTTAAGTAACCCGTTTTTCATTCCTCAAACTAAAATAATGGAAGCTCACTACCAACCGATGAAGTCAGATTCAGATGAATTAAGTCATCGGCGCACAGTTAGTTTTTGAGACATCTTTAGTTGCTTATGATGTTCGATAGCTAAATTTCTAATCTGATAGCCAAAGACAAATAGTGAGGAGGAATTTGAAAAATCGCATAAAATAACTCCAATTCCACAACTCAGAAATGGATAGCGTTACTGAAAGTACAGGTTCCTCAATCTTTACGTATTTTACAGAGGATGAACCTTATCACTTATCGTCTTTTCTTACACTCCATATGCACATACACTCAATTTATTGCCCCATCACCGAGCCTCGGTTGCATTATCACATTTCTTGTACCATGCAGTGATTTTGCACTGCCTTCTATTGCCTCGATCGATCATTTCACATCCCACAAACAGACTTACTCCTCATTCGCTCTCATTCAGGTCTATAATTGCGTTACTTTTGCACTTCACACAGAAAACCTATTGCCACTGCAGTCATGGCGTCAGCTCCAGTTGTCCTGTCAGAAGCCGAACCCCTACCACCAAGGCCGCAGCAAACGGATGAGGCGCCTAGTCCGAAGGTTGAGAGCTTTCCAGTTGAGTGGCCTACTGCTCAAGCTGCCGAATCGGATCCCGATTCTTCTAAAAAAAATACGATAGCGGAACCCATTTACCAGGAAAGCGAATATGATCGAAGGGCGGAAGAGATGATGACGCCAGTGAGTGAACGTCCCACACTACCACCCGATGGGGTTCAAGAGGAGACCGAAGAGGAGCACCAAAGCCTTGATCCGGCGTCTCATTACTTCATTTCAATGTGCACCTACTGGAAGGTGAGGCAACAGGAGCTTTTAGCCTGCCAACATGATTTGAAATCGCGCATCAAATCGCAGGAAGCAGAAATTGCTAGGATCGAGGTGAGTCCCAGTTCTCTATTAAACTGAGAATTTGCATGCAGTTGGTGAATTTTTTCACTGTATTTGTGTCTGCTAACCTAGTCTCTGCTCTCATATTTTATGGAGATCTTTCTCAGGATGCAGTTGTCTGAGAGTTTAATGTACTGTAATCGTCATGGTTATTAGTTTAATTTCCCTGCGACCTTTTTAATGTTTGAGTCTTTCCTGCTTGCGTCTTTTACTTTTGATTAGCAACCTACGTCTTTCGCGTATCTTTACTATATGCATCTCTACATGTCTTCTCAAATATGTTTCGTCTAATGAAAATATTTTCCTACCTTTTGTTCACCTCCATGCAATCAATCCTGAGCTGAAATCGACTGCATTTCATAATTCGAGTTTGTTAATATTGGAATAACCGAACCACCGAGTTTGTTCAGTTATTCGTCAACACGCCGCTGTAAACAAGCATCCACATAATACCATTTCTTCCTTGCCATGAGATCACATTTCTTATTAGCCCCTACCGCACACTCTTAGTGATCGCACTTTTTTCTTCACCAACATCGCTTTCTCAATCGTCTTTTTCTTTTCTTGAAAAAGGTTTCAATGGGAGTCGCTATATGCTTGGTGCCTGTTTACAGTGTTTGTGACTGCACTTTTGACTTTCAAACCACTTATACTATAGGGGACTGCCTATCTTATTAATTAAAACCTGGACGACGAACTCAATAAGTGTCATCAGAACCGTTAAAGTGTTAGGACATGAAGGAGTTGCGGAAATAGTTTTAGTCTGCCTGCTCAGCTGTGATATGTAGCAAATGACACGGATTAAAGACCGGTCGGTGCATGTCTGCTTGTACGCTGGCCATCCATCGACCTAAGGGACGACTAAATTAGAGTTGAACTGTTTTCTTGGTTATGCTTAAGGCCTGTCTAGATGACTACAAAAAACCCATCTTTATTTGAGGAAAATTGATATAGGAATCAAGCTTTAAAAAAATGCTCGTTTGGACTCTCATACTCTTTGACGGCTATCAGTCGCCCTCATCGTTGTCTTCACGTCTTCAAAAGCCTTTTTTTCTACGTCCAATCTGATGATCTCTTCAGATGGTTTCTCTTCTGCTAATCTGCCTTGATTATGGATCTTCAATTCCAGTGTTTCTTCTGGTCTCAGGCGCATCTTCCAACCGTTACTTTTGAGCCCCATTTATGTTTTAAAGCCATCCTTGAACAAACGGACCTCAATTGCTCATTTAAAAAACAAACTACTTTCGTAAATAAACCAATTTTAGGTGATTAATAGGACGTATTTCTTATTCATCAAAGTTATTTTTTTCTGCATGGGAATTACGTACTCTCCTATCGGTACATTACTCTTAACCTTGTCATATCTTTATATGACTATCGTTCTCTTATATCATTCAAAGGTGTCACTACCTTGTTGATGTCACCGCTTCAAGTTGACATTAGCTGTTGCAACTCACCGTAGTCCTTGGAATGTCGATTAGTTTTGCTTTTCCTTGCACTCACTTTTCATAATTTCAACCCCTACACAATCCTTTAAAAGCCTCAAGTTCAGATGCAGTGGATCCTATTTGTTTCTAGTCTTCTAGTATCCTAATACTGACCTTCGGATTCGATCAATCTCGTGCTTTTGGTTTCTTGGTTAGGCCTCTTACCAGCGGACTATGTATTTCTATAATTTTTGATTTAACTTTGAAAGGGGGTGGTGTAAATATCGATAAGTAATTGGTTTTTGATTCTGATAAGATAGATACCTTAAGAAGGTCACAAAATATCAGCGAATTTCTAATAAGCCCAACATTGAAATTATAAATAACATCATCTTTAACCAGGCATTTCTTGTGAAATCAAACGTTTGAAAAATCATTCAAAAGATTTCATACATAAACTCAAATCCTTATTGAAAGAAAGTACCTTTCACTTTAGCTTAGAGAGGCAGTAGGTACCTAATTAAGAGTCCTCTGACTTGGTTAACCCCCTGTCAGTCAAAATTAACTAGTGTTATTAGTCATTTCAGTCAGTAGACGCTGGGTGATGGGCTTCGATTCTGCGAAATCGCCTCAGTAAAGCCTATAATCCTGTTCAGTTTGGACAACTGCTGATCAACACTTGTCCGTCATGTTGAATGGCTTCAGAACATGGTGCTAGCTCTCCTGTCAATCACATAAGATTATTGGGTGTTCGAACCTGTGCACTTCTAATATTGGTACTAATGTGGTCTTTCTATGGCAATGTTTTCGGATACTAAGAGCTACTATTCAGGAGCTAAGTAATGTTAAACGACGTAGGTCATCGTGTAAATGAATTTCCACGCGCGGCCTGCATACTTTTGATTTTGCAACCCCTTACCGCTTTTTCAAGATTTCTATCCAAAATAATTTAGCGTATAAGCATACATGCGTCCCCAAGATGTCATCTAATTTTATGATGTCTATTGTTATTTCCTTCTAGTATTGGATTTATTCTGAGTGATTCAGGCATTATTTTCCTCCGGTGTAGTGACAGAAGGAATTATCCAGCTGTAGACTTGTCTCTCGCATTCACTAATATTTAATCCAGTAATATGCACTTGCGATTGACGATTTGTTCTTTCACATTTTATCTTGCTTTTCATCACATTTTATCCCGATTAATTTTAGTTCCTAGTAGATTTACTTAACGTTCAAAATTGTCTTGAACGACGAAATTCCTTCAGAAAATGTCGATCAGCATTATTGAACGTCGATAGCCAAATCTAAATTTGGTCCCTGCAGTCTTAGAAGTCATCTAAAATTCTTTCCAACCTCGAAGTATGGAGTCTTGGATTTCAGAGAATACTCCTAATTTTCTTGGAATATTTTCCAGGTTTCGTGATGTACCTGATATAGCATTGGAGATACTAAGCACTGCTCTAAAACGAAGAGGGACGTACGGAATCCTTTACTTTCATCCATATTATCGGATTATAGAAGGAGCCATTTAACACCTTACACCTTGCACCATTTCCTACTCTTCACTAGCTTCAACGACCGCTTTCAGTTACCGATACTCACTATAAGCCCTTCTAAGTGATTTTGGTCACCAAAGGCCTGAGAGTGACAGTCGAAAAAGGGATGTCCTAGTGATTCTCGTATGTAAAATTGAAAACATTTATTGTGTTTAGTTGAGTATGTGTCACAATGATATTGTACATGACGTTGGAGCATTTTCTTGCCTTCTAAGTTTTCAATCTTCATTAACTTTTTATAGACCGATGTGCGCCAGAGTCAAAGAAACACCAGCCGTCTGGACCCTTTCATTTAGTGCATTTTACTTTGTTTTCGCATCAGTCAAAGCGTTCTGTGTATTTCGATACAATTACTGTTTCCAAACATGCAGCAGTAACCCAAATTCCTGGCTTTTACAAATTACAAGTGAACATAATTATCTCACCACAGCAACATCGCTAATGAACTTTTCATATCTCATTCTAAATCTAACAGAATTGTCTCATTTCTCACCCACACTTAACAGATAATATCAAGGGCTCTAATATCTGCTTCGTGTATTGGTGGCGGCGGAGAGTCCTGGTAAATGTACTTTTTTTCTGAACTCGTGTTTACGGTTGATGGAAGTGTTTTTCCATCTATCCTCTACTTTGTCAGAAAATGGGTCGCACACTTAATCTTACATTTGGGCAAACCTTGCTGATTTCTTTGTTCGCTCCGCTAAAAGAGAACTATTGAAAAAAAAATAGAAAGTGGTGTCAATGAATTGGGAATTTAGTCGTACTACATTGGGAATTGAGATATCTATCCTACTGTTTATTTGACCTATAGAGTCAGGTATTTTTCACTCTTTGCGACCGTGAGGTACAATCTAGAGACCTAGTTTGAGTGCAGTTCTTAATTGCTTCTACAAGTTTTTGTTGAAGCATGCAATTATTGATGAGTCGAATAGTTGGCTATTTCCTTCTATTTTTTTATGTCAGTGGCAAGCTATTCTTTTCTCAATATGGCAATATTTTGTAATACAACTAAGATTATGTCTACAAGTCCCATGAAGACCTTCAAGGATTTATGGAGTCTACAATGTGGGTCCAAGAAGTTCATAGGGAAGCCAGAGTCGAATCGTATTCCAGGTGATGAATCTCCAGTAACGCGATAACTAGAACAGAAAGAACAAAGCGTATAAATTCTATAAAAATTTGTCTGATTAATTGGCACTGAAATATGTCGGTTGAGACGAATGCGTCTATACTTGCTTTTAAAGGGCTGAGGTTAGGTAGGTACATCACTTAGAGCAAAGATCAGGGTGACAAAATTACAGTAGTCTGTTAGATTAAGTTAGATCAAGTTCCTCTGGTAAGGATTGGTTTCATTTGTATTCTTCTTTTAACAAATACTAGAGAGAGCTTTAAAAAAGCTCCATTCAGATGCTAAAACATTTCTTCCTTCTACATTTATTTAACCGACAGCATCAGTCGAAAGTAGCATGTCAATGAACTACACCAGACACAATAATTTGCAAGATTTGAAACAGTGATAGCATTTAAAAATTTCCCATTTATGAGAAATAAATGCGGATAAATATTTGAGCCGTTAAATTAAGTGTGAAGCTTAAATTCCTAAATGGTGGTTATGACGGTCGACTGCCTTCATAGACTGCCGGCTTGAAAAAAAAAATAATTTTTCTCTTTCCACCACCTTTGGTTGCAATTGTGGCTGTTTACTAGTTTGCTGCTGGTGAGACGCCGAATAAATTACTCATGTTTCATCTTCTTCATCTTGAGGAGTCTTGATTGGCTACGCTAACTTTGAAGGTCGGAGATTGATGTAGTTTGGAACTCCGCTTTACAATTGATACTAACTTTAGTAAAAATTTACGGAAGAACTTAAATTTGTTTTTAAATTGAAACGTTGAATTATGTGTTCCTCTTGTGATATTTTTAAAAGTGCATGACTGCTCCAGTCAACTGTCTGCATATATTTGTCCTTAACGAAATCCATCTTCACAGAAATCGCTTATTATTCTTCTTTGCAGATGCTTTCCTAACCACTTGAGTCCCCTAGATAAGTCTTCAAGACTTCCTGCTGCTGATTGAAGCGGTACCTTTTCTTTCTATTAAATCCCGTGATGAATGTGTAAGGTGAACTGCTTAAAATTTCTGTGACCGTTTAATCAATTTCGAAGGTATAGCTGTTTTGGCATTTAGACTAAGAGCGAGGCAAATGCCTGGCTACCAAACCACGTGCTTGGTAGATTAACGCAAATTCTGTTCTCATTCATAAACAGCTTCATCTCCAAAGCTTCGATGGCCTCAAACATTCAAAGCCTAAGCGAATATAAAAATTTGGCGCCCTTGTTTCATCGAGAATTCCCTGAAGCTCGAGTGTGCGATTTTCTTTTATTTTCCCACTAAATATTAAATTAAACAGGTTGAAATTGAGGCAAAACATTTCATGACCTTAAAGGAGGTCAACTTCGGGCCTAAAATTGTAAAACTCTTTCTCACATGAGAAAAGATTAGCGCTAGCCTGATTTTAGTTGCTACCGCAAAAGGGATTAAATCTGAGACTTTAGTTACTTAATATTCTTACCTACAGATGTGGCAGAGGTGGAGGGAAAAGAATAAGGAGACAACGGGGAACCGAGTGTCAGGTTGAATTTTTCTAAGAGTTCAAGTTGAATGGAAAGTCGTTCCAAGATTTAAAAAAAAACTCTGGGTTGCTCAAAAAGTAATCCTAGTGGCTTTTGTTCTGCCTGGGAGGGTGATCTTACTGCTAAGAAACAAAACCAGATTTGCAAATCATTTCGATGATGAAATAATCTAAATTAATTTAGCGGTGAGAATGAGTGAAATCCTCGGCTTTGGGTATCCCTGTAACGTCTTTTTGAAGCTCACAGAATGCTTGAAAACGGCCTGTATTTCAGATATGGAATCAAAATTGGTACCCCAAGTGAAAATGCTGCTAATGGCCTATCGGTGGCCAATCAAAGAAGCACTAAAAAGTTTATTGAAATGAGGGTCAGAGAAAATGAGTAGGCTGAATTTGCCTTTAAATGAATAGTAGCTCTTGTCGAAACCCATGAAGGGGCATGTAAATAAATATTTTGGGCGCAGAAAAGGGCTGCCCTTCGCTTTAGCACGGTTACAAGAGTCGGATCGATGGGTGAAAATATGCTAATCAGTTCGGTGGCTCTCTAAACAATCCCATTAAAAAAGGATTGGGCTTATTCTGATTATCTTCGTCCCGTAAACCAGAGCCATAATTACCTAACTTGCTCACTGAACTAAACTCTGACAAGGAACAAAGAAGGTTATATCTAATCCGGTTTTTCCTGACTATGAATTAACCGCCGTGCTCAAAAGGTGCGCAATCCTGAGCAAGGCCAAAACTTTGAGCATTAAAACTTTTGCGAACCAAACATGTTTATTCTTTGCAATTTTATGCGGGGCTGTAATTCGCCATCCCTTTTTTTCCCATTGTCATTTGCCATTAATAGGGAAGCTTACTGCGCTCCTATAGGTTGATGGTGTTAACTACACTACCCCCTCTTCATCGAACTTGTTCTTTTAATCGAATATACCAAATTATGCAATTTTAACAGTTGTATTGATTTGTTGCGGTTCGAATCATATAGCCTCGGCAGGTTCTCTATAATATAAGAGTCTCAGGGTAGTTTATGATGTACCTCCGTGATATGAAGTGTAGCGGTTGATCTCACTCCCATCGCCGATTAATATATGGCAACTAGCTAGGATGAAAAGCGGGTGGTTTGAGGGTGGTTCCAAGAATATCGAAATAGTAGTCCCTTAATTGAAATACTCCAGTTTCTATCGAATCGGATGATGTTGGAGTCGTGGTTGGACGTTGCTGTCGCACCGTCAAGCCTGCATGTCTGACGTTGGATGCTATTCGATTTCGAGACTTGCACGTTCTATTGGCTGCGTGTCAATTTTCGATGTAAAGAAGTTTAGCTAGAGTAGTAGTGTCCATGAATATTTCGGCCGCAGAACAATTTTGCAATTCTTAATTATGGAAGTTCAAAATAGCAGTGGTAGCAAAGATTCATTCGAAAGTTGGAATTTCGTTGGATTTCCTCTCCACATCTTAACATGATACGTACCCACAGGAAGTAGATGCCTACTACCAAACCTTCAGATCAAATTCCCATCCCTTCCTCTCCTTTAGCATATTTTTTTGACTAGCATAGGATCTTTTCCCTCATCAAATTTTCAAATCAGTATACAAATCAGTAGCGTTTCAGTGGTACTGATGAAATTCCACTTTCATCCAGATCTTCATAAAACTTCTGTTTTGGCAAGATCGTTTCTCTCCCTTTCCATAAAATGTGGTTCAAGTATTTCTGCTCATAGTTGAGGAACCATATATTGGGAAATCAATATATACATCATATACAGATATTTGATCTGTTTGAATGCTAGGTAAAAAGCATATCTACAATTTTACGCCCTGAATATACTTGTTCATATCAAGTTTCCTTATTGTCACATTTTTTCTGCAAAAGGGTTGTCGGAGGAATCGCATCATTGCATGCCTCTGGGGCGATCTTTCAACAAATAGTCAGTTATGTAGTCGGAAGTTTCGCATATTTTAGTTTTGGTTAATCTGAAATTAAAGAAATAGTAGATTCGCTGTCTGATCAGCTCCGAATTCATTGCAGCTGAAATTACATCTCAATCCTGCTTTTAACCATGTAGTACCCGCTAAGTGCGTGTTGCAAGGGTACGCTTAAATTTGGTAAGTGCTAGCGTTGAAACACAGTGACCTATCCCATTTCCCTTTCTTTTTAATTACCCTCTTCACTGCAAGAATAAGCTCTCAATGTGAACAATAGATAATTTATGCATTTATGCTCTTTTCTTATAGATGTGCATTGTAAAAATGATCTCCACCGGCAAGGTTCCTGCACAACAAGTGCGACAGTACCTCCGTGAGAACGAACATCTCTTACGGATTCCTAATGGCGATCAGCATAATTCACCGTCATTAAATGAATTTATTGAAGCCACCACCGATGACTCCGAGGATGACGACGACGATGACGATGACGATGAGGTCGAAATGGCCGCTACTCTGCTTCAATTGATGCGAGACAATGCCCGCTTGGAGGCTCTTAATACCACTCATATTGAAAATATCATTGCTGAAAGGGACTCTTGCGCTCACCTCAAAGTAATTCATTTTCATTTTCCGATTTTAACATTAATCGACGGCTATATTGTCTGAAATAGAGAGTTTGCTCACAGAAGAGTTGCAGAGCTACAGCTATGTCTCATTCATTTTACATCCAGGGGCTGCCTCAATACTAAGATACCTAAAAGCACTGCTGTACAATTAGGCTTTCCTGAGCCACATTGAAAAAACAGATAAGATCTAGACCATTCGGCCATAGTTCTATGACTTTCCATTTCACGCTATATATTAAAGTTTTCCTGCAACTTCCTTCGACTAAAGATTGGCACTATTCTCCACTATGCCGGGTCGACATCATAGTTGGCCCCAAAATATGTACTGTGACTGCGTTTCTATCCCCAACTTCAGAGTTGATTTGGACGAGATCGTGATGTTGAGACTAATGATCCATACTTACAGTGTTGGCCTTGCATAACTTGTAATTAACTAGGATGCGTCGTTTTGAGGCCTTAAAAAGTTAAGTCATGAACGTGGATACAATAGAATTTTAATTAGAACTATTGAAGGCATGATCAAGCAAGTTAACTGAGACTTTCTTGTAATATTTTTTTTTATTTGCTCCTGGTTGAAAGCCCTCTTCAGTCTGTGTAAACCCGTATCTAAAGTGATGGGTGCCTTGCTTTTGGTAACACCGGTGTACTATGGTTCCAGATATTTGTGCAACTACCCAAATACAGGTTAGATCATTAAAGAGGAGTTATTTTCTATGTCAATGAATTAAGCAATGGCTTGTCCCTTATAAGCTTCATATTAATCTCTTGTCCCACTTTTATCCTTTTCGAAATGGCATTTCTCGTCCTCTTTTCCTCCTTCTCCTCCACTGAAGCGCTGTCATTTGATCCACTCAGCTCTTAAACATTATAAATGATCACCTGGATCATCGAACTAAGTGATCATTCGCGGCAGTCATGCTTACAAAGACATGAACACAACTCGTATGCGCGTGAATTTCCGAATCAAGGCACATGGACGACTTATACATCGAAGTCTTTATGCACCTGGCTCATGAACGCTCAGTGCTAGAGTTTCGGAATATGCATTGTTTGTTTTTAGGGACAAACCCCATATGTCAAACAGTAATTGCTTATACCTTTGCTCATTCGCAACGATTTTCCTCACCATAGGGCAGGGTGACCGTAGTAGTTTGAGTAGTTTCTTAATCTCCCTTCCCTTTTGTTGAAGGCTTGGCATTCATTGGATAGAATTCTTCAGGTCTGTTTGCAATGCTGGAGCGTTTCGTTGCATTTGGTGACTATCCTCAAGTAGTTGATACTGCTGCATTTTGCAGCTACCACTCACATTTTTTTGAAATTCGACTTTATGACCAAAGAAACTGCGATATTTACGTATGCATTCTACACTTTTATTTCTTGATTTAGCCTTCATTTGGACTGTGCTCTAGTAGACCATTTAGCCAGTCCATCTCCACTGTTTCATTTATTTGCCCCGCTTCACAGTTCATCAGAGATATCATAAACTTTTTTGAACAATCTCTGTGGTATAAAAATGTGTTGTAGTCTGTTATTGCACTTCCCTTCATCTTACATCAGGCTGCCAAATCATATCTTAAATAGTTTAAATTTAATATGCCATTAGATGAACTGGTCTCCTGGTGAAATGCGATTTATGCACACCCATCTCTACCGCTAACGTAATTTAACTGCTCTCGCTTTATGCCCAGTTTCATTTAACAATGCTCATGTCGCCTTACCTTAATTTCGCTGAACTCTTCATCTCCTCTTCCTTCTCCTCCTTATTTTCCATCTATCTCTCATAACATCTCCCTTTACTGACTCTTACTACTAGCTTTATTTCCAGCTCAGTACACTGAAGCAACTAATACCGGAAGTGTATCCAAGCCATTGCGTCCTTATCATACACCAGCTTTTTTGTTCGCTTCTTTAAATACTCTTATTTTCATCTGGACCTACTATTTTGGGGGTCGTTTTCTAGTATAAGACAAATTCCGAAATCATTGCTGTATATTTGATTTCTTGTTGGTATTGAAAATTTCCTCCCATTAATTTTGAACTATCGAAGTACTGGTGACCCAAATTCTTTAATCTATTTGCACTATCTCCTAGAACTAGAGTAGTATCTTTTGCTTTATCTTCACAATCTTCAAAAAAAAATCATTAGCTAACCGCAGTAACATAACCCACCTTTTCCTGATCTTCGGTGCCTGAAATTAATCATTTTGACTCAAATTGACTTTCCAAAGCCCAGAAACTGTACTTACAGTGCGTTTCTAGAAGTCATAAAAGCGAAGTGATTCCATTCAAAGCTTCCATCAAAACACCGGTAGGTGAGTTGAGGATGTGATGGTGCTGTCTTTGCGTTTTCTTTCCATTGTCTACATCCCCTTCATTCAGGAATGAAGGTTGTTGTCCATTTTGATCTGAATGTAACAGACATTGAATCCACTGTTTTGATAAGTACATCAATAAAGCCCCTCTTCGTTCCAAATAGTCTTTGAGGATCATCGCAGACCAGAACCCAAAGTCAGCAAATACCTCCCTCGAATTTAGGCAGTAAACATTGCACATCATTTCTTATTAATGCGCAACTTTACACAGTTAGTCGGAATTAACTTAGTTTTATAATGGCAGCATTTCTAGGCATCTTGATCGTTTGGATTCTGAATACCTTGAGCGCACAAATGAGGTGAATGTGGTGATCCATGTGTTTAGTTAAATCTGATTTTGAATACCTTACAATTTCATTCCACAATTTTTAGCCGTTTCATTGCAGCACTCCTCTTTACATTAGCAAGAACCGGGTAATATTAATCGTTCGTCACTGCATCAATAGCCAATAAAGCTGTTTGAGCGTAAAACCGCTACCATTGCGTTCTATCTAAACCGCTTTAATTTTTCACCCAACTGCCTTACAGTTCGCGCACAGCTACGCAACTTAGCAATATCAAACTCTAGCCATTTCTAATTTGACTTTGTGAAATTTCTGCTTGCTAGTGGCCGCTCTTACGAAATTGATGCTCAATGCAATCGGCATAATATCAAAGCCCACTACCAGGCATGAAAATGAACTTTAAATCATTATCCCCCCCCCTCAGGATATTATTTCTCACCTCGTTAAATATTTAGTATTTCTGCAATTCCAACTAAATGAGCTTTGTATGGCAGGAAGGTGAAACCGATTCTTTCTTCCGTACAAGAATGTACTGTACAAGACCTTAATCGAAGAACTCTCGGAATCGCTGATGTCGCAGATCCACAATACTGGCCAAGAATAACGAGATCTGCAATCTCTGAACACAGTTAACTGAGAACCCACCACCTTTGTTTCTCTCTTGAAGACATAGCCAAGCTTTGGAGATAAGATGGCCGCAATGTTGGCCAGACCTATTGAAATACTAGATTAGCTGGATGGCGGAAAATTAGTGGAAATATATAATTCTGCAAATTAATATTATCACCGCAGGACCGAGGCAGATGGGGTCTGGATTAAGTATGGTTGCATAGGTTGTCAATTAGTTCACCACACCTTTCCCTAGGACTTTCATCCACGTTCCATCAGCACGGCATTCATTATCAACTATGAAACCCGGTGCCCCTTCCATGCGACCAAGTATGCAATATAAACATGGTGATCATTTGACGCCAAGATTTCCATTTATTCATAAGCATCTCTCTTGCTTTCTCAGGTCAGGCGCTCCTTACTCCAGCAAGATATTGCAAAAATGTTTCCGTATCGATTTCGTGCTCTAACCTTTTAAATAAGGAATATGTCTTCGAGTTCTTTTTTACTCACAAGGGCCACCTTTCTCGGATATTTAGGAATGTGAGTGAATCGGCTCATCCGCGCATGTTTTTCGCCTGTTTATCGGCCGAAATCAAACCGACTTTTGAAATCGATTATTCTGATTTGTTGCTTTGAATTTGTTGGAAATAAATCTACCCTTTTACGTAGCGCATTGTCCTTTCCAATCAAAGTTTGATGTTTAGTCAGCCTTTCCACGATGGTACGTTATTCAAATCCATTGGTTGTTTTTGCCTTGTCACAAAATTAACGGTTTGAACAAGTATTTCTTTGAAGCTAAGTTAGCTAGAAATATTAGCCAGCAAATCGAAATGGATAGACGAATTCATATCGGTTTCGGTCTCTACTTAGCTTTGCTGAGGCTGTTCTCCAGCTTTTCTTTTGATGTTTAGCCAGTGGGTTGTATATTGTATGAGTTCGAGAAAGACTCATACAATAAGCTGTTACGCTAATTTGTAAATTAACTATTCTTCCTGATTTCGGGCGTCTTTTTCGATAAATTTAGGCCCGAAGTAGCCCCGATACTACTGATTTTTCCAGTAACCTCGAAACAACTCAGCTTCTTAGGAAATTAAGGAAGTCTCATGGTACAGGAAAGATGTAAAGGGGAGAGAAGAAGGGAGGTTGGAAGAAAACGATCTTTCTCATCAAAGACCCTATTTCTAGAATCTGGCTGTTTTCGCTAGTTTCAATTTCGCAATCTTTGTAACCTTTCGTGGCTGGTCAAGTAAAAAATCTGACCCACAGAGCATAGTCTGACTGCTGTCAAAAATTTCAGGTTTGACGCCTGGCCGAAGTTATATTTCATTTCAACCCTTGCACAGAAGGTCAAATAGGCACGCCACCTTTTTCATGATCAACATATAATAACAACTGCTTTCATATACCTTCTGGATAAATATGATTCGGCCATAACAATGGCTGAAAGGTCAAGATCCGAATTCAAAGCTAAGCAGGGAACGACATTGCCCCACTGTACCATGTGGCAGTGAATGTTGTGTCATTTGATGGTCTAATTGAGGTATCACATTTGTCCCAAAAAGGTCGGGTTCGAGAAACTTAGAGGAATTTATTAACCACCGAAACATAAATAATGATCGACAGCGTACACCGCCGGGTCCTGTTTTACCTTTGTCTTCGATATTCTAAGCGGCCAATTTTTCGCCGGCGTCAGCACCGACGACATTATACCATAGTAATTGGCAAACTGAAGATCTTATTGGATAATTTTCTATTAGATTTATAGATCGCGATACCTTTCTCCACTCGGATTTCAAAGAGACTGATTTTGTCCTGCAGCAGTTCATGAAGCCTTACTAAGTTGCACAACGAAGTCTTCTGGTTAAACTCACGTTCTTTCGCGTCATCTGCACTTTATTGCTAATTTTGGCACTGCATTACACAATCGGTTTCTAATATCTCACTACTGTAAAATTTTATATTCACGTGACTAACAAACTTTTTTTAAAGAGATTCATTTAGCCAAATGTTTTTCGAGTATAAGATGTTGTAGAGTTCAGTTGTTTTGCCATTGCAGTTCAGATTCTGCCAAGTTCAGCTGCACTTAGATTTGAGACTGTTTGAAAATCTACTCGATCTGCTCAATTCTCGAATCGGCTATCATGACTTATTGCGGATGCATTCCATCACCTGAAAGTAACTTACAACACCATCTAAATGCACACATTCTTAAACATAGGAACGAATCCTGGTGAATTGTGTTTGTGCATCCTCTTAAATCCATGATTAAATAAAATAATTCCCCACATATACTACTTGCTAATCATTAAAGCATACTCATTTAGTCCTTTGTGGATGTTGATCTCGGAGTGCCGCTAGTGAATGATTAGTGGAATGACTCGCCAAACAGAGGCGGGGAATAAAGTGCCGGCAGAAATTACTGCTTTCTACGAACATAACAGGGAACGAGTATGTCGGAGAAGGGGGTCTCCTCCTGAGAAGAAGGTACTTGTATTTTCGAGTCCAGACCTCGTCTGTAAAGATAATGCATAAGAATGAGATTCACAGGCTAAATTGTAATCTGCTAGGGAACGGAATGAATGCACATACATTTGAGATCAGAACTAAAGGATAGACTGTAGAAATGATTGAAGGTAAAAAGAGAAGAAATGAAGGAATGTTTTGACAGGATGGCAGTGGAATGCGCTAGCTGAGAGGAAGTGCAACAGCGTTTGTTTAAGGTGGAGAGTTACATTTTGAGGAGGGTAGTGAAAAGTATCTCGCGCCTTGATGATTTGACAACTCTTTGCCCTATTGCTGAATGTCGAGGTGGACGGATCGAAGCAGGTGTATAAAAAACTAGTCAATAAAAGAGGACCATCCAGGCACTATCTCTTCGCTAGACTTGAATTCGTGTGTGGACAATGTTTGCAAGTACTTATTCAAACAACCGCTTATCTTGATCTGCTCTAGAAGAGTACCCCCTTCCTATTCCTCAAAATATCCCCTTGTCTCAGTATTCTAGATGATCAATTTTGTGCCGTCAAACGCCTTCAGAAATGTTTCCTATTCCAGTTTTCGAATAGAATTTATCGCACATTCACTGAATTCATTCTGAATTAATTCTTCTCGATCTAAAAGTAATTTATTCCCTCAAAATAAATCTTGAGCTCATTTTAAATAATAACCACTGCCTTTGAAAAGTTGTTGTCTTTTCTCTCCCAATACTTTAACGCCACTTGTCTGCTTTGCACTCTATCTCACACGACTCTAATGCCATCTATAATCTCAAATGCACTCAATTTCGCTTGTTTAAACTTGTTCAACTTCTGTAATAACTTCTCGTGGCAGTTTTCACGATGGCAGCGAAAGCGAAGGAATTTCATAACCTCATATTCTCTCGAGAAAGCGTTTGCTCATTCTGTTACTTAGGCTACCCTTTAATGAGGCATGTTATTCGTCCTCACTTAATGCGCACTCGTCTTCATTTGGGTAACTTCCTTTATTTCTTCACTTCATCGCAGTATCGTTATATTCTCTTCTTCCAAAGAGTGCGCTTCCTTACTGAGTACCCTTCATTCAGCCTGCCGTTTGTGGTCCAGTGATGTTATCAGTTATTATGGTTGACATGAAGTGGAGTAGCTGATCACGCCTTCGCCTCCGGTGGATATGGTAAAGTCTATCCCGAGGATAGGAGAATAATCATTTTAGAGTAGTGGCTAGGAGGTAGTTCCAAGGCCAGATCAAATTTCCTGCTAAAAGAAAGGGTATTTTTTTCACTCGCTGTTTATCAGGTTCTTAAGCTCCTTTTTAGTCGCTGGCGTGCATATAATGGTTTCACGTTGCTCTCTACACGATCGAACCCGCGCCTCCCACTTTGGACAGTATTGTGCTGTCATAGTTCATGAGTCAGATCCGCGTTGGCAGGCCATGGATGGTGTTTGTGCAATATAATAATAATTCGGATCACGTTATTATTAGAGTTCGTTTGATTCTTCTAACTGTGCTGTCAAATTTAGAAGTAGTCTGGCAACTGACGCATGCTGTCAGCCTTGGTATTGAGGTTTTCATAAGTTACAACTTTACTGATCTAGCCTTTTTTCTCTTTTTCGCTGTTTTTAGGTTCAACTGCGCATGAGTACCTGCCTTCCACCTCCGCCACTCCTATCCCTTCAAAATAACGCATTTCGGTGAATCCCAGCAGCTGTATTTCAAGGTGGCATTTTCTTTCCGTGACCATTCACAATCTCCTCTTGCTTACTCCTCTCTTTGGATGCAATGATTGCCCTGACCTGCTTTATACTCCCTGCCTTGACAACTTGAAAATGTCTAGCGTCTTTCCTAATCTGTTTCCATCTTTCATATACAAATCTCCGCGTGAGTAAGTAAAATATGATGTGTTTGTGAATATTTGATCAGAAATTAAATTGTGTTGTCATTTCTTCCCTGTGATCAGGAATTTCTGTTAGGGTAAGGGTGACACTATTCTGATCTTAGTTTAAGGATCTGGGAAACCCTGTTTTTTGGTTCATAGTATTTGTGGAAAGTGAAGGCAAGTACGATTATCTACCTCAAAATTCATACGACTGCGTGATGAGTTTCAATGGAGGACTTGGGAAACTGCATGGAAAAAGGCTTTGACAATCCGTGGGACAGCAGTTGCACCTTTTTTGCTAGTGTTGAGATTCAAATCTGCAACCTCTAGTAACTTGGTCCGCCATTATTGCGGAACAAATTTCGACTGGTTAAAGAAGTAGAAGTCGACTGTTTTCATGCATTCGACTCGCCCAATGTTAAAGGTTCGAGAACCAGTAACACTTAACTGAAGAGTACTCATGGTGCATTATTGAATACTACTGCGTTGAGCTGGCGCTTACAGAGCCGAAAATTGGCTGGAATTATCAAACCCTATTTTCAATCGTTGTAACTCCAAGTATTTGCTTTCGAGTAGTATTGGATATAAACATCGGTCTGCAGAATATGTAAGAAGTGAATAAAGAACTCGCATTCAAAAGAAAATCGGGGAAAATCAGAACGAAATGGTTGGGTTGCACAGGCCTTCAAATCACACACCCACGCCCCCAGTGGGGTAGATGGGAGCTAACTTTCATGATCACAATGGTCTTGTAAGTTAAGATCTGGACTAAAATAAAGTGGAGCAGTCAGAAGGCGCATCTACACAGGATTACAGAGCTTTGCTGAGAAAAGGCCCAGACACATATAGAGGTATCAGGCACTTCAACGAAGAATCGTTTATTGGGACCATCTGAGAGGTGATTGATTCTGGTCTGTACAGAGAAGGGCAAGTGCCAGACCCTTAGTCGGTGATGCGCGAAGATCAAGAAGCAGGATCAGCCCACCACTTTGAAAAGCCACTTTAACTCCTTTCAGCTAGACCTTAATCTTCAAAAAAAGCCGTCGTTTATTCAACCGTCTTTCCTCCTGTTCAAGATAGAATTCGTAAAGGCCTCTACAAATGTATATGAGACACTTGGAAGAGATGCACATATTTACGATAGAAAATTGTAGTGTTCTGTAGGAGTGAACTTGTCGCATGCGCCAACATATCCTGGTACGGCAACAGCTATGTGGCGCCTTTTTATTGATACATTGTAATCCGGATAAGAATAGATTAGAGAGAGGAAAGCGCATTTGCAAGGCGATGAGTTTCGGTTTACGTGATTAGACCGTTCTTGAATTCCATGTGAAGTGCGCAATTGCAGTCTTTTGGCGATTAATGAAAATCTGAAAAAAAAATTTATTTTGAATTAGGCTCCTTTTTCCTCTCTTGGTGCTACTGAGGAGGTAACTGATTTTATTCTTTCCCCAGTCTACGAAAGGCATTTGCTAAGTCGATTTTTGAAAGTTGCAGAATTGCGCCAAATCGGCAAGGCTCTAATAATTTAAATAATAACTGCCCCCTGTCAAAGGGAAGTCAGGAGTACAAACGATTGTAATTTGCTTATTTAATGCAAAATTTTAAAAATTAACATTTTAATAAGGGGTTTTTGCATTCATTCAAACCAAAAAATGTAAGGATTGATTGTGAGGGTTATCTGAGTCCAATAAATTGAGTCGACCGACTAATACAGCATCTGATTGGAAAATGAGACTCCAGAAGTGTAGAGACGGGTATCCTTCTCTCTAATCAAGCAGTATCTTCTACATTTTTTTTTGCCAATCGATCACTCAATGGAATAATAAAGTTGTCGTTCGAAGCGGCCGTCCTTCACCATGAACCCCACTATATGGAGTTAATTAATCACTAGGCTGTGGCTGAGTTGTCTTGAAGTTGATAATATTGCTTTAGTTTAAAATTCACTTTGCTCTTCAGCGATAAGTCTGGATTGTAGGGTCTCATTATTCAAAGAGAGATATGAAATGGCGAGGGAAGATCCTCATGAATGTAAATTGCCAACTGGATTTGTATAGTGTTATTTGGTGAGATAGATGCCGAATGAATTGCTATTTTCACTCAAAAAGAAGGCAAGAAAATCCAAACTTCTAATTTTTGTGACTACCAACCGCTTATTCTCGCGTGTTCGGCGTCATAAAGCAGCAATATCCTTAGCCGTAATAATGAATTTCAAAAGAGCATTTGCCCATCTGATTTCGAATTGAAGTTCGCTGTTTTGAAGCAATCGTGCTCTTGGCACATTAAAATTAATTAATTAATTATTGAGGATCGTGCATTTCTTTCGTATTAGAGGCTCTCCAATTTCAAGCTGAACACCCAGTTTCAGACGATCTAGTAGTTTAGGGCGCATCAAGACGAGAGTGGTCTTTGAGGAAAAAATTTTGGGATCGAATGAAATTCCTGAGCAGCAAATAAATGAATACAAAAATCATTTTTATGTTGCCAAGGGCAACCGCTACTGAGTTGCTTTAATGGTGAAATCAAGTTTTTCTCGTCGATAGCTGAAGTCCCATGATCGGTCGAAGGTAGAGACAATCATGAATAGTCATTGTGAGAGCGATTAATAACAGAGAGTGAAGTCTGCCAATGCATCAATGGTTACAACGACCAATGTTCCAATTAAGATAGTTTCCCATCCATAAAACTTTCTTTTACATCCTAAGTACCTGGAGTCAAACACCTTATGGTTTCATTCAACAATGGGACTGAAATCTTTTCAAATCAAGTCCCCTTGGGTAGGCTGTCATTATGTAACTTCTGCCACTATAGACTATTTGAATTGGCCTTCAAAATGCATCTTGGTTGTTTATAAAGTGATACAAGATGTTAATAAGTGTCCAGAGCACCGAAGTTGCTTTCTTTTTCACACTAAACACATGATAGGGCCTTTGTCTGCAATAAAATATAGACAGTCGCTTGGATCGTGTACCTATTAAAAAGCCATAGAAGTCTTACGAACATTGTGCTATAAATAAACATTAAATTTATAGACCTTTATGAAGAAGATGGTAAAATTTATTATCAACCGTAAAAATTTTGCGATCACGAGAGCTAAGCGATAAAAAATGGGATTATTGCCTTACTTAGAAAATGTCTGCTATTTCGAATTTCGATATCTGCTTTAGCTATCAAACAGGTTAGCTGGCCATCTCCTAGGATTAAAAGAGAGAGTATATTGGACCGCGCTTGAAATTAGCTTGAGTAGCAGTTTTGCTTCCACTTTCAACCTATGCTTACAAAATATAAGCTGTAACATTAAACCCAGAAGGTATGAAAGTAGAGGAAGAGAGTTTGGGAAAATATAATCTCTAGCCCTGGCAAATTTCAATCAGTTTTTGATTTTTGGATCCCTGAAATTCTCGTCAATTCTCTTTCTCCTTTTTATGATGTCTAACCAAGATGTACTGCATAGAGTACTTCCAAAATATATTAAAATATCTACAGAAGATAATAAACCACAAAAATTTGCCTTCAATACCATACCCAAATGACAACTCATGAATAGATATCCTAGAATAGATCTCGATCTGTCTCTAATCTGATGCTTATTAATTAAGGATTAGAATTTCTGCGGATTAATTATGGCATGCTCGTAAATCTCTTCCTGGTGGATTTATATGGTCATTACCACATCAAGATAGAAGATAATTTCGGAAGCAAATGCAGTTTTTTTGATAAAATATTCATTCAGTCACCTCACTGTAATTCTCCTTATGTATTCATTCAAACAAAACAAACCTCAAGATAATTTTCAAAGCTTGTTATTTTGCAGTAACTTATCCTTACTTTCTAACCGTTAAATCTAACACTATGAAATCCAAAAAACTTACTGATTAGATAGAAGTGATTCGGAAAACCTTATATTGGTTTGGGTTTGGCGTTCCCTGAAGTTCCTGATAGGCTGGCATTCATTACAATGAATACCCGGTGGCTCATTTTACCTACTGAAGAGAACGGACTGATGACACTGAGTGTAGCGCAATGATAACTTAAACCACGGAAGCGTGTGCATAGAAAAAGAGGAATTTAACTCACATCCTAAGTGACAGAAAAGACAAAGTTGATATCAGGCAAATCAAGCTGTCAAATTCTCGCGATCTTGTGGTTGGGCACTAGTGTAGATGACTTGAAAAGGTGGAGGATTCGAGTTTTGGTTTAAGAACGAAGCTTTGATAAAACTCCCTAGCTTACGATTTGGCATTCCACGTAAAAATATGACCTAGCTTCTATTCACATTCATCATTCTATGAATTCACCAAGCTTTCCATCCTTTACTTTAAAAGTTTTCTGTTTTCTAAAAGAAAAAGGGAGTTGAAATTAGATCACAAAGTTGGCGAATAGTGCCAGATTAGTTCTGAATGATGACTGAGACGAAATGCCGCACTTCAGAACGGATCACAATATTGAAAGTCTTCAAATCTGAAAGTATAGCTTACGTTTGAATTATAATTGGTAGAACTTTTTATCAATGAGGCAGTCAACTTAAATCTCAATGATTTAAGGGCATCTAAAGAACGAGTCATGATAATGTAAATGACTCTTAGAACTGCTTTGTTGTCTATTTGGTAAAAGCAACTTTTAAAAACTAAAAATAACAAAAGTATTAAAAGGAAAGAGTGGAGGAAGAGATCAGTTACCAAAATGCAGAGCCTCATTCGGTGCCTCATTCACCGAAGATCGCTCCCGGAATCCACAGAAGCTATATCTCTGAAGTATCACTCCATCTCTCACTGTGTAAAATAAGTCTACTTCCACACTTGAGTTTAATTGGACTTGCTTCCAGCAATTATCTAGGCGGTATGAAAAGTGCCTTAGTATTCCTTGTACAGAGCAACATCGATGCATGTGAATGCGATTCTAATCAGTCGTCAGATTTGGCGATGGCGCACCCACACAATTGAATGATGACTTTGAAAGGGAAAGAGATCTCATGCTGGTAATTAAGGGTTCCTTAAGTGCCTCTATTCCTCGGTTCATCCTGACTAGCATTGCATTTTCCACATATGACTCTCATGATCGTCCAAAGATTCAGCAAAAAACTTGTCCTTGAAAGGTTAACTTATCCTCTCGGAGTATCATTTTTAGTGCCTACCCACCCCACCGACCTTTTCCAGTTCCGATCATTGCCCTCTTTAAGCATTACATCCTACTCATAAAATAACGGGAAGCTTAAGTCTGAAATTCTAATAGCAACGAATTTCGCCCTACCCAACGTTACGATTCCTTTCTTAAAAACCATTTTTTTCTACTTTATCTCGGATTTTGTTGTAATTTCGGTTGTCAAATGTAGAAGTGATTTATTCCAGAGATAAAGAATGCAGTTTAACAACTAAAGTGTTGATAATGGGCGTAAAACAAATGGTGTAGTTTCATTACTTGCCAAAAGCATATCCCTTTAGTGGCCACGGTAGTAGATTTATAATAGACTTTAAAAGTGGACGTTAATACCTCGGCCAAGCATCAAATATGGATTTTAGAAGCATGAAGCTCAAAAAAATTCAGATTTCGTAGGGATCGGAAACAGCATTGCATCGCACTCATTAATGAGCACCGAGAAAATGAAGTTGGAACTAAATTTGCGGAATATTTTCACTTTCATCATGTAATAAGATACTGCACATTTGGATATTTTCTCTACCTATGAATAACTAAACCATTAAATTTAATGAAAAATTTCTCAACTATTCTCGTCCATAAGTAATGATGAACACATGGCCTCTCACAATTTCAGCAATTGGATCGTGTTTCTCAAAGTTAAATTCATTTTGAATACCTATTAATCCCATGGGTCATTGGAATCAGGAACTTCATGGTTGTGACCAAATTCAAACCAATGAAATGTTGTTGAGACAAAAGCTTACAACTTGAATACAGCTTAGATGTTGTCGAAAGGATTTTCTTGCTCTTTTCAAACAGACAAGCACCTAATCAAGCCTAATATTCTAAACGTTTTTTTTTCTGCAGGGGAAACTAATGTAGTTACCCTATTGGGATGAATAGGTGTTGCGTAGGTACAAGATCGACGTTCAGTACAAATAAAAAGTCAGAAATATCAGTCCCATCACTATCATAATCTTCACACTTTTGTTAAAGCTGTGAGGTTCGAAATTTTAACTAAATCAAATTTCTCTTAGTAACTGAGGTCATCATACCTTAGTAGTCTAATGCTATTGCAATTAGAGTATTATCAAGAGTGCGCAGGAGGGTGGAGAATAAACAGCGCTCTATCACGGAGTTCCGAAACAAAGACCAATTAATTTCATTTTATTCTGTTTTATCAGTTGCCCTCTTGGATATTTTGGGGAGGAATGGGACTGGAGTTGAACGGGCAAAAAACGACAAGACTTTAAAACTATCCCAAAGCTTATCATAGAGTAAATATTGAGTCGGCACGTCAGAATTCCTTGAATTGAGTGAGATGCTGGTTTACTATTGAGACTTCATGCTGTGAGAACAGACCAAAGACCACGTCAGTGTCAGCGGATTACAACACATTTTTCGTACGAATAGACCCGTGATCAAACACTATTGCTTCCGTTCTGATTAGTCGCAACATTTTTGCCATAGTGAGCTCTGGAATAATTGCAATGTTTCATGCTTTTTTATTAACAGGCCTGCAACAAGAAAGCTGGTGTTTCAAAAAAAGTTTTCTCAAGATGTCTAAGCAAAACTAATGAGGTTCTTAACCTTCCACGTTTGGACCACTAGTGAGTCACATACGTCCATCATGTATGTGATCTATCCAATGTTAGAATCACCTCACACTAGCTAAATTGTGGAGTAGTTGTGTATGAAAAGCTAATCTGATTCGGGGATCAAAGTGGGATGCCGAATTGGGCATTGCTCATAACTACTCCCTAGCCCCTAGGTCAGGAAGCGTACAATTATTCAGGCTACATTACACCATTGAATGGGACTGATAACTCAGACGAATATGCAAGCTAACAGAAAAGCGAAACTGAAAACCCAATTTATAATTATTCAGGCAGTTTCAGTCCAGCCGATTGCAAAAAAACCGAACCTGCGCGAACATGCACGTTTTGGTATTATCCTCAGGGTCTTCAAAACAAAGCGTGCAAACGTGAGTGCTCTGAAATGCGGCTCAACGTCCTTCAGATTGTGTTTCGCATTGGTTCCTTAGCAGGAATACAAACCGCGCGCTTCTCAATTCGAAATTGCGTTGTTCATTGCAAGGCTCGAGCACCCCACGGAAACTCTTTCGCTGCTCTCCTTTTAAGTAAGTCCAGCCTCAGTCACTCTGGGTATTAAACTAAATTTATGCCTTGTAAATTTTTTATCAAGTAACAATGAGTTAAATAGAATTGTTACTTAAATCATATACAGTTGACTGCTAGTAGCATTTGAAAAGTTCCACATAGCAAGAAAATTTTGATAATTTAAATTTCGGAAAAGAGTTGGAAAATGGGGAAGGGGAACTGTAAAAAAACTGGAGTAGGTAGGCAGGCTCGCTCTTTCGCATTGGTTGTGGCTGTTTCGCATAGAAAATTAGCTTAAACAAGGAGGAAATGCAGGGCTAAAACATTGAGTGTTAGCATTGTCAAATGTAATTTAGTATAAAGATGCAAATTGTTATGTTTAAATTGAACTAATGGCACAATTTTGAAATATTTAACAAACCATTGATTTAAATTCGCTTTCCAATGTTATAAATGAACGTGCTCGTAACGAAACAGGCCATTTTTGTTTTATTTGCAACTAATCCGTTAATTCGGAGGGCTTCTAGCAGCTCTCTTGCGTTAGATGCGTTAGAGGCTAACTTTATAAATCCTGTTACCTGACCTAATTCAAATTGTTATTGAAATTAAAAACGAATTTCGCTGAGAAATAAACTTAGAAGAGACTACAAATTCTTGATTGCTTAGAATCAAATGTCTGGCATCACTTCGATACCTTATGTAATTATGTGGGCTTTTAATTAGTTTACCACTAGTTATAATTATACTAATTATCAATTAATTGGCGACCCATTTAAACTCAATTAGCGTGGGAGGTCCAATGAATTACCAATAGCCCAAGGTTATATCATAGCTGGTGTATGGTTTGCCAAATTAAAACGACAATGCAAGATATTCAGGTCGGTGTGACATTAAAGATGAAGACAATCCGGCTTGGATGAAGAACAATGGAATGAAAAACTGATGTAATTTGAGATTCCTCTCTTTCCAAGCTTGCAATCTTCAGGTAACAGACTTTTCGAAGTGAGAGTCTGAACAGAAGGACTTTCTCTCACTTTTTGAGTTCCTTTTTCTCTATCCTTTTTTAAATCAAACCTCATGGCAGGGATTTTCTTTCGAAAACTGTCGTTATTTCCTGTTGAGAGTATGCGTCTTCATTCATTTGCTCCTTTCGATAGTAACTTTTTTGTTATCATTTTAATTCATGTTTTGGGCCTTTAATTTCAATTGCTCAGTTATATGTTCACCATCATAAAAGACCATAAGTTTTTTCCGCTTACCGACTATGCTTCATAATGAAGCCTCAACTTTTCAGCTCCTCTGCCACAGTCAGACAAGATTCAGATTCCATTTTTTCAGAAATTTCGTCGGGACGATCGTAGACACTAAGCACTGGGGAAGTTCATGATGATGGGGCTTTATGCGTCTACCAGCTATTAAGATATCGGAGATAGTCAGTTAATCCCTCCTCTTTCTAAAAACATCAGGCAATTGCGAGTTTTTATACTGTCACTGCTCCTTTTTAATAGTTTCCTCATTCTCCATAATTAGTCAAATTCGCATTGATTGTAAAGCTTCGTAGATGAATTCATGAACATTCATCAGATAAGCACGCTTTTATTTGAGAGTTCTATGACTCTCCTTCTATTAATACCTATTCTTGAACTTCAGGCTCAGATTCAAACCTTCTCTGAAAGCTTGAAAATGAATGAAATTTCAATGAGTTGCCTCTTCTTTTTCTTCTTCTACGTCTACCCGTAGATTTTGTATTTTCTTTACCATATCGTTCTAGATTAGTCAGAGAACAGTTTCTGGAAGCTCAGGTCCACATATTTTACTTCTCTTTCAGTAATACTATCGCCGAACCCACTATCAAGCATGCACAATTATCAACTGTTAATGCTAAAATCAAAATCTGGAAGGCATGCAACTTGGTTACATCATCACTGATATCATGACATCTTTTTTTTCGATTTTTAATCATGAAGGCTCGAACCAAGCATTTGGAGATGTCAGATTGTGCGCATTATTGGACCTAAGAACACACATTGTCGGTTAAAAAGTATCAACCAGAGAACGCACTTTACGATCATCAAAATGGATTAAATGCACTTGTTTGTTAAAATCAGATATTGCTAAGGGCTTGTGTAAATTTAAAGTTACTTTAAAATGTGTCTATGGTAAAAATTGCCCAAACGCAGAATCAATTTCCTAAGTGATCATTTTTTGAACTATGAAATACGTTATAATTCATTGGTCGGTTTGCAGAAGGCAGTTCAGTGTTGGTACATTAAGATTAACCCTATCGGGACAATTTTGATTGAGTTTTCCAATTCTAAAAAACCATTAAAATCCAACAAAATAAGCCTTTTGTGCCTCTTCTGTTTCTAAACTGGTTATTCGATACCATAAATTCAAGCTGATAAAAAAGCAAAGTCTAGTGTGCTGCGAGCAAGTTAACATGAATAGTTAAAAAATTAAAATTTAATACATTGCATGCTTTTAACGAAAATGCTTCTCTCAAAAGCAGTTAATCGCATCTGACGTGTTCAGGGAGTCAAATTCTTATACGCGCTTGTCAATCTGCTGGTCTATAAAGGAGTGGCACAAGTGAATACCGAAATAACATAAAACTGAGAAACACTTTCCTTCGAACGAGCCTGAGTAAACAGACTCAGATTTTCAACCATGCGCACTTTAGACATCCCCATTTGGGATGAAAAGAGAGAGCTAACTTTGCTGCAACCCTTTTAAGTCATTCTAACCATACACAAGCGTTTATCACAAACGCTTGCTATTAGTTGCGAATTTCATTTCAAAAGCGGAAATTTGCAAGCAGCGGACTACAAAGTGTAAATTTATACTGGATTTTGAAGGTCTAAATAGAAATTTCGTCCCAAAAGGATGAATATGTATTGGACAAGTTGCTTAAGCTTTCATTGAGAATCAGGGTCTCACAAGATTTACCGTTGCAAAGACACCTAGACTGATATTTGAAACTCAGAAATGGTGACACCTTTACCTCAACAAACTTCTGGTTCTCTTTCTCTGCATTACTTCATTGTGCGGCCGTTTTCTCTAAATATCTTTTCGTCTATTCGTGCGGGCATATTCTCTTTATTTATGACTTCCTGACGGACTTTCTTTGATAGTGTACTCTCATGTACCTCATCTCGAATGGCTTTGGGCCACTTGTATAGTCCTTCAGAAAAGTTATTACGTCCAATGTCTTATTAGATAGGGCATCTAGGTAAATTTATGCTATCACAATCCGCAAATCATCAGGGAAATGTATTGTTGCTCCCCTTTGGGGAACTACTTCTTATCATGAGCTTTTTAGTTTATCTCATTTTTTCAGAAATGTTGTTCAGCAACAGAACAGTCATTTCAACGCAGATATTAAAAGAAATTTTGAAACTTAGAGCAATATGTAGATGAGTTTTTTTCTAAAACTCTGTCTTCCATTTGATGATTTTAGATGCCTTCGCCACTGACATTTTTGGTCAATTCTTTCGTTTTATCTATCTACTTTAATCCCACTGACTTTTCTGCTGAATTGGCGAGCAAATGATCCTCTATCAAATCGGTATTTTTATCTAAACCCCCAGTTCCACTGAACTTTTTCACTTGATTGACTTCAAATTAGATAGCTAAAAGCATTTAAATCAGCGCCTTAGACTCAATCAAACTCAAAACTACTCAAATGGCGCTCACACAGCCTACAAAGTGCACTGCGCAGCCATGTCAGTCTCTTCAGTCATCGTGGGACCGTGAATACTTAGTTCCCAACTTTTAATTTTTTACAGTAAAAGCTAAAAGTGAATAAAAAACAACCGGCACTAAAAAATAATTCTTTTAACTTAGTCTCTATTCGAATGGAGTATAAATACCTGAACCAACCGTTGGACAAGTACGGAGAATTTATTTGTGACTTAAAAGTATTTCGAAATTTGTTCGAGTACAAATGACTTTAACTAAACGCCAATTTAAATTAAATTGTTTCTCTGCATTTTTTGACTGAATTACTATTCCCATCCAAATCCGTAGATTGGCAGTCGGCTTTAATTCTCCTAGTTATTGGAATATATCATGCATCTTTGGTGGGCCCTGAAGTTTTCCAAACCTTCAACTAACCTTTCAGAAGCGATTCGAAAGGCTTCATGTCTCAAGTGCTTTTCTTAGTATTGAAATTTCACCGACAAAAGTTCGTTTAACCCGATCCGAATGGCATGTGACATTTCGGTTGCAGCTGACTCAAGTAATGGCTGGGAAAATCAGTAGAACCAAAGGGTTTCTCTAGAAAATATTCCAAACATTCTACCAAAAGTCTTCTTAGAGTAGCTTAAAAGCACCTGAATCACCATTCCGATAGGCACAAAAATGGTCAGACTTTCAAACATCGGACACCTTTTCACTGCTTTTATTACAAGGAGTTATGCTATGACATTTTGCCTCTTCATAGCTTCTTTCAAATTTATCATTGAATTCAGCCTTTATGCTCTACAGTCCTTTTGGAAAGTTGTAGGCAGTAAATGTTTGCTGGGACGCTACAGATATTTACTTTGCAGAATTATGTGGAAGTATTCCAGAAAAAACACCGGAAGCACCTAGGGTACCTGGAACTTCAGCATATTTCTTTACATTAAGCATTTGAAAGAATTTCGCCTTACACCAATGAACTTCTTATTCACAATAAAGCACACTTTAGCACTTCTTCTGATATTTTACACGTTTTTAATTACAAACAGTGTGAAAAATTGGTTACAATCCAACAGTCTACTTTAAAATGGGACTTTTTTTCAATTTTGGCCTCATACGAGATTACTATTGAACAAAGAACAGTATTTTATTTTCACATTTTAAATTTTCTATCAGAGTGAATATGTGGAACATCAAGTGATTTTCAGCTCATTGTTTACCTGTCAAACACAGATTCTACCATACTCTAAATGCTACCTCCTTTGTAAACAAACGTTAACAGATTGTGCCCATGGGTTCAAATAGATTAATCTCGAACACTTATATTCTTATTCTTTGTGCTCTTTTGATGCTGTGATTAGACGCGAGCCCTTGACAACTCTGACCTCCTCGGCCTAGTGACTTCTCTCTAAGGAGACGCGTCCGATGAGCTCATTAAACCTTAGTGAAGCGAAGCCTATTAAATGAAGCATAAATAAAATAAAAGCATATCGGACTTGACCGGAGTTCTTAGTTCACAGTGGAATCTGCAGATATCGTAAGCTGATAACTTCTGGTATTTCATCATCTCTGGGGTACTAGGGATAACAATACAAATTAAATCTAGTTTCAGTTCCATTTATTTTTATTGAGGTAATCGGTAATCTGCAGAGGCAGTTATCAAGGTGGGTACACAAGGTCTTCAAAAGATAAAGGAGGGAAATAATTAGTCATTAAAATAGCATTCCCCCACATACTGGTGTTTGGTGTTATCGAATTCGCAAATATCGAGGACATTCCAGGCGAAGGCCCTTACCTTAACTATTCTATATTATGATTGCCTATCTTTCTCATAGCTCGTCTCAAATCGTCAAAAGATCTCTTCGAAGTGCTTATGATCGTCTGTAATTTTACCGTTTATCTATCCGATTCAAGTCGAGTCAATGCTTCTATGTACTAATCATAGTCATTTATACCACCAGAAGTTAAAATTTATCTCTGCCTCTAGCAAATTTTGATTGGTTCATTGCCATTGAATTGATTGACAAAACTCAACCAAAAGCACACTAATTGACATTATGCTGAAAGTTGGCAATATTTTTTCTGAATGTGGTTTGTGCGAATGCTTGTGCGAATTACCCGCATCAAATTCCTCTTCCCAGAAGCCAAGAAATACCTGTAATTTTTGAGGTTATAGTTAAATGAAAGGGCAGTAGGCAGCATAAATAATAAGTGCTGCCAAGGAACTTCTTAATTGTTGAGCTGCCCACGCAAGTGATACAGCAGAAAGGATTCCTGCATACTGATGGTTTCCAGGGGGCTTTTCACAAGCTGTTAAAATTATTCAAATGCAAAGCGAGTACCCAAGAATGTCAATAGATATGTATCAAAAAGTAAAGAGTTTAGATGCAGATCAGTCACTCAAACAAAGTCACATTTGGTACAATCCCCAACCAAACTGCCTAGTCAGCACGAAAAATAAGGGATTTCAAAGCACTTAAAATTGCAAAAGGGAAGGGTTATAAAGCTGTATCATGGTTGAAATAGTATGCGAACGGTGAGCTGTAGCAAAGTGCAAAACGGATAATGAGCTACTTAGCAAGGAAGCAAAGTAATAATCGCTGCTGAAGTTTCGATCAGCTCAAAGAAAGATTGAAAATCAAACTAAAGTGAAATTTGAGAGAATGACACAAAGCGCTAAATTATTTGCAATTATATTTTTGTCGAGAAACCAGGTTTCAGAACATTCACTTTTAGCTAAAACAATTTAGTGCATTTGCAGTCGACAGCATACAGTGATTGCAAAGCCTATGCTTTGAATACGCATTCGAGGGGGAAGAGAACCATTCCGTTCTGAAACCGGTTGACTTTCTCACCTGACCTTTGGAGCATGACTTATTGTGTCATAGTTACACTCAACCAAATCAGTTTAGATATCTGCCATGTATGCGCAACTATATTTGCGAAGAAGCTCCTAGTGGGCTGCTAGTAATAATACCAGCTTCATACGTCTGTTCGACAAACCGGGTCAGATATTTATGTAGTTGTGTTTGATCTTTGAATCTGAGATGCTAAATTTCTTTGCCATGCCTTTCTAGACTCAATGTACGCGGATTCTATGCCGCAATATCCTTCAGCGACTAGAGGCTCAAGAAGCTACCCTTCTTCCCTGATGAGATCTAGTCATCTTGATTCATTCCACTATTGCCCACACTACCATGTCCTCTACGAGCCTAGAATGATGCGCGTTGATGGACAGTCCCTCTTCCTGTACTCGCCCAGCATGATCTATAAGCATCCACTGCTATATATTCCTCTCTTTTCGAGTACGTCTACTTGTTCCTCCATACGGAATCTTTAACTATAAGAACCCTACAGTCAAAAAGTTTGAAGTTTCGCCTTTCGAGTCTTCGGCAATAAGTACAAGCCCGAGTTCAATATGTGTTTATTTCGTAACGGCAGACGACCTCTAAGTCTTTCTTACCAATTTACTTTTCTGATTGGGTTGAATCTGTAAATCATTATAATGCCCTATGAGATAATACCAGTGCTTCTCGTTACCTGTTAACATTAATGGGAATGCAAGCGAATATTGAGCACACCGGCTCTAAATATTCAACCATGGATTTTCGCACTATAAATGGCTTCCGTCGAAGATTCCCAAGATGTTGTGCATTCTTCTATGAATCATCATGAGAATGGTGTAAATGCCATGCTGGCCAGTGTATTAAAAATGAAGTATTATTTTAAAGAATGCATCGAGATTTACGCACGAGATTATAATTAGCTCTTTAGTAGCTAGTCGTTCAAATTATGGTTGACTAAATAATAGTCAGGAAATCTATAGTTAGAGAAAGCCCCATCTCCAAAATTGTTAGCATATTCTGTGCTTCAGAATTGGCTCGGATCAACACCATTCGCATTAACATGTGAAGGGCAAAATGAGGTTAAAAAGGTTAAACAGGTCGTGCGTCTATGAGACCATTAAGAAATGAATTACTGACTTTCCAGAATTTCAATCATGGCTTTAAATTATGTAATCGTCTGACCTTCACGCCGAGGCTTTGAAGGTTCAATGTATGAATCTTCAAGCACCAATTTAATTGTCTTAATTTATTGCACCATCTACAGTTTTTATTAACTTATTTTTTATAACCATCATAAAGTAAACAAACTGTTTATTTTTATTTTTTATTGAACAGCAAATATTATTTTGATATTTTTCAATTTTAAATATTACATTTTGATCTCACCCTTATGCGTCTGTTAAGGGACCAGCACTTAAAGGCTCAATCATGCATGCACTACTTGAGAATTGACCTTTTCTGCTAGACGTAGCAAAATTGACGGCGAAATAGGAACTATGGCAGGAAGATTTTAGTGAAATTGGGAAAAAACAGACGATACTTTCAATTCGAAACTTTGGACTGAAATATGCTATATAGCTCTTCTACCTATAATTCTAAAAATTTTGCCAACATCTTAACAACTAGGCTTTTAAAAAAATGGAGCAATACGAAGTGGTTTTTATATTTTGAATAACCCGAGATCTCACAGATTGTAAATTGGAGTGGTTATCGTGATTAAATGTGAAAATCATAAAAGCCGGTATCCAATAAACTGGATTGCTGGATTGAACATCATGATAATGTTCGGCGAGGGCGAACTATCGTCGAGGAGGCTGAACTGTTTGGTGACAGTGAGTTTTCGCTCAGGTTGGGCGCTGCTTCTGCGTGAACAAAAGATGCCAAACGATATTATTTTGACGTATGGACGGTGTCAATGACTAGTATCTCCGACTCAACAGAAACCTGTTAAGTGTGTTTAAACTTTTCTCGATTGATATAGACTTTGTTATTACAGGAAAAACTATTGGAGTTAATGAGAACCGTAACGAATATTTGTTGCTCAGCTTCGCTATTGAAACTGACGTATTGAGTCACTAAATATCCTATTTTAGCGAAAGCTCCTATTAGTGCAATGCAATCCCTACATTCTTTAACTGAATCATCTGCCCATACAAAAAACGCTTTGCAGTTGAAGTTTTTATTCCCGTCTGCTTTGTCATTTCGTGAAACAACGTCGCCGCTTTAATATGCTTTTGAGATCAAAATGTGTTTCAGCTGCACGGCCTAACCTCAGGTCTGGTTTTTAATTTGAATAAAGTTATTAACATGAGTACTGAAAGAGAGAAATCTTGATTATTCTAGTGAATATCTTTTTATAGAGATTGTCTTTCAAACTCATATGGTCAAGCCTAAATATATTTGTAAAAACAATTTTATATAATATGGTTTCAGGACAATTCAGTTAGGCGAGTACAGAAACAGAAATCGCCTAAATACAAAGCCAGCCTTAAATATCTCGTTTCTTAGTACCTTCGTCTTCGGCGAGCGTATACATTTCAGCCTGCTGAACTGAAAATGCATTTTATTTTTATACATCTTTTTGATGAAGTCACGATGTTTGGATTTTAATGCTGGTCTTTCATTTGGGAAGCGAGAGTGATTACTTGTATGTATCTTTCAGTCCACCTTAATTTTACAGGAAAATTTCGTTCGGTTATGCCTTTAAGGCGACAATTCATCAAGTGTATCTGAATCTAGTCATTCATTGAAAATGTGAATGTTTGCTTGAATTTCACATTATCTGACATGCTTCAGCACTTAGGCGTCATTGTATGTAAGCTAAAACCTACCTTCTCGTTATTCTCATTCCAGCGAATGCCAAGTGAAAAGTACTTATAGCTGAAATGTTAAAGAAACTATATTTCTAGAAGTCAATCTAACACCTATACCCTGTTGGTATTCTCAGAGGACTCGGAAAATGTACCTCTTCCCAATAAACCAAATTATATGGTAATTTCAAGAATACTGCAAATATTTTGCCTTTCAACAACGAAAGTCGACTTCTTTTCTTTGTCATCTTTAACTGCTCGAAAAAATACTGGGCGAAAACTTGCTTATGTTGAGTGGCACAAAAGGAAGATCTCTTAACTCTTGGCAAAAAAATACAAGTGTCAACTTCTCTTCTCTTCCATGCTGATTTAGAATTTCGATTTCGTTTGCTGTTTGGTTATTATATTGTGGATAAGTAAAACAACAGCTCAATTTTAGAGTTGCAGATGACATTCTAGGGTAAAACGATTGTTCATAGTGATAATTTCAAAAAAATATATGCTATTTACACTCCAACGTCTAAATCGGATGTGTGCAGCTTGTAATGTCAGTTGTAGCCTTGGTTTCATTGAAAAACGAGGTGCTGTGCATTATTCAATCAACCTGAAAGTACTACGGACTGAGAAGCAATAAAGTTTTAAAGCTTAGAGTTCTTACATGATGTATCACTCTGCAAACCAGACGAAACCCGAAAACATCAATTTTACTTAATCTTTAAGGCACTTGTAAAAGCTCTTTATACCCTAGACCAGAAGTAGAATTTCGATTTCATTTAATCTCTAGGTGAAATAATAAGATCGGTTGTGCCAAAAAAAATCTAAAACAAAATCAAATGCAGCTTTTCATTTCAACGGTAGGAAAAATGGCTTTTTTGTTCAATCCGATTTTTATTTCAACTACCTTGGGTTATATCGCCCCTCAAAAAGCGTTTCGACATCGAGGCGCTGATTCCAATGCAGAAGCTTAAAAATCTAAAGAGGCTCTGCGACTTACAACAGCATGAACCTGGATGGCGTTACCAGATGTAATTTAATCGCTTATTTTCACCAAAAAAATTGACGTCTGTACGAACCATCCAGCCAACATGTTACGTGGAAATGATCGCAGATATATTTGACAGCGATCGGCCTGTAGTTAAATTCAAGCTTTGCTTAACAGCCACCTTTAAATAAAATAAGGATGTACGTTAAAATTAAGGCCGCATTCCCAACATAAAACTATTTACATTTTCTCTTACGAGATTTCATTTGCATGTCCCCATGATGTGAGCCTCCTTACTGCTCAAGCCAAACACTAAATTAAATTTATGGTCCGCTATTTCGGATCAGCACCGCCTTTCCACCTTCTAAATTGTATTTTAGTTGAAGGGGGTGGTTTATGAGTCCCAACCAGTCTTGAAATTGACACATTACTTTTCGGTGAAAGCGATGAAAAATAGCACTCACGCGTCACAAACTGTAGACATCGGTCTTCGGAGGAAAGGCCAGCTTAGAGGCCCTTGATCAAAGCTGCAAAAAGATTCACATTCTGCATCGATGATAACATCAAGAAGGACATTTGAAAAAGGAAAAATTGAGAGAGGAACATTCGTAGGTGGTCATGAATGATGAACTCATTCAAAGTCAAGATGTTTAATTATGTAGTCCTGAACCAATTCAGATCAATTTTCTTCTTGATGTAGTTCCCTTCTAACCAAAAAAAGTGTAGGGAAATACGCTCGTCAGGAATGCGAATTAAAATGCGGATGTTCGAGCAAGCAAAATAAACCCTTCAAAACTGCTCTGTTAAAATCTCTGCCTTTCAGCACTTTATTTTTCTTTGTAAGTAGAGTCCCAGAGAATCTTAGCCCTAGTCTTACAGTCTTACCGATTCCTTTATAGTTAAAAATAAACAAGGACACTGTAAATACTGAAGAAGCATCGTTAGTTTTTAAAGATCTAACTGGCTGATCACCTATCAGATTTTGCAGAAACAATATCTAATCTAAAATCTAGTGATTCATAGTCTTTAAAAGCGAAAGATAGCTCCCAACTCAAGTATTCACGCTGTGATCGAAGCGTTAGTGACTTTGTGCAACAGAAGAATAAGCTCACATTTTGTGTTTGCTATCAACCTACGCACCTAGAAGTCCAGTAGCTTCTAACCATATCTACTGAGTCGTGGCTTTGCTCGAAGAAAACCCATGAGAACTGGATAAAATTCAAATATTTTAATTAGAGTGAATTAATTAAATCACAACAAAAATTTGGTTGAAAACTACCATTTCTTTATAGGTTTTGTTCTACTGGCCCATATTTTTGAAGTTCAACGGCATTCTAGGGTAAATAGCAAACTGGTTACTCAACTGTCTACAACAGGAATGCCAGCTGAGATGTTTTCCATCAAATTATATCAAAGATTCTGTTAAAACTAGTCTTGAGAATGGGTGTTAGTTACGAAGGAGCTGCAGTTAGTTGACTACAAGAGAGTTGAGTAGGTGTCCCAAATAAAAAAATTCAACTCTGAACCATTCATGGGAAATCAAAAGCACCACTTCAAGAAATTATCAACGCTTAGGTAAAACAGTAGGCCTTGCTTTATAAAATAGCACTAAATTTAGCAAATTTAAGCTCTATGGTCAGTTCTCATTTGCTATGGGCAGAGGGATAGGAAAGTAGAATATGCAACTAGTGAGTATATTTTTGAGGGTCGAGAACTATTGTTATAAGATAAAAATGAGTAAAAGAGCACAAGGCCGCCTTCCCTTGAGCAAACTAAACAGTGATTTTAAATATAAATAAACTCAAGCTCCTAAAGATATGAAAGAGCAGTTAGAGAAGCGTCTACCATTTAACAATATCTTAACTAGAAAACATTCATTTCACTGATAGCAACAATATCACATTATGATTGCACTTATAGAAAGGGTTCAGCACCAAAAACCTATGTGGGAGTCAAATGTTAGGAGAACATAGTAAGCCATGGATCCCATCCAATGATTCATTTGATGAATACCCTCCTTGTTTGGTGACCTCTGGAACCTCCGGATGTCCCTGAAGAAATTTAGCTGTTGAGTTAGTACTTTTCAACCACGCCATTCTCCAGCAACGAATATCGGATCTAATTCCATCATGGCAAGGGGTTCTCTTCTCACTGGCCTGTTAGGCAGCAGAAGTAGGTACATACTCGATTTTGAACCAGCCGTTTCCTTTCATGATAAATTTAAATAGAAACACGGGTTAAAATCCGATCCGAGGTATTGCTTGTCAATAAAATCTTTTTTTCTAAAGAGATGATGAATGCTCTACATGTAAAGTGAAATCGGGCCCAAAAGAATTGTGGAATGAATCAAATTATACAAAATATTTTACATCAAGTGATGAGAGCATCATTTGATTGCTCCTCTTCTCTAACTTTTCAATTTAGAGGCTACATTTCAAACTGAATGGGATTTTTACTTTCTCTCTTAACGACTGCGCCTTTGGAATCGGTATTTTTATTTTAGTTTTCCATAAAATGCGGTACTTTAAATCTTATTTTCGAAACCCAAAACCCCGACTTTCACACTTTCGCGACTAATGTGAAACCTATTCACTCAAATTACATCCATAAAGTTGTGATTCCTGGCTTCAGATTAAGTACAAGTAGGGGGCATTTGAAACTTGTTCATAATGATCTCGTTTCAGGTTTTCACTTTGACCGTTCAATGAGTTGATTATCGCCACTCGTAACGTTGGGACCCTCTTCCACTAACTTCGTTTCGAAATAGGGTAATGACAGTGCAATTGTCTCCCTGTAAAAGCCGACGCGCTTTGTCACCATCGATATCAAGCATACTTTGCCCATTAGACTATATCACCAGTCTGATCTTAACGCTAGGGTTCTACCAAATCAAATAGAAAATGAAGAGTGTGTTTTAAAAGCAAGGAAACTAGAACTGAGCAATAGGCTGCTAGAGTGCATATCACGAAGAGTAAAGAGGAACAATAAAGTGTGTTTGTGTGATTAAATTTACTTAAAAAACATTTTCTGCCCTGATTTTAACCGTTCGTTTCAAAACAGGTAGCGAAAGAGACCATCACTGCTTTGTTTACAACATTTAATTACCTAAATGTGCATCAAATTCAAAATTGACTCTCAAGAAGTGTTGAGCTATACTGTCTACCTAGACAGTGTGCTCTAAGCTCTGATTTGGAAATCCACTGACTAGTTCATTTGTCAAGCTCTTCACACAGCAAAAGCGATGACCCTCTTCAAGTGATCATTATTTATTAAAAGGATTACATTTACTGGTAGCGCACAGGGATGGTAACAATGCCCGTGGATAGAAAAAAATCAGAAAAGAATCATTCATAAGAACACAGTCTCATTTGGTGCATATTTCCCTGGACTTGATACAGCCAGAGCTTCTCTTGCGACACTTAGCCATCTCAGTGTCGTGCCAAGAACCAACGGATTTGTCCACTTCAAACTCTGATTACGTGGATTATCACCCTTTAACTCCATAATAGGGAAACATATCATTTGGGATTGACAAATCAAAGTTAATTAGGCCTTATTGAGAGACTTGGTGAGAACGGTTAGCTAATTCTAATTTTATCCAGAGTTCTCATTATTTTTCAATCTTCATCACAGGTTCAAACGGATCAGCCACCTCTCGATAAATTAAAGAGAAATGACAAAGGAGGTTAACGTTTGAAGGGATGCTGGACATGAGTACGAAGAGCTTAACTGTGTTTCAAAAGATCCTCGAATAAGAACTTGAAATCGAGCACCGTGGAGAGAAGCTTGTTCTGGTGGGAAGCCCTAAACGAATCTGCATACATACATCAAAAAAGCCACTGCAAAGGAGTAAAGTGATGATTTGAGATTAGATTTTTCATGAAGGACCTTTCGTGAATTCCATTTACCATGAAGACACTGGATGGTTGTGATAACATGATCAGTAGGCGAGATCCTTAAGTGTGAAAAACTGGCCTTACAGTTAGGTCTCAAATACCCTCAGTCTTAAATAAATGCAGTTTCGACTTTGCAAGTATATGAGTGAATCTTTGGATCTACGCTTCAACTAATTTTTCGAATCACAAAAGTTTAAAATGAAGCTGAAATTGAGAGGAAATAAGCGATTAGTAAAATGGGAAAAGGCCTTATGGCGGCTAACTTTGCTCTTCCTCAATTTATCTGGCGAGCGAAGGGCGAAAACAATTTCAAATTTATTTCCTTTGTACTTTCCACGTTCAGCCTTAATGATAATTATACTTGCGGATCGCGAGTTAGTTCAAAATTGAATTCAATCAATAGTTTAGTTAAAATCATTGAATAACAAAGTGTAATTGCTTTGGATCTCAGTGATTCTACCCAGTTACTATTGTCATAGGAGTATGATTCCTTAAAAAAGGGAGCTACCTGAAATCTAACGTAGTGCAAAATAGGCGCCTCACAATAGCGAAAAGGTTCTGGGTTCAATAGTTTGAGGAAGAAATAGCACGAATTGTTGTATTTTCGACTGAACCAACCACTCAGTCGCCGATCACAATGAGTGCCCTTAGGGGCGTATCTGGCTTTTCTTCCCTTCTGCGTGTACCTTTCGGGGTAGACTTCCTACGGCATGACTAAAACTTCTCAATTATTTATAAACCTAGTTCATGTTCTGAAATACTATATGAGCCACCACGGATGCAATCATTGCAATACAACAACGAGTCAAGAAACTTGATATTCATCTAATAACCAACTTCCAAGCTTATTCCTTTACTCGCAATTCAAGTACTGGTTTTTTTCATTTTAACCAACAGATGAGAGGTAGAAATAGCATCAAAAATAAAATGTTTGCCTAACAAATTAAACCAAAAATGTTATTTTGAATTCTGCCTGCCCAGATAATGGTTTTGGTGGATTAATTTTTCGCATTCAAGGGATTAGTGCCATAGAGTGACAGTATGGTTGGCATCTAACCAGAACATGAAGTGTGTGATTTTGTCATTCTAATATTAAGACTGAAAAAAATTTCTTTTATTAGGTCAAAAGTCTTTTACCAGGTCAAACCTAAATTTTCGACAACATTTCGATTCCAATATAAATAGCCTTGAACTTGTAGCCACTGGCCGCATCCTGTTGATCCCGAAACAAAATTATATTGTCCAGTCAAAACAATTTCATTGCGTTTAACTGATATTTCAAGAAGAATGAACATTAACATTTTGTAATGTACATTAATGTATTCAGTGTATTTTCCCATGAATAGGCAAAATAAACAACGCTTCATCTTCTAAGGAAGATGAGTATGATGTTCTAAAAACCTTTTGCGATATTGCATGAAAAGATCATCACATGCTTCGAACTCTTGACGAGGTGCAAAAAAGGGTTCTAATATTTCCATTAATAGAATCAAGTTGGACGTGTGAATGCATGGAAATGACCTCCTAAAACGTGAACATACCTCTTTAAGGTGATAGTTCAGCAGATCAGCATAGTTGCTGAGGTCGCAATAAGGTGAGATTAAGGTTCAAATTACTGGTATTCAGATCGACTTACTCATTTTCTTATAAAGAAGCTTTTACAGGCGCACTTCAATGGAGACATGAGCTTACCTTTGAATTTCAGTTACAAATTCAGCCTTATCACAAGGTCTGAAGCTAATAAAATACGAAGTGTGGAGACGTTCAACTAAAGAATTAATTCGGGAGAACAAAAAATTAGTTTGATTCACACCTCTCGCACAGCTTTACCCTTGCAGTCCATGGGCCCATCTGCCCAGCCTGAACCTTAGCTTCGAACATTCAATTTGTCCTAACTCAACTTCTGTATCAGTTTTTCTTTGCATCTTAAACCTCTACTCAACTTGAGGGTCCAGTAATCATTTGACTTAAAGCTTCACTCCTCTATATCAAGCACTAGGCGATCGACGTTTGACTAATTATCTGTGTGGCTAAACAAGCCTGGACTACAACTGCTACAAAGATTAAGTTTTGAAGGCGCTTTTCGAAACCTTTGATACTCTAAGGTGTCACGAAGAAATGAACCGAAGTTAACCAGAAACTTGGCCTAAGTCTCCCTCAAAAAATGACGTCATTTAAAAATGCACTGAAACTTTACAAACTTGCCACCTGATTTATCTTTCATCTATCTGCCTCCATCGTAAGAATGTCATAACGGCGCATGTGTACTGTCTACGGAGGACGAGTGTGTTTTTACATAACATCACGGTTCAATAAGCCGATTATTTAAGGAAACAGAGAGCCTAAGCAGACTTGGCCAGTAATTGTTATTGAAACCAACCCATAGCGAGTTCACTGAATGAATAGTAATAGCCATATCTGTTCGCTGACTTTTCGGGGAAATCATCTTTATTTATTACATCTTAGAATTTAATTTCTACAAGAGTATTTTTCAGTAAAATAGTAGAACTAGGACGCGCCTGATTTCAAGGTTTTTCAGTTCATTTTTAACCCCAAACCCTCGTGGAATTTCATATGGAAATTCCATTTATTGAATAGATTCCTAATTCATAGCAATAGAATAACAATTTCTAGCATGATCTCAGCCAAGAAGACCAGAGGATTGCATCATTTTTAGGTTTTTATTCAACTTGAAACTTATTTTTGTAATGATATAATGAACTTAATCTTGAAGACCCGACCTTGTGACCAAGAATGTCTATCTAAGCTTCATAGTATTTATACAAGATTTAGCAAGATAAATGCCCTGTAAACTTAAAGGTGGACACTACGAATAAAGATCTATAAGATAAGAAGTGGCCAAATGTCAAACGAAGAAGAACTCTCCATCGAACTCAACCTGACATGGTCGTACTGTATAAAATTTTTCCAGTAGCATCTGGCTTTTGATAGCACGTTTGGTTGACACGTAATAAACGGTTTGATTAGGGCAGCACCTTAGTTTTCTTTAAGTATTTTGCACTTTGTTTATAACAACGGGAATTGAATGTTGTACCATAACTCAATCGTTCTGCACAAGAATGATTAAAACTGCCTGACAACAACAAGACTGATACAGAAAGTCTTCACTTGACAGAACAAATTTCTTTCAAATGACATAAAAAGTTGAAGTTAGGTTTATTTGTGTTATCAGTTAACTTACACCAATACCATTTGATTCAACAGAACTTAATGCAAAACGATTTTGAATGTGATTACCATGTAAAATGACAATGTGTTTAGTAAATTAACTCAAAATATGAGAAATCCTTCAAAATTCTTAGGCATATCTACGAAAGCTACGCGTTGTTTAGCTGGTGAAAATTGCAGGAAAGCGAAACTTGTAGACGCGCAGTGGGGTTAGTATCTTTAAAGAACAGCTATAACTAGCCGCTCATCCCAATTCAGCCTTTTGACAAAGACGCCTAGGATAACTTACCATTTAAATACCATTAAATTATATCAAGCCAGCAGAAGTACAACTTTCTACAGCCTGATAAACGATTTTATGATTTCAAACTGGACTGTGGAAACACTTGCATGTAGCAATGAATGGAATCACCGCTAGAAGGTTGAAAAGACTTCTAGAAGAAGTATGAAAGTTGTCTGCCTACAACAGGGTTGAGGATAGACGAAATGCCATTATGAAGTTGAACTGCTACCTGTACGATGAAACCATGCCAGAGAAGTGACCAGAGGACCGAAGATGTCGATAACCGCTTTTACTGTCTTCTGCGTTAACAGTTGTTTGCTACTTGTTGTACTTCTGTTGTACTCCCAATAAGTCCTTGGGACTCACCCTAATAAGCGGAAGTTAAATGAAAAACATTTCACAAATTGATATTTCAATGAAACTGGACATCGAACCTATCACTTTCCCCGTGCAGACGTATAAGTTTGATTGGCGAGGAAAATTCAATGTGGGTCAGGAAACTCAATGAAATCTGACGCTGTTTTTTCCTAGTTTTTATTTAGTCTTCGACCGTCCGCAGCAAAGAAAGAGTTTTAAGCTCATTTAAAGCTGCCAGTGGACCCCGCAACAGCGTTTCAAATCGAATTATCATGCTTTCTTTGACCTCTTTGAAGGGTTATTTTATGCAATCGCTGATCCGATAATTTTAAGACCTCTGATCTCTCACAAACAGGTTGCGGAATTCTTATGCAAAATAATAAAATATCAACATTTTTTTTACATTTTGAGACAGCCTAAATTGCAATTTTTCGAACAGTAGAGGTTTACTTAATTTCTAGACAATTGCAAACGTCTTTGCATGGTAAAATCAAACGGAAAGGAGGCTAAAAAATCAAATTGTTTTGGCGATGAGCTTTAACTTGAAGTTTTTTTTTATATTAATTTTGGTTCCCCCTACGATCAACGAGTATGATAATAAACTAAGTAAGGAAAATAATTTTCGCCTAGCGATTTTGCCTGAACTCAAATTTCAAGGTCACAATTTTATTTTTTTAGTTTTTTGGCTTGTTTAAACTTTTTTCTCATCTAAAACGGTTGTTACCACTGAAAATGCAGTTGGCATCGAAATTTGAAAGCCATGTGGCCATAATAAGGTGATGGAGTGTCCCCGTCATTCCATGTCTCAGTTAATCCGCTGTTTTTCATCAGCAGTGTATTGCAGCATTTGACATACCAAGATGGATCAACATTAAATACGGGTTCTAACGGTGATGATCTATCAGTTAAGGAAATCCCTCACGACAAAATAAAATAAAGAGAAATACTTGAGAGTTGACCATCTGATTACTTCGATAAAATGATGCATGCGGAACTGTAAGAGTCTATGAAGGGGTCTTTAGGAGGAACCTTCTTGAACTTTTAGCTTTTTAAAATGCCATTTTTTGACCCTATTGAAGGGCCAGTGCAGTAGAGATGTGAAGTCTTTTAACAAAGTGCATGTAAGCAAGTGAACATTAAAGAAGTAAGTATCTGTGGTAGGACTTTAATTAAGACAATTCCTTTAACATCAGTTGGAATGCAGTTTCAAGGACTGAAACAGTCTAGGTTCATGAAAATAGTGCTCTTCCGTAAAACAGAAAAATTTTTTTGAAAGAGAATCAAGAAACTTTAAGCCTAAACTTTTTGAAAAAAAGTGGAAAAAAAGCATGAAAAAAGTATCTTATCGTATGGAATGCACAGTGTGCGAATGCAGCCTTATTCGGGTTTATCCAGAACTTTAGTGGAAAGAAAACATCGGAAAACCTGCCTTTAAATAAAGTTAATAGAAAAATGAGAGAAAAAAAAACTAGTATTTGATCATCTACCGCAGTCTTCTTATCCGTCCAAATGATATTTTCTCGATTTGAACCTTAACAGTGTCTTTCAAAATGACATTGCTTAACCTTGTACATGCTACTATTCCTCTGTCTTGTTAACCAACTGCTGGGCTTCTAGTTCCTTTGTGGCGCAGCACCAAGACTTGACGCATAGGCATTTCGGTGCCTAGGTGTAGAAAAAATAAATCTTGACGTCATAAATGTTAACAAAGCCAGCCATTGACAAGATCCCAGGCGGTGGAGGTAAACGCCCTTCCAATCCATTGAGTTATGAATCAAGTTTTCAGCATGCCGAGTAAAATATTAGAAAATACTGATTCCCATGACTTTCAAAGTGTCGATCCCCATTTGCAGACAAGTTCAGATTAAGTTAAAATTCATTAACAAAGAACACGTTCCTTACTTCAGACGTAACAACCTATTCTTATAGAAATCCAAAATGCTTTCACACTAGCTTCGAGGACGTCAGTGTCCTAATGAGAGGCGAAATTGTTTACTTGCTCACTCACCTCAAATCGCAAAAAACACAAAAAAAGCTACATTTTGACTTGAAATTTGGCGTAATGTTGAGCTACTTATGAAGGAACTTCAAAATCCTATCTGTTAAGTGTTGAGGAAATGGAATTAGTTTTACCTTACATCTTTATTATTTTTCTCATTTTCATAGATGACTGATGATTCTCCATAATGAAGAATCAACCCAAAAATGTGGCATTGAAAAGAATTAACGCTGTGAGGTTTTAAGCCCAGTTTAAGCTGCCACTGATATGATGATTAGTAGCTTTGTCCGATTCGTTTTTGAAAGAAAATGATTTTTCCAATTTAGTTTTAAACTAATGCAGACTAAACGCTTTTAGAGTGAACTCAACCTACTATCATCCATTCATATGTATTCCAGATCAAATGGAATAATCACGTGTTTTCGACTGTAATAAATCCATCAGAAACGCCTGTTTTGACTACTTACGCTCCTTCCAATCTCTGAAATAATAAGTTTGCAGTTTTTCTCCACAGTAAATAAGAGCAGTAAGCTGCGTTCCTGAGCTTAAATTTTTGGCTGTGTTCATTGTAAATTGGAATATTGCCGTGAAAATAATCTCGAATTCGAAACTCTTACCATCGTTAAAACCGAGAAAACTTGATTTTCTATATTTTGGAAAATATAGGCCTTCTTCTTTAACCCATTTATGATGGGTGCCTAGATCAATTTTTTCAAAAGATCCCGGAAGTGAAAAAGCCAGTGCCAATTTGCATTTGTTTATCTCCTCACTGGCTATCATTGGTCTTCAGATCAATCTTTTTTCGGTATACCGAATTTCTAAGTAGAATAGAAGACCCGCTTTAATGTTTTTCTATCTAGAATAACTTGAACCAGGATTTTATTGAAGGGTCAGCAGTGAAAATGAAAAATCCCTGCAATCAACTGATTCATTTACTTGAGAGCTTTTTGAACCTTTATTCAGGTAGGTTAGACTTTCGAGCCAACGCAACAGTGTCGAATCTTTGTTAGAAAGTACACACAACTTTGAATAAAGCGAAATAGCAGGTAAATTTAAGAAAAATTGTTAATGCCAAAACCCTCTTAACCACGGACTTTCTTATCTTAGCTATCAAGATGGCCATACTTAAATAATCCTATAATCTAGTTTCGTTGACAAAGAACCATATCAACTTGCAAATTAAAACCCACTGCTTCATGAATGCTAACAAACGGATTTAAAGTAAAAAGATAGAATTGTTCACAAAGGAATCACCACAATGCTTAATTAGTGGCGAGGATTAGTTCAAATATGGTTGAGCTACCAATTGTATTCAATTCTGAAATCACAGATTTCGATCATACACCTGGAGCAAGTCAAGGATTAGCTAATGTTTTTTTGCATTTTGAACTGGCTTCCCTATATGTGGCGCGAAAATAAATGCAAATGAAGAAATAACAGTAGTACCTATGCCTTCTCGTATTTTCGCATATTTAATTTTGCGTTTTCATCCAGTGGAAACTACTGAATGCACAGCAGCCATGATATATGCAAAAGTAGTTACATTGATAGAAAGAACTCAATGCAAAGTAACTGCCATATAGCTTAGACTGTGGTGGAATATATTCCAAATGGAGTTAGGTTTTTTAATGCGTTTAGTGTATGGACGTATTTAGTTAACGGGTTCACGTATAACTGATTTAGGATTAATTGGAAAGGCTTACTTTTCTGCAAATTAAACCCATTTTTCTGAGCTGAGTAAATGCAATATGGTCAGAAAAATCTGCCTCCTAATAGTTTTTCTTAATTCTTACCACTATTTTCAACTAGTTATGTACCCACCATTACACCTTTAATAAGGTTGATGCATGAATGTATAGCTATTAGGGTACATGTGAATGGTATCTCTTGGTGAAGAATATTTAGATTAAATAAATTTTCAATTAAAGGAAAATGTTTATGACAAAACCTAGATTATGGCAAAGGTTATTTTAAACCGGCTTGATTCACCATTAATAATTATGTAGTGTTCCGATAGACTTAACTGATGTGCCTCCATGTTAAAAACTAGAGCTACTCAGCATTTATCTATTAATATCTGATGCTGTTTTCAAGAATGTAGCGTGGAAGAGACGTATCTTTAGAAATGCAGCCAAACTGTGAACTACGCTTGCAAGCGTTTTAAGCTTGTCTTCGCTCTACATGTTTGGCAGTAGAAAAGAATGGCTCCTTGTAAAAGATTTAGGGGTCAGAAACTATTATGCCTGCAAAGATGGGTACGCATGTATTACCCATCAAAGACTTAGCTTTCAAAATGTATAAACTTCACCACAAAGAATTTAGAGGAGTTTTTTTAAAAAGTAGATGGGATAGTGAAGCTGAAAATGAGGCGATAAAGCATACTCGTTAGTGTCAAGGCTAAAATAATTGAATTCTTTGAATGGGCAGCTCTTTCCAGCATGATCTCAGATGTGTTCGGGCAGAAATTCTCATAAAAATTTCACATGTAAGCATCAACGAAGAGAGCTTTGCCTTCATGCGGCCAAGCAAGCGCTGCCTAGGTCTCAATCATGAACGTCTCTTCAACCACCTAGGTTTCAAAAAGAACTCGAAGAATATGTGTACGATTTCGTCGCTTAAATAAAGGCAAATCTTGGAAAGTTTCGTCAGTTACAGCTAATAAACAGGACCAAGACTATCTCGATCTCATCAACCAAAACAGCAAGCTTCGAAGGACACACGCAATGCCAGCAAAATATAAATTTTGGCCGTTTGTAAAAGTTTGCGGAAAGCAAGGAAACGGACTGGGATCTTAGACAAATTCAATGTCATCAGAATCCCGACAATCTCAGTGAATTTGAATGTCTTATTTCTATGAATTGGAGTGTTTATTATGATGCATTTTGGAGTGCCAGATTGTTTATTCTGAATAGCCCTTAGATAAGCTTGAACAGACCTCAAAGAAGTTCGAAAAGGTACATAATAAGGACAAATACAAGACCAAGTGCCATTTCAAAGCTTGTTTATCCATATTAAACAACGATACAAAAGCAAAAAAGAGCGTTTTTTGGATCTCTAAGAGAGAAAAAGCGATATTCATAATGGACTTCGAGAATGCAAACCCTGGAGTTCTCTCTGCTTCTCGCTTTCAAATAGCAATCCTGAAAGCTATTCACATCCTGTTTAATTTGTATTTAGACCCCTTCTAGCTTTCATGATCGCAATAAGCAATTAACCTAAACTAAGTTCATTCGGAATCTTGAATGACCTTCGGTTTGGGACAAAGTCGAGTGAGGAAGAAGATTTCAAATTAATTAATTTAAAATTAACTTGGCAGGTGAATGGAGCCAGTGAATTAAAAGGGCCAACTTAACCTCCGAAGGGTACCTTTATTTTGTATATTTCTTAAGAGTATGGCGCTGATATTTTGAGTCTACATTCAAGAATCCTACGAAGGAAAGCATAAACTGCTAAAATATTAATGTCCGCCTTAAGAGAGCATCGATGGAAAGATTCTGCACGTTAAATTAACGCCACATCTAACCCGTAGAGTTTGTTTATTTTAACACACCACGCAAGTATTTATTGCTGGATTAGTGAGGAATTTGAATATCATGCCATTTGGTAGTTGGTGATGAAGTCTGATAAGTAAACAAAGAGAAACTAGTTCGTTGATGGTGAAAATTGATCCAATTGGTTCAATTACTTTATTGTGAATGGACAAATGAAACAAAGAAAGGTAGAAGGGTGCCAGTTTTAGGGGCTCTATTTGTCACATGAGAAGTAATTTTTTGGTTCACTCCAATAATAAAGTAGTGGCCATTCGTTTTTCTTTAATCTTCATGCTTTCCAAATCACATGCTAATGATGAGTTTTATTAGCTAAAAAAAGGAATCGGTTCGTTAAATGAAAATTTTGTACTTCGTACACCACCATGAAATCAAATTCAAAGGGCTTGAAACGAAGTCAAACATTTTGCGAAAGCGGATTTAGCCAAAGTTTGCCATCCAATTTAGGTGATTCCTATAAAAGGTGATAAAGTCAGTCACTTTTATTAAGTTCTAGCATCGCTGATCTCATTCATCACCGTTTGATTCTAAATTTCTCTGGTTGATTTTCATGGCATTGAAAGAGACTTTGATGCCTAAACGCATGCCCTGCTGGTTCCGCTGATATTGCATGCATGAATTTTTCTCTAATTTTTACATCCTTTTACACAATTTATGGCTATTCTAGTTGAACTACAAAAGACTGAAGTAAAGATTCCCTCACAAGTATAGAAATTCATATTAGAATTATGCTAGTTACTATCATATGCAACCCTTAAGTCTCCAGAGTCAGGTCATGTGTCAGTCGGGCTATTCAGAACATTAAATTTGCTATTTTATGACGTTTTCCAAGGAGTCTTAATCATTGGATCAATGTAAAAGCCATTGGTTTCGACCAGTTTACTGATCACCATTTCGAATAAAAGTTACATGTCTTGTGCAAGATGATTGAAAGGCAACCTTCACACAGAATCGCAAAATGTAGCTTAAAGCACTTTAACAACCAGATAGCTCGGTTTCTTAGTAACCAAGCATTTAAATACTGTCCATACGCAAAAAAACATCCTCCTATTTCAAAGGTTGAATTGCAATATATCAACAAATAACGGTTGAAAATCTTCCCTTGGAGATAGTTGATGGTTAGAATTTCATGTGAAAAATTAGTTGAACTCTTTACAGGTAGTGTTTCAAGTTTACTTCGTGATCAGAGTGTTTCATAAATTTCTCAAGCACATACATTTCAAGCACAAATCCAAAACTTTGAACCAACAAGGGATATGGGATGCTCAGGGCTTTATTTTCGACAAATATTCCATCTTAGAAAGCGAGGGATTAAAAGTCCTGGAGAGAACTCAAACTGTGATTCTTGAAATTCCTGCTGCGATACGTAAAACAGGCATGAGAGCGTTTATCTCAATCTCTGAGAAAAATGTGGTTGAAATAACCTTTTGAAGAGATTTCCTTCAAATCTTTTTCCAACTGCCTTTTAGTTATTTATGGTCCATCCACAGTTTGTCACCGAACACCCTGCCATGAAGCTCAAGTCTAAGGAGTTAGTGAATAAATACCTTTTAGAAGCTCAGTAAGACTCTCTGATTGACAAGCAGGCTGCAGTTTAACCTCTAATGTGGTTAAATTTGGAGAAAAGGCTGAAATTCCACGTAACCTTGGGACAAACCATCAAACATTTTTATGATGGCTCGAATTTATATTAAGGGAAGAAGAAAGCTTTCAAGAATTCAGGGGAATATGAGAAACCTGCTGTCGATTGGAACGCTGGAGAAAAAATGTATCTCACTTTAGCTTTTGCCGAAAGATTGCAATTGAGCCATCACCCCCAGAGTGTGGGAGTGTTTTTCACAGCTTCAAATAAAGTCATTCAGAAACTATCAATTGCAAAAACTGTTACACCAGCACCAGTTTGAAGTTTTACATGTCCTCTTTGATCCCATTCAAACTGATTGTGGTAAAATAAAAAAATGTCGATTCAAAATGAAATTCATTTTAAATGTATTAACTAACAACGCTGCGGATGCTTTAGAAACACCAGGTAAGGTTTGAATCCTCATTTATGAAACCATGGGGCGGAATGCAAGTTGAAACACTAGACGAACGAGAAGCATGGACTCCTAAGACTCTCGATGTGACGACTGAAAGGCCATTTCATGATGTACGAAAACTTCGTTTGGTTAAAAAAGCATTTAGTAATACTAGTCAAAAAGTGGGTTAATCATTAAAAAGCACGATGCTAAAAATTTGGAAAAGGGATTCATTCTTACTTCAGTGCTTTTCAGGCACTTGCTAAAAATTTCATTTGTTGTACATTATTTAAAGTTACAATCACCTTGATTGCTATGTTGACCACCATAAAATGTACAAACACGAGTGCCCAAACGCAAGCCGCTCAGACGACATATCTAGGGCGAATTCATTCGGAGGGATTGTCATTTATTGTCTATTATTGCCTTCTAAAATTACTCAGAATGCAATTCAAAACTGACTTTGAAGAGGAACCAGCAAAAAGAATCCTCATTTTGGGTTCAACTTTGAAGGTCAGTTTCGTATTTGGCGTTCCTTATTTTAGAAAAAAATTCCATTTTAAGGAACTGAAAAGGATTAGTTGCAGCACTGCCGAGAGGCGCATTTTTGACAAATTTACTTTTAGATCCCTCCTAAATGAGTTATCACATTTGACTTTCATGTCCACTAAATAGTAAATACTTCAGATCCCAGAAGGTTTGTCCACATAAGATTTACTCTGAAACTTAAAAAAAAGACAATGACGTAGAAAGCACGTAATTTACACAGGTTTTACGATTTCTAAAAGGATTTTTGAAAAATTTCTCTGGCATCTTTGATATCATTCATTGCTAAGGCAGAAAGATCAAGTCTCACTGAAACTTTCGCATTTGGTGGCTTTCAGTACTTGAATAAGGGCTAATTTGGTAGGCTGAAGGTATTAAACTAAATTCTAATTGGGATGAAATAAGGAAAATAGTCAAAATTCGAGAAGTCACTTCTATATTAATTTAGTAGTCAGATTTAACTACTTGTTGATAATACTGATTTTGTTAGTCAACATTAGTTTTAGATCGTCTTGGTAGAAATCGGTTAATTTTGAAGATAGGAAAGTTGGAACTAAATTACTAATCATCCACTATGGCAGAACTGGAAATGAATTCTCTTGGCCTCCTATACCCTTTTTGAGTCTTCAGAACTTCAGAACATCGGACCTCTTTTCTACAATGAATTTTCCTATCACCATCAGTTGGACTGGTTTCAGCTAAGTGTCAAAGGCTGGTTAGAACATCTACTGACTCGAACTGCTAGAATATTGTGATATAATCGTAATTTTTATTAATTCCAATGGTTAAAATATTAAGAGATGAACATAAATACGTTGACAAGGACTGTAGGGTTGCCTGACACACGTAAGTCTGCCATTTGACACGAGGTAATGCAAAGTTGAAATACATGACCCATAATTAGAATGGAATGATTCTCATAGAATAAATTTTGTCTTAAACTAAAAATTTGCTGATTGGAAGGGGATATTAAGACCAATCCAATTGAGGCTTGCGCTGTTCACCTAGGAGGATCGCTACTAACTCTCAGGTGGATGCTGAAAGCTACAAGTCCGCACTTTGTACCAGGTGATATCTGTGCGAACTTCAAGCTCCAATTACTTTTGGTTGATGAAACTTAAGCTAAAACAAATGTATTTAAATGTTCTGAAACTAGGGATTTCGTAGCCAGTTTCAAATAAAAAGTTCAAAATTTTAGCGGAAGCAATAACAAACGATTTAGGCGCAATAATTTCAGGCCTCAAACGGACTAAAATTTCGTACAAATAGATTAAATGTGGGTAGTTTTCCGTTATTATACTTTTGCCTAAGAACAAAGCATGTCAAAATTCGTTGAAAAATATGCCTTCTGTCATCAATGCAAGTTGCTGGTCATGAAGACATAAAGCTTTGCTCCCAGTCATGAGGCGAAACTTCAAATTACTCCTTAAATTCTCAACGAATGTAGAAGGAATATGAGCCAAATGAATAAAGTCTTAGCTTTGCCACTGAACACATTTTGTAACTTTGAAATCGCCTGGATGGAAAGGTGTTAGTGGTTTACACTCAGGCCGTTTCCATAGAGTGACAAGATACACTTGCTTCGCATTGTTGATGCAAATATACATAAGGGCAAATGATCCTATTTGGAAATAGCGATGGGCATTTTTCTTTTAAATCACTAATTATTTGGAACAAACTATTTGGATCTGTAAATGCAATCTAATTTTAATAATTCTATTTAAAAATGCACTGCATAAGGGAGTACTTTAGAATGATTGCAATCTGAAATAAAAGATGCAAAAGTATTAGCATTAACTAACGACCATAGAACCATGCATTTAAAAGGTTTCATTTTTAATTTAACCCAAAACCAATTTGCCCCGATGGTCATTCGCGGCCTCTAGTGCAGGTTATATACGACCAATGAAATAGTCGATTTCATGTCGATTCAAGGTCAAAGTTAAATTAGAATCCATTTTAATTCTTGTTGCTTTTCCTCTCTCTTTCATTAAACCAAACAGAAAAAACTTTGGAGGAGAGTAGGTTTTCTTGGTCCATTTTCAATTCTGCATAGCAAATCATTTTTATTATTAACCGTATTATTAAAAAAGATGATCAGATGCACTCAAATCTAAGCCCAACGACTCTCTTGCGAAATTCGATCAGAAGTAAAGGGAATCGCGAGCTGAAATTTTTTTCGAATTAATCCAAGCTGATGTGAGGGAATTCGGCTAGGATAGTCAGCATATAACACAGTAACTAAAAATGATTCCATTTTTTTTGCATAAAACTTTATTGTTAGTACAGGTTGCAAATATCGTGAGACCTGGGTGACATTGAGCGCAAATAAATTACCTTCTTTAGATTTAACTAAAACAAGTGTGAAAAGTTAAATACGTTAAAAACAAATTTTTGAATTAGAAAATTTCCACTTACTAACACGGATCGAAATTAGCAACATTTATGCTTTTCAAAATAATTAATCTGACTTCATTTTCTTAACCAAATGTGGAATTTATAAATATCTCTGAGGAGTTTTAATGGTCCTATCCATGAAATTAAGATGGATTCAAATTTCAATTAAAAAAAAGATTAATGAACATCCTCTAGAGACAAAAAGATTTCCATCCGCGGTGTCCATGATCGATAGATATCAGTCGACAGCATCCATCAAATAAATTGGCTTCTCCCTTTCAGTTGGCAGGCGATTAGAAGTGGTTTGCCTCAAACTTGTACCTAACCGCCACTTTTAATTTGTTCAAAAAAATTTCAAATCCGATCTCTAAACGAATTTTCGCGCTATTCTGAGTGGAAGTCAAAATGGCTGGATTTAAATAATTCAAGAATTCAACATCGTTAATGACGAAGTTTGTAAGTATGATTTACCGCAGTGCTCAATAGTTAAATTTAGATTAATTGCTTGGAATTTTAAATCGGATGTTCTTATTTTGTTCATTAGCTGAGTGTTTACGAAAATGAATCTTTTATAACTGCCTTGAGAAACGGGCTTTATACTAACGATGCTTGAGAACTCATCGTAAAGCGGAAGCTTTGGAATGGCTAGAGCTAATTTACTTATGATGAATAGTTGTACCGGTCAAATTTATAAGTTAGGTCCTAGATGAATTCAAAACATCGTGAGTCAAGGCCCCCAAATATCCTACTTGATGGTACTAAATGGAACATTTATTTTGTTGATTACAGGACTATATGAAAACTTGACTCAACTCAAGTTAGGACAAAAACGATGCTCTTTAAAAAAGAGAATAAATATTAACTCTGATTAGATTGAGTCAAAAGGAGGCATTGCAAGGGAATGCCAAGAAGGAGCTTTAAGTCTTGTTTACTATATGAATCAAGGAACTCTAACTCGATCCTTATTTCATTGGCTAGATGCAAAACTTGAGCAGGCAGCCACTCATACCCTTAATAGAAAGCTAAGGCGAACCATGAGCAAAAAATAGTTCGTTCCTTTTAAGTCTGCCTAGATGAACCACTAATCGGCACCCAGAAATCGCTTTGTTAATGTCTATTTGTCTGTGCTACCCTTATGGAAAAGTTTACTAAAATTTGATTTACGCTGACTGAAAGCGAAGTAAACCCATATCTCTTAATCCTTTGATATTTTTCTCTCCAGCTAAATGATCTTTCACATCAGCTTCCGCCTACCCGATGAGAATTCAGATTGATGATTTTCTTTGTTCTAGTCTTCTCTATACCTGGAGACTCTACATCAACCATCCAACTGTTCTTTAGATGCTATAATATTGGACAAATCTCTTGAAATTCAATTGTTATCACCCACCTAGAAAAGTATCTTTCTGCAATAGTGACTTCAACAAGTTTACTTTTTATGGACCAATAAAAACAATACCGACTTCAGGCATCATTTCGGTGACAAGTAGCGATGGCCACAACTTGTTGGTTTGGTATAAATGTTTCATTTAATGACACATGTCCTAATTTTAGAGCAATTGACAAAAAGCATATCTACAACTAAAATGGTGTCAAGGTTGAAGTTTTGTCGATTTTCTGCTGGAAGGTTGAAGGCTTAAGTACAAGGAAATTCGCTGGCCTATGACAGTCAGTAGTCATTCATTCTATTCAACTTAAAAGCTACTTTGAGATTCTTTTGACCGTAAGAAGTAGGTGTTGAAACAAACTCTTTAGCCTCAAACTCCCATTAAATTCATTTGACTCGCACATTCCATTTAAATATCATTTTATAGATGTTAACATCTGATAAAAGTGTTAGTAATTACCTAGTATTTTATGTTTCTGCTCCTAAACATAAAATATTTAAATATTATATTTTAGCTAATCTGATCTTAGAAATAAAACAGAACAAAAGATCTGATATGGAAAAAAATAAATAAATCTGATTACTTGGCTGCACAAATATGTCCAATACAGATTGTATGTCAAGAGTATTCGAAGTAGGTTAAGCTCAGCAGAAACGTTTTATAATCAAGTAGTAACTTTCGTCGCATTATTGGCCCCATAACTGGGGTCTTCGAAATAGATGCAGTCAAGTATCGTTTCCAATGGCCGAAATAATCAACTACCTGCTTCGAGCATAATCTTGATTTTCCACAAGGACGAAGGATTGTACCTTCCGGCAATAGGTGATGGATCAATGGAATTGTTGGGTGGAACCTACTTATTACCCAAAGTCATTAATTAGCTTTTAGTGCTAATAAAAATAGAAAATGCGGTTTACCACCTATTTACGTCTTTTAGCTTAAAGGTCTAAGCCTTCGCGATAAATAGAAAAGAGCTATTAGCTAAAAAAACTTGATTTAACCAATCCAGTGACAATTTTGGTGATCGGTATAACCATTGAAAGAACACTGGCGCTTCAATTCATGAGCTGAGGAGAAAGTGCATTTCGAAAGAGCGTTGAAGAAGGTAACAAGAGGTAATCGCGTGAAAGAGAACCATTGAATTAGCTGTTGAAAGTGGATGAGACATTACATCAACCCAGCGTGCGAGTCGGGGAGCAGATCTTCAAATGATGAATTTTTTTCTAAAAGCTGGTTTTGAGGGCAAGTCTCAAGGACTTATTGGAGGTACAACAAAATTACAAATAACCTTCTACAACAAATAGCTCACTAAGCTAACGCCCAGAAATTTCTACAAGCAAACTCATCTACCTAATCCACGGAGGATGCATCACTTCACTTAATCATTTGTGAATTGATAGATCAAAAAATGTCCGTAGCAATAATTTGGCCGCCTTCCATGACATCAAACTGGTGAGTAGGAGTAACTAGCCAGAGAAATTTTCAACGAAAAGTTGTTCATACCACGATTATACTAAAATACATAGGCATTTACCTTTGAAAATGCTCATAATGAATAAGGCTTGTCTGAAGTCTGCATTGACGGTAAACCACCGAAATGGATGCCCAACTTGTTAAATTTCTGACTGATATGCATGTTGGGCCCCAACTCGCAGCTTTAACGGAATTGGAACCATTTATGTGCTGAAAGTTAACATCAAATGCTATCACTTATTTTTTCACTTAAAGTTTATATCCAAGTACCTTTTTTTCCGTTAATTTCTATTTTTCGTCTTATCTCGTTTACCAAAAACTCACTTAGAATGCGCTTCACAAGGCCTTATAGTTAACAATTAATATATTCCTGTATCATATCTCTAATAGCAATTATTATTTCAAGTAGCTTCAAAAATTGCATAATCATTTGCTTCAAAATGAAATTAAATGAAATAAAATAAAGTAGTCCACAACCTTACTATCTAACCATGACAAAAACCCAACAGAAAAGGGGATTCAGTGAACAAGAAGGTTCAGTACAACTGATGAATCGATGAATGCACTTCTGGGTTCTCCCTGAAAAACTACTGAAATTCCCATTCAGAGAAGTTCTTTTTGTTTCTAACTGCTTGAAGTCAGCAGCCAATTATTTGGACCCTTTTAAATGAAATGTGAAATTAATGAGAAATTGTGAGTAAACAGTAGTACAAAGTACTTAATATCAACCCTACAAAGCGTTTTGTCCGAATGTTTGGACGTCGAACACTTTTCTCTTTGCTCAGACCTCTCTTGGCGTTTGGTAATAGGTCTTCTAGCCCATAATTATATGACGCAGAAGCTGTACCGTATAATTAAAAAAATTTTTTTAGAGAATTTTGATACATGCTTATGATTCTTTGTATTTACCCTTTAATTTCTTCATGTGGTCTCAAGTAACTTGATCGGCCGCATATATGCAATACACGGATTCAAAACATTTTTAGGACAAATTTTTCATTCTTTATAGAAGCATTGAGAAAATAGATTGTTATTGCATTTAGAAGCTTTCTCTCCGGATGGCAATCAACTGCTTTTCAACGTTTAAGTCAAAATTTCTAACTTGATGAAAATCCCGAAAATGGAAAGCTCAGCTTGTTTGTGATGGAAGTACAGACCAAAAGACCAAAAATTTTGTCACTTACAGTTATGCACTGTGGTTGTCACTGACATCGGTGAGCGAGACCTTCACCATGGTTGGCGAGTGGACAATGAGTCTGTTTCGTGAGATGAAACACGAAAATCGGCCCAAATAACTGGCTGTAGAAATCTGTCAGTCAAGGCTTCGAAGCTATACGAGTTTGCTATTTATCGCCAAGGACATCTTGTTTTAGCAAAAATTTGCCGAACGTAAAATCAGTGGGTTTTAAAAACATGGAAGCGCTCAAGATTCTTACATTAAAGCATTGTTTTAAGCTAAATAGGTTTTAATTTATCCGACTGCTTTGAAAGTGGTTTGGACAACTATTAATCTTTGATCATGATAAAGAATAGAATAAGTGAAGTTCAAACTATTCTTATCTGCCCTAATAGATCTGTCATTCGCAGTTGACCTAGTGGATACGTGAATGTACTTTCCAGGTACGGTTCCATAAGGTACTTCACATTTGAATAATACGGTAAGAACCTAGGGTCGTGTCCTCTGTAAAACAGCATATTTTATCATTACTTTCATCGGAAACTTTAGAAACAAACCAGTTTTGGCTGAAGTCTGGATGACTATCAAGAACTAATAAGCTGGTCTCTTATTCGTTTCCACTTAAAATTAAATGTTGCAGAGTGCCAGTGGCAGCGGGTGTTGCGTTATACGCAGAGCGTGTGGTAGTTATTCAAAATAGAAGTCCAAATTTGAGATTCGATGTTCGAAAGTGAAGAGAAATTAAACTGAACTCTGATGTACCTCTCAAGCGACCGAATTCGCTAAAAAATAGTCTTCAGCCTAGTTCTATTCAAAAATTTGAGAAAAAATACAATTACCTTCGATTAACCATTCATTTTAGGCTGCCGTAATTGCCTCTGTTGAACTCAGAGGAGTTACAATTTGAAGAACAAGGCTTATAGAAGAACCATAATTGCTGCTTAATAATACTTCTACAATTTTAACTAAATAAGCGTCTGAATTAATCCCAGCACACAATCGTATTTTCGTTATAAATTTGCTAGGGCCTGTATTTTATTGATGCTTAGGGTACAGCAGATGTGCAAATAGCTTTTATAATAGGTAGCACACAACAGTTAATACGGAAAACATTAAAAATCAGTTCGACTTCGTAGTGGCATCTCGTTCATCTTCGACATTGTTAAGGTAAACAATCCTCATATCACTTCCTGGCGGAGATTCCACTTCCTGCCACATGCACGCGCTTTCCACAGTCCAGTTGGAGACCATGACTCCAGGTATTTAAGTTGTGTTTCGTTTACAAGGCCGCACGAGATTGTACTTCTGTTGGCATAATCTAATTTTATACGGCAGGTGGGTGACCAGGCCTATCCGGCCGCCTCTCTCATTAACCCCACAGTTGGCCCTGGGGTTACCAGTGGTCACCACGATGAGGTTGAGAGTAATTTAACCACCCGTTCGAATTATGTGCCTGTTTATGTCCTTAACTTCTGTCAACCGACTCTCTTGCGAATAACCTGCAGTTTAAAGTCAAATCCAAATACTATCAATGGTTGATGAGCAAGATTGGTGAAATATTACCTGAGCCGGCATATTTAGCGTCGATTGTATTTAAAACGTGGTTTGCAGGCAAAAAAACCCTTTTACAAAGTAAACTGGTTCAACTTCCTGCTTTTTTTTCTTGTCTGTACGCAGTAATCATCTTGCCTTTACGGAATGGACCTTCATGAAGCTTTTTTTAACTGGAAGTCATAAAAATAGCGAAATATCTGCACAAATTTGATCTAGAGCCTATGCAAGCATTAGACAATGAATTTGGAAAAATATTATAATTAGCAGCAACGATTGGACACATTGAATAATCTAGCAAACTTTCGAAGACGTCCAGCCGTTCTACGTTACGTATAAGGTGGTATAGTTCAGTTGCCCTAATAAACTTTAGAGCCATCATTTTTGCAGTATTAAGTTTACACCCGTGGGGAATGAACAATGGTTTTTTGTAGAGAGAGTTATGGCAATACCTCTCTGGTAATATCGAATAGCGAGACAATTGCACAGGCTTTCATTTCCTTCCATTTCCTTCTTTCAGTTCAAAATACCAACGTTTGATTTTATTTAGGTATTTTAAATCTGGAAAAGTGATTGGTTGTGCAATGGAGTGTTTACCCACATGAATTTTATGTCGAGCCTCAAAAGGATGTCCAAAGGAAAGCCCTTATTTTTGAAATCAGCATGATGTACTTCACTCATCCAGATAAGAATCAAAAGATAACTTTGCGAGTGTTATTATTGCTATTTTAGTTCTTAGTTTGTATAAAGTTACTGGATATTCCTTGAGTTTAGTATCTGAACAAGCTCATTTTTTTATTTTGATTGCGTTTGTCTCGGTTGCGAACAGCCTGATTAAAATACTATCATGAGTATTGTCCTTCAGATGGTACAGGTCTTATTCATTCTATTCTTTTCAACGATGACGGGTAGTCCAAAATCTCCTTCCGTACGAGCGGTGTGGAACAAGTGGCAAAAAAATGAATTTCATCTTTCGAAAAAAATTTACCAATTTAATTTTGGCTGCCGACGATATAATTTGCTGAAGTTTTCAATGATAAATGAAGTTGCAGTCAGTAGGAATGCCAACCAAACCTCATGGAAATTAAGGTAACAATATGTAACTTGTGATGGTGGTGAAATCTATTCTCTATCTCCATGTAGTGATCACCGGAAACCTCAGTCAGGCCACCAATAGCTTCTTAATCAGGGCACGACATAATACCTAGAATCATGGTCTTAAATTTACATTGCGGAACATGCATGCATGTATCAAGGAATGGAAACCGCGGCAGATAGTTGAAGAGACTTCTGGAAGGGTTACGTTGATTGTTGCCCTTATGGAATTGCACAACTGCTCCACCGCGGCTGCGAATGACGCTTACCAAGTAGGAAAGGAATCATGATTCACTGTTATGTAAAGCACAAATAGTTGCCTGTTAGAAAAGGAATCCTGAATAAAGGCAAAGAGGTGAGAACAACAGAGGCCCATCGGGGACGAATGAGGTGCCGCAACGAAGTGTAACTGAAGAATGAACTGTTACTACACGATCAAACCGTGCTGAGGAAGGACCATGGAGCCGAAGGTGTCAATTCAACTTTTATAGTACCATGTGTATGTGTTCAAGTGTTGCACGAACTCTTTGTATTCCTGTTGTACCCCCAGTAAGTCCTTGAGACTTGCCCAATGGCTGGGAACGAATGAAAAATGTAAGTTATGCTACTAAAGGCAAATTGAAGTTTCACTTTCCCTCATTCTGGCAGTTTATGAAGCGATCTTATCGCTAAACTTGTTCAAAACAATGAAAAGATGCACATGTGGTACATACAATTCCACCGATTTATGTGACAAATTTTTTTTTTGTGTAGAAAAAATGGTATATTCACTTCTGTTGTCTTTAGTATTTTATTTTTGAAGATTCAGAAGAGTCCTAAACAATCAAAAAAATAAGTACCGCTGGTGTGACAAATGAAAAACTTCCCCATTTGTGGCTATACATTTGAAAATGTGCTTGAAGCCTGTATGGTACACCGCAGCACGGAAGGCTTTATTTCAGCTTTTATCAACATACATAAGCCATTTAGTCATGACTCTTATTAACCTCAACCATCTGTTGTATCTATACATCACCCCATTCACGATTTTGTATGCCGGCAGACTGATATACAGAATATGTATGTGATTTACCGTCATTTTTCGCGTTCAATCCAAGCACTTTCTCTCTCATGCCAATGCTTTCCTCATATTATTCCTTTAAGTACATTTCTTTCTTGAAGATCAGTCTTCTACTCGCACTGTAATGACATCTGTGATGATTAACCAGCGGTTTTTATATAGCCATTTTTTTCCTTATGCAGTATCCCTTTTGGTTTCTTTTAGTGTAAAATAGCTTCAGCATTGAATAAACCAGATGATTAGTTGGTCATGAGATTGATCAAGGCTAATGTAGCTCCACAGTAGTCAAGCAGCGAGGAACAGCTGGTCATTTACAATTTCGCATAGGCTCTTATTTGCCATCGTTTCCTAAGCATTTGTAAGCTGAATTGACTACCTGATCATAAGATGGTCAAGATTGAGTTACTTGTGCTACAGTCTTTTCTCCTCTCATACCGCTATCAATACTTATTCCATCCAAAATGCCTTCTAAATTCCAAAAATATCGCGTTTTACAAAATTTATGCAAGTCATCTTGCCGCATTTTCCCATTATAAGTCCCCCGCATATCTCTTAGTATTTCAGCATGTGAGCGATTCTGCTCATCTAAAATGGTTCTCGTGGTTCAACTTCAACTCTTTAGAGGTTCGATTTAAACTCTCAACCAGTCCCCAAGTCTGGATTGCAACAATGTAGCATTTTCAAAGACTAACAGAACATTTAGATCAAAGTTTGATGGAATGCTTCACTTTTTTCTGAATCTAACGAATTCAGAACATTGGCTTGAAAGAAGAGAATGCGATATCATGTAGCTTTTTAGTCTAGAATATAAACAAAATACAATTCTTGTAATAAAATACATATCATTTTTGTGAAGAAAGACTTCATCGACTGTCTACCTATATACGGCAAGGTAAGACTTTTCAATTGCTGTCAGTATGAAATTTTGGAGATCCGCATGGCAAGACAAAATGTGCACAAAATTCAATAAACTTGCAATTTTGCAAATATCAAGGTGACTTTAAGGTTGATCTCTTCATGCAGCAAATGTGGATTTTTACACTTATATCTAAATGTTGAAACGCTTATTGTTACTTTATTTAGAATTGTCACGGCATTAATTTTAGCTCTTAGTGAAAGATTGCGTCTTTCGTCTCTATCTTTGGCTTGATGCCTTCCCTAAGTAAAACTCTCATTTTGTCCAACGTGTTTGGTAGTTTCAAACACTGGATGGCAGATGGATTTTGGATGTTCCATCCACTGGGTCAAAGTGTAGAGCTTCGCTTCACCACCGGTGTTCACTAAAAGCGTATGTGGGCCATCTGATCGGCAATTAGTTCAAACTTAGGAATACTGCTTGATATTGATACGAAGAATAAAATATTACTCTAGATAACTTACCGCGTATCAAATTTTAACTCATCCGCTGGCTTTAGGGTCTCCTGGGTATATTCGGCCCTGGTTCGAATGCAGTGGGAATGGAATTAGTCCGCATAATAAAATACCTGTCCATGCAGATAAACTAGACCGTACCTAGGAGTACTAAGGAGATAAAATATGTGCATTTTTGATTTGTCAATAAACTGAATAGTAGAATCGAGACCGAAAAAAACTGTGCTTAATGTCCTGAGCTAGAGACACCAGATTTACTCACACAAAAATGAGTCAATAGAGCTTTTGCGATTAAGTTGAACTAGGAGGTTAATGGTTAAAGTGTATATGATTTCAGTAAGGCCATGAGTTATACTAATAATGCCTCAATCGAGTCAGTCTCGTCTAAAGCGATCAAATTCTGAGTCTCATCATAAAAATTATGATTATTTTAGAAAACAGGCATTGGAATTTCTTTCCATCGGTTTTGAATTGAAAGTATTTGAAAATATTTGAAATGCTGAATTAATAAAGATAATATCCATGCAGTAGAGAAATTACAGAAACATGACCAAACGCATCCACCATTCGCTTATGCATGTCAGCTGTCAAAATTGATAGCTACTAATTCAAATGGCAGATTATCGATTCTGACAATTTTTCGTGAGGGCATCATGCTTTGATTCCCTTAGGTGCGTTCAATGCAGTAAACCACAGGCTTGGCACAGTATCTCAAGCCACTTCCTGACATTCTATCGCTTGCATCTATGTTTTGGTCAATGAGTGCGGAGTTCAGCATCTTTCCATTCAGTTTCTTATTTGGTCAGCGATATAGGAAAACAGATGCTCTAATTAAACAGAGTTAATGAGATAAAAAACTTATAAACTTTTTGAAAAAAAAGCAATTTTGTCAGGTAACATGCTGCAAGTTGGTGAGGTGGGAAGTGAGTTATGCTATTTGGACACCAAGAACTTCTAGGCCCTTTTTAAATTCGAAGGGTCACTTTTTTGAAGTGCTTCTTATAGAAACAGATTTTTTTTTCTACACACTGATATTGATGATCCAGCGAAGTTACTTTGATTCACAAGTAACTTCTGCGTATATCGCAGAAAATTCCAATCATTTGAAAGCATCATTTGGTTAGGTGCCAACTATAAAAAGCCTCTTATTTAATAAAATTTGGCATAAAAATGCAAATGAAAATGAAAAGGCATTTTTCAAAACAAAATCAAAATTAATTTCTTGAGGCCAAACCGTAGGCGACAATTTTAACTCCGACACTGCAACCGACTAATGAAAGCGGATGTTTGGTGACAAATAAAAATTAACCGAACGTAGAAACTGAGCAAATAGTTTTTCACCTCTTAATTTAGAAGCATCAAAAGATTGCTTTGCCTCGGTAAGACTGAATTCGAAGCAGTTAGGCCGAAATGTTGCCAATGAATTCACTGAAAGGTGCATCTTAAAGATTTTACACTTCATGTTTAACCAGAAGAAAAGAAGTAGAAGTAATGGGCAACAGTTATAAAATTTGCTATTTACTCTTTGACTCAATGCCGATAACATGATTCGCATCATAAAGCGATAGAAGCTGATGATCTGACGGGAAATTTAGACAACGAAAATTGATATGTACAAGTGTTTACTAACACCCGTTTGAGAAATGACAGAAAGCTAGCTCAACATTTGAAATGGATAGACATAGCTACACCAAATAGGACAAGTACTCGAGACTGTTACGGACAATACAGGTCTTGTATGGGATCTGATGTCTAGAAAGGCCATGATCTGATACTAGTCATCAGCTGCTGCGTAATGGGAAGAACCCAATGACAGCCTTCATCTATTTAAAAGAAGTAAACAAAGGCTTCCGCAGAATAAAATCATGTTATCAGCACAGATGGGTATGTCGTCAAAGTCGAGATTGGAGATTATAAACTAGCGAGATGGATTTTAAGAGTCGTTGCTGAGGTCACCATGCACGTTCAAAAGAAGGGACAAGCGTCGAAAAATCAAAACTAGCATTCAAATTCAACTAAATTTATTCACCATTCAATAAAGCTTGCTTCCATCCATGAAAATCGTCGTTTCCAAATAATTAAAATGCCCAAACAATTGGCAGTTACAGCATATCAGTTCAAAGAGCCATGAATGTGGAGCTCAAAATGATTTCAATTCTAACGCATATATAATAGGAGAAAGTCAAAATACTTGATAAGGAACAATCTCAGAAGACACAAATTCACTGGTTGCAATATGAACCTTGACCAAAATTTTTACTGTTTTCAGTTCTACCTAGGTTTATTATTGACAAGGTTGCATAGTAAAGCGCTAATAATTAAGCTTATCACACAGGATGCTAATAGAGAAATGAAAGCAGGCCAGCAGTCTAGAACAAAGCAATAATAGGCTATTTCAGTCAGAAATCTCCATCATTTAGCTCCTGCCACAACGGAATCTTCGCCCTCTCTGATCAAGGACTGAGCTATATCCTCGCTCTAAATCCTTAGGCAGCTCCAAATTCATTTTGCGAATTTCTTATTTCCTTGACTACGAAAGGACTCATTTTGCTCCTCTTCGTAGCTAATCAGGTTATTACAGCCTGAAGTTTGTTGGCCCGATTACAGTAGCACTTACTGGGCTAGAAATTATATGATCGAACTCTGCCTTAAACTCAGAATCCTCTTTTAGAATAGTGCTGCCCCATACTATGATGAAGGGCAGAACTCAGTGACTACTATGATTAAGATACGTTGTAGCTCTTCCTAGGTCATTAGCCATAAAATGTTCACATTGCAAACGGCTTAAGAATCTTCAAGCTCAAAGCGATTGAAACTGACATCATGGACACGCTAGATGTTTGTCGCAACGTCGGAATGTTAAGATATAATTGAGTCTTTGTTGTTCGAGCCCCTTAAAGAATTATTTTTAACTGGATAGCCTAAAAACCTGCCTTGAACTTTAAACAAAAAGTGGTTTGTTTGAAGACAATATATTTTTGAATGGTCGATGTGACTTCAAGCTTCGAGTGAATTCGATAACTTAGCACACCCTGGTCGCTTCTGCCAAAACGTCTGAATCCAACGGAATTTGGTGGTAAAAGGAGTTCTGACAGTAAATATGTTCTGGCTGATTGTTACTGTCTGCTGAGTAAGCGAATAAGTCCGACGTTTGAATGCAAATATCGTTTAAGAACGAGGTCTTCGTAAAATCTTCAAGTGGACAATAAGGGCAGAGGCAATATTTTTGTGGAACTATTTTATTTACAATTTCTTAGTTTGTTTCTTGAGTGGCTGAACTTCGGAAAGCAGGTCTACCTTTACTAATTTCATTCGATCAAGCAAATCAGCTAAATAATTTTTATTAATAAATATACGGTTTTCTGTATTAATCAATCCATCTTGATGATAATGATGATGGTGGGTATTTTAATGTTGCTATGGGATGAAAGTGGATGTAGAAATCAAGTGAATGGGGGCATATAAATATCCCGTAAAAAATTCAAGACAGAGCAGTCAACAGTAGTATGGGATGCGTAAATAAGACCCGCAGAATAGAAAAGAGGACAAACTGTGAAGCTAGCAAGGAATTTTTTTAATTTCTTTTTTGATGCTTTTTAAAAAGAACGAACGAACTTTTGCTAATACTCAGGTACGTTAGTCATGTTTGCAGCCTTAAGTCATGGTTAAAAGACTGTAATAAATAGCTCATCATAGAAACACAAACTGAGAAATTTGTGAGGAATTTGTCTTGAGATTCCTAAAATTGGCTTCCTGGACAGAAGTTGTGGCTAGTGTTCGTCTCGTCTTTTTGTGTAAGAGGAATGCTGTCTCAGTGTTTTGAGAGAGAAACGCAAGGAGACTCAGGGTTCTGCTGATCAAAAATTCATCCTTTAGACCTGTCCTTTCGTCACCTCTCCAATTAAAGAGGTTGTTGAAATTATCCATGTATATTTAGCTTAACTTCGAAATTACTGTCTTGCTTTCCTCTGATAGAGTTATACAAGAGCATTCTACAGAGATTTTTCCCAATTTTTACGTTTACTAAACAAACTACAGCTCTTCAAAGTTTTTTTTAAGGGGTCAAGGCTAAATTTCCTGAAATTCGGCTATCAAATTAATGTTCAAAGTCGTGTGGTTTTATAGCTTCGACAATCTAGACGTGATCATCTCCTAGCATCTATGAGAAAGTACACAGCTGTTTTCATTAAACAAACCGCTTCCGCTATGACTCGTTCAAATGCAAATGTATAAGTTTTTAGGAAAACTAAGTGATTGAAACTGAGTCTTGTAAGGTTGCTCACTATCAATATGCTGATGCCATTATAATGGGCTTGTTGTATAAACCTCCGTTATTAAAATTTTGAGCAACCATTCTGAATGAAACGCGATTTTGTTTCTGCGAGAGAACTTACGGACGCACCGGGAAGTCTAGCAAAAGGTAAAACGTTTCGGAATATTGCTAAGACATGTAGGACTTAACTGCTTATCAGTCATCTTACTCGATTACCTTTGTCCTAACAAAATTTCCCACGCCAAAGTTTCAGGTTCAAACATGCGAATACCATAGCTTGACAAATTGGGATGTCATTTGGAACCAGACAGAATCGTACCCACTGCTGTGCGACGATAAAAGATTGCAACACTTCACGGAATCTGCGGAAAAGCAAAGATTCGGGAATTAGATTCTTTTGGAATTCCAGAAGGTCCTTATGTTCTTGGACTCAGATTTGCCAATGAAACTACTTGAAAACTCTTAGCTGTTCATAATCATGTTTATTAGTTCATGAACCACTAGATTTTTTGAAGCATTGTTAATGAATGATTCTTTTAAGTGCCTCAAGTGGACTTACTAGCAGTCATCTGGGTACAATAATTCTTTCGTTAATTTAAAAAGCAAGAGGAAAATTGATTGAGCATTAATTTATCTCCTTTTTAATTAATTCAGAATTATTAACCCAGGTAAACTAGATGCAGGGACCTACTTATTTATTAACTATGTCCGTAGTCTTTCTTCGCATCTTGATCACTTTTGGTCTTGTCTGATTAATTTCATGTCGAGGACAATCTATTCATCGGGACTTCGTTTTCAGCTAACTTATTACTGCTCTGACTGAAGAACTCCCATGTGATTTTTCCTCTGAGGATTAGCAGTTAATCGAAGTGAATGACCATTCGAATTACCACTGGGATATTTCAATCGTCAGTATTGCAATCACAACATTGGTTTGATTTTATAAACCTGGGCTCAGTCGATTCGTTTTGGCTGAATAAGAAGAATATATGTACTAGTTACTTTGTTTGAGTCTGTTAAATTTTAATTTTACATCTTGAGTTCACCATAGATATTTTTATTATATTTATTTACTCCTTATCCATTAGGGCAAGTCCCAAGGACTAATTGAGGGTACAACAGAAGTACAAATTGGGGGTACAACAATTAGCACACAACAGTTAACACAGAAGAGAGTAGAAGCTTTTATCGACGTTTTCTCTGGCATGGTTTCATCGCACAGGTAGCAGTTCCTCCTCATAGTGGTATTTCGTCCGTTCTCGAGACTGCTAAGGGCAAACAATCTTCACACCTCTTCCAGAAGTTTTTTCAACTTTCCGGCAGAGATTTTATTCATTGATACATGCACGCATTTTCCACAGTCCAGGAATTCAGGTCGTACCTTGTTTACCAGGTTGTACTTCTGCTGGCATAATCTAATTTTGTGCGTCCGATGGGTGACTAGTCCTATCCGGCCGCGCTTCTCATTAGCCCCCAGAGTTGCCCCTGGGGTTACCGGTGATCACCACAAGGAAGTTGAAAGTACGACTGGTCATAGATGTTAGTCTTTTTTCATTCCAACATAATCATGAAGGCTAACTGACAGTCGGCATGGTCAGATAAGTCCATTTACCCTGAAAGGTGAGAAAATCCCAAGGCACAAATCATAGTTACAATGAGTATTTATTTGGATTTTTCACTGCTAAGCTATTCCAAAGATTTGGAGTACAAGCCGTAGATATTCCAAGAAGACTTGGTTCCTATGTTTATCGGAGTTAACCTTCAAATATTTTTAATAAATTATTGAATCTACCGAAATTCTTTCTAAGAATAATAATTCAAATTGAAACACGGGGATCACTATAATAACACCCTGTTTTAGAAGTCCCATGATTGAGTAATTTAAGGAATTTAAATTTTTTCGAAGTTTGTTTAAGCACATTTAACAAAGATTTCATGATTTACCTTTCGAATTCCAAGCAAATTGAGACTAGGCATTGAATGGTTAACATTCAGAATACAAACAATTTTATATTAACATATCACTATTTGAAGTTGAAGTATGAAAGCAATTCATATTTAAGAAATAAATGCAAAGCAGGTAATTAAATGCATTAAAAACCGAGGGTCTCTAGAGATGATACGTAGATAAGGAAACTATGCTTCAGGCTAAGTACAGTATTTCTCCAGTTTAAAACCATTATAGAGCAACTGGAGACTATTTAATTATTTCCAATTCAGTATATTTTGAATCTTGCATGCGTATATATATTGCTGGGATGTTATATTTTGTTGCCCTTTACCCTAGGATCAAAACTGCCAAAAAACTCAAACCATCAATAGTTCCTTTAAATTACTCCTGTTTTTTATCGCTTGGAAACCAAAATAGCTCTCTTTGCAATTTGATAATCTTTTTAGATGGATGATATCTTGCATATTTTAGTGAAGTCCAATTTCCATTTGATTTCGTTACAGCACGAAGTGGTCTCCAGAGATGTCTCAGTAATGACTACATTGCCTTTCATTGGATGCCTAATCATAAGGCATAATATTTTAAATAAGTTTTTTTTCAATTTTTCAGTTAAGTCATTCGTCAGTGGGAGTATAAAATACATCTAACGCAGCACATAATAAGACGTCCCAATATTTGAAGAAATTCATTCGTAAGATCACAATGTGATCCTGCCTCATTCAGATTAGCAACCACTTGGACACTTCTTTAAATGCAACATCTTTTGAATGCATTTAACTTAGGTATAAATTAGGCGCAGAGAATTGATGATCTCGTGGGTTATCAGATCCTTTGAAACATCAAATTGATTTGCCATCATAAAATAGTTGATTATTTCCATTTCTGACAAGAGCCCTAGCTAGCTATAAAAACTAGACTTTAGAGAAGTTCGTCATTACTACCACTAAATTGTAGAAAATAACAGAGTGGGTACAAGAATTTTAATTTATTAGTCGGAAAATTTTCAGTGTTGAATTAAACATTTCATCTTTTGATAAGCATCGAAAAATGCTTTTAAAGTTAAGTGGAGAGTAAAACCGGAGTATTAATGGATTCATAAGATCAAATCTCATTCGCTAATGGAAACCAAAAAAATTTTTGAGGAAGCGCGATGATTTTATCTGAGTTTATCGTAATCGTAGGAAGTATGGCTTCGTAGATACCCGTTATTTAAAGAAATTTAGCTTGAGCTTTCGGTTAAGCAATTTTTTTTAAAGGCTGAAGGAAAGTTCTGATTAACCTCAGTTATAATAGATCGTGGCTTCTGGAGCAGATGAAGTACTGAAAATTCAAAAGAAACTCGCTGATTTTTTTTAAAACATACTATTTCCCTATTTTGAATAATGAATGATTATTCTACACCTGTCCCCTGACATGAAGGTCAGATTTGCATTTCACCTCATTATCCCAATATGTATCTGATTTCTTATATGTTCACAACACTGACCCCTACTAGCAAATGTCCAGCTGAATTCTTGCCAAACCAAATCGTGGAGAATGGTTGTTTCATCCTTGTTTATTCAGTTAGGGTACATATCCATATGATTACTAATGGTGCCCTCAGACTTCTTTAAAATGAAATAGTTCTGTCGCTCTAACGTCCCGCTCTGACCTCTAGCCTTAGAGTAATCACTGTGACTCTATTTTTAAACAGCGCTTCTCTTTCGAACTCTCCTCTTAGAGTCCTTTTTGGGTGCCCGCCTTTGGCAGCTTGAATAAGGCCCTTTCACCTTGCTTTTGCAGAGGTACCAAATCCATAAAGCCCCATGTGATGCAGCGGTTCATTTCACATCGGAATCAATGGTTCTCAACCACTTCAAACATTTCCTCCCGAGTCCTCGGAATGTATTCGTGTCATTTTACTAAAACCATTTACGACTTATAAGTAGGAAATAGTTAAAAGGTTCAAGAAGGAGCAATTTTTATTTGTTTAAAAACCCTCTGTACTCAAAGCTATGCAAATACAAAGTTACTAAAATGCAATTTGAACAAAGGACCAAAATTTCCAATAACTTGTTAGTATGTTAAACGTTCTCGAATAAGATTTCCACAATAATTCTGGCAATACTTAGATTCATTGTTTAGAGTGAAGAGCTTGCGAGAGAGTCGGCAAAGGTTTCGCCACCTACTTCCAATTCATTTTACTAGAGCAGTACGAAATTTCTATGGCATTGCGGTCAAGCGGTTGACTGAATTTACAGCTCTTACAATACCGACATATCACCTGTTTTTCCAAGCTTTCTGTTTGTGCACTGGATTGAGGCAAAAGCAGTTGGTGTAGAGGATGTTAAGAAGTCAAAATTGCAGTGGGCTGAATCATCCGGCCGAAGGAAATGCAAAAAATGCTTCTGCAAGGGTGGATCCCCTAGCAGGAAGCTGCTGAAAGTTCGATGGTTCAGCCTCTCACAGACTGCATGATTTGTGCAGACATGGATGAATCATGCAGAAGCGGTTTTTCAACACAAATGTTGTGTCATAACGTTACGAACATGGCACATTCGTCCTACAAATTCGAATTTTTACAAGTTCTTAGTAAGTGGAACTTCAACATTTTCACTGAAATCGACATGAAACCAAACTGATCAATCAAAACAGCCCTCAAGGTGACACTGACTCTTGTTTTCTTGTTTACAGTTAAAAACTATGCCCAAAAATGTTAACTTAACAGGTTGATATTTTTATAAAGTTCCTTTCAGGAAAGGGCGATACGATTGAAACAAAACTTAATTACCTATAGATGGTCAAAACAATTCAATCTGGGATTTTTTTTGTAGACTAAATGATCTATATTGAAACGAAATCAAAGAAACATCGATAGGTTCATGCCAGGAAGATACGGTCGAAGGTACAACGTTGATGGCTGCTTATCCGAGAACTGAATATGAGTTTGCTTATAAGTTTTCACTATCTAAAGGGAAAAAATGTTTCCAATTTATAACAAATCTTATGATTTTTGCTTGTCTTATTAAAAAAATTTGAGTTGCCTTGCACGAATGAATCCCAGTTGTCAATCATTTTCTCTCCACTCATCTGCAGGTTTTCAGCGAATTTTCTTTATGAAATCGAGAGCTTCTAAATACATGACAGTCAATTTATTTCCACAAACTTTCTTGGCTGTAAAATTACGTCAAAATACTGATTTCTTATGCCTTTCAGACTCGTTTGGAAATGGTCGGTACTAAGCGGAACCGCAAATATTCTCTGTTTCAATACCTTGGTTGGGCCTAGGTCTTTCTATATGAATCAGCTCTGCTAGACGATTCAATATTTATCGAGCAAGCTTTTTAGATCTGCTTCATGCAATGAAAATAGATCTCTCATTGGAATACGACTGTATCAAAGAATTGCTCAAAAACAGAGCTCTTTGTATTATCGTAGCCTTTGAATTAAAGACAACGAGTTTTATGATACGATTCGAAAAGGCCAAACTAAGAGTTTTGCAAATGGCACCCTAGTTTTGTACATTGTCCATGCTGAGCTGGATTTTCCCCATTTAACCGAAATGCTCACCACAGATCTCTGTGGAAGGTTGATGTCTAACTTTCGAAAAATTTCCAGCTGCGAATATCACATTCGCTAATCCCTTTTATATTCCCAGGTGGAGATAAGGAAAATGTTGATGACTAGCAATTAAAGTGATCCACAACTTTTTATGCTGAAAGTCACATAAGTGAATAGTAATGTTTACACATTAATATTTTTTTCTAACTTTGGCTTGCACTGATGATACTTTTGTATTTCAACTTACAATCCGTTAAGTAAGAAATATTTTTGATGGACGGAATCCCCGTAGTGACATCATTCAACAAGGGATTTTTGGCCTTTTTAAATGAAACGCCTACGCAAAGCAATCTGAAAACACCGGTAGATTATTTGAGTAGTTTCCTTTATTCAAACACGAAGAAGCCATTGAATGTAGCAAACAGAAGTCTTTCCATGGCTAACATTCTGAAAGGACAACAGGTCATACTATTCCACAAGTCCTCATGGGATTTCTTACAACAATGAGAAAGAATGTGTATCCAAATGCAATTACCAGGCGGAAACAAAAAGAAGGTTCATTGTTTGCTGATAGTCCCCGTCTTAGGCCTGGATGTTATATTAGGCGCAAAAAAGTCGCAGACTTCGATGACGATTTGATTGTTTGAGGAGGAACAAAGTTTCTAAATGAGCACAGTGGAAGGTGATGGAAGGGACATAATAAGCACAGACGAACACGATCAGGGATTCAAAGTTTCTGATGCTTGAATCGCTTCCAGAATATTGTCATTTTAAACTCTCTTTTTAGGCACTCATATTTTGAACACTCAATTTTTTACTCCTTTCACCTTTTTACGCAACTAGGTGAAATTCTAAATTTAATGCTTGATAAATCGTTCATTAGAATGAGACTACCCAACAATCAGACTTACGCACTACCTTAACTTTTGCCAAGTTAAAAAACATTTCTGTTGGCCGTTGCAAGTCAAATCCCTAAATGACTGTACGCAGTCATTACACGTCAAGACTACTTCTAAATTCACTCCATGCTTCAGAAACACCTGAATAGATGGCGTAAGAACCTAAAATCCTCGCATTTGAATTGTTAGAAGGCAAAATCAGAACGTCTTGTCAGCTTTCTCCAGTGCTAATTTGAGAAACGAAAGTCAATTTGACTTCCCCATCCACCTAAACTGGTTAAAGCCAAGCGGGCTTAGAAAATCTTTCAGCTATTTGAAATGGGAAAGGTGCTTTGGAAATAGGGAAAAATTAACTCGCTTTGGTCTGCTTTTACTATACGTAAGCACAAGAGTCTTCGTCAGCTTTCCATTTTCTCTCTACAACACTGCTTTTAGATTTGTAAAATAAAAAGAGGATTCGTTTTTACTTTTTTCCAATATTATACATCAGTAGTTTTATAAAACTTTAAACACTGTAATTTTTACTCAAATTATTTTAAGTCTCCCTTAAACGCCTGCCAATTTCACTGTTAATCTTCATTGAACCGAATTTTATGAATTGAACGATAGCAATTTCACACCATATTTTTGCATTTATTAAAATTTTGTGATCCAAGCTAATTTGAATCACTTGCTTATGGTTACTTGAAGAAAAGTTAAAAGTGTACATGGAAGAATAAATAAATGAATATGTGGGATTAAGGATAAAATACCATTGATCAAAGCAGCCAGCACTTTGTGAATTCAATTTCAGTGAAAAAAAGATATCCAAGAAACGTTCCGAGAGTCGCATTTGGGGAACTCAGTGCAAACTTGAGGACTTGAACAGTAGACGTGATATTAATCTTAAATTCACCTTGCCTTGTTGATATAATTCAGTTGAAAAATGAAAGAAAAATGGACTACATTGAGTAGATTGCCTTGCTTGGCCATCTCGGTTGCACGAAGTCCTCTTGAAAGCCAAAAAGGGACTTCTTACATGGTATTTTTCTTTTTCATTTGTAGTCGATCAATCAGGTTGCTGGAATTACCAAAGCTGGTTAACAATTATTTTAATTAAGCGAAGGTGTAGAATCTTCAGCACTAGGATTTGCATCCTTGACATTCTCCGCAGACTTCCTAGATTTCATCCTCTTCATTCATTCTCCATAACTTCAGAGGACCGATTTCAGCAATGTTTGCTGAAATCTGAAAGCAAAAGCAGGAATTAACTAACTAAGAAGGGTAAGTGGTAATCCCACCTCCTCTTCGACAGTCAGTAAAGTCGGATTTTTTATCACTGTATGTGGGCCCAGTTTTCTCATCTATTTGGATTGTCTTATACATTTATGTTAAAAACAGTGAATATTTTTTTACTGAGCGCTTTTTGTTTTTGAGATATTTTACTAAACCCATCACAGCTCAGTAAATTTTTACAAAACTAGGCTCTTCTGGACTAGAACCAGCACAAACCAAGGCTCTTCCATTAACAAACTGATTTTTGAATGCAGATGCTCCTCCAGACTAAAGCCTAGTAGTAAATACGTGGTGCAGATGGATTTACCACAGAATCGAAAACACTGAGCTGGATCAGCGGACAAACTTGGACACAATTTTCTTCCTTTACCTAGTCGGAAGTTCTCATAAAATTGATTTTTATGAGCTCATGTTAATTTGAAATTGCTCATTGAATTGACTGTGCCAAAGAGCTTATTCAAAATCGTATCCACATCTAACCATTTAGAGTGAAGAAAAGCATGGATAATAGTTCTGAATGAATTAAAGCTCTATTTTTTTCTGATTTAATGTAGCTCCACTGTGATACTCCAGTGTGAAGGCGTTCAAATCTTCTCATTAAGTGAATAACTTAGTTTTCCTCTCTAATTTCGACACATGGTCTTCTTTGCAAAATCTTCGTATTCCAACAAGTTAGATTGTTTAGGACATATAACAAGGTGAATCATATGTACAAGCATGCCCTTCCAAAATTGATGCCTTTTGATAAGAAACATCTGCTAATCTTTAACTCGAATCAAAAATTTTCTGGAACTCGGATGCAAATGTAATTTGTTTAAAACGTGTTCGACGTGTATACCATTCAATTCATAGGAAAAATCAAGGAAAATATCTTACAAATTAATGAATATTAGGCAGACGTGCTCTGCGGTACGTTTCGTCACCTGACCTTCGTTCGAAAATTGACTTTTATGTTTAAATTGATGGTACTCATCATCTTGACGACTTATCTGAAGAACTTTAGTTATTATGGCGAAATAGCGCAGTCACGCAGTATCCACACATCAAGTAAGGGCGCAACTCTAAAATCTTACCTTATTCACACTTCCTCATATTTTCTTCTATTTTAATATTCATCATCTAAGTCAGAGTAGCTGTTGTAATAAATTTTAAGACAATGCTCATAAGGTTCGCATCAGTTCTATGCAGATAAAAAATAAACTAGAAGTCAGTTGAATTTCTTAAATTGCAAGACCAAGTTTTTTACAAGAGAAGACTTAGATGTAGAATTCAAGTGCTTCATTCAGCAGAATGTTTATTATGAATTTTCGTTCACTAGATGAATACTACGGAGAATGGTCTATTGCTGTGTATGATACTGCTCGATTCAGTTGATTTGCATAGCTATCGGAGTAAGTTTTTCAGAGTTCAAAGTCTGCCTCTTAGAAGTAAAAAATTTTATGATTTTTACGCCAAAGACGTGCGCACTCATTTTTTAAGATTTGAGCTATATTAAACTGAAGGTACGGATTACTACACGCTCACTCATAGACTTGAACAAGGATAGGACAATTCAACACAAAATGCAGTCTGTGATCCTTCTAAGTTCAATAAAGGGGTATCACATGGCTTCTTTTCGGCCTTAATCTTCTTCGATAAACAGCCTTCATTTGTTATAAAAGCCATTTTTACTTCTGTTTCACTCCCAATAAGTCCTTGAGATTTGCCCTAATGAGTGGTAAGAAAATAAAAAATAATAAAAAATAAATAAGCATGGTTGGTCATTGGATTTTGAACTAGGATCAAAAAGTGACTCATTCTTACTGCTCCCTACCTAGTCCTCTGGTCCAAAAGAGACTGTTGTCATAGCAAATTTTCACACGGTTTTATTGAGAATCCGGCACTGACCTACAGGGATTACGAAATTACAGGGTCTTGCATATTGCCTAAATGAATTGTAAAGCCATCGAAAAAGAATAAATATATCCTCAGCTTCTTAAAACAACTTCATTTTTTAATAACTTTTCTTTATTATAAATAAGCTGATCAATAAATTTATTAAGGCCTGAAAGTAAGCCTTTATGAACAGACCGACTTGTGAAAAAAAACGAAAGTTTTCTTTTGCCCCCCCCCCTTCCCGCCCCCACGGAGAAAGACAATCTCTGTCGTTAACCAATGATCTGCATGATAAATGTGTGCCCTCGGTATCCCACTAATGTTGAATAATTAATCGTAGCTCGGCTTTTGATTAATGATTTGAGCGCGGTAGACACGATCAACGCATTTTTGTCTTACTCTATGAACTTCGGCTTTCGTTGAAATCCAATGTATTTACTCGCTATACATGCATAAATACAAATTTAGCATTGACGTTTGACTCTAAATTCATTTTTTGGCACCAAAGCTTTCCAAGATTAAAAAAATAATAATCATCTAAGGGTTAGCATCTCTATTTTTTTGCGAAGGATCAATGTCCAACATCCCAGTCAACCTTGTTATCCCAGTCATAAGTAAGTGATTTTGCATGCATATCAACAAACAATACCACATGATATCTCTAAAAATATTTTTCCAGGAATGTCCTTGAAATACATGCTCTAGCCATGGTAGCCAAAAATTACCAAGATGGAATTTACTAATGAAAAATCTTTTGTTCTGTGTTTCAATGCATCCACAAGAAATTTAGATATTTGAATGGCAGTTGATTTAACTTGATCAACAAATGAGCTTAGGGATTTTACTTACTCAAAATCAAGTAGGTCACGAATGGGCAAAACCATACGCCAAGCCGTACGCAACCCACCAGCCTAAAATCAAAATGATTTATTTAACTGTGCATTGAATGGAATGCAACTATTTAACAGAGCTCCTCGTTTTCGCTTAGAGTGCCAGGTAGATGGGATGAATGTTTTTGAGTCAATTCATAGCATTGCAAACCTTTTCACTTTTATATTTTTTCTTGGAATTCAACCTTCTAGTTTAAGGAACGTAATGGTTAAATGTAATATTCTTGCTCTCCGATAATGGTAGTATTTGCGTCATCGTACCCAACTGGCTGAATTTCAAGGTAATACATGATCAGCAGAAGTAAATGGTCATAATTATCGCCTATCCAGACATCCCCATGACACCACTTTCCAAAGAGACTAATGTTACCTCAGAATCCCATTACTAAATAAGGACTAGAATTACTGTGACTTGTTGATATTTTTTGGTCTGCAAGTTTTATTAGTGACTAGTGGAAAAAATATGTGTCGTTATACTTAGTCCAGGAAATCACTAAGTGTCTGTCTAGCACATTAAAAGCAGCAATCTCAACCGTCATGTGCGACTAAATACTGAGGTACACATAATTTGGCAAATCTTTTTTTTTCAACTCACAAGACTCACCACGTAACTTACACATATTGAATACGACTAAGTGGCTAGTTCAACACAGAAGCATGGGAAACTAGCTCACTCTATGGAATACAAACAGCGTTTATCAGACCTTGAATTGTATAGCGACAAATTTGGGATTGCTAGGAGTCGACCAATCTGGAGTAACCAACGACGAATGTATCTTTATTTTCATTCATTCACCTCTGTATTGGGAAAATACTGTTTGAGCTTACACGAATGCTTGAAACTTAAACAATTCGAGAGAAATGGCGCAAAATAATAAAATACCTGTAAGAATTATTTCTTTTCATTTGGCCTATTTTTCCTGAATGGTTTATTCTACAATTCCCATCAATCGACATTTAGGTGTCTTTTCTTCGTCTAAAGAAATGCGTAATATATTCGAGTATGTCCTGTTAGAAATTCAGAGATCCTGTGGTGATTTGAACAACAACTCAACTCGACTGCTGAACTGAATGAGGATTAATGGAGTTTTTTAAGCCTTTTCTTTTCCGGTTTAAATAATGTGAATTTTTTTTCGAAGTAAGAGCATCCTAAGTTTTTCTACACAGAAGCATCCTCTCCTATTGCTTCAACTCAAATAAAGACCTGCCTCGCACCAGTATTCTCGTGATAGAACTTTCTAGTTTATATAAAAACGTAAAATTAATCTTTCTTAGCTAGAATGGCGAGATTTTTTAAAGAGATTTTATCTCAAAATTCTCAAAGGCTCTGACTCTTCTGTTTCTTAAAGAGAGGAGTATTTTTCTGACTGAATTTTAAACAGCTATGGGATATCTGAGGACCATGGCACGATGCTGAGCAGAGCTGCTTCTAAGAAACTGAAGAACCTTTGTCCTATTACACTTCCTCTCAACCATTGCATTACACTGTCATCCTGCCAGAACGTTCTCTCATCTCCTCTCTTCCTCCATGTTCAACCATCTCTACAGCCTGTGCTTTAGTTCTGATCTCAAATAAATGCACATTCATTTTGTTCCCTAGTAGGTTACAATTCATCCTGTGAATCTCATTCTTATAAATTATCCTTACAGACGAGGTCTGGACTCAAAAATACAAGTACCTTCTTCTCAGGAGGAGGCCCCCTTCTCCGACATACTCGTTCCCTGTTATGTTCATAGAAAGCAGTAATTTCTGCTGGCACTTTATTCCCCGCCTCTATTTGGCGAGTTATTCCACTAATCATTCACTAGCGGCACTTCGAGATCAACATCCACAAAGGACAAAATGAGTATGCTTTAATAATTAGCAAGTAGTATATGTGAGGAATCATTTTATTTAATCATGGATTTGAGAAGATGCACAAACACAATTCACCAGGATTCGTTCCTATATTTAAGGATGCATGCATATAGATGGTGTTGTAAGTTACTTTCAGGTGATGGAATGCATCCGCAATAAGTCATGATTGCCGTGTGGAAGAGCAGTTAACATCGACACCGATTAAAGAATTGAGCAAATCGAGTAGATTTTCAAACAGTCTCAAATCTAAGTTGAATACTTATGACACGTTTTCTCGGAATGTAGCTGAACTTTGCAGAATCTGAACTGTAGTGGCAAAATAACTGAACTCTATCGCATCTTATATTCGAAAGACATTTGACTAAAGGAACCACTTTCAAAAAGTATGGTAATCATGTAAATATAGAATTTCAAAAGTAGTGAGGTCTTAGAAACCGGTTGTTTAATGCAGTGCGAACATTGGCAGTAAAGTGCAGATGACGCGAAAGAACGTGAATTTCACCAGGAGGCTTCATTGTGTAACCTAGCAAGGCTTCATAAGCTGCTGCAGTCGCTTTAAAATCTGGTGACAATGGGTGCTCCAAGTAGAGAACTGGTAATGTGATCTTCAAATTGTGCGAAAAATCATCTACTAAGGCAGACAGAGCATTGGTGTTGAAGACAACGAAAAGAATGGCTGCCTAGAATGTCGAAGAAAGTAGAACTTGATCCGACAAAAGGCGACTTCAAACGTTATTTATGTGTTTGAGTTACCAAGCACTTCTTCAGAATATTTGCTATTCCGTGCCTGAGTTTATTGAGGCGAATTTGATACTTAGACTAGACCGAAATTCACTGCCGCTTGGTACAGTGTTTTGATAGTAGATTTATATCTTTACCTTGAAGTCATTTTTTATTACCGAATCATATTTATATAGCGGGCCCATAAAAGCAGTTGTTACAACGTGCTGGTCAGGCAAAAGATAGTTTGTCTAGCTGACCTTCTGTACGGGCATTGAAGTACAAAATACAACTTCGGCCATGCGCCGGTAACTTGAAACTCCTGATAAATAGTTGTATTATGCTCTCTGAGTCAGACTTTTTACTTGCTTAACTGCATGTGGTTACAAAGATTGCGAAAAAGCGGGAACTAACCAAAATAGCCTTTGCATTACTTCTATTTTACAGGATATCTATTATTCTCTAAGAAGTGACTGAAAAAAATCAGTGATGTCTGAATCAGTTTGGGCCCAAATTTATCAAAAGAGATCCCCGAAATAATAAAAAATAATTAACGTACAGGGCATTGAAACAATGTGTTATATGATTTTTATCGAAATTGTACAAAATAGAATTCGCCAACCAAGCAGCAAAAGATGAAGGACTGTCATCTTAATCAAAGGGTGCATAGCAGTTAGACGCGGATGAGACTCACAGGAGCCTTGCAAATGATTGTTTAAGAAGGGGTTGCATCGTCTTTGTGGACCTTAAAATATTCTTGCCTTCAGAGTTCAAATCGTCTAGCTACCTCAGCTTCATAGAAAACCAAATTCGAGCCGATAACTTTGTAACAAGGCAAAGGCAACCAGTAGAGTGGAATGGCATGCAGCCTGGCTATGGCGTCACTTCAAACTTGATTGGAAAAAATAAACTATGTTGAAGAGAAGAATAGAGCTATTTGTAATAAAATCGAGTTGAAAACTCGAAACTATAGATTTTATATGTCAGTTTGAAGTTGAACCAAAAACAGGCGAACATTGTGCATGGTTATTTAAAATATCCATGACATCTCATGAAAAATGGGATGTGATAAATTACTCGGGATCGGGCAAATCCGAGTAAGCTAGCTCTTGGGAGTTAAAAAGAAGTGGAAGGGTGAAGCACGACATCGTTATGGGAACATTTGTGCGCTATCTAAGTGGGTGAAGAAGCACCTGACTTGAAGAGACAGTACCGGTGCTTGTGAATAAATCAATGTCTTGGCACCAAATGGTTTCCATGTAGACATTATATGTTTGATCGCATAGTTGAGGCACCGATTTCTATAGTTGGCAATGATCGCTGTGCTGATAGAATGTGGAAAAAAGCACTAGGGGAAGATGGTGGTAGATCGCTTGTAGAACCATTGTTAATCCAGTTCTGACCTCTCCCGCTCTTGCGGTAATGAAATTTTTCTGCTGAGTGAATGGAAGGCAGTGGCTACTGAAGTCTCTGGATAGGCTTTGAAATCACCATTACTTCCTTGCTAGTTAGTCAACGTAGTTTTAAACAGAACCTGATCTACAGTATGACCACCTGATTCACAGCACAAGATTATGTTTTCGAGGAGGAGATAAAGGTCATAGGCTGAAAGTTGAATAGGCACCGAGGTTAGCACCAGTAGGGCAGAGAAAGGACACTGATCCGGTAAAAAGAGAATTAGGTATTTTTTTATTTCCTCCCCACCCATTTGGGCAAGTCCCAAGGACTTATTGGGTGAACAGCAGAAATTCAAATAGCTTCACAACATGTAGCACACTGCAGTTAACACAGAAGACATCAAAAGTTTTTATCGACGTCTTCGGTTCTCTGGTCACTTCTCTGGCATAATTTCATCGCATAGGCGGCAGTTCAGTTTCGTAGTGGTACCTCGTCCGTCCCCTACATTGTTAAGGTAGACAATATTCTTCCCTTTCTAGAAGCCTTTTTTACTTTCTGCGGAGATTCCATTCATTGCCACATGCACGCACACTCCACAGTCCAGTTTGAGACCATGAATTCAGGCATTTACGACGTCCTGCGCTTACCAGGCTGTACTTAGTTGTACTTCTGCTAACATAATCTAATTTCATGCATCCGGTGAGTGGTTAGTCCTAACCAGCCGCCCCTCTCATTAGCCCCAGAGTTGTCCCTTGGGTTGCCGGTTGTCACCACGAGGAGGTCGAGAGCAGGTTTTACCACCTAGGTAATCTTTCAAAGCCTCTGGTTAACAGAAAGGCGCATATCCCAGTCCTCAGTACTGCATAAACACAGCCGACTAGCACGGAGATCTCTAGAAAGCTCATCTTCCGAACTACAGAACAAGAGTAAAGTCAAAGAACAATTTTTTGTCAGGTAAATCAAATTTGGGCTGGTACGATTTAGGGCCCTCCTGAAGTCCCGATCTCTGGGCCCGGCCTCATTTGGCGCCATTTAATGAAAAAGCATAAGAGAGCTATAGGAATCGTTGGAGTCAGTCTTCTCCAAAACTTGAAAACCTTTCCCCGAGGCCATCTTTCTGTAGGCTTGGCCTTGTCTCTCACTGAAGCGACAATATTCCCACTCCTGAGAATGGCCATCGAGTGCTGAGTTTTCGCAGCTCATCTGGTTTTCATATTGCGAATTCCTTCCTTGACCGGTGGATAAGGGAAAAGTATAAAAGTATAAAGTATAATCACTACAGTAAGAAAAGTCCATTGATAGATTTCGTTCTTATTTCAGAAAGTGAATGAAAAAAATATTTTCACTTAATAGCTCCTACCAACTTTTAGCACTGTTACTCTCTTAGTAAATTTAGTAACCCGAATTCTTGTTGCAAATGCATTTATTATAGCCTTAATTTCCGAAACATGTAAAAGCAAGGAAGCATAAGGCAAAAGTCTCATTAAAATTGGAATCCAACGGGACTCTAATTAACTTTTTTGCTGTATTAGAGACACGCCAAAAACGGAAATTTTCATCTTAACTCTGGAATTTTACTGCTTTCCTTTTTTCATTTTAACTTTCTCAACAGAATGTTTTGAAATTCAATTACGCGGAAGAGGGAACGTTTGAATTAACAAAAAAATTGGAATATTTTAATTGGAAATTTTAAAAGCTCTCTAACTTTTACTATTAAACTAAGTTTTTTTTACAAAGCCTGCATAATCAACTTGAAGTGAAGTCAAAACCTTCACTACCGAAATAAATTCTGATTAAAATTAAACCATTTATCAAAATTAATTCAAACTAATTCTAGTTATTTGAACAAAAGTAAAAAGGTTTTAAAAAGACTTTTTAAAAGCGTGTTTCTATATGCACCTAACTAATGAACATCAAAAGAGCTTGTTTTTTTACCTTTGGGCCACAGAAGATATCGGTGGAATTCACTTAAGAAACGCAGATTTTTTTATTTCTTTAACAAGCTGTCAACTAGCTAGAAGTGTTGAAGAAGACATTGTGTTCGAGGATGTAAGTTTTTCTAGCAAGAGGGCTAACAGATCTTGCTGAAGGATGGATGTGGTGGCATTTGTGTATCACTAAGCTCACTTATTTTAAGGCAGTAGAGGTCTCAGTAGAGTTGCAAAGACACTCATCAATATCAACCTGCTTCTCTATATTCTCAAGCAAATGAAATACGAGCAGACCAAATGATAGAGATATTCAGTCCGCTCATCAGATTTGGTAAATTCAAGCACATTTCCTCGTCATTGGTTCCGACCGGCTAAATTTTATCCAATAACGTTATGATGATGTGCAGACCGAATTTGCATCCATTTTTTACATGAAGATTCTTGAAAGCCTTTTGCCTTAAAATTATTCTGCCACATGTACCAATTAATAATGAATTATGTGGGGGCCAGAGAGCATCTATTTGACCTTTTTACGGTCTAAATAGGTAGAATTACCCAACGGATTCGAAACATTACCCACGCATACAGAATGCAAACTTGGTAAACATCATTGTTAACCGAAAGCGGAAGCAGCTGGTTAAAACTGTTATTTGATTTTCAGTCATTTAAAAAAATGTCCTTTAATAGACCACATTGGCATTGATAATTTCACAGTTTAAATCAGAAAATGAATGAACAAAATCGTTTTTAGGCAAAAAGCCATATTTTTCGTAAGTAATATACACTTAGTAATAACTTGAAGTACTCAGTTTCAATCATTAAGCGCGTACTTAAAATACGACATGTTGGGTCATGATCACATGCCTCTCCAAAGCTGAATCGCAATTGCTTCCTAGTGAAAACAATAACATGAGTTCTTTTGTTGGCTAGTTCACTTGCCTGATTAACCATTTTGCTCACATTTAAACATAAACAATATTTGGCTAAGTCAAGCATAACTTTTGAATTCATTCGCAGTATCTCATTGAATTCTACGTTTATTGAAGAGCTGGTTGAGTGATATCTTGAATTATGACACATTCATAAATATTCTTAACTTTTTTAATTGTGCGAACGTTTGATGAGCATACTATTTAGCTGACATAAAATACTTGATGATGTGAGCACTTGGACTTTAAATAAATAAGGTCCTTTATGTCAAGCAGCTGTAGTAAATGAGCAGTAAATTTAACGATTTGGCTTGATTTGCCAGAACTAAATTAAGTATATTTGAGTTGGTTTGGGTGAGATTCTAGCAGATTTTGACGCAGAAAATGTGGTTTCATGACCTAAAGTAAATATTAACAAAATGGACAGAATCATTGAAAGTGCATGAAAAGGGCTACATTAGGTCTAAATTTCAATCATTACATTCGGCAAGTGCTTCTCTTTATAGTTAGCAACTTTACAAGTAGGTCAAGTTACTCCATTATTCGAAAAACCTCACCGATTTTCGCCCTCTTCTTGTAAATTTTGCTAAAACTCATATAAGTATGCACATGATGAATGCATTTTATCAATTTTGGAAAGCCAATAGGTGAAGCGGAACACATCAGCCATTTTTAACTGGTGGTTTTAAATAAAAGATAAATCAACCCACCAGGGAATTTCCAAGTGACTGAGGATGGGATCAGGCGAATTCGAGACAGAAAAAGGACAATTACCTATTTTGTTGGTAAATATTTACTCTTTCGAAAAGAAATGACAAATTGTAGGCTTTAAAACTTATTACAGACAAATGGGTTTTCGGTGAAGAGATAGAACAGAAACAACTAAGACTTGGATAGCACAAATTTATGTTTGCTATCCTGATCAAACACAATTAGCCTTTCTTATTTACGAGTGACAGAAGTAAATGTATTGTTTGAGATATAACTGAGGTTAATTAGATCCTCGTACTCCCTACAACCGGAGTCATGGTGACCTATTCTGCAACGTCTCAGTAATTAGAAAACACTATTTCCGTATTGGACATTTTCATTCTGGAACCACTTAATCATTATAAATTACAGTAATCCAACTTCCAAAGATTCGAGTTTTTGGTTACAACTCTCAAAAAGACGCCACATAGGCTGGTCGAACACATCTGAATCTTAGGCCATTCGACGAAAAACAGTAGTGGAAGCTTTTATCGAAATCTACTGTGCAAACTGTGCAAGCAAAGTTAAAGGCGGCTGTTGAAAGAATTCGTTTTGATAGTGACGACTCAAAAGCAGTGAGCCCCAATAAAAAAACTTGCCAGAATGAGCCAGAAATGAACATTAAAGGGCTGCTCTCTGTCCAAAATTGCACTATTACTTAATTTTTTTTTACTCAACACTACATCGTCACAAAAATACATGGCTACACTGGAAGACGTAGTTATTTTTTTTTAGTGAATTATGATCTGCTTAAAGATTCCGTCATTCTAACAAAGTTTCAAATCGAAGGAAAAAACCAAATGTTTCTTTACTTTGTTTAAGTGGTGACTATGGTATTGGATAGTCGCAATGATCTATGCGACGTACATTAGCGCGAAGTTGCTTTCAGAAGGTTGAAATTATTTTTGTTCGTTCCCTTCCCATTGGACAAGTCTCAAGGGCTTATTGGGGTACAACAGAAAAACAAAAGTTTGTACAACAGCCAGACACTTAGGCATAGCTATAACAGTTAAATTGACGTCTTCGGCTTCCTGGCCATTTCTCGACATGGTTTTGTGGTGCAGTAACAGTTCATTCTTCTGTTACACTTCTTGCAGCTCCTCGTTTTCATCGTCTATTTGTCCTTATCCAGGCATTCTCTTCTAGCGACCACTGTGGGTAAGGACTATCCACAGCCGAGATGGAGCATTTGTACTGCTCATCCTGCTGGATGGTCTTTTTTTCACAGTCTTTATTCCAGCCTTCCACTCTATCTTTTTCTCCATCGTGTTCAATTTCTTTACTTTCTCTACTGCAGTTTGGTCCTTTTCTCTCTCTGTTGGCTTTTTATTTTCTATGACTTTGACCGAAGGATGACAATCCTTCCCTAATGTGTCTCTTGAGTCTTGTATCATTTAAGGCAGTCTGTAAGAGGGCACTCTAGTCTCCATGATCTTGCCTTACGTGTCTTCGCATCGCCTTTGTTGTGGCGAAACATCTGTGGCAGTTTGCGTTGGTACGGACGATATCCCGTTGCTTTTCTCCTACCAATCTACGCGTGTAGTTATCATCTCGAACTTTGAGGCTTTCCTTCGGATCAAGTAGCCGTGATGCGGAGCGCTCCTGCCATATTTCTTTCTCATCTTTAATTAATCGAAGCATCTAGTTCCTTGAATGTGAGGCTTTTTTTAGCTTCACCATTTTCAAAGTTACTCTCAAGTATGGAGAGTATCAGGTATCTTTGTCCACTTTTAACCTCTCTGCCTGCATAAGATTTACCTAGTTAGGCATTGACAGATCTTTCAGAATTCCTCGAAAGTTTGGGCTCTTCGCAAATACAATCCAGGAACCATACTTCGAGCCGTATTCCGCATTGCTTGTAGTCGATTGTTATCTTTTACTCTCAAGACAATAGTAAATAACCCATAAGTGATGACAGAGCTGCTTGAGCGCAGGAATGGTTTTGGTCATGTTGGGCGCTTTTTGCTGAGACTAGGTTGGCTTTTGTTACTCCGTCTGACTCACCGTCTTGCATTATGGAGCCAAGATATTTAAAACAGGAGGCACGTCGGAATGGCATTCCTGCTGCTTCGAGGGGCGTTTGATCCTCACCGGCACCAATTTGAAACCAGAGGGTTTTGTTTGCTGCAATTTGCTTTCCCTATTTATGCATCGTCTTCGCCAGATGCTCTATTAATCTGACAGCTGCCTGTTCTAGATGATTTAGCTGCCGTCTTTTGCCCGAGAGATCAATCAACAGAACCGCACTGTCATTGAGCGAAGAGAAGTCTTAATCCAGTATGAGTTGGAAGGCTAGGTTGAAAAGAATTGGGCCCTCTTTTGAGCCTTGTCTCACACCAGGTTTCACCACAAAGAAATCCTTCATTCCCCTCAATTTCACCATCAAGGATTTTACCGAATAAAGTATTTGCCAAGAGCAGCCTAGATCTATCATTCGGTTGATTTTTGCAGCTGTAGGCAGCGAGTCAGAGGCCTTTTTCAGATCAACAAACACTAGCACCACTTTCTATTTCTGGTCCACGGGTTCCTGTACATTGGTTCTTACTCCAAGTATAGCCTCTCAATTGGATCTCCCTTCGCAGAATCCAAATAGCGTTCTTGGGTGTAATTCAGCAAGGTGATGCTTCAAACCTTGGCACAGAATAGATGCATATAACTTGCCTATTATATCTAAAAGGAAGACTGATCTATAGTTTGCAGGATCCGTCTGCGAACCCTTACGCTTGTAGATACCTCCACTTCAACATCAATTCATTCTCGGAATATAGAGGTGGCCTTATTGAAGAAGTCGTTGAAAGCTTTTAGAAGGTAGGCATTTAGGTTCTGAGCGTCCATTTCAATGGCTTAGGTCTGATACCATTTTCGCCGGGACTTTTGATAGTTTAAATCTACTTTTAGCTGTCTCCATCTTCTCCATAGAAATAGGGCATGCTCTAGGTAGAAGATCATAGTTTTGACTTCTTCGGTAGTTCTGTCCTTAAGCGTTTCCAGGTAGTGTGCGAATAGTGTCCTTGCAGTTTGTGTTTTCCATGAGGAGTTTTCCTTCATTATGTCCTTCAATAGCATGAAGGCGAGGTATTCTGGAAACTTGGTTATTCTCTCTTCTTGATATGCTTGTTTCCATTTTCAAAATCAGGTTGTTTACCCTATTCCTTTGCTGTTTGTACATCAAGAGGGTCTCTTGAGATGTAATTGCAAACCAATTTGTTCTCAACTGTTTTTGAAGCAGGAGTTCTCTGCCTTCTTTATCGCTTGCAGCTGTATACCATCCGTTTTTCTTTCGCGCAATTTTTTCCCTTTCTATAGACTTCAAGATATCCTCATACGCAGTTCCCTTTTGAGGTGTTCCTGCTAAGTTTCCTTCGAATTTTTATTTGTTCGATGCCTTTAGGCAGTTGCCACATTTGCTTTTTGACTGCTTATGCCCTCCATCAAAGCTCTATTCTTTCGTTTTCCTGAGCGCTACCTAATATGCTATTTGAGCTTGGGTATAATTATTTGTAGACACTGATCAGAATTTGCATTTGCCTATCTAGAAGCCCGTATATCATTTATTAGGAATGGATATGACCTTTTCATCAGAACAAAGTCAGGAACAGCACCATCCCCTATAGGATGGTATCAAGTCAATGTTCGAGAATTCGGTTTCCGAGAGAAAGCATTTATCAGGTTTAAAATAAACTCTTCGCACAGACCTAATAGCCTTAGTCCGTTCTCTGTGGTGTCTTCTCGATTGATGAATGAACCGACTAGTTTGGCGCCAGGGTCACGGGCATCAAAACCCAATCTACGACTGAAATCACCAAGGATAATTAGGTTTTGGCCACAAGTTCGTAGAAGGATTCTTTAACATCTGCACCCTCCTTGGACTCAATCGGTGTACAGCAGCCCATCAGTCCAGCTTTCACTCCTCCAATTTTGAGTTTTAGCGTGGCAAGTCTATTAGAGACAGGCTTAAGTTCAGCTTCTATGCTCTTTTTGACCAGAAAGGTGACCCTACCATTTGGTCTAGGGCTTTCATTGTGTTCAGGGTTGAAGAAAGCATAGTGTTCTGTATATAAGGAATAGGACTATATAGGACTATATATATATATATATATATATATATATATATATATATATAGGACTATATATATAGGACAACAATCCCTATACCTCTATCAAAAGTCTCTTCAACTATCTGGCAGGGTTTCCACAGTCCAAGTTTAAGACCATGAACCCAGTTACTACGTCGTACCTTGATTAAGAGGCTCTTGATGGACTCAAACTGTAGCTTTGCTGGCAAATAATATATTTTTACGTCTGGTGGGTGATTAGTCGTTCTGACAAAGCTTCAAATCGAAGCAAAAAACTAAACTTTTCTTTTTTTCGTTTAAGTGGTGAATATACTATTGGATAGTAGGAATTTTCTATGTGGCGTACATTAACATTAGATGATGTCAGAAGGTTGAAATTTATAAATTTTTTGTTACCTGAATGGAAGGTGGCAAAGTATGCTGTCACTTTGAATAGTTAATCGGTTATAGCAACTCTTTGGTCAGTTAATTACCTCTCTCGATAGGATCTATCAATATGACTATTTGTTCACAACATACTAGAAGTTGATGACAATGGCCGCAATTTTTTATTAAGACAGCTCTTATATAACATCGACAATCAAATCTATGCCGATTTGCATAGTCCGGTGTTTAATTTTGCAATAAATTTATTTTTGCGGTGAAAGCTTAGCGGAAACATTCCTTTGTTGGTGCCGATGCTAAAACGAATGATTTCAGTAGGAGGTAAGTTAGATGAATTATGGGATTCCACCGTATGAACTGCGGAGACTTCTACCCTTTAGCCTTTGGTTTTTTTATTTACTCCCCACCCATTAAGGCAAGTCTCAAGGACTTATTGGAGGTACAACAGAAGTACAAACAGCTTGTACAAGTAGCACACAACAGTTAACACGGAAGGTAGTAAAGGCGTTTCTCGACGTCTCCGGTTCTCTGGCACCTCGTCCATCCTCGATACTGTTAAGGCAGACAATCTTCATACCTTTTTCAGAAGTGTTTTCAAATTTCTGTCGGAGGTTCCATTCACTGCTGCATTCATTGCGCATTCTACGGTCCAGTTAGCGACCACGAGTCCAGGTATTTACGTCGTACCTTGTTTACTAGGCCTCACGAGATTGTACTTCTGTTGGCATAATCTAATTTTATACGTCCGGTGGGTGATAAGTCCTATCCTGCCGCCCCTCTCACTGACCCCCAGAGTCGCCCCTGGGGTTACCGGTAATCACCACGAGGAGGTCGAGAGTAGGTTTGACCACCTTAGCCTTTGGTATTGGTTTTTCTGCACTTTCATTCATTACTTCTCAGCAAATAGGTTTCAGTTGAATGTATCATTTAAATTTGATTTTAGGTTTCCAATTCAAATGGTCTTGATGACACTCGGAAGTAGATAATTTCATTCACTTATCCAGTTTCTTGTCTTTTATGAATCGCTACAAGTTCGCGATGATTCGTTTTGAGAAGGAAAATCATAAAAAGTAGTTTCTCTTACCTGAAAGAGCAAGGAACGGAAAAACTAGATGGATGGATAGGATGTCGAAGGAGATTCAGATTTTGATTTCTATCCTATCTGTCCTTCTCTTCTTTTCTATTAGCAATCAATTATGTTGTCATTATTTTGTTTAAGTGAACTCAGTTTCAGAGGTAAAATTCTCTGCGGACACCATTGTATAACCACATACAGCCAAGAACACGTGTTTAAAATCCACCAAAATACCTTTACGCGAGCGAATTAATACAGAGAGACCCAAATGTGACGTAGAAATATCTCATCAGAAAAGCATATACACAAATTTATCCCAGAAGTTAACGTCCTGGACACAAGTCTCTTCCGAGGACGTTCATTGAAAAGTGCTTAGCCGCGTCACAAATGTGATCTCTGTGTTCATCCTCTTTGCTCTATCTCTTTCTCCGAGGCATTGCTGTTGAGCAATTCTAAAAGAATTATCTTGGTTCTTCGTGGAGAATATACATAAATTCCAGAAACACCCGCATTTAAAAGTAGCCCTCAGGATATAATAGCATAGAAATTACTTTAAAGATCTTTTAAACAACTTTTTGTTATTACTTGTGTACTTCCAACTTTTATCTTCTAGCCAAAAGTGAGACCCCATTGCTTGCCTTCATCAAATTGTTAATCTCCTGTAAATCCAAAAAAATTAATGTACATGCAATCGTGGCATAAAGTAATGAAACGGTTCCTTAAAAACTGCGTTTGTTTGTGTATAAAAAAAAAAATTTGAACGATTATTACTTCAATGAAAAAATGGAATGTTCACAAAGCATTAAAAAATTCTAATTTAAGTGTTAAAATATCCTAAAATTCACATTCGTTTTGCCTTTTCAGAAATATTCACATTTTGTGCACTAGACAACATTGAGAGACAAAGTGAATTCCCCTGCATGGTAGGCAGGACAGCTAACGGCGGTCTCAAAATAGTCGAAGCGGTAAACACAAAACGCAAGTTATTGTAATGTTTTGGAAGCATTTATTGGCTATCATTGGTTAGATTCCTAGAATTAGCAAAGGAATGTGTGTTTCTGTTTAGCATCGAACAACGGCTCTTTTGATGTTTTTTGATATTTTCATACTTGCTAATGTAATTATAAGTGACAGTTCTAAAAGTTGATGACAGTAAAATTAAAATTAATGCACGAAATCAAGAAAAGTGGCTGTTGGAATTGGGCGATGGTAGACGAGTCTAACATGTTGCGAAACGCTATGAAGGTCTGTGTTTAAGGTATTTCATTATCATCTCCTCCTTACGTACCAGCTACTCCTAGAAACTAAAGCACGTCCTTGATGACCTAGCTTAGTATCTCAGATAGCTGAGATTGTAATAGCACAAACGAATGAGAGATTCCTTTGAAGATGGAGAGTGAAGTGTAAAGCTGGATAATCCTGCATCCACACAGCACCTCAGAAGCGTACAATCCAAAACGGAGTTCTTGCATTTTTTATCTGATCTGATTCGAGCTTGCAATCTTTAAAATATTAAGAGGTGAGCGATTTCACTCGGTTTTTCTGAGTTGAACCATCTGTCTACTTATCATTGCAAATCTGCTTTAATTTTAATCAACACCTAAAACAAATTCATGCCCGTATTCGTTAGGATACAGCGTAGGTATGAGGTGATTTTCCTGACATGACAGTTTTAAAACTCTTACAATGGCCTAATTGCTTTTACAGATTACACTTCGACCAATAAAATGTATAAAAGTGAATATTTTACGAGGTTTAAGCTTTTAGCTTAATGAGCTCTCTTCTACGGTCTCATCATTTCGATCGCATTTCCGCTGATTCAACCACCAAGACCCTAATGCCCCTTGAACGCTTTTGTGTCAATGTCAATCAATTTAGCCAGCTTAGAAAGTAAACTTGCTCCTTCATGTGCACAGTCTTAGTAATGAATTAAGAGCAGAGGTTAGGACAGTACTGTAAGGAGACAGTACACAAAGGAGCCGACTGCTTTGTGCTTACTTCTGAAAGTTTTCTTTGTTTGTGAATAGTGAATCATTTCCGATGCTGGAACTAGTATCTGTAATCTATTCAAAGAAGTCTTATAATTTGGTCGCCGTGGAGTGCGACTTTGATCCCACTTAGACAAAGTTACTCATTATGGTGTATTTTTTTTTATTTGAAGTCAAAGATAGGCCTGTTAATTGATCTGCTTAGATTTCAGCCAATGATCACACCACATTTTGATTTCAAGTTTCTGTGATTAATCGCATCTTTTGATGTTAACATCTAACCAACATGCATGTGTAAGTCAATCGCTAAGTGAAATTCGAACCAACTTATGGACTAAAACGATGACTATCCAATTTCACATGTTGTGTAATAAGATTTTGGACATCCATTAGAATCCGTGAATTCAAAAAATGTAATTCAGAATCGATGATTATTCAAACAAGACTGTTGAAACGCAAAAAAAAACTCACACTATTGAGATGCAAGACTAGATCTTACAATGTTGTCCCAGTTACTTCACGGCCACACTTCATGGACTACGGAATATGGCCTGATGGGACGTTAAAATAAGCAAATAGATCACTTGCCAACCGTTATGTGTTTTACAATGAAATTTTATGAAAATACTGGATTGAATCCATGGTCATTGGTGACATGTAGTTAGTCTAGAGCCGATTTAACGGTCGAAGGGTTTTTCTAAACAAAAATATATGCATACCCTGAATAAATGTCAAAAACGCATGAACCCCTAAGATTCTTGATATTTCTGAAATCTCATGGGACTAAATGCTGAATTGCAACAACCAATTGTGTGGGATTAAAATAAGCTTTCTGAATGCTTTTATGAGTCAATTTAGTTTACACAAAAGTCAAATTCGCTAAGCTATTTGTGAATTGCTTTCACTGATCTTTTTATGGAAAGCCTTGAGTTTCCTAAGTTTCTAAATAAGTTTGGAAAAACTGGGTCTTTCTCAATAATGGAGGCTCCACTTGTTTCATCCTGTGCGATTTGTCACTTGTCTTCAGTTATCTCATTTCTTCCAAGTTAAAATCGCTATTCATGCTGTCCTTCAGTATTGACGGTGAAATACTGCTGGGCTGGCAGGCGAGAATCATTTTTGAAACACCTTTAAATCTGCAAGTGCTTACTGATCAAACCTTGTCATCTAACTTGAACTATTGCCCGATACCTCTTCTGGATTTAATTCATATTTCTTTATACTCAAGCGCAAATCGCAGAAAGCCATCTTTTGGGACTTAGTTTTGCGCGAGATTAAACATCCAACCTTAAACCGGCTTAGATAATAAGAATAGCCGCCCTAATTGCTTGATGCAGTTAATGGGCTTTGAACCCGGAGTTTGTGAAATAGGCCATTTCTAGCCAGTCATCCAAGCATGCACTGTCATAGCTCGACATTGTTCAACTTCAATGCGACATAGTCGCTAAGTGTCTGGCCTCCCTTGTGATCAGCATTTAGTCCCAGTCAAAAATAAGTTCAGTGATTGATATGCCCCAATGGGTTTCAACGGATTGTGAATCGGTGATTCTCGCTTGTTTGTGGCTGATCTGCCACTGGTACAAAAAATTAATCGGAACCAGTAAAAGTTGCAGTAACTGCAGCAACAGCAAGGTGGATGCCTCAAACGTTTCCTACCCTTAACCTTCGGAACAAAAATATGGCGTTCTTCTTATTAAGTCTTATTTAGTTTAAGGACTCGTATTCATTATGAACGAGCTTAGTAGCAGTTCTAGACCAATTTTTTTGACTGTCAGCTTCAGTATAACGGAAGGCATCTACCAACATATTAAAACGATTGTTGACTTGTGCATTGAATTCAATTAATTATTAATGTGCACAAAAAACTGGATGTTAGTGCTTTCATTTAACAAATCTTTCGGTTGTCATCACTAAGAAATGATCTTCAGGCATTTTCTTATTGTCTTTGAGTTGAGGAACCATCCCAATAACCTCAAACAGTTTTAAGCAGTTTAAAATTTGCTTTTTTAATTTATCGAGTTCAGACTGAAAGACGCTTCCTCTCTGTTTTCTTGGTCAAAGAAAATGATACTTATAATTTTGCACCACATGGAGGTATTATGTAGTTGAGCAACTATTTATAAGACATAAGAGACCCATTTTAAGAGGATCAAGTTGCCATTCATTTCGCGACAGCAGCAATAAGTCTAGTATATATTCGGCCTTTACAATAACTTTTTAGATTTAGCTAAAATTATTTACTTCTGAAAGTGATGAAATCCCAGGATTTTCATCCATGAGTCTTCTTCTTTCCGTGTTTGAAAGTGTTTTGCATCGGCATGAACTTTCAAGACTTTAATTTGAATGTGATTGGTAGAATATCAAGCGCTCACAACTCGGTTTATTTTCCTTTAAAGTTTAAGTAAATTTCGTCGTACAAAGAGGATATGTCTCTTTTAGCTATTTCTGTAGGAAGACCTTTATAGGTCCAGATTCTCAGTCTTCTCAAGCCTACTCTCTCGAGTTACCTTGCGTTCAAGCATAATGAGAATTGCCTAGAACCAGGAACGTCTCTTTTGAACTAGAGAGGCGGAATTTTCAGGAGGATGTTCACAGGCCAATCTACACACCTGTATTCAAGATTACTTAATGTATCGACATCACATAATCACCATTATGTTATCAAGAAGCGCCTATGTCATTTGATATTTATCAAGAATTTGCTTATATTGGGGTCGGACTAATCACAATTTTCTGAAACCTTTTTTGTTTAACTAAATTTGAAAGCGTATTATAGCTTAACTGTCATCACCAACTCTCCATTTCTTCAATTCTGCCCTTCATTTCAAAAGACAATTGGTATGTTTCGTAGGGAAGCTTGGAAAGATACCATGAAACGTGGAATAAGGCCATTCACGTCCATCTATTTGTCAAGTGATTCACCGGTGCTGCAGTGGAACAGAAAATTTAGGCAAATGTAAATTTACGAGAATCGGTTGTTTCAAAATGACTAGAATTTTCGAAAAATGTGCGAACCAATCAAATCATTTTTAGTTTCATCAAAAGATTAAATGGTTTGCAAAAAGTGACTGAGCATTGAAACCATTATGGAAAGAGAAGGTGAGATAAATCTTAGCTTTATTTTTAGCAGAAAATGACCAGAAACGTTCGAACTATAGTAGCAAAATGCAAAAGTGTAACTCTTAGTATTCACGAGTCCTTCGACAACAAATACCTAATGTATCTTCTTTCAAAGCCAGTTTGAAGCTAAATAAAGTTTACCTTTTTTCATTCAGAGAAATCTAGTGTCACGAACTCGAAACAGACCACAATACTGGCTTTGAGTACCAATGTGGGCATAGCGGCCAAAAGTAGTGTGAACAAGTTTAATCACAATGCACAAACTGGTGCGATAGTATCGGCGAGCGTTATAACAGAAGGAGTGGCATATGATCATTAAGGTAACGTTATAGAACGCCGTCCTTGTATTCCTGGAACTGACTAATCTCTCAATTGAGTGTTTTGATTGCAATATTAACTATTGCAATGTAATTTACTTTTCAGAAAAGGTGATGATTAATTGAAAGGGTTATTTCAAGATGGTTGCATCAAATCATCCTTTGCCATGCAATTAGTCTTAAGTCAATTTGAGACTGTTAAATCTCATGGGTCTAAAACGCAAAGCCTTTTGATTTGCAGACTGCGCACTCACTTACTCGGGTCATTGTATTTACTTTCCCCTTCAGTAGTAGGCGATATAGATCCACTTTAGTCTGGTTAGTGATCGTCAACTGCACAGCTCAAAATATGAGGCCCGATCAGGAGCAGAAGAATGAGTTTCAGCTCTTGGCCAGTGTTATAAAGGACAGGTCTGATCCCGTCGTTGGTTCGAGATTAGTTGTGCTTGAAAAATCTCTAACAAGGCGGACGGTCAAAAACCGATATTTTTGAACCGCTTGATCACCATCTGACTAATGCGATCCGAATTTTCTTAACCGAGTTCGGGAGCTCAGTTTAAGGTGCACTTCAGAATTTCGGGTGGATTTATGAAAGAAAGAGATTTCTTTATGCAACGCAGTTGAAGCTCTTACCTTACGCCTTTATTTATTGCTTTTCCGGCAGGATCGCGGATCGGGAAACAATGCCCACTAATGCATAGTTGTGCAACTGATCGATTTATGAAAAGAAGCTTGGAAAACATATAAAACTAGTATTATCAATGCTGCTATTATTGGGCAGGGGAAAAATTATTTCAGCAGTTGAACGATTACGAGCAGGATTCCATGAGAAAGTGCTTGGCATCAAACGAACTTTCGGCTCTCACACAGCTCAGATTGTCACTGACGCGAAAGTCAGTTGCTACAATTGATCTGATCTTGGCGCGAAAAGTCGCAATTAATGTGCTTTTTTCGCTTTAGACAGAATGGCGAGTGAACGAATGCCTCGACCGTTTCAATGGTGCTGACTTTAATTCTACAATGAATCGTTTTAAATGAAATGAACAGGGCGCAAAGTTGCTCAAGATTATAAAACCTCTTATATCATTATAGCGGATGTGCCATATTTTAGTATTTAGATGCAAAACTTATTATATCAAGGACAATTATTTGGGCACAATATCGGGCCTTTCGTTTATATTTACGAAAACTACAAACTGCATATTTAGTAGAAATAATTCACAGGCGATAAATAAAATAATGTAACTTAGTTTCGTAGACCAAGGCGTGAGGGCATATTGAGTCAAAACTCCTGTATAAAATGTCTAGTTAGCAGGTATTCATTTAAGCACTTTGTCAAAATTAGGGGAGGCCTAATGGATGACGCACGAATTTGATTGGCTTATACTCAGGGATGATTTCGTTGGCCAGCTGTCTAGTACGACACGTAGCTTTGACCAATGTTGGAAGGGCAAAAAGCAAGCACGGGGAAAAGACCACTTGGAGCGCACTTCCAGTGACCGATGTCTTCACTAGCTAAATATATTCGATTTTCACCATTTCAGATTTCCATCAGTTTGATTGATTCCCCGTCAATTATTAAGTCAACAGCTTGCGAGCCGCTCGCATTCCCTCAAGCCGTTAGCTCCTTCACCAGTAATGAGTGAATTGACGACTACATCTGGTTTTTTCTATCGACACTACCTATCGTTAGCAGCCATCTCCACACACAATGGGGAAAACCCTCATGGATGGTAAATCTAAAGCTGAACGTCCCTGCCAATCTGAGAGTTTTGAGAGTTTTCGCGGCGTCAAGATGATTAATACAAATACCAACAACACCTCTGGCAACTCGACCCCCAACAACAATTACTGCAGAAATGGGGAACCCAGCGACCGAACGGAGGCTTTCCAGATGCGTCTGACAACCACTTCGCAGTCATTATGCAAGTCTCCAGAGCATGGAAGTATAGGCGAGGGAGAGGGAGAGGGTTCTAGTCTGCAGAGTGATCCCAGTTTCATTCAAGCCAATCAACGTTTCATTCCCTCGGTTCCACCCCGAACTCATTTAGTTGGAAGCCCAGAAGTGATTCATTCAAAGACGAAATCTCGACACTCGACCAATCCCTATGATTCCTCGAGTCGAACTAAACATTCTCCAACTCAGAAATATGGAAGACAGCACACCTCTCCCCTTCATAAAGATGATCCGAACTCTCCTTCACTCCCACCGCCTGATTTTTCTTCTCCTAATAAAATGTCCACCCTTTTCAATGACTCACAGGGCTTTATGGGTGAGTTGCAGGTCTCCCATGACCCAGATGAGAAAATGGATTGGTTCACAAATCTCTTGACCGTTCTTTCAATGATAATTGTGGTCATGACTTTTCCGTTTTCCATGATATTTTGCTTAAAAATCGTGGCTGAATATGAGCGAGCGGTTATCTTAAGAATGGGACGCCTTCTTCCCGGGGGTCAGGGGACTCGAGGGCCGGGTTTGTTCTTTGTTCTGCCTTGCATTGACAGCGTGAGAACTGTGGAGTTGCGAACAGTGACGTTCTCCATTCCACCTCAGGAGGTTTTAACCCGCGATTCGGTGACAGTAGCTGTTGATGCAGTCGTGTACTACCGAATCTGCAACCCCGCTGTTTCGATTCTTAATGTAGAAGATGCGGCAAGATCTACACGTTTGCTGGCGCAAACAACCTTAAGGAACGTATTGGGTACGAAAGATCTAGCTCAAATTCTTATGGATAGGGAAGAGATGTCTGTTACCATGCAGGCAACAATCGATGCTGCTACTGAGGCTTGGGGTGTCAAGGTTAGTAATGTTTCAGTCCATTGATTGACCTTATTTAATAGCTCAGGTGTTAAATATTGCCTCATGCTTTCAGCATAATCACATAGCACCTTAAAACGATCTAAACGGATGTTAAGTCCTTCAATATACTGATCAGTGTCGAGATGCAACCTAATTTAAATCGGCAGCTAGGATGATGTATACTTCTTACTACCTTTGCCGTAACTTGTGCTCAAGCCAAGTTATTCGACTCAAAGTTTATATTTAAAAGCAGATTAAAAATTCTCATCGAGAATAGGTTTACTCCATGCAATATTTCAGCTCATTTTCCTTTAGCATTATTTTTAATTTAAGAATGAATTGCATTCGGCCAATCAGGAGTTAATTTCAAATGTCTTTAAACTGGGCAAATATATTTAAATATATGACTTTTAATGGTTTGCTTTCAAAGTGAACAATGTATCAGTTTCATAACCACATAATGATTTCGCTCCCATAGTAGCAGATATGTAAAATGATGAAAGTGTATTCAAGACAAAACCATTAACTTTCTCTTTATAAAAAAGCAGATATTGCAATTCTTATCTACTTCAGTTTTGTGGACGAGTTTGGGTATGTTCAATACAGAAGCATAAGCTAAGTTGAAATGACTTTCATAAGTGCTAAGTAATACACACAGCTCCATCTGATATTTTAATATTTGAAGTAAAAGTTTAAAATCTACTTTGAATCAAGGTGTGTGAAGAGCGTTATTCTTGTTAAGTAAACTTAAAATAACTAATGTATCACACATTTCATTTTCGAGGCGGAACCAGACCCGGATTAACTAGTTGGAATGGGTCAGGAAATTGCTTTATTGGAGAAATTAAATGTAAATGTGTTTGAAGAGCTTAGGTAGCAGGTATCTCATTAAACTTATGTTCTGTTGGAAAAGTGGTTTAATGGATATTATGTTGGACCTAAATCATGAAGTAGTCATATTAACATTAATATGAAAACCAAGGTTCAAACAATACTTTGAAAATATCTGCACTGATTTTTGCATGCTTTCATTCACTGACCCGACATCATGTTGATGGTTTGAATAATTATTTTGGTGTCATTTAAAAATTATAAAAAAACAAATTTTTAGTCTGAAATCATTTATTAATAAGCAATAACGACTTACCTCAAAATTGGGTGTGATGATGCAAAAACATGATTGTTTATCTTTTCATCTCCATGAAATAAACATTCACCGACCTGCAATATCGAATAAACCATCTTACAAGAGTTGCAAAAGACTTTCAAAAAGAGGCATTTATTTGCCTGACTGTATTGAGATTGATGAGTCAACCATAATTTTCATATGGAAATGCTGTTTTCAGTTTTCCTATCAAAACCAGGTGGTATCCTTGGGAAAATTCTTTCTTCTCCTATGGTTTGACCAATATTTCTGATGTCCGTTCAGCTAAGGGTCTATTGAAGTGCTCACTTTATGCGAACTCTGTAAAATCTCTCCTCATTTGTAGGTAGAAAGAGTTGAAATCAAAGATGTCAGGTTGCCAATAGCTCTTCAACGTGCCATGGCAGCCGAAGCCGAGGCCACAAGAGAGGCGCGGGCAAAAGTGAGTAAACCTGACCACTTTTAAATTTTTTGAGACGGGAGCCGACTCACATATCTATAAATTCTTAGTGAAATCGTTACTATTGGTCTCCATTCAAATAATGCTTCTAAGAATAAGGGTCTGCACCTTCATGCTTGTGAATTGTTTTGATACATTTTTATTCTGTTTATAACTTGATTATTTGGTTGTGTTTTAATCCGATGACAACTCCATCAATTAAAAATTTTAATTTAAAACGCTATGTAACAATGAAATCGATTACCTGATTTCATCATTTTCGCTTGCTTGAAAGTAAAAATCAAGAGTTGCCATGGGCTGAAATCTGTAAAAATGCCATTCATCTCCAACGGAAAAAAAATTTTACGGCAAGTGTTTCGCATTTAAAGTCAATTGATAGGCGCCTAAATATCATAAAATTTACTTATCGAATTGTCTCAAGGGCTCGGTGAAACTTTCTGTTCTGACTACAGTCTCTTAAGGGATACAGATATAGAAAGCGCAAGGGAGCCTGAATTTCGAGAGAAATAGACTCATCTCATGCGCTGAGTCAATTTTCGCGATGCTGCCCAGCATGAAGTCCGTTCCGATCATTGTAATAGGTTTAAGCGTAAGTCAACAGCGTTTACTTATGGGTTGGCGGTTTGATTATGCATTTTTACGGCAAACTGATGCAAAATTTTTTAAAGATCAATTATGAGCAGTTCTTCAACCTTTCCCAGGCTGAAAATAACCTCTTCTAAGCGTCACGTAGTTTTTATATCTGAAATTCTGAAAAGTTTGATGCTCATGAGCTAGCCAAGTTATGTACTGCCATTATTAAGCAACTTCTGAAGTATATTTCTTATTTATGACAAATATTTTTATTAACTAAACTGTTCTGTACAATGCCACCTAATGAGTGGGCGATTTCTGTGAGAATTTTTTCTGGAGTTTGAACAAAAATTTTAAAGCCGAAATAAGAAAACAAAAATGATGTTCGAAATTCGTTGGCAGCAAGGAATGGAAATTTATAAATTTTATCAAAGAAACTTGGTGTAATTACTCCAGGACAAATAAATCATCGTAGGAGACAATCTGCGACAATAAAGACAAATAACCTTTGCTTTAACAGCGCTAAATTACTCAACGACTCCAGTAATTTTTTTTCCTTTTGAAGGTGATCGCCGCAAACGGTGAGCACAAAGCTTCTAGTGCCCTTAAAGAAGCAGCCAACGTGATATCTTCTTCGCCACTAGCATTACAATTGCGCTATCTCCAAACGCTCTGCGCAATCTCAGCGGAGAAGAACTCCACCATTATCTTCCCACTTCCGATTGACATTCTCAACAGCGGTGTATCGGGAGTCAGCACAAAGCTTGAATCTTCCACGATATCTTTAAATGGGAATGATTCTCACTCCCGGCGTAAGAGGGCCATGGTTCGACAATGGCTTCCTTCCCTCACCCCTGATCACACATCTGTCCCAAACCCTCGTGCTCTTCTCCCGGGAATGGGCGAACCTGACTCACCAATCCCTCAGCCAGTACCTCCTGAGCTACCAGAAAGTCAGCGGAGACGTTATGAGGCTGCAGCTCTTCTCACTGCCGCCGCGACCGCTAGAGTGGGAAAAAAATCGGTGGCCACCTCCGCGCTGGCTGCTACTAACAATTCACCACACCTACAACCCACTCCAAGATCAACACAGGAAGATGAGGATGGGTGCGACGGTGAAGGTCACGATAACTTTGAAGATACTTGCAGCGATTCAGTGTAGGATTGAAAACATAAAAGTTGTGTCCTGCTGACCCTTTTTCGCACATTTTCTTATTCCCTGAGACTTTGTGCGTTATTTTTAGTTCTGACGTTGATATTGAAACCTCACTGCCCTTAATGCCACCACCAAATTGTATAGCCTCTGTTTAAAAGTGAAGGAAAATCTAATTGTGGCGAGAGTTATAGCCTGAGCAGAAAAAAATTTACATTCTCATGGAAAGCGACTGAAATTTAATTGTGAAATGCGGGTGTCGATTCAGAGCTTTCATTCATTTCTGTAAGTACAAAAAGGTCGTCCTATTCTGCAAATGATTTTTTGGAAAACGGCCTATCCATAGACACTCTACCGGATTTCCTTGGGGAAAGCAAAGGCTTTTAATATTAAAAATTTTGCAAACAAGTCAAATTCTCGGATCTCGGAACTGCTTCAATAATTTTTTTAGATAGAATCAACACATTTCAGAAATCTTGGTGCCCAAATTTCAGTTTAGATTCGGTAATAAATGGCCTTATGACATTCCACCAGTCCTTTTGAACTCTGGATGTGCCTACAAAGATTGAGAGATCTTGGGATTCGGAAGCGTTACGCATTTTTATATCTTGGCCATGTAGTTTTGATCCGTGCGGTGTTTGTCGACAGGTAGCGAAAATGCATGAGTTCATGCATGATCGATGATCAGTCGCATTTCGGGCGATCCAGCAAAAATAAACCAGCGCCGTTTAACTCTAATAGCGCACTATTTTTGTAGGTTCCAATGTACAGAGCTCGTCCGTACAAACACTTTGTTCATTATTTACTGGGAGGTCGCTTTCGTGTGGACAAAATAAGGGATGAGGACAGCTAACTCAAACTCCCCAATGTAGATATGTATACTTGGACAACACTTGTGAAGTCTCAGCCTGTCCAGAAACTGAGTGGCAGAGAACCATTACTGATACCACATCCAGGCGAAGTGCCATTGCATCGGCCAGACTTTCTTATCCAAATCATTTTCTTATTATTTTTTCACCTTTATGGGGCAACGCTTTCGGGACTGTTCTTCGTCTTTTGTTATTCTTTAAAATCATCTTCGACATCCTCCTCTAACTGGATCCCAGATGATCAGATTTGCTTTCACGTGTTCTCAGAATAACTCTCAGGATTCATCTCACTGAAAGCACAGGTTTTGAGCTTTCCCCCTGACTCCTCTCCGGTATGAGTAACTGAGGAGAAGCTTGGAGCTTACACATTGCTTTATATTGTTTCTCAGTTGTCTCCTTATTTCCTCACGGCTCCAGTTTGTTTTATACTAACTGCAAATCTATCACTGCTAGACATTTACATCCTACAACATCCGACCAAACCCTAGTTGTAATTTTGAAGTCAGAACTGGCAATTCTAGGTTTTCTGATTTCATTTACTGATCCTGGTATTTGGTAACGTCCTCGCTGGGGCTTTATCGCACAGACCGAGTTTCTAAGCCCTCTGACCTCAATTTTTGCTTCCTATATTACCTAAGGTGGTCAAATATGGAGTGGATTTCAACTATTGCAAAAAACCATCTGGGCAGTTGTCGAAACCGCGCACCTTCATTTTACTCCATGGATGATTGTTCACCGTACGAAGTCTAATTTGCAAGGCCTATATTCCAATGTGTACCTACAGTGTCCGGTGTATTCTCACCATATAGGCTTGTGTTTAATTGCAAATCTGATGGCTGTGATCCATTATAAAGGTGTCGCCTGGCTTCCAAGCCTAACACGAATAAATCAAAGCCATCTCGCACCTTCCATAGCCAGTTACAGCAGCTAAACATTCAAAAATAGTTTCTGAGTGTATTTCTCAGTGTTATAAAATTTTAAAAGTGCGGCATACCGTCTACTCAAATTTACCAACAGTATTTATTATAACCAATGCCGAGCATCGATATTAAGGTCAATCACCAACTGCCACCATGGAATCTCAGATGGTTCCATTGAATACGCAGGGTTTACAGTCTTCTATAATAAAAAAAATGAAATATTGCAAAAAATCAAATAATTTAACAACGGGCCTATTAAATCAGTGCACTACAGAAACAAGGCGACATCCACAAAGTTTCACTGAAGAACGCTTTCTCCGATCTAGGCTTGACTGAGCACTCTTACTCCCTCTTTGAAAAATTCTACCACATATGTAGATTTTCGATGATTCGCAACTCTTGCTTGTTGCAACTCCATGTCGTATCGCAACTGATTTTCTTAGTATCTATCATAGTCAATGCACTTAGGCCTCCCTGTGTTCAGTTAGTTAGGTGGTCATTGTTTTCAACGGTTCTTGGAAAGGGTTAAGCCTCGTGCACTTTATGGTCATTCCTTGTTTTTCTATAGTCTGAGCAAATACTCTGAATTAGTTGCAACCGTGTTTAGGAATTAATTAAATGCAAACAATCGAGAAAATTCCAAGGTTAATGGTATCGCAAAATTGGGGAATATAGTCGATTAGCAGTAGTTTCACTCAAAGAACGAAAATTTTGTGAGTGACACGTCGAAATCTGAGAAACGTCGTTGGACAGAATCTGTCTCATTTTAACTGGTTTTTAAGTACCTAACAGTAAAAACAATATTTTTAATTCAAAAAAGGGTCTGCAGCATCTAATAAAACAAACATATCGGCTTTTAACTTATCTGCATCCAGTAATGCATGGCTACGTGCACTGAGAGCAAGGTATCAAACCTTCCATATGTTTAAACTCATGAGGATGATGTCTACTTTCCAACGGCTAGAGTTGCTTCCAATTTCGATTTACAGTTTGCCCATGGATTAACAGCGGTGTGCTTATAAATTATAAGCCCGTACGCTCCCAAAAAGAGGTACAGCATGAACGAATCTTGACAATCGAAGCAGAAAATTTGCCGATCGAGCTCTCGTCATGGAAAAGTGAAAGCGAGGAACAATTCCGCAAGTTCTACCATGAAGCGATTCCGAACACATTTCGAGCACCAATTCATGTGCTTGCATCTCCTACGAAATTCGTATATTAGCTTCAATGCCCTGAATGATCAATTCAATGGAATAAATAAACATGGTTCCCTTAGTTGTTTATCTCCTTCATATTTGCGGATGCAACTTAATGTATCTGGTGTTTATTTGCAAATTATTTGCCATTATATACCGAACGACCAATTGCAAAAACTTTTTTGGCAGAATTTGATTCATTAATTGCTTGACTGATATGCAGTAGCACTTTTTTTATTTTAAAACCAATCCAGGTGTAAAATTCAGAGGCAATCTTGGACCTCATTGCGATTTTTCCGATTCAGAGTTGGTCTTTCTCGCATTGCAAATTATCATTCACTTTTTTCCCTATGGTCATTCTGTTTCCGCTCGAAATTTAGTGACAAGGTCCTCTTGAGCCAGCTCAGTTTTGAGCAAAAATTTTTCTTAGCAATACCCCTGGAACTCCAGAGTTAAATTTGCCAAGCAGATTCGGACAAAATGCATGATTCGTCTCGTAACATTCCGTCGTTGCCCTCAAAACACACAGCAATTCCATAAAAAGCAAAGTAGTTAACATTAAGCATTTATCCCTGTTTTGTGAAAGTCTGGGTGCTCTCAGCGTTGCCACAAGGAAAGCATTGTTGCGTTTGACCCTTTTCAAATGACAATGACTAAATTCATGCAAATGTTTATACAAAATAAACAAAAAAAGCTATCGCCTAGTGGTTAGTAGGGAAACAGTTGATTAGCAAACAACTCTCAATGGTCAATCCTACTCTCTACTCTCTACCCTGAGGGCTAAAGAGAGGGATGGCCGGATAGGACGTACAAATATAGTATTACACTGGCAGAAGCACAGCCTGAGTCCACCAAGAGCTTCTTAATCAAGGTATGAAGTAATGCCTGGATCCATGGTTTTAAACTTGGAATTTGGAACGTGCGTGCATGTATTAAGGAATGGAAACGCCGCCAGTTAGTTGAAGAGACTTCCAATAGGGGTATGTTGATTGTTGTTCGTACGGAACTGCACGACTGCTCTATCGCGGCTGCGAACGACGCTTACCCAGTAGGAAAGGAATCATGATTCACTATTATGTAAAGCACAAATGGTTGCCTGTTAGAAAAGGAAACCTGAATAAAGGCAAAGAGATGAGAACAACAGAGCCCCATCGAGGACACTGCTTAGTGCTTACTGAAATATGTCGAAGCAAGCCAAAGACCAATTTTGACTGCGAACAAGGAAAACTTCTATCTCCAGGACCAATTTGAACCTCCAAATACCCCGAAAATGATTTAAAGGAGGAGATGAAAACTGCAAAGATGAGTGAAACCGCCCTTGATCTAAGTTATTTCTTCTGATCGAATTTTCATAACATCCTTACGCTAAAGATGAAGAGTTTCGGAATTTATAACAAAGGCTTTTGATTTTTAGCTCAGTAAGACAGGCTTCATCAACCCCACTAGTCGCATGCGAAAAATAAGAGCCTTCGAATGTAATTGCGTGTTTGAGTCGCAGCGAATGTTTAAGCTGACTATAAATGGAATCTAAGATCTAATGCCTAGTTAGTGTCACGCCATCTCCATATTAAGCGGCTTACAATGCAAAATGTATCTCCGTTAGTGTTTAATCGTATGTTCGCCTCTGTTTATTTCGATGAAGGCATAACGGCGCTGGTACTAGAAATTAGTAGAGGGCCGACCCCATCGCCCAAGTGACCTATGAAAAGGGCGGCATTTTTTGGATTCGACTTGTTTGAACAGGCATGAACTTGCTACGAAGGGACAAAAAGAGAAGTCATGTTGGTTCGGCGAGTGCTTGGTGTGAAAGGTGTGGATGGAAAGGCCACCACGAATTGCTTACAACAAATTGCGTTTTTGTGGAGTCTTTGATTGGAGGTCAGGAAATCGGACGCAAGTGCGTTGATTTGAAGGCAGATGGATTGAAGGCAAAGGTCGAGCCTAATTAGATGTTTATAACTACTGTTCCTCCTAATTTTACATAAGCCCTTCCTGGAACATTTATTGTTGGCATTATTGAAACTTTAATTCACTTGTTGATAGCCCGAACTGTGAATCTTTGAAATATTCTCTTCTGACAGGGCAAGGAACAAAGTTATATTTGCTTGATAACAAGCCTTAAAATTATCATGAAAAATTAATTCAAATGATGCACACTCAGTTGATTTAAATGATTAAAATGATGAGAAACCGATTCTGCGTTGAATAAACCTGATATCGTCACATTCAAACCGCAGTCGTAAGGAGCAGAGGTTGCGTAGGACTGCTTAACTGTGAATAACGTCAATGAGCGGAACGTTTCGACCGAAGCTTTTAGTTAAAACAGGTCAGCTCCAAACATTCCTAGCTTTGCCAATTTTAACCGCCATTTTGAAGGACATTTCTTTAAGTCAAATATGTATATTATTTAATAGATACACTAGTAAAGTTGAAAAACTTTGATAATTTTTAAATTTAATTCAATCGAATCGAAAAGTTGCCATGAGAGCATGATCGACGGGTGGAGAATCAGTCCAGTTTTGGGAAGCCAAGTTATTCGAGGCATTTAACATTTACAGTATCAGTTAAATGAAACGCCCTAAATGTTTTCTGTGAAAGTTTGTACCTGTTTTTAGTCATAAATTTAGCAGATCTATTTTTAGTTCGCCGACAATATTTCATGTTACTAAACTGTAAATATTTGTATTTGATGAAATAATAGAAATCGGTCAATGAATGCTTACTAATAACTTATGGTTAGTTTGGATGGCTATTCATAATGATCATTAGTGAAAAGTTGAGCCAATAGATGATGCTGAACTTGAGACCGGGCGAATTCACTTATTCCACTGGTTATATGAGATATTTTTTAATGTTATTAGATGTAATACCAACGAGCTTAAATCACAAAGACGATTATTCAAATTGAATTCATTGGCCAGGAACACTTTCTGATGTTCAAATTTAAAGCCTATTCGCTCAATTTATTTTCCTATCCCTTAACATGTATTTCGTGCAGACTGCAGAACTGCTGCATTTGATTCGGTGCTAAACAATTTATCAAATAATTTCAGGATTTTCGTGTAAGTTGGCTTTCATTAATCCATTAACACTAATGAATTAATCTGCGCTTACAGCAGAAAGTACTGATCTCAAGAGTTCCATTTCTTTTGAGGTAAGCAAACGACCGTTTATTGATCTTAAAAAGACGGTTCTTGAGAATAGATCGTCCAGTTAAACTATTCCTCGCATTTTTTCTCTAACAGTGCCGCATGCACAGCGTGCTTTCTTGAGCGTCTCCCACAAACGACTTCTCTTCGTCACTATCCATACCGTAAATCTGTTGATCTATTTAGCTGTTTGGAATTTGCCAATCTGAATCCTGAAAATCCCTTCTTTTGATTTCATTCGAATTATAAACTAGGATTCATTATAACAGATAAGTGTTAGCGGTAGGAATGTGCCAGACGCTTTGTGCCTGCAGATCTCTGGGTCACTAGCCTTTGGAGAAGCCTTAGCTATGGTATCTTACCATTAACAGCTGAGGGTAAGACCTGCTGTGAATATCGCTGTACAAAATTTCTTTTCTCAAATACTGATTTGTAAAATGAACTATTTACAGTAGAAACGCTCTAGGATGCATTTGAACTCAATGAATTGTCGATGATTATCGCTAGGAGTTGGATCATTTGGCCGGAAACCCCTTTGGAGCCCTATTTCATTGTACATGGATAACCCCAGTGAAACAGATGAATATGAGTGATCCCTGTTAAAAGGCCCTCCGGGACCGCAAGAAAATCGTCAGTTGGCTTGACGAAAAAAATCCCGAATTATAGATGAAGCCACTAAGACGGACTTTACATGGAGTTTCTGGGCAGTCTCAGGTGAGGCCATATTTCTAGAAGGAAATGCCGGAAGGATTGTGGCAAGCGTAGATTCATTCTTTATTTATCAATGTTCGCCCAGTCTATCCGCCACATAAATTTTCTTTGGATATTAATGATTTGTGTAAAAACAATGGTTAATGGTGGAGATCCACCACTTTCTCCACCATTAATATACGAATTACAAGAGTCCGCCAAAAATTTTCCAAAATGTGCAGAAAATTACTTAGTCAACCACTAAATGGAGGACTTTCATTTCATTTAATATTCACATTTCAACCCTGATAATGGCTTTATAACTAAACAAAGAATTTACATTAAAGGCAATTTTTTTCGCAAATTTTCATAACGCAATAACTCCATCAGTACTTGATGAAAACCCAAATTCAAACGAAACGGTAGAATCTTGATAAGAAGTAAACGATTATCAGTTTTATGTTTGATTTGTATTTGCCACGTTACGCATAGAGATGAAATTTAAAAATATATTCAAACACCGTTAAATATAATTTATTTACCTATTAAAAATGTTAAATATTTCACTGCTTAATCGTGCGTAATTTTTTTATTTAATCAGCAATGAAAAGCAGTCTTAAATTTGAGATTAGTAGCCTAACCCATCCCATGGTTGGTCCATCGACAACATCACAGATGGACACTTAGCAGCCTCATGTGGGTCTCTTGGTTAATTGATAAGAAATAGCTGCTTCCATTGCCTTTTAAATGCCTACATGTTTGTGCAATGAGGTATCGTCAGTTTTGATGACGCACCTGAAGCTAGGAATCGGGGAAATTCGGGGTAGCAGGCTCAGTTTGAACACATTCTTCGTAATCAGTCGTACTGATGGTACGCTTAATGGTAGAGGGAACCTAAACAACGAAGCACTCCTCAATCTTAAGGACCGAATAGGCTATCAAAAGGAATAAACACTATGGGATGAGGCGTTAGTGAGTGTCGAGTTAACTAACGGGACTTGTGCGGACGATTCGGGTTTAGGATCCTCGTGGAGTGATTCAGCAGAAGGCTTGTTGATAATTCACCCCAAGAATAAATTTGCTTAGCTTAATAATATGCTATCTTATACTTTGGCTGATGGAAACATTAGTGCACATCAGAATTTCGTGTTATCAAAGGTGGTATCAAACAGTAGGCATAGCTGGAACGTAATTAATTGCTAACCTTGCAGCTCACACGTCTCCGCCTGCAGATGACTATAAAGGCTTTAGGGTCAGAACTAACTTTTCCATGTAAAGAAAAAGGAATAGATTTTGGCAAGGTGATGAGGTGTTTGAAAAGCGTTGAAGTACGTGTTGGGCTGAAAATACTCTCCACAAAGCTTACTTTTTAAACGCATTTGCAGCAAATTAAGCGGAATCAACAGTCAAAGGCAGTTTTTAAAAGTCATTTATGACAACACAAAATCTATTTACAATAAGCTCTGTAGAATTCAAAATATAGTTGCGAGCTTTGGCAAGCACTAAGGTTCTCTGACCCATTACTAACTTGACGAAAATTGACCCTAACATGCAATTAGAGGCAATAAATTCGCCACAAACAATCAGCTGCAATAACTGGTAGACATACTATTGGTTAGCCTACTGGATTTTTGCTCAAAAGCCCAAAAGATAAATTGAGTCAGTATAATTCTACCAAATTTTTCGCCCAACTTCTACTTAAAGGTGAAATCTGGTAAATCGCAAAATACTTTGACATGATGGCAATTGGAAAACTGTTCAGTTTCATCGTTTAAAGAGTGGAGATTCTTGAATGACCACTAGTCCCATGCATACTTATGGGGAAGACGTTTTTCTGAAAAAAAAAGGAACCCATTTTCCTTATCTCCGTAAAGAACAGAAAATTAGGCTGATTAGATTTATTTGATCAACTTCATCACGTTCATAATAAGTATTTAGGCATATTTTCAGCCTTCCTTTTTTCCAAAAAGAAAAATTAATGCACTTTACAGTGTTATTCTTAAAAGTATTATAGCATACATTTTGAAAATCTGTATTCAGCCAAAGTTAATATAAATTAAATATGCACTTAAAAGTCAAATCCAACCGATCGGACTCTACCGTTCATGTTAGTCCTCGGTCCAGCCCAATGAGTTCAATCGAGAAGAAAAAAGGTGTTTCATGACTTGAATTAAGATTGAAGGTCTTTTATGTATTCTGAAGATAAGAATTTCTGTCTCCGCAGGCAATCGCTTTTAGAAGTAAGTTTTGCAGAAGTACGGATTACAGACGTATTTTATTTTTTTTACTCAGTTAAACATTTTACAAAGTCGTCGTCTATGTACATTTTAAGGTGGCGGCCCTCGATTAGTAACTGGCGCCTGACTTTCTAAAACAAGTTTTAATTCTATAAAATGTAGTGAGTGCAGTTAAATAGCTTCGAATCTAGCATTTGTATATGGAACCTACATTAAATCATCCATCTTTGTTAATCTTGCCATAAATTGCCTACTATAGCCCGATTATTCAGGCTTGCATTACAACACTACCTCTTCAGAAGATAAGTGCTACATGAAAAGGACCATAGTTAAGCGGTCTCGCTCATTGGCCACTCAGAATCGACACCTAGTAGACTTAGTAGTTGCCATTCTTGAGGATAGACAAAGAGGGACTAATAAAACCGCAGGCTGTTATCGGTTGGTTTATCAATGAACCCCAGAATTTAAACACAATCAGTTCCCTAAAATGTTGGTTCTTGCACTGTTACAAGCAAATGAGTTTGAAGTAAAACTCATTTATCGCATTTGGTGGCTTGCATTAATCCTTTGATTGAACTCTTTGAGTACACATAAAGCAGAATTCTTCGCACTCTCGATGGATGCTCTGAAATCCATGCTATTGAATCTCTCAGTCAACAAACAATTTTGTTCTGCTCTGCAAATGATATTCTTTGGCGAAGGAGAAGAATTAAAGTGGTTTCAGCAAGTGGCTCATTACGGTTGAGTGGCAACTGCTACACATAGGCGTTGATAGAAATATTCTTATCGCATCACGGGAGTGATTTTCAGGTGCACAGCCATGCTCAGTCTCGAAATTGAGCTTTCGCTCCCACGGTTACACGCTTTGACCGATTAAGAATTAGTGCTAACAAACGCAGGTTCCACAGCTGTGAGTGAGTTGCATCCCTGAATGAAGCTCCTTCTTCTATGTCGGTTTAAAGTTATTGAACCAGGAGAAACGGGATTCAATTTACGATCACGGACTCATTCAACTACGTTTTGAGGTCAACTGCTGCTCAGTGGGCCAGTTCCATCGGGTGCCATTCGTGGAGTTCTTGTCGTAGCTCCTTATGCTCACTTTTCAAGAATCGAACGCATTCTGTTTTTCTCGTGAATGATACAGATGAGATGAAAAAGTGTTAAGCATGGCCTCTTTTTCAAAATTTGATCTTTTTTATTTACGAAAAATAATTTTCAATTTTGTGGTTTTAACCTGGCTCTGTTGAAGTAGACGTAAACTTTGGTGTTTCTACCGCGCCTGACAAATATAAAGTTGACATTTCAATTTTCTGTTTTGACTTCTTATTTGATTTGCTAAAAGCTGTGCAGATTTTCCGAGCAGTAAATTTATGCTGGCATAAACGAGTTTTGGTATTTATTGCATTACAGAATATGGTAAAGTTGGACACGTGCTATTTAAACTCCACTACTTTACGAGGTTTCTGTTCAATGCGATGCTATTTATTTGCAGGGTATCATTTGTATACAACAACAAAATGATCAATATAATGCTTCTATAAATTATCCGTCCTAGACGACCTTGGAGCATATCTCCTAAAACTGATCGCAATATCGCTCCTTGCAGTCGGTTGATCAGTGCAGGAGCCAACTTTAAAACGAAATACTTTCCTACAATTGCATAAAAGTTGCCCATCACAAGAGCTATTTGATTAACTTCATGGTCCACGTGGCTCTTCCCACCGCATATTACGGCAACTAATACTTTAAATTTAACGGTAATTAGAAAATGTTACAGTGTACTGCTCTGAGTTAGGCAAGCAATCTAGCTCAGATAAGCAGAATTCGACACAACCTACCACTATCCTTTGCAGTGGTGGCAAAATTCAACCAATGCTTACTGGGGTATTCAAAGATTGTGCTCAACATAGGACTTTGGATCGTTGTTTTATGTTACGATGTGTGAAAACGGCATGGCTGTGGATGTCATTTGGTTGGTAGAAGAAGAAAAAACTCAAGCTCTGCCAGAATTCTGCTGAAATTCAACTTTATGGGGAATCCTTCGTATCCTTCCCTGCCAACTCCTTTCTAACAACTGGAATGCTCCTTTTGGGCGATCAAGCGAGCCGGGGGAGAATGAAAACAATTATGTCCTTAAAATTTAGCCGAACATCGCAGAAATGCTTGATCAGGGTGCAATGCCATGAAAATTTATTACATTAGGTTTCATGAATAGAGACCAAATTCAGTAGATTTGTGGTAAAAATGCTTTATTAAATAGGATTCGCAAAAACCATTAAAATACTCTATTCTTATAGCAAAAGGCATTACAGTGCTACATTAAAGCCTGCACAGGTGTCAAATTGTCTGGGATTTCGTTTAAAAAATAGGCCTGCAACCGGCTGCTCCACAGTCGCTTTCGTTCCACGCCTTGAGTCTGTCTTACGTCTAGACGGTAAACAAGCTGGACATTTGTTGCTGAACAAGAAAACTGTTAATAATTTGCAAACTGGTTGGAGTTCTTACGCTTCACTGCCCTTGCAATTGCAGACAATTGATTGGATTGCTATTTTAGTAGCCTCAAGAACCAAAACGATGAGAGTAAAGGGTAAAGTCTAATAATTTAATGGACCAAATATTTGTGTGCAAGCCCGTACGGAGTGTTATCAACAAATTTTCTACATAAAACTTGCATCCACATGATGACAACATACACCATGTGGAAAGTAGGCATGATTTCTGTTGATTTAAATGCATAATACAAAGCTACGAAATAAACCAACTTAGTTGGTTCAGAAATGAGGTATTTATGGGGTAAACAGTATTTTGATTACTAAAATGTGCTGCATCTTTACCATCGCTTTGATGTAGTTGGCCATTTGCGTTTGCCTCTCAAATCCTCATCTTTCAACCGTCTCCATAACTTATATGTCTGTGACTAAGAAAAGCAGTTTACCCATACTTGCTTTATTAATGTGAATCCCCCAGATATGTGCTGCATTTTTCGGTAATCCATGCAGAAAGCTTCTCTGTTGTTGGTGTGTCATTGGATAATTCCCCTATCTGCTCCTCCTTGTATTCGAATGTTGCACGACATCATAGAAAATGAACTAATTCTAGAGTCTGGTAGAGATAGCGGCACCTTTCGTTACTTTCTATTGTTAAGGTAAACCTGTCAATTTTGCGTAGAACATCGAAACCAACCTATCAGAAATAGTTGAAAGCATTCAGCTATTACAATGGTTGCGTCCGTTAAACTCGTTATCCAACCTCCATTCACCTGCCTTGTTGCAAATATGTGCTTACCTAAGCTTTTTCACTGCTATTCATTTATCCAACAGAAAGTTCATAGCACAAATATTTTGTGCCACAAATATATCCTGATTTATTTGCGTCGAATTCAGTCCAAATAACTTTCCAATCAAGTGTTTCGGTTGAGTACGAAAGACAATTTTCACTATTTCTTTCACTTGCCTGAAAGCTCACAACTCAGCTTGATCATCAAACTGTTCATAGCCTTCAAACTATGCTTTCTAGGATTATGTTTACAATGTTGTGTAAGCGCATCAAACATGGAATAGAAGAAAGTGTAAATTATATTTGCTTCGAAAACGTAGTTTCATGCATTTTCGGCGCTATCAGTAACGACATTGCTGCAGGTCATGCAATACTAAGAATTTCACTTGAAACTGAGCACATCCTGTCAGGATGCCTTTCGTAACCACATAAATATTCAATTTAAAGATATCAATGCGACTTGCTTCCTGATTCCTTATTATCAGGTTTAAGGTGTTTTGTGAAAAGCAAAACACAAAAGAGGTTCCAGAAGTACTTTGAGTGCAAACTAGCGGATTGAAATCATTTTTTTTGGAGATTTTCCTAAAAGAATCACAATCTCATTAGTAACCGGTTTTTCGAACCGATGAGCTCTTTCTACTCATTTAGGTACTTTATTGAAAGAAGGAATTTTAATGGCTCGCTACTCACCTTGAAGTTGATTTTCCATCCGTTCTGCATGTAGTACTTTAGCATTTTCCTCTGAATTGTCATCAGACTCTCCTTTGGTGTAATGGATCTAAACAACTAATGAAATTCTAAGTGAATACACCTCTGCTATTCAAGCTACTCTATATCTTCTAGTTTAGGTTGAGGCCAGCTTCTTTGGACCTAGCAGGACGAATAAGTTTCCGAAACTAGGTTTCTTCAAAAAGGGTCTCAGTAATATTAATACCAAGTTTTCTTGGGAAGATAATATAATTCATATCATTGAAGTAAACGTCTGAAATGGCATTTTCGAATTGTTGTCAAAATGTTCCGGTTTGTGTAAAATGTCGGCTTGAGTGAAGTTTAAAAATAAATGCCCGAGATTGACCTCTTTTGCCTGCGCATTTATTCTAGCAGTTAGGGATTTATATGAAAATACCCAAATATTCTCTAAAGCAGAATCGGACAACTATATGGAAAGGATTATTCCCGATCCGATCAAGTAAGTGACTAGACTTCCCTGTTTCTGCTCAATTTTTTTATCAATAAGCGTGTGCTTCCCGACTGGATAACCTCACATACATACGATTCAAAACTAGTGTGAAAAACAATTGTTAGTTTTAACATCAAGTCGGTGTGCTGTCTCATAGAGCAGTTTCATTCACGATTCTGACTGAGAACTGCATAGTTGACATTTCCTTTAATGTCAGTTGGAGAATCAGGTGTTTAATCTGATGGTTTGAGTTTTCGTTTCGAAGTTTAATCTAGGTCCAACTAATTAATGCGAAAAATTGCCCATTTTAATGAACTCGTTAATTTCTTATCAAGTATGCGTGAAGTAGCTTCCACCTAATTCTGAATGTCCATTTAGCCGACATCAACGCATCTTTAAGCTTGCTGATTTGGATCAGTAAAATGTGGAATGTTGAAACAGCCGAGCGAAAAAATATGCTCACTGATGTTCAGAATAAACTATTGCAAGTTGTCAATTAAAGTAAATTATGCATTTTTGCATGAAATGTATTTCCTGGCTCGATTTAAAGAAAAAGTCAACGTTCATTCTAAACTATTAACTAAGAATGTCATGAAAATAAATATTCTGTTTGAGGCTTCTGGTGCTACTTAATCAATTGTGGCAGTTTGTCAAACATATTCTAACAATGCTTCCTTTGTAGAACTTTGGCTAGACGGAAGTAGTAAGGCATTTACTAAACATTTTGATGCTGAAACGCACTATCAGTCTCAAGGGGAGTTGGTATTTTGAAAAAGTGCTGATTGTAATGATCCAACAAGTTGACACATCGAAGAGAGAACTGATTAGAAATAACTTCAAATTAAAAACTAGAGAAGTCAACATAGAAGACTTAATTTAGTAAAATCATGTGCGTATCTAATAAACGCCACACAGTCATGAAAATATGCCGAAACATCTTGCCATTCACGTATCAGACTAGGAGGGTCCAAAGCATTTTCACTAAACAGAATGTCAGAAGAAATGTTTGAAAAGAATCAAAGCTTATGGTATTTTCCATGTGTGGTTGAAAAGTCCACCTCAAAGCTACCTAGGATTATGAGCGATCAGACAGACCAGTCCAAGTTAACGTACTTTGGTATATGGCTTGATCGGATCAGTAATGAGACTAAACAGAAATGAAATACAGCTGAAAACCCAGATTTTAAATCAAACTATTTATTTTACTCTTTGTTTGATAAATTGTTTATTTAGTTTAGGTATTTCTAAACTGATCTGGTCATGATATAACTTTGGAAATCCAAATCAGTGCACACCAATCTGGTTGATTAAAGCGATATTAAAAACTTTGTTTTCACTGTCTGTCTATAGAAGGTGACATGAAAGCACGGATCTTCGACTATCTTACCAGCGCTTATCCCTCGCCTATATAAAAAGAGGTAATTCAAGTCAGTACCTGTTACTTACAAGTAGAAAATTCACTCCGAGCATCAAAGGTTGGATGATAACATTACTTACTTACTTACTTACTTACTTACTTACTTACTTACTTACTTACTTACTTACTTACTTACTTACTTACTTACTTACTTACTTACTTACTTACTTATTTTCATGATGGTTGAAGTTCAGACTTAAGCGTATATACTACTAATTTGAAAGGCAAGATAAGGAAAATTTTAATTCCAGTCAAATTGCACGTTTAAAGTTCCGTATAGGAATAATTTTTTAGATATTAACTTGAGAAAAGGAAATGAAATCAAATACTGATTCAATGTTTGCGATCGTTTTTCGACACCTTCATCAATTTTGCACCTTCAGTACCATATTCTTAAATCCTGGCTTTGCATAAACTGAAATGCTAAATCACTCTACCATCATTTTATGAAAATCATTATATTTAGGACCTAAAGTCTCTTTTTTTGGAAGAAATAGGTATGGCTCAATGGAATCGTAAAGTGTTAAGTATAGGTTAAAATGAGGTGGCTTGTAATGCCCACATTCAGGTAATTTTTACACCCCCATAATGAGCCCATCTCAGCAGCCATCTATAGACATCGACATACTCTTCACCGCTTGCCCGCGTGAAGCTTGCGATACGCCTTACCATCTCCCCTCGGGAGATAAACAAACGATTAGTCTGGTCTATATTGGCTCTTTTACTCTCCAGTCTTCAGTCGTCTAGATGGCTGATTTCATTGGCTGGGCATAGCGAGCAAACGGGGGTCGGCTGTAATTTATAGACATTTCATGTACCATAAAAAGGATTCAAAGTTGTAATAAATCCTCGCTTCCTCGGAATAAAATACTAGTCAATCTGTGCAGCAGTCATGAGTTTTTAGAAATAAGCAATGTGCACGAGGCCAAAATATTCGGTAATATTTTGAAAAAGCTCTCCTTCTAACCATTTACATTTTCTTTCCTGCGATGGTTGACCAAGTTTGCCACAACGGCCACCAAAATTCAAGTATTATGTATGACCTATAGTTTCTTATTGCTTTGCGTGGTTGAATCAGATAAATAAATGCAAAAAAATTTTTATTTCAGTCTCCTTTTTATCGCTGTTAGATTTTACTTGCTAGTTCTAAATAAAAAGGAGTTGTTATTGCACGATCTCAGCCTTGGTGACTTTTGAATTCCATCAGTCCAAATAAGCGCACAGCATGTAAGCATAAGCCCAAGCTTCTAATGGAATGGAGTGACTTAAAGCACCTTCGGTGAATGGAAGGTGCTTTGACCAATCCTGCCGTCGAAGCGCTTGCCAGTGCGCTTGAAGCCCATGTTATTTGATGAGTCAGACAAGTACACTACGGTTTCACCATCGGTGCACGGTCTAAATTAGCAGTCTTCTACCTTGACCGAACATAGCCAGGTTTTGGCTAATTTCCCCACCACTTAGCTATAAGAAGATAGTCCTTCTGGTCTTCTCCATGTAGACGACAATAACTAATTCACTTACAAAGTTTTCAGTAGCAGAAAGTGCCACCTGGCCCTGTCATGAAGGAATAAAAATAACATTCACGGAAGAACCAACACACCTGGTTTCAGTGGAATCGCGCTAGCCCTTGTGATGCTTTGGGTGTCAGCAGTTGAGAGTTCCTGGAGCTAGATAAAGTGTTAATGGACATAACTGCCAAACTGGTGATAATCAACAATTATTGATTAAATCAATATTACTGACATTGTCATTTGGTCACTTGATGATATTTGACGAAAAGTTATATTAAGTAGCCTTGTGTTTACCAAGAGGTAAAATGTGTGCTTGCACCAAGGGACAGACGTCTTATACACACAGTGTCTATCTGTGGAGAGGTCGGATTGTGTACACTGTCATGCATAGATGCTAATTAAAAAGGGATACGATGAGGTCACCAATTTTGACACCGGACCAAGAAGCTTGACGCCATATTGTGTCCGTGTAGAATTTTGAATTATGATACTTCGGCCGAGAATGAAGAACTGATTGAGAAAGATCGATTCTCCAGCCAATTTCAACGCTTTTTAACTCCCTGTGATCCACCAGTGGACTTACTATGCCTTGATTGCTGCTGTTTTTCCTACTCGCGATTAATAAATTATGACTGCTGCTGAATTCGATGGACGGTTTCTTACCTTGAAACAAATTTCACATTTCAATTTAACATGATATTAAAAGCATTCTTCTAGAGCCATCTCAAAGGGGTCTTTTTTGAATTCAAGGAAAAAATGTTCCTATAACTTGCATTTCAATAAAATATGAATGGCTAAATGGCATATATTAATCACAAATAGTCTAGAAAAGGTTAATGTACTTGCTTCCTTTCTCAAAAGATGAGGAAGAAGTCAAACGCTAAGGCATAACCAGGTAATTAACGTGTTTGAATCACTGAATTTCCCTAAAAATTATTGCCATCTCAACCAGTAGCCCCAAAGAGGTGTAAAATATCATCAAAAGTTTTTTTTCAGTTATGAATGAAAATGAAGGTTAAATATTTTCAAACTGGTGAAAAAAATAAATGTTGTTACAAGAACTTGTCATAAATAGCGTTCCTATTGGTTCCTATAGAAGAAATAGTTCTTTGTTCCAGTGATTTACTCCGTGTTTTTCTGTAGTAGCATTTTTAATTCACTAGCGAACAGCATGAAGGTCTTTGAAGTACACTGGGATTTTAGGTAGAGATCATAAAGCTCAATAGTCGACAATAATTAATCTGAATAATATTTTTGAGTTCATTAGAGAATGTGCAGCAAAATTAGTAGGAACTGGACTGCGGAAATTGCGTGCATGTAGCAATGAATGGAATCTCCTCCAGAACATTAAAACGACTATTGGAAGAGGTACGGGGATTGTCTTCCCTTAACAATGTCGGGGACGGAGGAGATAAAACTACGAACTTAAACTGCTACCTGTAGGATGAAACTATGTTAGAGAAGTGACCAGAGAATCGAAGACGTCGATAACTGTGTTAACTGTTGTGTAAAACTTGTTGTAAAACTTATTTGTACCTCTGTTGAGCCCCCAACAAGTCCTTGAGACTTTTCATAATGGCTCGAGGGAAAATAAAAAAAAATAAAAGGAACTGAGCGCTCTTGATGGTACGACGGGAACGTATGATTTCTGCTTACCAAACTGGATAAATTGAAATATCCACTGGTCATTTACCTGTAACTATAGTAGCTACATTTAATAATCTTCAAAAATATTTGCAAGTGAGGTGTTTACCATAAGAAATAACAAGGTGTCTTTCATCTCCTCTTAGTAGGTTTTGGCGGATATCTTCAGTTAATATGGGTTTGGATCTGCAATCATAATGCATTCACACTCGATATTCATCACATATTAGTGATTTTCACATTTAGGCAAGGATTTTCTATGAATCCAATTGCTCGCTTCTCGTAGTACTGCAAAGTTTAATAAAACTTTTCAGAGCAGTCTTCCTCCATGTGGCCAAATACGTCTTCTAATACTGCTTTTCCGATTGTCAGCCACATCAAAATATATTGAATAGAGCATCACATTAGGGAACTTTAGGAGCTGGAGAAGAGGATGCAATTGTCATTTAAAGTAGAAAGTATCAGCAAAGACAACTTATTTAAGACCGATTTCATCCCTATCATCACTACTAGTGTCCTGTTCATTGGTTCCAGCAGCTAATTTTCTCTACTACACTTGTGTTTTTAAGCTGCAGTTGTGAGTAATGAAGTGGGAATAGACTGATACAGAAGAAGCAGTGTAATTTCTCAAGACTGTCTGGTATTTTGATTGTAAGGATGAAAAGTACAGTTAGGTGGCAGTCAAATTGTGGTTTGCTGTAAGTAAATAATGACGACAGAATGTTATGAGCAGCCAATGACTGCCTCATAAAGGGTTTTAATAGCCCTAGTAACAGTAATGGTGGTTTCCGTCAGTGAATTGTCATAAAAATTAAAGATTTCTTGCCCCACTCTACTTCATCCAGGTCTTAGATGACGCGCTGGTGAGGAAACATTGTAAATTGCCATAGGACTTACGAAATTAAACTGGAATATGGTTTGAGTTGATTACTAATCATTGGAAATATCTAGTTTCGTATGGTCATAATGCCAAGTCTTCTTGATGGTTGGCTACGTCAGTATCCACTTAGACACTCTGTTGAAGAGTTGATCCAGAATGGCTGCTTCTTCTATTGAGTCTTGCTCAAAGCATTTCTCCCTGCGATTTCCCCTAAATTACTAGGTTTGAAGTACTTAATTAGTAATAACTACAGATGGAATATCAGAAATTACAATTAAATAGAATACCACCTCACCAACAGATCCAACAGTGCTACGGAACAACTTGAAAGTTGAATTGCTTTGCCGCAGAAATAGCCTAGGAAAATTATTTAACTTATCCCTCGAGATAGTTACGGCAGCATTTGCAAATAAAGCCTCATTCAAATCGGATTCCTTGAATTTCATGCCTTCCAGCATTCGTCCATTGGTGCATTTTTTTGAGTGAATTTTATTACTAAAGCTATCAGATGATTAGTTGGCTACCAACTTTTGAATAAAACGTTGATGCATTTGTTCCAATTGAATTTAATGCAACAGTGAGGTTAGTAAATAGCTCATTGGCTGGGTTACTGTGACCATTGAAAATGGGCTACTAAATAGAACCACCAGAGGTAAAGCCTCTTTCGAAGAAGTTTGCGCATCCCGTGTTTTTCAATTATAAAGCACTGAGAGAAGCTGCTTTCTGACATGTTTAAAGTACCATTTATTCTCCTGTTACTGGACACTCTCAGTACTATTTCCGAAGTCATTAAGATAACCCTGCCTTACTTCTAATGGTGACCGTTATTCCAGCACCACCATTACATCCGTAAACGATGGACGGGGTGAGTACCGGTGATTTCATGCTGGCTGGCTCTGTTGCAGACACCTTTAATTAATATAATGCAAATAGTGTCGGATAAATGCATTGTGTTGAACTAGCTTCTTGCAGAAACTACCAAACGAAGATGGCCTGACGCATAATTAAAGAGGTTTCGTATATTTAAGAATTAGGCCTAGTCCGAAAATATCACGCTTTATTTCAGCACTTTCAGCTGTCACCCCTTATTGAACAAGTAACATTGAAACACGAATATGCAGTCAATGATTACAATACCGCCGTTGGCCGGCATAGCTGGATGCTAACACAATTGTTCCAGCCCCAGTTGGGGTACACATGTTTAAAAAATTTTGTTAAAAATAAGCTGCGTACAATATTTCATAAGTTTAATCTGAGCGCTATTTTTAATTTGGCGGAAATAGTGCAATTTTTCACTGGTAAGATCTAACTCAATCATTGCATAATTAATAGATTTGGTTATAAAAATATATTTATAAAGCAATTACTACAAGTAGGGCATGTTCAAATTTAACAAATGTCCCTTCTAATACTAATTGAACGTATCTAAAGGTATTGAGATAAGTGGTGTGTTTTCCATTCTAATCAGCTAAAACTGAAAATTTTTCAATGCCATTAGCGCTGTTATACACGATTAACTTTTTATTCTGATCTGAGCCACAAAATGAAGGAAAATATAGACACCTCGATCAGAGAGGCGTCAGATTCTAAATTAGAAGTGAGCTTCTTGGTGATATCTTGAGACAACGAGCCAGTAAATCGTGGCTTAGTGAGAATGTCAATTTCAGTCGCAGTGGCATCCTTTATGAATTTTTTTAACTTTTATGTGAAAGCAAGTTCTTTGCCGAACTTGGCATAAATAGTGTCCTAATAGACACCATTGTACTTAAGTAGCAGAAAGCATTTATTGTCGATATTATTGCCACTTGCTATTCAAGACCCACTGGAAACGAGAAGTCGGATATAAAAGTCGAGATGCATTGGAAAAAATAAACGGGGAGGTGGGGTAATATTCTGTAAATCAGTGCATCCATAAAGTCATTTCTAGTGTTGGATGGAGGCTAAGTTGATGCTGTTTTCGAATAGAAACTTAAAAATTGAGTTTGGGCCTAATCAAAATCATTTTAATATCCTTCTTCCCGAATTCTCTGCAGTTTTTTCTATTGCCTACTTTTCTTTCTAGGGCCCGAAATTTTTTAGCTTCTTCAGTCTGTTAATCTCTGCCCTTTTTCACGCCTCCTTCAAACCACTATGGTTGAATCCGCAATGGTTCAGGAAAGGCTTAACACTTGCGACATAATATTCGTCAATGCGATTGATACATTTATAAGCTCCCTCGGACTTGCCCAATGAGTGGGGATGAAAAACAAATATGGGCTCCCCTGGTGGTCAAGCCGACTTTCAACCTCCTCGTGGCGATCACCGGCAACCTCTGCGGCAACTCTGGGGGCTAACGAGAGGGGTGGCCGGGCACGACTGCTCACCCACCGGACATATAAAATTAGATTATGCCAGCGGAAGTACAACTTTGTACAGACTAGTGAATAAGGCGCGACGTAAATATTTAGATTCATGGTCCCAAACTGGACTGTGGAAAGTGTGTTCATGTAGCAATGAATGGAATCTCCGCCAGAAAGTTGTAAAGACTTCTGGAAGTGTTATGAAGATTTTCTGCTTTAGAAATGTCGAGGACGCACGAAGTTCCACTACGAAGTTAAAATGTTACCCGTACGACGAAATCATGCTGGAGAAGTGACCAGAGAAACTAAGACGTCGATAAAGGCTTTTCTTTCTTCTGTTTTGACTGTTGTGTGCTATTTGTTATAGAAGGTTATTTGTACTTCTGTTGTACCCCAAATAAGTTCTTGGGACTTGCCCGAATGGTTGGAGAGTAAATGAAACAAATGCCATGAGTTCAGAGGAATTGAAGGTAAGACTGATCAAATTGTCTCAGACCCAATTACAGGTTATCTCTGCGTAAATGTGATATTCCAAAAGTTAGGAGCTAATGACTAAGGTAGAGTGGAGGTATGATAACCTAATCTTTAATGACAGCGACTAGATTAATCATATACAGTGGCCAAAACTATTTAGAAAGTGACAAAAGTCAAACTATATGATGTGCTCTACTTTAAATGATTAATATGTCTATTTAAAATCATCGCCTTCTCAATCCCTAGTAGGTCTCCTTCGGACCGACCAAGGTTGAGCTGCTGTTGCTTAATTCGCGCACTCGCGTGGGAACTAGACTGAAAGAAAGAATCCACATTATCGAGCTTTGACGTTTCAAAAAGTCTGATTTCAACATCTATTTTCTAAGTTAAATTATACTCGGGTCACATTCAAGCGATTGGCATGTCTAAACTGTGTACTTTACCAAAACAATTCATCACTTTATCTGGGTTTATTTCATAGCTTTTGATGTTTCGTTTTAAGTAAATAAATGAATGCCTTAATTTTAGCGTTACACTGCCTATGATATTTGTTCTCCTAAAGCCGGTGGAAATTTTTCAAATATAAAAAACAATTTAAGAATTCATTGATGCAGCTGGCTTGTAATCTGTTTGCTTGCTCTAATTTCATCTTGACTACAAATAAGTCATAAGTTATTTCTCAAGTATTGTCGAACAAATGTGTGAAATATAGGACGTACGCTGAATTAGCCGCCTCAAAATCGTGAGAGGCTGTATATTTCGAAATGGAAGGTGTAAATGTACATCAAGTGCAGGCGGTGCCTGATTGGTTGATGTGTACGCTTTGCCATCCCGCGAAATTGATAGCTGCTGTCAGAGTCACACTTTCTCTTTGGCTTTTTGAGATTTAAGGTGAAAATGCGTGAGCGAAGAGTTTTTTCCCAGAAAGAATACGGGCTTTGAAAAAAATAATCCACATTCAGAAGAAACCCGGCAAGAAGTTATTAAAGGGATTTCAAGCCTTTGAAAATTCAAATGCCTTTATTAAATTCACATGGCTAATCTTCCAGATCACGAAACGGCTGTTGTAATGTCCTCGACCGATGGATTGTCCAGAAGGAGCTGATTTCTTTTAAATTTGCGCATCTGTATTACCGTTCTTGCTTAATCTCTTGGTGCGCGATAAGTTGTAACTGTACTTACTCAAAGTTAGGGTCGCTATCCTTCCTATGAGGAAGAAAAAGAATTGGCTGATCAAAGACAGAAAATTCCTGCAATTCTTCAGTACCATTACGAACCCTACGAAACTGGAGTGCTTTCTTCCATAGCATCGGCTTACAGTGATCATTCATCGACGCACTTCCACTGTTTCTATGTAGAGGCCGCTGACGAATATTTCAAGTCTCATTGGTGTCCTCTCTTAGCCACCAGTCTCGGAGAATACTTATGCTTCCTCGCAACACAACAAATAAATCAAGTTTAGTTAATCAAAACTATTTGATTTTTCAAAATGATCATACTGTTTGTTTCATCACTCTCAAGTTTGTCTCAATGCATGCCGAACTCAGCTATCTGTAGTTTTGCAGTACTCTCATCATATCTTCAAACAGCCTCACCATTTGCTAGAATGCAAGCGGTTTCTCATTTTTATCGGCCAGTAATATTTCACAAGCTGAGGAAGTTAAAGTAAATTTTATAAAATCAGTCTTTGCGTAAACATTCATAGCTAATTTAAACTAACTGGCGAGATGTTTTACTTGATTATTGACTTCAAACTATTGGTTTGAATATCTTGAGGATCGGCGGCTTTATGTAGAACTTTGACCTTCAGCTTTTACAATATCGTGAATGGATCCACCATGGGCATTTGATGTCAAGGACTGTTTAATCTGTCTTAAATCTGACTAATATTTCGGAGTACAATTATGTCAAGTGAATTTGTTTCGTGTCCAAAGCAGTAGGTATCTTATTTCCGTTTTCATAGGCTTACTTATAGAATGAGTTTTCTAATTCGACAAACAGTCTTTTAATGTCCAGTTTTAGCTGTTATGCAGCGAAATTAGACAAGATCAAGTCTCCGCAGGCTTTCAGCAGGATCGGTAGCGCTTATCATCTAAGTCATATCTCATGTATCATCGTGGCCTAAATTCGGTGAAATAGAAGCCAGGTCGACATGTTCCCGGAAAGGTTAGGTAACGTCATTAATATAACTCCGTTTTTTTCATTTATTATTAAAGTATTTACGCAATGTCTTCATTATGTTTATCTCCTAAAGGTGTCCCCTCTAGCTGCATGTAGCTATTTGCTCGTTTGCACTTTCATTTCCGAAATTCAAAGGAATCAAATTTTCGGGGCTCAAAAGCCACAATGTCAAAGAACTCTCTCCTCGTCGTGGATAATAAATGACTGACTAGTGCGAACAATATCGGCTAGTTTCCTGTAGCTTTTCGTATTTAGCTTGCTTATTCATGAAAAGGATGAAATGCGGTGCTCATATCAATCTCCAGAATAGTCGTTTGGAAAGCAAATTAACTGTAGAAGTTAGAAGACAGTAGTTTTATCATAATAGGACCCCCCTAATTTTACTTATTCTACCCTTAGGACTTTTTCTAAAACTTACCGCTGTCACTGAAATCTTCTTTCCTCCAATTGATTCACGACTACTTTAATGCATTAATTTCGACCTTTCATATTCCTTTTACTATAATCTTTTCAAAAAACTTAAAAAGCCCTCGATGTATGGCTTTGTTTAAGCGATAAACTAAATGCTCATCAAAACGAATAAATATTGAAGGTGTTTTAAGCTCGTTTAGCACTGCTTACTGAATGTTTTTTTCCAAGATGATGAGCGCAAATAAAGCCTTTCGTTGTGGTTTTTCAGCTGAATTTAAATTCTCATGGGCAAGAGATGAAAATGAAATTAATAAATCAGGGCATTTCAAGAGGAAATATAAAGAAGCTTTAATGAAATCGTGAACTGTGTCTTTATTCAATGTGAAAATTTTCCCGCTGCTTTCACCCCATTTTCCGTCACAAACCACTCGCGATGCAGCAGTTTTTTTTAAAAAAGCTTATTATATTCTCCTCTTTGCGAAATATTTGAAATATTTAAGCAATAATTTGTAATGTAGTGCAGGTATGGTGGGATGTAAAGCAGAAACATAAATTTCCAAAATAAACATTGATCATTTAATAATTCAAAGTTTTCCATTACTTGTTTCTCGCCTAATTACTGTTTCTTCATGTATGATCCAGATCGAGTTATTCACAGATCATCTTTATCATCAAATTGCATCTTGCCTGCGAAACGCCTTGGCTTGTCCCTTGGTGATTAGATCTATTCGTTAACATCGGTCTTCACCATAGAAGTCATTCCAGTGAGACTATGTGATGTAAAAGTGTGACACTTCAATTAATCTACCAGTGAGTTCTTTCAAAATTTGTGATATTACAAAAAGATCTGTTTGTTTTACTATCCCCTTCCCCAGGTTCACTGATTCGGAGTCATCGCATTAGTAATGTACTCGTTGAAATATCTCGCCTTAAGGAATATTACTTGCGTCAAATGTAGTCTAAATGACAAACTAAAGTTCAACCTAGTAGTTCAACAGCTGAAAACCCGTCTTCTTCAAACAACCCTGAGAGTATTCCGTTTTCGGTTAGTCTCTATTGTCTTTTTGTTGAATATGACCTCCGAAATTCCGAAGATTGGAAGAATTCATCATTTTTGGCTGTTCTAGAGTTGAACTCGATCTATTTCACCATTTGTGTTTTCCAGGTTGAAAATGATATCATGAAAGTTTAAATTTGATTATAATACTATGACATTAGTTTAACTGATCCTTATTCCGAAGATGTAGAATCAAAGGAAACAGATCTGTTGTTGTCTTATAATCTGGCTTTTACTTCCTCGTGGTCTTCTAGTGTTAGCGTCAACTTGCTTAATAAACGGAAGCTCTTTGTCAGCAAGGGTTCTGAACAAGATCAGAAAATAGTATCTGCTCCTTGCCAGTAAACTACCTTCGAGTTTCGACAGAGCTAATCAACTTGTTGTTGTCTACCCTGTAGCCAAATATCTGCCTTTTAGAAGGGATAAACGTGAGAGTCCCTTAATCTTTGAGTTCGCCGCTGCTCGGTGAGCAGGCAAAAGTCGAAGAGAAAACGGAATGGGTGCAATACTGCTAATTACTTGTTCATTAGAAGATGGTAATTTCCGAGAGGCCATCTAAGAGCCACTTGTTTTGCTAAAACACTGTCCAAGTAGAGTCATGGAAGAAGTGCACCAAAAATGGTTCCTTATTTTCCATTCTGATCCACTTTCTGATTACTTTAAATATCTTCTCGAAGATCCTCTTAGTCAATGTATCGCAACAGTGCTTATTGTAGAGCAATATTTAAACCTATAGATCACAAAGGTCGGCTACACTCAATTAATTTTAAACCCTCATACTTCGCTAACTCTGTTACAACGGTCGCTTTCACAGCTAATTTTTAATCAGCATCATAGTGTGAACCCTCCTCAAATGTGGCAAGAATTAATGGTTAATTAACCCTGTTTCCAAGTAAAATACCATTGCATTCGTCGAAGAATGATCAGTAACAGCTAATTTTTCACTTCTCTTTGGTGAAATTGCATAAGATTAGTCACTTAAGAAATCACTAATATAACTTTACACATTTTTTAATCAAATTGGAAACAAATTGATGCGAAGCACAAAGCTACCTTCACGTTAGCGGTTATGAGTTTTAGAATAACCGAAAGGCTAACGAGCTGTCAACGCAGAGGGGGACGCTGTACCATCACAGACCGGGCTGTCTAGCTAAAGCTCGCGCGTAAGGGTTTTTAAGACTTCCAGCACATGGAGATCCAATGAATCCCTTGATGTTAACTAGACTTCATTTATTAATAAATAAATGAAAATAGAAAGCTGAGCTCTGCCTGCTCCCGATTACTGATGTATAGTGGACTGTCACTACGCCCATTGATGTAATACGGAGTAAGTTATAAATTGAGGCAGAAGGTATGTGGAACCTATAAGATCAGTAGAGGATGCGCACAAATACTCGAGGACTGCATGGTTTAAATGAAGTTGGATCCAACCTATTTCCCTGATCCCTATAGGTGTCTCTCTACATTAAAGTTTCCCCTGTACATTAAACATTTAAGGTCATCTAACTCATTAAACTCACGGCCTCAAGTGCCACTTCGGAGGTAGAACTAAGAAGCACTGTGTGGGCAAAGTTAGCGGTAATGTGAATGAATGGCTATTTAGGAATTACTCTGTGCTTATTTAAATGTTGCATGAACTAACAAATGATCATCTAATGCAATCTCTAGCATTAAAGCAAATAATAAACTACGTTTATGCCTGAGAGAATCCTGAATATTCACTGGAGAAAGCTCTATAGAAGTTGGGAAGTAGTCTAGTGCGTTTTCTACCTTTTGTATATTAATTTTCTACCTCTTCGTTTGGATGAACAGCTAACTTTAAGCATTTTGACTAGCAGAGAACATTCTTGTAGATGCCTCGATGAAATCTTGGTCCTTTCGGGATTAATATAAAATGAGAATCAGTCCACTTCTTTAAAGTTGTTCGTTCAATAATCACCTTGCCAGGAATTGTATCTTGAAAAGTGTAATTTTCCATCATCAACTTTTCAAATGTCTTTTATTCTTGTCTATTGTTTGAAAAGAGGTGATTCCAGAGTTTTTAAGTGCATAGAAATATCTTTTATGGCAAAATTTCCATAAACGTCGGCTGGAATTCGTCGGAATAGCTTTGGACATCGGAATGTCAAGCCATTAAGCGCTCTATTTTCTAGTTCACAGTATTGGTCTTGAGAAGAATTTGTTTATTTCATTTTAAAAAGAACCTTGAATTATACTTATTTTTAGCTTCGTATACCAAGATTCATCTTCTGGATGTTTTAAACGCCATCTGAAATGACCAGGCCCGAAAGATGGCATTTATAATCAATTGACTAAAATCCATAGGACTATCACAAGTTTCTAGTAAAATCAGCGAAGAGGAGTGGAAGTGGTGGTGTCAATTAAAAGGGCATATTCCCTCTAAAAGTTCAAGCATTGAAGTAGGGGTAGGGCCTGGGGACAAGAGTTTCAGTGCTGACCTGGTCCTAGTGATAAAGTTATATTGCAACTCCATCGCTCATTGCGTGACTGGCCTCTTCATGACTCGAACACGAAGTACGCCTTCTGAATTTCTGGGAATATCAAATTACGTATTGTTTCATTACTGCTTTGGTTATAAACCTAGTGTTCACTTCCAGTTTTTTTTTCTCTGTGAGTGAATAAAAACCGACATCTTTTCGTCGACTGCATTCATTTGAAGACACTTTGGGGGCATTTTGCAATTTTTCCCTTTTCTTTTGAGTAAACTTTGACAAAGTGATCTGCTGCGTACTTGCCTTTGGGTTCTGTCATGGCCAGAACCTTATATTTCATCATCTTTCTAAGAGCGTGACAATGACTTTGAGGTTCTATCATTGGGCAGGAATCCATTCACATGCTTTTTCACAAAGAATTATGATGAAATACAATTTTGCAAGCTATCATCAAACGTTAATGAGGAGATTCCGAAAACTACATTCACTCAAAGTTATTGATGGTAGATGGATGGCATTCGACCACCTTAAGAGGTTCAGGCTTTCATGAAAACCAGTAATAATACTTTATTCAGTCTGCTGTTTCATGCCAATTGGACCTTCGTCAAGTCTTTAGACACCAAAGTGCTTTATGAATTTCATAAATCGACGAATCAAGACCTTAATCAGCAACGGTTGGTTAAAAATACGACCATTTTTATTCAGACTTAAGACAACAAATCGAAGTGTTAAGGTAGCTTGAGTTAGTTCCGCTATCGTAATGGTGCGAGAATGCACAAGGCCATGAAGAAAGAACTAGAGGCAGCCAAAGTTAACAGACAACTAGACTTAATGCATATTTTCATTATCGTAGTTTTTCTAAGAGCGTATGAATGGAGTGTTTCTGGGTTGAGCTTGCATTTATAGCTCGCGAAGCTAAAAAGTTGGCTAGTATCGACCGACTGCTTCCATAAAAGCAATAGGATTTGAAATTGACTGGCCAATCAATTGTACATTTAAGGGACAAGGAATCTAAATTCTTTGAGGTATTATCCATAACGAATAGCAGAAGCATAGACCACTGAGTTTCTCAATCCTTTCCAAAGTCAAACGCCATCATTTTAAGCTATAATGTTGTGCTAAGCTAATCCTTAAGCTCATAAGCTTAAAAGTCGAAAATAGCTCAGTAAACTGTCTGACATATACCTGAATGTCTCCTTTCTGAGTTAAAATCTTTAATGCATAGGGTAGTCACTCTCTCTAGAATTTTTGTAAAACGGTATAACAATGTGGATGCATTGTATCTTTTGAGGTTATGAAGATAGAAGTTCAACTGTAGATTCTTCTCTGGCCATTAAAGTGTAACGTAACAGAGCATGAAGCTTTCCTAACCGTATGTTGAAGATAAAACAATAAATAAATAGGCCAAATATTGATAGAGCCTATAGTTATCTTGCTTGTTGTACAATCCGTTAGCTTTCGGTTTATTATGTTTTCACAAGCCTGTCTTTGAATCATCATTTTACCCGACTGTAGCCTTCTCTCCCCACTTTTATATGAAAATCGCTTGCTGCTTAGAAGATCTATGACATGAAGACGACAACTGGCTGCTGACTGATTTTTGCTGAGAAGATATGAATTGTGGCCTAGTTGCCGAAAATTCAATTCGGCGAGATGTTCCTGGCTTAGGACCTGGGTTAATTTCGTGAGTTCAGGAATTAAAAGTACGGAGAGGTAATGGTTAAGAACAAATAAATAATTTAGTTTTCTGGAATTGTGCAAGAACAGTTACGAAATCGGGAACAATTATCAAAAAAGCGATTCTTAAGTCGAATTATAGGTATATGCGATTCACACGCGATTGAGCACCCCTTTGAAAGCTTTAATATCCCCAGCTCACCACCATTCCTTGAAACTAGCATATTTTGGCAAAACATATTTGAAACTTGCTAACGGAAGCTATGAGTAGGATTGGAAATAATCAGTCATTTCCTGCCACCTGCTCAATGTGGTGGCTTATTTGATTGATTTGAATGTAGAGTCTTTCAATTCTCAAAAGCTTGTTGTTCTCCTTGACAGAGTTAAGATTCGGAATTCCTAGATTAAGCGGCTCCGGTCAGTTAGTCGAAATCATTATCGGAAGGAGACAAAATAGCTGACAAGGTAGACATTCAAGAATGAAGGGTTGGAGGAATAGCTAAGCGCTGAATGAAAACCCGCTTTTTAACAACCTATTCTCAACCCAAAATCATACTTCTTCTCAATTTCTTTAGCATAGTTCGAATATTCTACTCCTATACATCAATAGCTGCAGTATCAAATTTTGACGGAGAAATTATAAATCAGAGGAATTTCGAGGTCCGATGAGCCGTTCATTTGAGCTTACTTCTGCAATTAAATTCTGGTCAAATATGTTACCGAAAGGTGAATAGGAATGAACTACTTTAATTCCAAGTATAATATACTTTACCTTCAATGTTAATAAAACGAGAATCTGAACCAAACCTTATGTACCTCACAAAAAGTAACTTTCTCGCTTAAGTTTCGATTTGTATAACTTCAAAACAACAGTGAAGTTGAATTTAAAGAAATACATAAAATAAAATTAAACCTGAAATACGCGGTTTAAGCATTATCGTAGGGAGAATATGTATTACTCAAAATAATGGCTATTTGAAATTTATTTCATTTTGTCTTCGAGTTGAAAATTAAACAAATGTGTTTGCTGCATTAATATTCATTGCATGGTTTCGGCGATAGTTGGACACGAACTTGATGGAACTCTTGATATCATAGTGGAAAGTTTGATTTACATTTTCTGCCTGTTTCCCCAAGTGACCGACAATCTTATTACAGGGCCGGTATTTTTGGCAGCTGTCATTACTCCTGACACTTCAAACTACGCAAAAAATTCCAGGTTGATACTTGCTTGCAAGCATTACGCTTGTATTTTGTGGCATTTTTCCAGATAAAATTACCATTTAGTTTTTTTGCTGGTCAAATAAATGTAATCTAGCGTGTCTGAAAATAGAATAGTTATTTTTGAAGGAAAATTGTTAGAATTTGAAATTTGAAATTGGAGTAGAGATGATACCTATGGAATGACGCTCTTTCTAAGACTAATCCAATACTTTACTTTCATTTGTAACCAATTTTTGCTGTCAGGTAGTCCGGACGTCTAGAAATAGCCATATGAAGCTTTGAAAATTCGCTTACATCTATGGAACTATCTGTCTTTCTTGTAGTTTTGACTGCCATTTTGCATAGACGGAGTGCTCATAGTCTTGGCTTTGATGTCAAAATTAGCCCGCCAGACGCCTGTATAGTGCTTCTAAGCGGTTAGTTCGTAGTTTATAGGAACTAGAGGGCTAACCAGGGTTGCAGATCAATTTTTTCCTCTTTACAATCTTGCTATTCCATTCTGAACAACCGATATCATCTAACATGCTTGACCACATCAAGGAATATTCATTGTCCGCACTATGCTTAGTTAGCAGCAGCAGCTCATCCTCGAATAATGCGGGTGGAAACAATTGACATAAAATTTATCTTGAGAACGAGTGAAATTGTAAGGCCAAGATATTATATTCGAATATTTCTAGGGTTGCTTTTGTAAATCGGTGAGGAAGATTATGGAACAAACGTTAGTCTTCTAGAAATATGGAAATGGGACCCGCCATCCATCTCAGCATTTAATTTGCCAAAACGGGTTGAAAAACTAAGCTGACTTTATCTATACTTAGTCCTTTCAATTTAACTTAAAAGACTACGTCGGACTGCCAGCGTTCTTTGAAATCGTAATCTTCATTCTCTAAAGATATATTTGTTCTAATCTCTCTTTGTAGAATTTCCTGTCATTTCCTATAGTTCATTTTTGTAACAGTTGCAGTAGATTTGATTAACCTAGCTAAGAAATTCCTCTGTTTCCACTCTTGCCGCAAGATCAATGGACATTTATGTAATCTCAAGCCTCGTTTTAATTCAAATGAATTTCGCCAATAATGTGTTTCGAATAATATTACCAAAAAAGTACGCACTCTGGACGTATTAGAAATTTCAAGCCGGTGAATCAGTCCAGTAGGTTTTGACCAATTATTGAAGCTTGATTTGGTTTCAGTAGCTCCAAAATCAAATACTTTTAAGACCTTGTGGTGCTGAGTGTTAACATTGGACTCATGATGAAGAAGATGGAAGTGTTTGACCAAAAAAAAACTCCTCGTGAGCGTTCATGAGTTGAGAAACTTGAGTTCTAAGAAGAATTATAAAAAGTCTGTTATGAAGATGATGGTTGGGTATTATGATGTCAAGCCTATTACAGCGCCTGACAGAGCTGACGAGGCCCATTTGTTCTAGAGACGGATGAATTTTCATTTTCCTTCATTTCTGCATTATTGAGAGCTGTAAATCTGTTTTTATTTTTAATGATATTATTAACAATCAAGGATCGTTTACTTTATCTAAAGATCCTTGTCTTTGTCTTTTAGACTTTTTACCAGATGTCATCTTCTACTTAATTCTGTAAAAAGCTCAATTATTGGTCAGAATGCCAACTTTTAAATTTAGATACCCAAATTAGCCGAATCCTTTGATTCTTCTGATATGTCGGCTCGAAAGCAAAGTGAAAAATTAGCTGCCTATTGCCAGAGGCGATCGCATCGGATAGATTTGGAGAGATTTCAATGGTGTGATTGCATTTAGACGACAGAATTCACTAATATAATGTGCTGGTATTTTGAGATATTTTCGAATTCTCAGTGCAAATCAGGTTAGACTAGACTATTTTCAAGTCGATGCCAACGTCAAACTCTAAAAAACTAAAAGCCTGTGTTTTTTTTTAAATTTTGTTACCAAACTGGCAACTTTGTTAAATTAATGAATTCCCGTAGATTAGTGGAAACCGCACCAGGGCCGAATGTGACGATGCCCACAGTTATTATGTAAAGCAAATACGTTGGAAGGACTGGCTCATTTGCAGCTTTACAGTCCTTCAACAAGTTCTTAGAACTTTATTTGAATGCCATCTAACTACCGAACTAAGTGCAAAAAGTTATAGTTTCTGCCTTATTCTGTCTAGTGAAGGTCTACCGTTCAGCTTCTGGTCACGCTAACACCGTTAACTATAAAAAACAGAAGATTAACACAGGTTATAGCAAATAAATGCATTGTGAATAATATATGCGAAGCACCTACTTAATCCCGCAGATGTGACAGAGTTTTGCAGAAAACCTTGGGAAGTGTGCCTCAAAATTTATCAAATTTATTGAGCTAAACCTTTTGTAGGGTTAGTTGAAGGTGGTCATTTATTCGCCAGAAAATTTAAAGCTTTCCATTTAAAAGAGCAATAGGAGCCGTAAGGAATGCCAGTTGAGGAGGCCGTTTGAAGACGAGGCTTTCGTTTAGTGACGAGGTATTTGCTCGAGAACTTAACCTGCACGTGACTCTATTGGTACTCCTGTACGTATTCCTTAAAAATGAATCACTATGATGACTATTTAAAGGATTCAGAGGGGCTAACGATAGGTTCTTTAAAGCGGCCTATACTTCCTTCTTAAAATCTTTTGTCGCTTTGTGGTGTTAGAGGTGGGACCTAAATAATAATTTCATGCATTTCATTGCTAAGGATGAAACCCTCAAATCCTTGCGGTGATGAGATGTTAACGTCATTATCTCAGGTAAATGTAAAAGACACTGAGCAGGATCGAAAAGGATCCCAGTGATTACTTAACTCTAAACAAATGGTATGCTTCCAAATAGGAGAAAAAGTTCGATTTATACTTAAAGTAAGAAGATGGGGACGTTGGATGACAAGGTGAGGATGAGACGTCCTTAGAAAATGGAGCTTCTTAAAGGCCGTTGAGACGTCCCTATGTTATGAAGAAAATACTGTGTGGAGCTATGTGAGAAATAATTGCACTGAAGGAGATCTTGTCTTGACTAAATACCACCACTACAGAATTATGGTAAAAATCAAACCGCTCGTAAATAGTTCACTTCTACTATTCAAATGTAACTTCATGAGTGCAGGGACCTCTAAAGAGCATTGAGGCATCATTGAAACCCATTCAGCCGCAGTTCCCTACAATCAAACTATCAAGAACTGAACCTGCAAGAAATCGGTTTCATATGTCTCCTGCGGAGCGCAAGACCATTTAGTGCGATACAAAGTTCATTGTCCGCCTGGTGATAAAGTATATACTATTAATGTTGGGCAGCGCTGGCCAACCTCATGACGTAACTTTCGAAAAAATGTGCATTAGTGTTTATCTTTTGTATAAAAAAATTTTGTCTCTGAATCGTGACCTTTATTATGGATTGTCCAAATTATGGCGAAATCATTGGTTTAGTGTTACAGCTGTGAAAACATTTTTTCACGGTATATTTTAACTTTCAGTTTGCAATAGTGCGGTTGAAAATCACGTTTACTTGTAAGAAATTTCACCAGCTACTAGCAATTATAACTCTGCCAAATTTTTGAATGTACTAGAATTTTGGATTGAATGTTTTACCTTGGTTCATTGATACTGCTAAAATTGGCCAGTAGAAGAATGCACGTTTGCAGCCCCAGACGGAGTTTCATTTTACTCCTTCTATCTTTTCTGTTCTACTCCTTCGAGATCTTCTGATAATTCCTCATTCCTCATTTTTCACCCAAGGTTTGGAACGAATGACATGATACCAGCAGTGCTCTTAATTTGACCAGTCTCTTCAGTTAGCCCTGCAAATGTTAGTTTAGGGGCTCAAAAGGTAGAACATTGTTTGCAGAGAGAATTCGAATAGATACTCACAATGGTTACAGATTGGAAAGACTCGAGGCGAGAGAACTAGACGGTTTCAATCAAAAGGGAACAAGGAAAGAGACAAATGGCCTTTCCGGGCCTTTCCTTCTTTAACTTCCAGCAATACATTTCCCCCACCTCTCAAACATTTTAGTTTTCGACAGCATCATCAACTAAAGGGTTGTAACCAGAATTTGATGGAAGTTGTCTTTGACAGCGTTAATTCATTGCAGTCCCTTATAATCATTACCTGTCCTTACTTCTTACTTCTTAAACAAAACTCCACCCTGAAAGTTCAATAAGTAATATAGCATTTACATTCTAGTATCTATTACTACTTGGCCTACGTGGATTGTAAATGCACTGCGCCGTATTTAGCAAACTGTTCATCTCTCTAGTAGGCAACAACAATTAACATCCTATGTAAGGAAAATTTTAAGGAAAGTCCGCTGTAACTTTCCCGCCAAGGTTGGATTCCGAAGGCTGGTTTTCTTTTTTGATGTCATTTTTTCTCTTAATTTAGTTCGTGGTTACCTAGGCTGCCGAACGGCACAACTTTAAAGATTACGTACAAGACAGATTTAAAGATTAACGACCCGGTACTTTTTATAACCTTAAGCGCCTCCTGATCAGCTAGCTCATGAGGTTATTAATAGTCCCCAAAGCAGAGTGAGAATCTGGATGGCGTCAAATTATCCACGGTCGAAGTGATTATTGCCTAATGAGACACAAGCGAGAGCGTGCTTATAGTAGCGTCCGGGGATACCACCGGGTGAGTATTGCATAGGTGAAAGTAACTGGTTCAAAGCCTATGCATCAATATATCTTAAAATGCGGAAAAAAGAATGACATTATCAATGTCTTCAATTCGTTTCTTCCGAAAGAACAAGTTGTGTTTCCTCTCTATGGATTTAGACCACTTTTGCATTTACTTTAGTTTTATCCTATTCATTACGCAAAGCAAGAGTAACTATTGAGAGAAGATAACGCTAAAAAATGTAAGCGACTTTCCACAGTTGTCTCTTTCTTTCCATGGACATAAAGTAGGGGCCATTTTCGTTGCTGTTAGAGATCAAGAGCTCCGCAATTCACCCCTCTGAGGCCTCTTAACACACTCGACGCTCAATAAATTAACAAATTAAGAATTAGAGGAGGCAAAAGGAATAGACATTCCGTTGATCTTTGCTTAACGTACCTTCTAATAATCAAAATCAACATATAAGGAAACTAAAAGAATGATTTAAACGGGACAAATAATATCGGTCAGCGGAAAACAAACTTTTCAATTTGTATTTGACTGTAGCAGTAACAGACTGGAAATTTCACCAAAGCTCACTTTTGATTATATGACCACCTTAATAACAATTTCCCTCTCATCTGGCGTTCTCGTTAAATTGTGCATACAGGAAAGTCACTCCCCTCTTAATTTCAATTATTCGCCGAAGAAAATCTTAGTTTTACGGCTTGATGGTTTCATGCTTGATGCTGGCCGATTCTAAGTAACGGCTGATGATTTTCAGTCTTATCTAGAGTCCTCTATAGCTATCAAATTGTTTTGAAAAAGACCTATTGATAGTCGTGTAATCGCAAAGTTGATGAAATTTACATTGAATTGGAACGCGTTAAGCATGAAAAAAAAGACCCCAAGAGTTTAAGTGAATAAGAAATGCAGATTGTGCAAAACTGTGGACTTGCAACTAATCCGAGTGCACTGAATTAGCCCAATATGGGCACAATTTCATGTACTTTTTCTTGAAAACCATTTAATAATTGAATTTTTTGGCATAATTAATTATTAACTTATTCATTGATAATGGTCCGGAACCGTTACGTTTTATTTCATCACTGGAAATATACCAAATTGATTTTTTTCAAGCTTTGACAATGCGTATCTTATCGAATAGGGTTTAAGCAACTCAAATATTCTAATTTTCCGGCGGTATTATTGGCTGGTCACTTTATTTCCCCTCACCTAGTCCAATTTTAAGAGAGGGTAGAATATTAAGCGCTCAGCCACCGGACTGCTTCGAATCTTCACCTGATGCTACAGGGCTGGAGTACTTGAAATCATTGTTCAGCATACATTTGTACCGGGTCTGGCTGATTATTCCAATCTCAAATAAAGAAGTTAATCCAAATAAATGCCTGAAGTAGATATGAAAAGGCGCTAAGTTCATTGACTTTACAATAAGAGAGCTAAAGTGGGGTGAGCGGCAGCTCATCCATGAAACCTTTTAATCTATTTACTTTTTTTTTCGAAAGGTGTGATTTCAATGGCAAATCCTTTTTAATGAAAGCTTGGTGATGTGTTTGGGTAATCACGGTGATCATTCAAGTTCACCGAACCGAGTTGCGAACGTAGATTTGACCATTTAAAATATTGTGAATAAATCAGTAAGTGAATTTCTTGATAGATAGAGAATTGAGTATTATAGGTCGCACTGGTATGATGGAGAAGATGGAAGAAGAAGATGATGATGATTATGATGACGATGACGATGACGATGACGACGACGACGACGACGATGATGATGATGATGATGATGATATATTTTTATAAGCCCCAACAGTTAAGCTTTTTGATAATTTTGGTTATTAATGAAGCCTAATTTGATGACTTGAAACAGTTGCAAGAAGTGCTGATTCAAAACCTTTCTCCGGATTGTAATCTTATTGGAAAGAAGTGCTTCCTATAGTTAATTGAAACAATGGATGACAGTATCAAAGTCATTTTTTTCAATTCGTTAACTATTCCTTAAATTACTGCTGAATTATGGGATCAATAGTAGGCAGAGCGATTGCCACATTTTAAACTTGCACTGGTCTTCTCCGAATCCGTTTGTCCATCAGTTACTCCGGGCAGAGACACCCACAATTATTATTTATTTATTTTTTAACCCATTAAATAAGACTCAAACAATAATTTGTGAGATACACATGACAGTCTAACTCCTCCCAAAGGCACAGTTTCACGAAGAAAGACCTTTTCAGTAGGTCGTTTGAATAAATCCTAAAAGTTCGAACTTTCTTACCTATATTTTTTAAGTCCAATCGCTGCCGTCCTACTTGGCTGTCTTCCTCAGTTATAAATAAGACTGATCAACTGAGGCTCTTTCATATTTACCCTAGTTTCTTTCTGTGGTCTCCCTTCTATTATCTGGCTGGCAAAACATGAGGCAGTGCCATGAAACCATCATGGGTGCTACAAATTTCAGTTTGTTTTCATTTCCCTCCTTTAAATACAAAAAATAAGGAGATATATTCTGATTAACTGGGACTTGGGGATAGGTTATCTTAATAGTTACGATCGAGATTTTTAAATCATTTCGTACAAACATATTGCAGTTTTGTCCTCAATGTGATTCGATTCGGTAAAATAGCTATTTACGTACTCCAGTCACTGAAGTTATAATTTAAAATTCAAAACTGACAGACAGAAATGTTCCTTATTGCATTTTTATCTGTAATTCAGTGTCAAGTTTCCGTATTTAGTGAGGTAAATATAATAACACATAAAAAAGTTGTTATTTTTCCGAAAAATTCGACTTTTATATTCACATCAAATGCTCACAAATTATCAGCAAAAATTTATCCCATCGAAATAAATTTAAATTCAAATACTTTTCGCGGAATACTCTATTCAAATTATTGATTGATTCCTTCCTAGGGGTAGCAATTTTGTGGATTTTCCATAAACAAATCATGCTGTATTTTTTTCTTTTGCATGTTCTAGGAATGCTTTTGAGGCAATTTAAGACTTCTTTCGCCTCATTTGGGCACGAAATTTTATTGTCTTCTTCTCTGCCTTAATGACCAAGGGTAGTTTGAGAACGATAATTGGGTAATTCAGGAACTGAAAAAGTCCGTTCAATGCCTCCCTCGTGTGGAAGATTCGGGGCTTTGCAGTAAAGGGCACCTCTACAAACAGAGGCGCTATAAATACGAGGGAGAAATAAGCCAAGTGAAACTTTTGATCTAAATGGTTCAGTTGTTTATTTTTATTCTACCACAACTATGCTTAAGGTTAGTGCCCTGAGCAGCTCTTTCAGGTTGATTTAAAAGACGTGGAGCAGAATCTATGTCTTTTGACAATAACGATCTTGCTCATTGCAAAACTTAATAAGTTTGCAGGTTAAATGTAAATCCAGTTTGTAATACCTCTCTTCTTTTTGACGCACTGGATTTGAAGAATGAAGATCTAAAATGACGAATTTTGTAGGTTGAAGACAAGATAATGGAAAAAAGCAGAATGTAGCTTAATGAACCTGTTTTTTTAAGCCTACTTCATTAAACCTGCTCCGTAGTCCCTCAAAACATCGAACTTCGGCTCAACCAATCGGCTGAATCAATTATTCAAAAAGTTATCGTCCACTGAGAATGCCATATTTCTTAATAACTACCTCTCTATGCAGAAATATCCTAGTACCATGCTTAAATTGATTTGCCTGACAAAAGTTCCCATTTATGCATCGATACCGAGTTCCTTTTAGTCAAAACAAGACGCGATTTGAAACTCTTTGGCCTGCAGCACTGTACGGATTTCCGCTCATTTTATTATGCAAGGCTGTGAGAATGTGTCGAGCTACTTAAAAGCAGGTTTATGATCAAAAGCGAGCGCTGATTTCACCGACTGCACTACGCTTTGTGAGCTATATTTTCCCACTCACGACCTCTAGAAATAGTCATCTATCTTTAAATACACGAGAATTGTAATGCGTAGCTGGATTTATTAGAGTTATACAAATTCCTACTGAAAATCTTACATCAATTTAGGTGGGATCAGTTACTCAAAGTTTGAAAAGGATAGACAGACTTGGTAGACAGAAGTGACCGGTTATCCAATAATAGAGAAGCAATCATGAAAGAAATTCCATACAAAAAGGCAATACTAGAGAATCGGAAGAATGGAATAAATTTGACGTACTACTTTAAAAAACTGAAAAATGAGTAGACATCAGTGGTTCAAGCGATCTAAGATTGTTCCTGTTAAACAGCCTTGGATCGAGTATAGGTGATAATCAATCCACTAGAAAGTAGGATCTGAAAAACGAACATTGGGAAAGATGGTGCGAGTTGGGAGACGAGTCTCATTAAGTCATTTGTATTGTCGGGTAGACTGATCCCAATGCGACTGAAATCCATGCGGAAAGTGTAATGATGGTACTCTTTGGTCGACAGACTTCCAGCAGCACAGCAAATTAATAATGAAAGCGGTACGATTAAAAATTTTGAAGAAATAACCATGAAGTGGACCGCTGTTGTACGAAATATTCAGCTAAAAGGTAGATCATGTTCAATAGTTCATTATTTGCCATGTGACCTTGCTTTGATATTTCCACAGAGTCATTACGGTATCACATTGAATCGGTATTCAGACTGAACACTTTTGCTAAGAGCTCTTACAATTCGATTCACAACTGATCATCTTTCATCACTACTTTGTAGGTAGTGCCTATCATGACCATTGAAAATGTTTTTAGGTCTATAACTTAAAGTCTGACTCCCCGATAACCTCTCAGCATGTGATAACCGCCTATTGATGGTGAGCCATAGGATTACTACGACTTCATGAAAGTTCCTGTATGTAGCACCCCTAGGCGACAATTTCGCAAGTAATACCGTGAGGTGCTCTGCTCTAAATTTGGGTATTAATAAAACGATCACTGAACTCATCTTTAAAGATCAGCTTTTTCTTAATAAATCCAAAGCTCTCGTAAAAAATGAGGGGTCTTCTCTAACAAATAGAAAAGGCTTCTCATGAATTCTTTCACACTTCTCTGGTATCCTATTACGGTTAGTCTAGAGTTATGTTATTTTCTTGTTTTCAAATCAAGTTAGAGGGCAACGATCTGAATGCCGATAACCACGATCCGACGGTAATCGCTATTCTTATAAAAACTGTTACTGCTTAAACAGTAGAAATACCACTTACATCAATAGAAACAACTAGTACTTTTTGAAAACGACTTCAGTGACCTCAGAATCAATTTAGCTGCTCACTATAACTAGAGTTTGACTAAACCACAGCAATAGGTAGAAATTTTCAGCTGAATTTCTACCATATTAAGCATACTTATTCTCAATTACAAATGTTCGGTTGAGCGACCAATATTAGCATCAGAAATATTTATTCAGATATCAACTAGAAACGTGCAGATATAATATGGAAACGAAGATAAAATTGATGATGTCTTGTCACGCGATTGTTAGGTACGTTTTATTAGTACCTCTGAACCTTTGCCAACTAAGGTACTAAATAATGCTAGAATAGCATCAAGTTATTTTCAAAAAAAGCACATTAGTAGATTCTCACATAGTACATTGATGTCACAGTCATCAGGCTTGTTTGTGGAAGGTGGCACCCGACCGCTACTAAGATGAGGTTGAAATAGGGAAAGGCCTTAGACCGCAAGTGCAAATTACACCTAACCTTCTGTAGGCTTGTGGACACGCGATGGTGCACTAATGCGAATAACTATGACGACGAGTATTCTGTATTCATTGGCTGGTAATCAATAATTAGAAGGACCGGTAAAGCATCAGTCTACAAAGTGATAATCACGTAATCAAAATTCCATCGGAGTGGCCCCAAAGCACCCTTCCTCATTTCAAGATTATATAGGAAAGATACTTTCCTCCAATATTTTTATGTACTCCCAACCCATTAAGGCAAGTCTCATAGACTTAATGGGAGTTCCACAGAAGTGCAAATAAGTTTTACAACAGATAGCACACAACAGTTAATACAAAAAACAGTTGAAAGCGTTCATCAACGCCTTAGGTTATCTGAAAGCTTTGCTGGCATAGCTTTGTCGTACAGGTACCAGGTCCACTTTACTTCCATTTCGTAGAGGCACCTAGCCCATCCTCGATATTGCTAAGGGCAGACAATCTTCATGCTTCTTCCAGAGGTCTTTACAACCTTCTGGCAGTGATTCCATTCATTGCTATTTGCACGCGCTTTCCACAGTTCAGTTTCAGACCATGATTCCACGTATTCACGTTGTACCATGTTTTATAGGCTGTACGAAGCTGTATTTCTGTTGGCATTATCTAATTCTATGTGGCCGGTGGGTGATTAACATTATCTGGCCTCATTTATCATTAACCCGCAGAGTTACCGCTGGGGTTACCGGTGGCTATCACGAGAAGATTAAGAGTAGGATTAACCACTTTCTTCCAATGAATGCTTGGGTTCCCAATATTAGGATCCCTCTAACTCACAAATCCGATTTAGCATTCTAACGCGACTCACAAATTATTTAACAACAAAAAAATCAGAAATACATTTTAAGCACCCATTCTGAGTGAGTTTATTTTCTTGGCCTGCGTATTGGACTAACTAAATAAAATGATAGGAATCGAGTTCGCATTATCCGAAAAACTTATGGCATTCCAGTTTTTCACTTGAGACCGCATATAGCTGACAAGGAAAGTATTTCACAACTGATAAGGTGTGCAGATGTGTGCAGACATTTCTTTAAATAATTTAGGATCAGATTCGGGCAATTTCATCTAGACTAACAGAGACCTAAGCATAATTGAGAATCGCCTCTTCAATAAGACACAGCACTTGGCCCACTAAGGACCAAGAACTTAAACAAAATACGGATATCAGCGAATTGTTATAATATGATCGAGAGTAATTGACAGTTAGGAGACTAAAAGCCGCAGGCGAAAAGGAAATACGAAATGGATTCGAATCTTGCGAAGCTCAATGTTAGCCCCAATCTGTAGCAAAAGCAAGTAAATGAGTTATTCATGAATGCTATCTAAATAGAACCCACTGAAAATATCATAGGTAAGATTGTTTTATCTAATTATGGGAGATCTTGTTCCTCTTATATCCGCTACTTTCCACATTGAATGCCTGTTTAAGTATTGGTCCTATGCCAAGAAGGGTTTCAATTGGGATATAGAATTTCTTTTTCTCTCACAATTTACATTGGCTTCGCTAGCATAACTGTAGGGAAAAATTTGCATAATTTAACTGACAAGCTTAAATTTACGCCAAGTAGAGTTAACGCATAAAAATATGCTAAGTCAAATGAATTCTGTTCTCTGTGGTGAAATAGGGAAAAAAATTTATTGACCTTATGGAATTGACTAAGATTTTTAGTTGGCCGGTATTTCGGGATGGGTAACGAGAAATGCAGTTACTCACTTCACTAATCTTTGAAAATTAGAGAGAATGCAAATAACGTCTACAACTAGTACGCCGAATTTGTATCAGCCGAATGAAAATGTCTTTCATCGTTGAAGTTGGCAATTTAACAAACAACCTTTCACCCATGTTCTTGGACTAACAATAAGACGAAGGAACTAAATAACCTTTGATAAAAACTTCGTGAGAAATTTAAATCAGGCTGTTTTCATATCCTCGCACAAAAATGCGTTGTTTGTTTGTGTCAACCTTACAGTTAAGCTTTCGAATAAGGCCCACCTACTGCTGGGTCCGTTCTCTATGTCGCGGCAAAATGATAAAGCTCAACATGAAAGGCTTCAGATGATAATCGCTGAGTTACTAAAAGACGAAGAAAACAAATACTGTGCGGATTGTGATGCGAAGGGTATTGCAATATTGCAAAGTTTTTATCCTTCAGGTCCTCGTTGGGCTTCGTGGAATTTGGGAGTTTTTCTGTGCATCAGGTGTGCAGGAATTCATAGAGGTCTAGGCGTTCACATATCAAAAGTAAAGTCTCTTAATCTTGATACATGGGAACTCCAGCAGGTTGCTGTATGTTGATCGTCTTTGAAATTCATGGTTCTATTTCCTAGATGCTTAAAGCGGTCGGTAATCGTCTCGCTCGCCAACTTTATGAAGCTAACCTTCCAGAGTTTTTCCGTCGTCCTCAGACAGATTCGGCTCTTGAACAGTTCATCCGAGCCAAATATGAACAGAAACGTTATGTTCCATCGGAATTCGTACCTCCAAAGCCTGATTTGGAAGCCATGAAGAAGGTAGTGCTTGATTGTGAAATTACTGGTAAAATGTACAAATTTGTGCGCTTTTGCTTTTTTGTATAATAGGAACTTTTGCGTTTGGAACAACTGAGTAAGCGAAAGACTCACAGCGCTAGGTTGATAAATTTGCCTATCCAGAGGGTAGAACCGCCAAAAACTCAGGGCCGAACGCTGAGGGTTCGTTGATTCTACTCTTGTTGTTGAATTCACAGTCTAGTATACATCATAAGATTGCCTTTTTGATGCTTTAGGCTTTTAGAGACCAAAAGGTAGTTAAACACTAACTTTAATGCTCATCAGCACCACTGGTGTGTCGAATTTGCACATATTATCCGGTTTCGAACTGTAATGACTCTGTATTTGTCATTCTAAGCAGTCAACTGCAAAGAACGCTGACGTTAACTCTGGCGGACCGACAGAGGATATCCTAGGTCTTTCTTCACCGACTACATCCACTTCTGTCGGAGACAAGCTCTCTTCTAATTCAAAGGCTCCAGAACACTTAGCCGAGGCACCCAAGAAAGAGGTGCGCTATCATGATTATCCAAAATTCGGGTAAAATTTACGACATTTCATAAGATTTTTCTGGGCCGTGTCTGTTCTGATTATGCTCAATCAGTCAAACCAGCGTCGCGAATAGGTGGTTCGTCTCTAATAGTTTTATTTCGTCATTCTCTTTGGTCCCCTTTAGCTTATGTAATGATTGATTTTACGCTCTTGGGTGTTACTGTATCTGACCTGCATATCAGTCTTTAAATTTCCGACTTGGTGGTTTCATCAGCCATCTCCATGTAATTAAGCCTCGTTTTGCCTTTTATCGGCTTTTTTTAAAAAATTCGTTCTGTTTTAGTTGCAGTCGTTGTACGTTTCCTTTCCGTAAAACTTAATATTTTTGTCTTTTCTTGATATTCACGTTTATATTTTGAGGGATTTAAGTTGCTGATTCTTGCACCGTTAATTATGTTAGTTTTGAATAAATAGGATCGCAGGCGTAAATCTGATGCTATTACATTAATTGATGTATTACTTTCGGAATCCTCTCATTCTGGTTTACTTTGGTGGGTTTTAATATCCCTCACTGGTCTTAAATTGATTAATGCGCTTAGATTCTTCAAAACTAGTTAATCTGTCTGCTGCTGTAATCAGAATTCGATTTTCATTTAGTTAAGTGTTCGTTCCATTCTGCTTTCCTTGAAAAGCTGGATCTAACCTTTTAGAAACCTTCTTTAGAGCACTTAACATGCCATGGGGCAATTGAGTGGCAGAAACCTCCATTCTCCATAAAAATGTGCCTCGAAAGGCTGTAAATAGAATTTCTGTCAGATAAGACAAATTGACACTGGAGAAATAATTAGGATATTAAATCTTTGTAAGGTTGGAGAAAGTCTTTTCAAGATTTGTGGAGTTTCCTCACTTTTCCAACCAAAAATGGTAGTTGATTAGCGTTTATTTCATTTGGGTTCTTCTGAGTTTATCAACTTCTAGATAAGGCTTCAGGACTTGTCCCTCTCCGATTGAGTATGTGTACTTTGGATCGAAACAATCGATAAACCCATTTTGTTTCGTTCCATGGACGATTGGCCCATAACTGAAGATTTTGCGACCTAAACTGAACTGAACGCTTCACTGAACTAGCTACTAACCGGGGATCTTTAACTGAGGTAGTCGATAGAGGAAGAGTGCCAAACATGCATGAATATTTCCAGAAATCGATGCGTTTCTGCGTTTTAAACAAGTTGTGGGTCGCTGCACCTACGTTTCCCTAGTTTTCGTTGGTTCTCTTTGCGCAAGCGCGTTCTGCTTGTGTTTGCGCTATTCTTCTCTAAGCGACAGAGAGCTAGAAGTCATGGGCACTAATCTGTTGTGAAATTTGAGGGCGGTTCCGCCTACTTGATAACTAAAGTACTTTATTGCGTCACTGAGTCTCGGCTCAGTTTAAACCAAGGTGTTTCGAGTTTAGACCAGAAATCGGTCCGGATTTACCATTCCATAGTCTTCCTTTATTTCGAAAAATTTGATTGGATTTTTTAACCTTTGGATCTATTTCACCTCCCGCAGTTGGATCATATTACGGGTCGCTAACTGGCTTAATTTCCTAGTAAGTTCGAGTTCTAGTTAAGGCCAAAAGCAGTGGAATAGGAGAGAGAACCAATCAGTCCAAGAATGTATCGTCAATGTTGTTTGGAAAGTATAATATTTTACGAAAACGCTTGCCATTTTACCTACGTACTTCAATGATATCAGTAGGAGCTACAATAATCCATTAAGTTTAATCTACTTGGTGAATAGACTGGTCTGATTTAGAGGTATAGGTTTATGAGAGACAAGCAGATCCTACTGCCAAACCCCTATCGGAATTATTCTAGTGACATGCTTAGACAGTTTTTTCGTCGAATTAGACTGCTACTGCAACCACCCTCTACGGTTTTGCCTTCTCCTGGTTCACTGAAATTTGCTTAATTTATGGTTTTGCGTTTGTGCTCAGTGCAATCGGAAACAATGTATGGTTGCTTGAAAATCTCAGTACAGAATTGATAATGGATTTGTGTGAACGTCATTTGGAAGTCTATTTAGCGTTTGATGGCAACTCAACGAATGCAACTTATTCCACGTCTTTGCTCTTCGTAATGAAATTGATCCTTGGAGCATTCGAACCAGTTCTTAGTGCTTCTAATGCTGGAATGTGAATTTCATCGTCCATTTATTGCAAGGCAAGTTGAAAAAAGTGGTGCAAGTGAATAGTCTTCCGTGATGAGAGTTCATTTAGAAACAATCCTTTGCTGCATTGCTGCACGCCTCTTTAATGACGTGGTAAATTTTAGTAGAAGTTGACAGTCTGTTTAAATTCTTCTCTAAAAATCCGATTTTGATCAAATTAGGCAAAGTTATTTGAAATTATTTGTATTGTTCATTTTTCATCTATAAATCGTATGGTCCATAATCTCCGGAATGTCACTATCAGATCATTCATCCATTTCCTTAATTCCAGGCGTTATTGTTAAACCATTAGGTCCATCTAACGATTTCTGAGTTGGTGATATTCTTGTTTATTTTTAACTAACTAGTGTTTTGCTTCATTGGCTCCTTTTTCTCCAGCGTAACTGGTGCGAAGCGATCAGTAGTGCATGAAAGGTCAAGTCGCTTGAATATTAAGACAGTTCAGTGGCGGTTTCAGGACCAGTCCGACTTTGTTATCAAAGAGAATTCTTATATAGAGGCCTTTAATGAAAACGCCATAGCTTTTATCTAATCATTGGGATCCGCATATCAGACTTGCTGTCAAAACTTGTGAATCATACTGGCTGGTTATTTCTCTAGGTTGGCAATTCAAGACATGCATCATGATTTGGTTCAACATTAATAGCCAAAATCCATCCGGGCTCGTATTAAAAAATGTCTCTAAATTCGTATCAAGGGAGAGGACGAGCTGAGACACATTGTTATTTAACCAATACGCTTGTTTTAGGGTATAAGCGAGGCTTTCGATGTTGCTGTATTGTGCTGCTACTGCCGTAAGACCTCTTATGTAATTGCCAATCGGCATATCAAACATGCAATGGAGCTGGTTTTTTTTAAAAAAAGCTGGTTTAGTCTATAAATGAGCGACTCTTGCTCTTCTGAACATCAAATATCTAAGCTTGTTCTTAATATTAGACGTCTTTTCTGATTACAGTTTATTAGATTCATGTAAATCCCCTGGTTATTAAATTATTTATTCTTCAGCCCACAGGATCATTCAGTGCTGACCTCCTAGGACTTTCTCTCGGTGAGGTAGCTCAACCCATTCAAAGCGAAGTTGCCGGAGAGATGGCGGTTAGTGGAAGAGATGAACAACGTCTCACTACCAAAGAATCCATCCTCGCTCTCTACTCCCTATCAAAATCTTCATTTCCGCCCCCCACAATGAGCACCTCTGTGCCACCCGCGTTTGGGAGTAGTGGTGGTGCATTGGTTTCGTCGGGTCTTGTGCATCCCAATAGTCAGTCAATTGTATCGCTACCTAGTTGCTTTTGGAGTATTTAAGTAAACTGCGTCGTACCACCGTACCGTTTAAAATCACCGGGACTCTTATTTGAAGATTCCGTGCTCTCGTTAATGTATACGTGGTGGTCGAAATCATGATTTATTAAAAGTCTGCTTCATTTGCAGACTGAACGGTCATTATCATGCTCCGGGGCTTATATAATTTGTTCTCTAATATATTCGGGCAACAAATTGTTGATAAAAACCTTGGATTCGATTTGTTGATCGCTGTTTCAGTCTCCCATTTTGGGTTCATATCTGCGCATCTATGTTACCATATTAACTTTACCATGTCCTTTAGTAGAAAGGAAGAACTCAGGTACCAAAATTATGAACATCTGCTATGTTCCACGCCGCATCTTTTGTCATGGACGTTTTTCTCGTTTCGGATACAGACTTTCCTGTGATTAGTCATTTTGTGAACCCAGCTTGAATAGGCCCACTAAATCACCGACTCATTGATTTTACACCACCCACGCTAGACTATAAACACGCATGCGTTACGTTCCAGAAGGGATTTTTTTTGCTAAATTAACATATATTGCATCTTTTCAGTTCTCTGACTCAGTGTTATTTATCTACCGCAGTTCAAAACGGCAACGCAGTACCTCCAGTGTCCACTTCCACTAATCAAATACCAGTTCAGTCATCCCTGATGTACCAGCTTCCGGTTCTTCAACCCACTAACAGTTTGAAGTGGGACTCCATCCAGGCTACACCTCCACAACAGCAACAACAAGTCCCGAAAGCCCCCGCGTCCGTTGATCTCTTCAATATGAATGTTTACCAGAGTGCGGCACCGATGTCTATGGTGAAGGTACGTACTGCTTGCTTGAAACTTTTCGTTTCGTTTTAGTCTGCTAGTGGAATACTTGACAGACGTAAATCAACGTAATTCCAGGGATGTCTTAAAGCAAAGCGCCTTCTAGTTCCTTGGAGAGGGAATATGCCTTGTCGTCCCAAACGAAAGAATTCTCGTTTACCATGCCTTTCGTACACTAGCACTATGTTATGTGATAGTTCCAATAATCGGGCTCGCACCAAAAGGAATCTCACTTCATAGACAAGCGAATCGATGGATTAGTCTGCATCGCAAGATTATCGGCTTTTGTGTTGAAATAGCGGCTTGAAGGGAGTGATAAATATGTGATAATACCTTTGAACTACTTTTGTTCCGCGTGTTTGTTACCATCCGGGATCGTCATTCGCAGAACGTTTTTTTATAATAGTTCTGCTAAGTTGTCATAAAAAGTATATCGCTACAATCAAACTCTTGCGCACCAAGACTACCGTGAACGTGCCTTTCATGTACTCACGCTTGAAGCTTTTGATTTCTAAATTGTTTTCTGCTGTCATCTGTGTGTGCATCTTTACTGCGAGCTAGCTGCAAGTCGCCTGAAAATGTCCGAAAAATGAGTTGACAGTATCAGTTATTATCGCTAGAAAATCGGTGAATCGCTTTCTGGTATATTAGTGGTGTGCAATTGTTAGCCAAAATTCTAGAGCATCTGTTATCCACTTCAGGACTTTAATTAGGACAGAGGGAACTTGCCATTGTCGGTTGTGTCTGGACTGGGGATAGCACTATTTGATTGCGTGTGATGACATCTCATCAGGCGATGATATGATGCGTCCTAGATGGAGGTGTGAATAGAGTGGGAAGTTATAGGGAGGTGCCATTTTATGGTGACGCATGATTTTCACCTGCGGAGACTGCGATAATCGGTAGAACATCATTATTTTGATGGTGAGATATCTGAAAAAATCTCTCCACGTTGCACTAAAGGAATGAATCGAATTAGTATTTGCCGATCTGTTTATGACGGTGGTTTGTTTCCACGAAATGGTCGAAACAGCCACTTGTAAAGAGGTGTTATGTTTTATTTAGCCGATCCCACAGCAGGGGAACGCTCTCCTATCCGGTGCCTCCCAGAAGAGCGACAGCTCTGTCTTCACCTCCCAACCACAGCAACAGTGGCTAACTCCTGCTTTTCAGTCAGCCCCTGTAGCCGCTGCCCACAGTCTTAGCTCTTCGACGCAACAATCTTATCTCGCTCAGGTATTCCCATCATTGCTGGCTCGTTGCTTATAATTCGTTTTGTTATAATTCATTTGACTTCTGTCTTTCAGTGAATGAATTCGCGGTAGGTTTAATGGTAACGTTTCCCACTCCTCCCGGAATAAAGTGTGTAATTTTTTTGCTGCTAAATTTATTCCCATCGCGCACTGAAAATGGTCTTCGCCCCTGGTCACTTTATAAATATTGCTCCCTAACTGTTTATTTTTGACTATTTAGATTCAGAATCAGTTAGCGTCGATGCAGTTGCGGAGTCGAACAGTTGGGTGAGAATTTGGCTGTGTTCTATTACTTAATCGTTGCCATCTAAACCTTACAAACTCGTCGAAAGACATGCATATTACTTACGTCTCCTCCACCTACTTCTTCATTTCATTCGTCTTCTGTATCACCCTCTCCCTTCTCTACGTTTCCATTCTTTTTCTCATACGATGGGATTTTCTTTCTGGTACCATCATGTGTGTATGTCGTTTGGTGGCCACGTTTTGCTGTACTTTTACGCATCCCCTAACATCATTTGGTTGATAATGTCAAGCTTTCGCCGTGCATGGTAAAATGGCTCATTTTTTTCTCAGCATCCAGCAGTAAATCGCCTGTTTGTGAAAGTTTTGACTTCACAGTACTTTATTAATCGGGAAGGCTTGGAATGTGCTTGAAGAGAGGAGTGACTGGTCGGAGACAGTCGGATCGCTGGCATTGCCATTGCATAGTTGGCAATACTATGAAGGGTCGGGATTTAGTGATATAATCTGGGAGAAATCCTTCTAGAAATATAGGGGGAAAGAGGGCGAAGAACACCATTTAGGTCTGAGGTGTGCATCAGATACCCACATTTATTTGTAGAAATAGGAGACTGTGGGTTCCACACATTGCGCTTCATGAGTTGTTGAGAATGCCAAATTTTTATGTTCTTGCCCGATAAGTTCCAAAATCAAATCTAAAAAGCAACTGCTTCACCAAGTGTAGAAGTTCAGTTAAACACCTTTCCTATATTTTAAAAATTATTAAGCCTTAAAAAGAGAAATCGATTCATAGCTAGCAATGTCTGATTATTTCTGCGTTTAACAATGTTAGCAAACACTGCGACATTTGAGTCTGTTCGGTATTTGTGAAAAAGACGCTGATGGAGTCACTTGCCTCATCTGATGCTGAAATATTGAGTGTTGATCACATTTTCGATGAATCATCTGGTACCAATAACAATTCTGCGTATTCTGAAAAGTCTGAGGTTGGAAGTATTGGTCAGCTTCAGCATGAAATCAAAATGCTCTCGATCAAGGTTTTGGAAAAGGACATTGAAATAAGGAATTTGAAAGCCGAACCAAGATATTTTGAGTCTGTATGTGTTCACCATGGCACCTTAGTTTTGTGTGCCCTAAGTTGGTATTGCATAATATTTTGCAGTGCACTCCACCAACGGTTTCACCTTCTGGTTATTCTTATAGGCGAACAGTAAAATAAAACTGTTACCTCAGTCTTTGCCAAATAACAGTCAAAGTGACCAAGTTGCAGAGTTTGAAAGCTTGCGCAGGTTTCTGATTGAACATGAATTCACAAATCCCCACAAGACATTTATGACAATAAAAGAGTATGATCAAATGAATCAACAATCATTGACTGATTTAAAATTAATTGATCTCGTGAAATTTCGGCATTTTCAACTTTGTCTTTCTCTACAGGTAAGCATCACGATTTCACCCTTCTCAAATCAGTTTAGAAATTAATTAAAGCTGCATTCAAAGTTACTAAACCATCAAATAACGCAGAAGTGCAGACAATGAGTGCATTTGAAAACGAATTAGGAGTTGTTTCTTCAGAAAAACGTGTGTCTATCTTGAAAAAGGATAACTGCTACCTGACAAAACAGGTTTTCGAATCATTCTTGTATTAACCACTTGGCTGCTTTTTGGTATGAGATTGCTGAACCATCTTTATATTATTATCAGTTGTCTGTACTGGAAGAGAAGCTGCATTGTCTTGAACGAAATAATCAAGCCCTAATGAATGATTTGAAAAAGGCAGAAGACGATCGGACATCTATATTAGAGAGAGCACTCAAAGCTGAAGAGAGTCGACAAACCATGCAGAGGGAACTGAGACAACACCAAGAATCATATGATAGTAGGCTTCCTCTAAGCCTCTTTGAACAATTTCGAGTAAACAAAAGTTATTTTATTGCAAAGAATGAATTTATATGTTGTTATCTCGGTGAGATCAATCTAAAAGCAATAATTTATTTATAAAAGCTGTTTGAGGCACTTCGGAATGAGCGAGAGTTCACAGAACTTAACAAGAAATTTTCACGTCTTCATGCCGAGCAAGATGCCCTTACTCAATGTCTTCGTACCGCGGAAGCAGAGATGAAGCGTCTCCGAGAGGAACTCCATGCTGTCTGGAGTGGACCGGGGAGTTTTTCATGCCGACTACCCAGTGACCTCACGAAGTCACGCATCGTCAGTCTAGAGATGCAATTAACCGCAGCTACTGCTGCCCGCAACGATGCACTTCGACAGGTAGAACAGCTTACGGAAAAGTTTGAAGCCGCTTCGAAAGCAGTCTATGAAGTAATTGCTTCGTAATGTTCACGTCTGGTATATGATATTAATTTATAACGCACCAGAGATTTTTTTAACTTTTTTTCGCGCAGCTTGATGCCGCACGCAAGGTAGAGGTTTCTCGGTTAGAGGCCGATTTGTCTGTGGCTTCGCACAAGCTCGCCGCTTATGAGCGATTGGAGGCGGAATTGGATCAAGCAACTGAACGCCTTGCATCGAATAGGGGAAGTGACAGTGGCGAGGCAGTTACTGAACTACTCCATCTGACAAATGTCACAAGTAGGGAAGGCGTCCCACTGTTACCCATATTGGCCTCGCGTCGACTGGAGCATTGTATCCGACTCTCGCGTCGCATAGCTCGTGTGGAAGAGATTAAACAAGCATTCCAGACAGAAAATGAAGGACTGAAAAGAGAACTTCAGGCAGGTAGACTTCAAGTCGGATAATACTGTCGAATAGCATATTTGATAATTGGATTTATCGATGAGGCCCTTCTCACGCTCCAGGCGCCCATATTACCTAGATGGAGAATAGTGTGCAACAAATAATTCGTTTTTATGTCTTCCTGAATACCAGCGTGATAATTAAGTCGATTGGCAAAATTTCTCGACGACCAACTTAACTCATCTAATCACTCACGATACGAAGCTTAGACGGTAAGATTCCATTCTTCAAAATGGTATGACGTTCTAATGTAGCTAAAGTATATTATGCTATTGCCGTTCTTTCATCATATTTGGCAATTTGATAAAATCCGTTGATTTGTCTTAAAGCAAGTCTTATTGCCCTTGTTCGGTTCTACATGTTTTTGAGCAGGCACTTGCGTAGGAATAGCTGAATGAAGTGTCTGATCTTGACCTGATAACAGAATGTGGCCAGCAACATCAAACTCTTGATGCTACAATGTTACAATATGCATCTTCCATCTGAATAAACCTGAATGCTATAAGAAATAATGCGAATCCATGATCTTTCCTTAGCACTCAACTCCGAAAGGTCGTTAGCTGAAAATAATATTGAAAAATTGGACGACCCATAACACAAAGCAAGAAATAATTTGTCTAAAAAACACCTACACATACGAGAAGTGCAGCGAATTGATACTAGGTTATATTCGCACTGCCACGCGTAATGTCGACCAACCAAATAATCTATCTCGAAGTTTATAATCAATCGACTGATCACCAAGATACTGACAAAGGCATTGAGTACTGTTTGAAGAGTTGTTCAATTCGTCGTTGGCGTTGCACAATCATCTTTTCCTTATTTCACCATAGATTGTCAAGGCAGAAGCCAAGCGAGCGTCAGAGCTGGTGGCTAGCATGGATAAGCCAACAAACGGTTTAGCGGCAGCCTTGATGGCTCGAGAAATGCAAATATCCAACCTGCAATCGGAGAACCGCAGACTGGAGGAGAAATTGCGGCAATTGTACGATTGTACGAAGGACATCTTGACTGAACGCAATGCTATGTTAGCAGATTTGAAAAGTGCCTATATCGAGGTACGTTGGTAATGGCACAGTGGTACAATGAAATTTCATTCTTCTTTATCCATCTTATTTAGATGAATCAACAGCAATCAGAACTAAGCGCAACTCAAATTTCGAACAAGCATCTACCTCGGAAGATAAGCTGTTCAAGATCCTAGTTACCGTTTCTCATCACTGTCATCACCTGTACGGTTTGTATAAAGGTGCCTGTAATAAATATGAAAATCCCGGATCAAAGTCAACTAAACCATGACAAAAATTACTAAGTGAACAGAAACCATACAACACTCATATTCGAGATCTGCAATAATTATGAACAAAAAATGGTGCGCAAGTCTTTTCCCAAGTCTTTGAAGTGTTTTTCTTTGAAAATACTCTTGGGCTTAGTGGGTTTTTTGGATGGTGGTCCGGAAAACGTCAGTTTCTTACGTGATCGCAGGATCGCTTTGCCCAAATTGACGAGGTCCTCTCGTGGAGCAATTGACGATTTAAGAACCCGCGGATGATTTGCCTTACTTTTTAGGACTTTCGATCCTACGAAAATCCAAAACAAAAAGTGAATACGTAAATGGTAAGACGACCAAGACTAAGGCAAGTACATCGAACTAACCAGAGCTAACTATAAAGTGTTTCCAGGACTGGTCACGGGCAGGCTCTTTTTTTCTGTGTCGCTGTTTTCTTATGAATTTAATCTGACCGTATTTACGCGAGTCTGCTATAACTTGATACTCATTAGTAAAATTTATGCGGTACCTTTTTCTGGTGGGTTCGAATTTTTCGCTTGGAGTACCTCCCCCTCCAGAGGAAGTGAGAAAGCCCGTAAATTGCGTTTCAGGCTCATTGCCTTCTAAAATAATAATCATCAGTTGGTCAACGCAGCTGGAATAAGCTGAGAACTAAAATGCCGAGACAGGCGACACAAAACATTACTATTTAAAAAGCATCAAAACTAAAACCAACAACTCGGGCTGCAAAAGGTGGCACAATATGCCAGAACCGGTCTCGGCAGCAATGCTTGAACAACTCGGCAGAGCGGCTGTTGATCTAAAAAAAAACTCAAACAACTGCAACTTAAATTCCTTTAGCATCGAATAAGTCAAAACATTATCATTACACGAAAAGTAATTTGCATAATATTCCTCAGTTCGTACCATAATAGAAGTCAATAAACCTCAGGTGGAATGAACTGTTATGAACGATTTATTATTTTATCCTAATGCTGCGATGATTTTAATCCCTTTCTGTTTGATTTATGGGATAGTATCATATCTTTAAGTTTTCAGCTGAAAATTGTGTTCTTGAAAAGTGACATTCGCCAATTGCTATGGTTAACCACGTCCAGACAAGATGATTATCCTTAAAAAGTTGAATTCTTTGAAAAGGTTGTAAGAAAGTTGCGTTTTCGCCAACTACATACTTGAAAAAGAGTCCCAACTAATACCGACGGCAGATACATATGTATGCAGCAATTTTGTGCAGGACACGTGTGAATTTGGATTTTGCTCGCAGATAATACCTAACAAGAATATTTGTCATTCCTGTTTATATTATCACTTACTATTGTGATTATTTCCAAGACTTTTTCTAAATGCGGTGTAAAATTCATCACCAGATATGGAGTTGGGCTAACAATAGGGTAAGAGATTCTGACAAAGTTCCAATCAGTACTTTATAATAGCAACTACCACTAATTGTCTTCCTACCCTAACGAATTTTTGATCTAATTAGCTCCTCGGAACTGAATGAATCGAAAACTTTTTGACCAAAGGGCAAATTCAACTGCTAAAAGAAAAAAACTGATAGACCACCTTAAATTTAAATCTAGCTGATTGCTCTGTAGCCGAAGTCAGCTAAACTCTACTCCATTAGTTGGGCCAATGACCCTGGAGCCACGTCTAAGTATTTCACTTCCTAATTTCGTTTAGAGCAAGCCTATAAGCAATGGTTTGTACATACTTAGAGACTAAATCAAGAGTACTATTCTACCAATATTGAAGAATAAATGATAATTTTCCTCACGGCTTACAGCGCTGTTGACTGAACATACTTGGTGTTTTTTTGAGCCGGGTATGTTCTATGTGAAATAAGTCCAATCAAAATAAAATACCTGAATTCCCCATGAAAAGCGACAAATTTCAAAAAAGTCATTGAATTTAATGAGCGTCGTATAAATAACTATCACTGATGAAAATTTAAGCGGTAATACTTGACTACAGGGGTAAAACACGAATCAGACGTAATTAATAGCCATTATAACTATGCACTTGTAAGACAAAATAATAAAACCTGGAAACAAAGTAATCCAACTGAAAGAATGTAGTGAATAAGAAAGTTAAATACGTTACTAACTCAGTTACAACTTCTTTTACGCTTCATCAGCTGCGGGTTCTTCCGCACTGCTTATTAGTTTTCGCCGTGCAGTGGCATTATGAATGATGAATTTAGTATGCCCGTTGATGCGCCGCATTTAAGTGAACAGTTAAATTGCCATGATAGCTTTAGATCCACGTAAGTAAATAGTATCTTATATTGTCAGTCTTTGTTGCAGTGAAGATTATGTATATCAACTGGAGTATGAAAAACGCAAACACTTAGATCAGATCAAAGTTCTCCAGCAGCAGATAGATCTGTCTGATAAAAGGAATTATGAATTTTCTGAAGAAATAGCAGCAGTAAAATCGCTCAATCATCGGTAGTTTTATGATTGACCATTTTTTCATGTGCACTTTTCAAACTCCTTGTCATTGTCTCGATTAGAAAAAGTGGTCTGCTTTAATTTAATGTATTTTAGCTTGAGAGATGCAGCCGATGAAAATATAAAGCTTCACGAGGCGATCGACGAGTTAACCCAGTCTGAAATTGTTTTGAAGAAGAGCTGTAATGAAATGAGAGCTTCGCTTGCAGACTATGAGCTAAAATTCTCGCTCAAAGAACAAGAGTACAAGGACCTGGAAAACGAATTGAAAGCTATAAGGATGCATGAATCTTTTCATAAAAACCTGCTTTTAACTGCAAAAGACCATTTTGAATCCCAACAGGTAAAGCAATTGCCTTAATCACAGGTTCTTGAAGGAGAGTCTGGAATGCCTTTTGGAAAAATTCGAACAAATTTCATGTCGTGTTATAAAAGTAAGGTACCACTTTCCAAGTTAGAAATAATAAGTTGGAGAATGAATTTAACCATGTTCGATCTCGTATTCTTGACTCAAAGGACGAGCTGGAGGTGAGTTATTTCAATCAACCTTTATGGTTAGCAGTTATTGACTCAGGAGAAGGAATCGCTTCTCTCTAAAATTAAAATGCTGGAGGAAAAATCAAACATCTACTGGTGGGAAAACGGTATTTTTTTCTAAGCATTTTTAGTCATTTCGATGACACGAACTACAATTCTGGTGAAAACTCTGCACAATTTCAAATATCAAATCTTGAAATGAGGGATTACGAGTGTAAATGTATTCGGGAAGAGCTTGACTTTGCTGTCAATCGTATCCCTTTTTACAGCGTGGAAGAAGAAACAAATGAACCTCACCGTGAAGAAAAGCAAGGAATTCAATTGAATGTGTCTGCGGACCCATCAGTAAATAATACTGTAAATAGTCCATTTTTATTCAAAGGAAAATTTCATTTAACCGTTTTGTTTTTTAGTTCTTCCTTAATTTGAAATGTATCATCAACGAAGAAAGGTAAGCTTCTACTGAATTATTAAGATTAACTTTGCCCTGAAGCTTCTTTGTCAGGATTACTTGTTTCGCTCTTATATTATGTGCTCATAGATACATGATTTGCCTTTTTCAAGGTCTTTCAACTGAATCGCGTAAAGATCTAGGAAGTTTTTTTGTTCTGTATCTTTAGGCGGCGGATAATCGAATATATTTCTCAGCAAGATCGAATTTTTCTATTCGTTGTTCTATGGCTCGCAGCCACTTTCCTCTTGTGGATATCACCAAACATTTTGGTTTTGCCATCCCCATTACGAATATATAGTCGTCCTTGTCATGACACTGAGTGTGATTTTGTTATTTCGGGTTTCGCTAATTCACTACTCGGATTCAGAATCTTGAAGTTTAACCGGATACCCCCCACCTAGCAAGTTTATGTGAAATTATTGTTATGCTTGTTTTATCACTATTGGTTTACACTTGTTCTATTTGTATTTATCTATTTACCCAGCTAGTGCAATCAATCCCTCTTCATGCTCGCTGTTAGACTGCGACCCTCGTCCACTGATTTTACTTATTTTTGGTCAGTAGCAAATTAATAGAAACTGAAATAACCTGCACTTTTGCAAAGCTCCTGCAATGTTCTTTTATCGAAAGGCACAATACCCATCGTAGTATTTCGAGAAAAAGTAGTGGACTAATTCATCTTTTGAAACGCAGCCGATGATTTGGTTTGCTCTGATTCTATTTATAGAATGCTCTAGTTGAATTTCGTGAGTTTATTAGCCTTTCCAAAATTTATGACATGAAACCTAGTAGTTCACCCGCAATAACTGAGTGCTTTTCTCGGCTCAGGTTATGGCTCAGTAAAATACAGAACAAAAAACTAAACTGGAATGCCGCAAGACAATAATCGCATCCTTTTGTTCTGCCCAGTGCACAAATGGGAGTAAGTGATCGTCAATACGTCAGTTATCAGATTGAAATAGTGATACTTCAATTGCATTATTGCTGGCATGTTCATTGAGAAGTGGTCCATTTGGAATATTACATGCTTAGGGGTGAAATTTAACACCCTAAAGCTAACAATACAAGTGACAGGTTCATAAAAGCCATTAGAGCTCTAACAAGTGAATCATCCCTCTTGTACGACTACCAATATTAAGTCGCCAATTATCCTGAACTTGATGACTCACGTCGGTATACTAAGGCTGGCTTCGATAGAACGAATGCAGGACACATCACGTCTCGAGCTGATATCTGTCCAGAAAATGCTGCTTTACGTCAGTGATTTAGCTTAGTGCGCAAGGTACCGCCTACTAATTTGAGTAGGGGCTGAATACTAAACGGAACAATTATCTCCATAATAAATTTGGGGGAAATTCAGACTGAAAAATACAGAACGAGGTTTATCATCACCTTCTGCAGATTCGGTCCTGGAATAAATATCAGAAGAATTGGTTAATGATGTCTTGATATATTTCACTTAAAAGGGTGTGCTAAAATATTTAAACGGCACCATGGAAACAGCAACTAATTTAGCGATGCAATGAAGTATGATGAAATATTTCGCCAGATATCAATTCGCTTTACTGCCGTACGTCTCTCATTTATTCCCGTAGTAGTACTCTATTTGCGACTGATCTTACCGGCTCCACCCAGTGGTGTGTGTAAACATTACTTTCATCAACAATTCATTCAACTGCTTACACTACCTCCACTTGCACTCAAGTGCCTTGTCCGTAGCCACCATTTTCGGTTATTGATATTGTACCAACTTCATTCTATTTGCCAAGATCCAGTACAGATTAAACAGCGTTCTGGTATTCATTTAAAGTATGGCAACCTTGTACTCTCACCTGTCTCTCAACCATGAGCCAAGAGTTATAACAACTCCCTCATTGATGGCTTGCCGACGCATAGACGACGACCTATTTGCATAAGTTTGTAGTAGGATTACATCAGGGGAATCATGGCCAACCTAATCTTTGAGCATCGCTTTTGAAACGCAATCCCGCCTAGGGAAGTGATCAACTTGCGAAGCTGCGACAATGCGCGAGATGAAGAACACCTGAACTACATCCTCATAAGTTGGGAAGGACTACAGAGCGAGGCCTTTTAGCAGACGGCCACTTGACTGAACGTATGCGCCGCCAGAGCCACCAAGATCGTCCACTTGAATAAACCAAGTCCTTGAAAGGTACTTGCGACACCCTTCAAGTCGACTACAGCACCCGCGACCATAAAGCACATGCCCGCAGATGTGGCCATATTGTCAAACTCGCACCATGAAACTCGTGTGCAAGTTAGGCGATTTCAAGAAATGGAAGGTACCCTGATGCCATCTCCGAACTTGCCATCCACCATTCAGATGCGGTCGGGCTCAAATTTTCGAAGCTCTACTACTAATGATTGCGGACTACTTTGAAACGAGAGACTTGCCTACCAAAGCGCGAAGGAAAGGATGTTGTCAATTGGAAACGCCCTAGTGACCTTTTCTGGAATGCCGATCAAGGTCGAGATAAGTTGGTGAGGTCTCCGAAGGAGCGCTCAGTATGCGACAGGTCTCTTTAGTTCATCAGCTTGCATTTGAGTGCATTTGCTTTTGTTAAATAAGCGAATGAATAACGCTACTGGCAGGATATTATTCACCGCGATGGGTCAGTAAATACACCAGAAGTCATTACAGGGGCACCTGCTTTCCCTAAACTTTCGGTTCATTTTCTTGAGAGCGTCGTTGACATTCCCGCAGTCAAGTGCACCGACTTTTAGTTACAACGGATTGCTTCACCGGATTCGATTGATACTACTGCATTGGCGCCTACAACTGCAACTTGAAGGATGAAACCCACTACCGATCCCATTTCCGTGCGTGAGTCCCATTTTCGTCTTTTCTTTTACGTCTACTTTTGCCATCAAGAAGAAATAGAAGCACCTCGTTTTCTCGTGTTCCAAGATGCCAAGAACTAAACTATGGCCATGCTGAAAATCCTCATCGACGATGAGGTTAACGGTGATTTTGGGCGAAATCATCAACTCTAGTAAACTCATGGAGGTTATTCCTAACATTCCTAAAATCGAGATGAAATGTGCCGCCGTCACTTGCGACAACGTCACTCATTTACATTACCTGCATGGAGGTCATTTGTTGGAATGAAGGATGTTTAATGGACCCAAAAATTTACAAATCCTAAGAATTTCTTGATGTTTAAAGAGCAGCTAAGTTCTATGGAATTGGAACCCAGTCAAAAGCATTGAGATTAAAGTGAAGCAATAGTAGCAATAAACAATGTGAACAAAAGTGTTAAATCATTGAATACCAGCATGTCAGAGATGCTGAGATGAGGTGGTGGCCTGCTTTTCAATAGTTTGATGGAATATTGATCCCTCGATTTGAGACTGCATACAAAAAGAGAACCAGCTGAATCCTGAAAATTAGAGAAGAGAATTTAATATTAATTTGTTGTGTTGAGTGTTCGAGTCAATGACCACTAGTGCAGAAAAGCTAGTCATTCAGAACCTCTGGTATATTGCGTTGCGAAGGGATTCACTTGCTTTTCAGCGCAGAACATATTTGAATATAAACACTGATCCTATTATTGACGACTTGCCCAAAGGAAGTGCACACTGCTTTCTTATCTTCGTGACTTTAAACTCAGTCCCAGTAGTGCGCTAGCAAACGTACAGGAAATTCTTACTAAGTAAACGAAGCATACATTGACGGTACATACCCAGTTACTTCGACTAAACAGGACTCGAGGAGTTAATTAAACCCTCCGCTGATAACCAGAGACAGTATGAGGTTTAATTTACAAATCCTAAGGGTTTCTTGATGTTTAAAGAGCAGCTAAGTTCTATGGAATTGAAACCAAGGCGAAAGCATTGAGATTAAAGTGAAGCAAAAGTAGCACTAAACAATGTCAGAGGTGCTGAGATGAGGTGATGGCCTGCTTCTCAATAGTTTGACGGAGTATTAATGCCGTGATTTGAGACTGCATACGAAAAGGGAACGAGCTGAATCCTGAAAAATGAAATTAGAGAGTTCATGTGATTGCCGTTGTGGAAGGACTGAGGGCTAGAACATCCAAACCGATGTCATACCAACGAACGTCGCAATAATGAAGAGCTTATCCTCCTTAGTCCTGCAAGAAATTGGTTTCACCATCATCGGTTGACTTTACCTCTCTTTCATGAGCACCATGTTTCACATTGGATTCTACTTCGATTCGCAGTTAGCAGTGTGCGACATTACTCAAATATGGGAACACTTAATTGGCTAAAGATGAAAGTCAACACATTACCGCATATAAATTCGCAAGTTCTGTTTCTCTTCAAGAGAACAGGTGTTGTAATTTTGCTGCCTTGCCAAACTTTTGCGGGTGCTTACTTTAATGTGGGTCGAGAGAGTGTCGAGTTCCCTTGCCGCCAGCATTCGGTTTGTTAAACGATCATAATATCCCATAAAGGCGCAGCATGTAGTAGGTTTTGCATCCTCCTGCATTGGAGGTGTCAAATAATTTCTTGGCTCTACTGCCAAATCCGTCACAAATACATTGAGGCATCATTCTGCTAACTGAAGTGGCTTCAAATACGTATCTCTTCTATCGCTTGCAGAATTTTACATATGCCTGAGAAACTGGCATCGATCATTGTATGTTATTAGGCCCAACTGAACTGTAGACAGTTTCCTAGCATTTCAAAGCACTCGCAAATTACCGCTTTATATTAATTATTCATCAGCTTCAGTTTTCTTACAGGAACCTCATTACATCCGACACATGAAGTCAGGAACAAACCAGACACTGCACATTGTGTGTACCGCTCACATGAAGCCAAGTATCGGTGGTAGCTGATTGTGGGCTCATTAGATATTCATCGAATAAATTTCGACCTTGGCCTCTTAAGCACAATTTCATGTCTCGATGACTTCAGAAATCTTATAGTCATCTTGAATGTGGTCATGCAGGTGTTTACTAGGCAGTTAAAGTGTGATTTTCTGATTTTGGAACATTCCTCAAGAAATTTGACCTTCGTGGCTTACCAGCAAAGACGATGTCAGCTCTGAGTGCCTCTTATGAATTGGAGAATACGTATTTGTGTAAAGTATTTAGCGCCACCTCTGTCCTGAGAAGTAACTCATATCAAATGAAATTCGACCTGGAGCACAATGCTTGGGTAACAAACTGCACAAGATCTGATGAAACAGTTTGAAAAATTGGTAAATATGGGCGTAAAGCAACAAATGCTGGGTTCTTTTGATTTCCCTTCATTGATCTCCAGCTTTTGCTCTCTGTTAGATATGTTGCGTATAGCGTTTTTTTAAATTAAAACTGAAATATTTGTACTGAAACACTTTAAATCCTATCCAAAGGCGATTAGACTTTTTTAAACTCATTTTTGAAATTGATGAGGGAGACATGCCGACTCATAGTGGACCTCAACTTCACTATCGAAACGAAATGCAAAACCGGCAAACAGAATCGTTTCTTAAGGCGGGTAAGAGCTTTATGAGAGTATTTCATTGCCTTGTTCAAAATTACCATTGATATTTAGACAAGGGCTAACCAGAGATCAGCCTATTATCTCACATTTCTTTCAGTTTTGATGCTTATTTGGTGATTCACGTTAAGGTGGAATTTGACGGCGCTGTCCTCAGATCAATCAACCAGTTTAAAAGCAAGTCTCGTATCTTTGCAGAAGCCCTGGGCAAGGAACTGATTTTCCAACATAATGTGATTTTTCAAATGAAATCGAGTGAAACTACAACAAGTGTGGTCCGTACGAGGGCGAAGGACACAAGGACTCGATGAGCTAGACAGAAACAAAAGAGGCCATGCAAAGTGGTGAATCAAAGAGGAGCTCACGACTTCTCTTCCTTCGTTAGATCTGGCCACATTGCAGTGCTTATTGGCCCAAACTAACTGCCGAAATATTAGAGCCGCCCCAATTTCCCACGTGCACAAACATTTTCTGTTTGCAGATGAGAGTGTTGAGTGCTTTGAATGTTCGCACGATATGAACATTTGTGCGAAGTCAAAGGTGGTGGACACATTTGCATCAAGCATCTACACTGTCCACATCCACTCTCCGTACACTAACTAGTTGTTCTCAAGAGCACAGGAGTATTTGGCCAAATCTTGATCCAAAGTAGCGTCGTTTAAAGGTGAATAAACAGGATTTGTGAGGGCCGAAACCACACATGAACTGCAATTGATCTGAGAGGAATTTGAGGTAAATCGAAAAAATTGAATGCACTATTCTCCAAAGCCTTCGAAGCCAGGGCTTTGTTGACCGGGAGATTTTATCTTGCTTCCAGTCTCAAAGTATCTGCGAAAAAGACACATCTACAAATCTGCCTGGTTCTCGACATCAGCAATAAGCGGTAGAGGGATAGAGGTAAAAAAGGAAGGCATTGATGAAGGAGAATATAAGAAGCATGTAGAAGTAAAGAATCGGTAGTCATGGACTGGCCGATGTCTTTCTTCACCAGTGGTGCTCTTGAAAAACTGTTTTCTACCACTATCCTCTCCATCAACCACGAACACCAAATTATCAAACTGGTCCCTTATCGAGTGGGATCACCTTCGTGCTTCGCTAATGTAGACTAGACTTTTGGTTTCCGTTGCTAATGGCCACTAATGCAAAAAAGCTAGTCATTCAGAACCTCTGGTACATTGCGTTGCGAAGGGATTCACTTGCTTTTCAGCGCAGAACATATTTGAATATAAACACTGATCCTATTATTGACGACTTGCCCAAAGGAAGTGCACACTGCTTTCTTATCTTCGTGACTTCAAACTCAGTCCCAGTAGTGCGCTGGCAAACGTGCAGGAAATTCTTACTAAGTAAACGGAGCATACATTGACGGTACATACCCAGTTACTTCGACTAAACAGGACTCGAGGAGTTAATTAAACCCTCCGCTGATAACCAGAGACACAGTACGAGATTTAATTTTCTCACGGTGAACGAGGGGAACGCCGTGGAGAGGGAAGACACCAACAGCTATTGTCTACTCCTTGTTTCCACGATGAATGTTCCGAAGGGCAATGCTGATTAAAACCGCCTTTACCGATGTAAGCGGAGAAGAGTGCTGTCTCCGGAGTAACTACTGTCGTGTAATTTCTTAAATAAGACCATAGAATCTTCTTCTTCTTCTTCAAGCGTTTGACATACAAGCAGAAGAATTCGGCTGTCTGGATCACTTAGCATGATGTTTCACAGGTCTAGATACGCGGTGACAGGAATGGAATAGCACTCAGGGTTGTTATTTCCTCCCTCAATGCGAAACATCAAAGCTGGTTACCAACCAATAGCCTCTGGTGTACCAAGCGCATTCACGCTCCCTACGCCACCAGTGCCCGCCATCAGCGTCAGCCAATACATTCTGTCGCAGTACGAAAAGGTGGATTTAATGTTCACTGCCCTAAACAATGAAAGGCCTAATAAACCACCAGTCTCCTGTGAGATAACTGTTCACATGGAGTCCGACGATCCGGTGGAATTACACTTTATGATCACGTTTAATGTGTCCATTCGATGTCATTGCCTTAAACAGGCATTCGTAGTCAAGGAAGCGAATATTTCGATAGCAAGATTGCTTAGACCAGACTATTTAGCAGGGACTCGCCTAAAGCACTGGAAGTACTGACTTTCCACAATGTTAGTTGCATTTGATCAAATTTAATCTTTATTACATCGAAATACATTTAGCCATATACTTCGAAGTGCTAAGCTCAATTGTTTGGAAATCTAAAAGCGACTTCATGACCTAAAGCTCTCAGCCCCTATGTAATCAAAGCTGATATCATCGGGAATAGGCCAATTCCCACATCTTCTAATTTATTAACCCTGCCATATTCAAGAGTGAAAGGGCGGTTCTATGGGTAGGGGAGATAATACCGAGAAAATGCACCAGAATTGCAGGAGCTCTTTCTCCAACTTGAAAATGCGCGAAAGAGAGAAACGGCAAATGGATTTCACGAGTTAAACCTCTGGTTTTCCAACCGCAGTGTTTATTTTATGAACTCACTTGCCCCTCGTTCACTAAAACACATTGTGAGAAACCTTTCCTTGCACTCTACTGACTTCACACTTGACCACATTCGATGCGCTCCTTATCTCACGTCAAACCCCACAGTCATTGGTCCTACTGCCTACCCAGTATCGGGTTGGGTCCCACTTTGAAATGCAAACTAAGTTGGTCCACTTAGATGCAACAAGAGACTCTCGGAAATCCAGTCTTTATCTTCATGTGGTCTTCATGTGGTCCCACAGCTACAGCCTCAGCCTCCTAGTGGGTGAGAGCTAACGGCTAACAAGGGCTTTGGACAGGCTCCAACATGACCAGCCCAATCAAGCGATGGTTGCCATACACTATCATGTGAAGAAGAAGAAGAAGCAATCGTTGAATAGGCCACTTACTGTAAGAGAGAAGGAGACTGAGATGGATCAAAGGAGAAGGAGTTCTTATTTTGATTCACTCCCACGTGTCTCTGAATAGTCGCCTTAGATAATAAAATGTACATTAACAACTTTGCTGGAAAGATTGAAAAATCCGTTAGACCTTTTACCCACCAATGCCACTGACATATGTTGACCGCTCAAATCAGCAGGACATTTTAAAGACTCGTGTTTCAAATTATCGGTTATTAAAATGATGAATATCTAAACCTCCAGCTTAATATTCAACCTATGTTCGCTGGTTCGCAAATCAGGTTAGTCCAGTTTACTACTGTATTATTCCGATTTCAATAGTAAGCGTTGAGTTACTTATGCAAACGGATGCGCTCCTTGAAGTACAAACAGATAAATGACAAAATTGATTTCAAGTTTAAACTGACCAATCAACACACAAATTTGCTTGTCACATCATCATATAATGAAGCTGCTCCATTAAGGATTATCGAATGTGCAACACCGGCGAGTGAGACCACAATAGTTATTTTGACCCATCTTTGTCACTCTCTTCCAGTCTTTCCGATTTCCTCTTATTGTCTTCCACATCCTCCGCTCGAAATTCTTCACTTTCTTCATCGTCATCGTCATCAACATCATTGGCAGATAGGCCCTCTGTTCGTCGGCCGACTGCCACTGAGTGAGTAAAACCTGCAGCAAACAGATGCCCCAACACGATAGATCCCGAACGACAACGGTCCCTAAAAAGCAAATTCATGAATTTAGGAGTGTTAAGTAGATTTCATCCTTATTTCAATGTGATTCTTTAGCTCATGTCTAGATCTGGAATCATTTTAAACACTTGGCGCCATTCACAGCATGATCATGGGAATTTCGATAACGCCCGACCTCCCTGATAAACCGCCTTTGGTTTACTGGTGCTGATCCACACCTTGACGCATCGCCGCAACAGAAGTAACGATAAGTAGTATTAATTGGCATTACCTGCTTATGTCAAGTCAGTTAAACAAACGATGCTAAGTTGTCACACTATGGGTTTAAGTGAATTAAACCACCTCGAAATATTCATTTTTTTCCAAATGAATTCACTTACATAAACCATTCAACGGCAAAAAGTAGAGATACCTCTGCTGTGCTCACTCCAAGCGAGGAGAGAATCGTGATGATAATGACAATGCTTGAGCTTGGAACCATAGGCAGGGCGAGGGTAGCGAAGCCTGTCAAGAGCCTGAGCTTCAAATGGAAGGAAATTAAATTAGAACAGTAAAACCTAAATTAAAATGGTGGTCAAACCTACTCTCAACGTCCTCGAGGTGACCACTGGTAACCCCGGGGACAACTCTGGGGACTAGTGAGAGGGGCGGCCGGATAGGACTAATCACTCACCGGACGTATAAAATTAGATTAGGCCAGCAGAAGTACAACTTCGTACAGCCTAGTAAACGAGGCACAACCTAAATACCTGCATTCATGGCCTCAAACTAGACTGTGGAAAGCGGGCGCGTATAGCAGTGAATAGAATTTCCCCCAGAAAGTTGAAAGAGGTATGAAGATTGTCTGCCCTTAAAAATGTCGAGGATGGACGAGATACCACTGCGAAGTTGAACTGCTACCTGTGCGATGAAAGAATGCCATAGAGGTGACAAGAGAACCGAAGACTTTGAATAATGCTTTTACTGTCTTCTGTGTTAACTGTTGTTCGCTACTTGTTGTAAAAGCTATTTGTACTTCGGTTGCACCCCCAGTAAGTCATTGGTACTTGTCCTAATGGGTGGAGAGTAAACAAATAAATAAACAAATGAGAAGTGCGGCCTCACTAAATCTACTTCTCTCATCCCAAACACTGTGAAATCGTTGAATTCGTCGGGCTGCTACGCCCCCATAAGTTCAGGCAATTAGGAAAGATGGGGACGTGAACTTGGGGGTAAAGGACCTTAATGGGCTAATTTCTCCAGGTTTTTTACCGAAGCGGAGGAAAGCAGCAGACTCATTAAAAGTATCGAATACACAACAATTGATAGGAGCTCTTGTGTTATCACCACGATAAGGAGGCGTCAGGACCTGGTCAAATTCGGCTCAATGTAGTGCATAGGCAATTTGAAGGGGTGGATGGAGCGCTTACGCGATAATTACATAGGTTCCGGCTGTCAAGTCATAATTGGTGAGTTGAGCAATGAAAACGCAGGCGACGGCTTGGAACGCGCCTGAGGCGTCACCTTTCAGCGCCGCTGAGAAGGGAATCACGAATCGACTGACTTTCTTCTTGATTCCATATTTGTCACACGTTTCCAACATCTCTGGAATGGCTATGATTCTGAAGCACAAAAACAACCCTAAAAGGACATCTTAATCACAACTTCATTAATAATAATCGTATTAGTGATATGCAAAAATGGAATGGATAACATTTTGATTGAATTCAAATCGGTACTTTTACTTTGAACCCATTTTCATTTAGAAGTACTAGGGAAAGAGGCAAGCAGCTATTTTTGACATTTTATTTAGGCGATGATCGGCTTGGCAGTTAAGTTGTATATTGCAATAACGTAAATAAACCGCTTTAAGAGACAAACACTCTCGTCTAAATCAAGTTATAAATCGCCGCAGGACGCAAACACTGACAGCTAAATATCTTTTAAAAGCCATCATCTCACTGCCACTAAGAAATCTTCAGGATATTACAGTTAAGGTGCATAAATGGCAAGAAAGAACTGAGCAGTCATTGCTTTATGAAACTCGATCTGCAACGACATTTGGTCAAATACATTACATGCAACTTACGGTGCAGTTGAGATAAATCCGAGAAAAAAGGCCTTGAAGCCCATCAACATCAAACGAAATGGATTTCGGGATGAAGCAATGGCATAGACGATCATTTGCAGGATCATATGAACGGCTAGAGCCACTAGTACAGTGGCCATGAAAAGGCCAAGACCTCGAAAAGTTCCTGCGACATCATTCAGCCCAACCACAGCACCAGCAACCATGAAGCAGACGCCAACTGGAGTCGCCCTAACAGAAAGCACGATCAAGGAAGCTTATTATTATGATGTTAAACTGCAGACAATTCTGCAATAACGATGCAGCGCATTTACAGAAGGAACCGACGCATAAGAATAAGGACCACATTTCCGAGAGATTCGAAAAAGTCGACAAACGCCCTCCCAGCTTCACCCGCAGCTCCAGCAGCAAAACCAAATGCGATCGCAGTGAAAATTAAACCTGAAAGGTTATTAAAAATCCAAATTACACTGGATAACTTTTGTTTTACAGGCTACTTTGGCAAACTCCTCTATCTACCGATCATGTCTGTTGACTCCAATTTAGTTTGAACAGGCTCTGTTACATTCTTCACCGGGTAGTACGGCCATCTTCGGATAGTTTTTATCTATCATCAATAAAGCATGAAATCCATTTTTAAGGATTAAGAATTGTAGAAGGTGAATAAAATAGGTCAATGTCAAAGTTTGTGTTTACTTACTTGATGAATTGTCAGGCCAACAATGTTGTCCGGAAAAGCATTTCTAATAAATTAAATGTTTTATGAAAATTCATCATAGAGAAAGAATCGGATTTGATGAGGTGATTCACAAACTCAAAATTTTTAATTATTTATCTTGAAGTTATTTTCCAGCTGCCACCTCAGATCTTGGTACTTTGCCGAGTTAAAGTACACTAGCTAAGTTTTTCTATGCTAACCAGATTACTCACAAGAAAAGATCTGCAAATACGTCAGAAGTTGTCACTGGGGCGTCGTCTGGGCCTTCCACCTCGGTACTATTAACCGACAGCTTTGTCGTCAATCCTTTTTCGTAGCCAAAAAAACACTGGGCTTAAAATTTATTCAAATAATGAAGAGCTTTTTTTAAAAAAAAAGAGGTCTTCAAATCAAATTAGTTTCATTTGATTCAAATAATAATAAGCTGCAAGTCGAGCCCCAGGAAATTTAATTCAAAACAACTATTTAAATCTCACCTGGACGAATGATGACAGCCGTGATAACGCCAATGGCACCGCTGATAATGTCGAACCCGATGACAAAACCAGTTGCAGCTAAACCTATCTTCCCGGTTTTTCTTGGATTCATTTTCGCCATAACTAGATTGGAATTGAGAATACGATATTTGTTAGTGTTAGTGATTCGACAGCATGGGTAATACATCGCGGCCACTGAACGTACCAACTATAATATTGGCCGCAATTACCGGCAAGATGGTGAGTTGAATGACTCGAATGTAAAGAGTACCGATCATGCCTAGTTCATCAAAGAATAAATATGGCCAATTGAAGTCATATTTATGAAAAAGAAACCGAATGCGAGGCAGACGCAAAAAGTAACGAACTCACTGATCCAAGTGATAGCAACTTCTGGTGGATGTAGAGTTCCAACACCGAAGCCAATGCCAAAACCAATGGCCACACCAACGAGAGTGAGAATCGTGAAGAGATTGTCCTTCATCAGTTTTAAAAACCTCCCTCTACGTCTGATTCGCTTCTCTGAAACACTAGCACCATCTTCTATTACAGACATTTCTGAAATTTCAGGGGCTGCGAATACGATTATTTGTTCTAGGATAACAGTGCAGTCCTCACTTCTGTATGATGTAGCTAGCTGTTAAATAACGTGCTCATTGTGTGGATGTAGCACATTCACGCAATTCTGGATTTTGACTGGTGGATTTGACACATAGAATTACATTGGTCTCCAATGCTGTGACACGATATTTTCTTATAAACATCTTAACTAAACTTAAGATTGGCGTAAGTCTCATATTTCCGAACGTTTCGAAATCGCAGATAAGTGCTGTCAAAAATGCATTCCATGCTAAGGCACAGATTTGATGAACAGGTATGAATTTGTTGGAAATGCAAAATGATTCGCTTCAACACTGGTCAGTACTTTTCGATACACACAAAACTGTCTTGGAACGGACCTTAAGACTGACCATGTTATCAATATGGTTTCTTAAAAAATGCGTGGACACCGAAACGAAATACTGACGGTTGGGGGAAAAGAGGTGATAGATAATCAACGGGCTGCTTACGCCTCTCACCTCAGGTTCTGTGTGATGATCAGGGCAAGCTAGTCTGAAAGAACTTAGACAACGAGAAGTGCCTAATTTGGCCAGAAACCCTGAGAGAAATTGGCATCCAGCTCTGATTTGCGATTGTCAGCTTTAAAAAGTAAGGTCAGATGAGCTGTAAAATCTCGAGACTGAATGTACACAATCGCATTCCGTCAGCTATCGGGTGGAGAAATAGCGATTAGGGGGTCAATTAGAAAGACGGCCTAAATCTACTTGGCATACAAATTTGTCTGGTGGCGATGTAGCCCATGTAGCCATGGAGATAGCAGTGGCTTTGTTACTCCTCAAAGTCTAGATCCCTTGACAGTGGTGAAGAACTTTCTGATTATCTCTTCAATTACATTTTGCCGGTAATAAAGGCCAGAGTGGATACTACAAATATACTCGAGAAAAAATATACCAAGGATGAGCTATGAACCCTTTGTAGATATGTGGGCAACTCATTTGCGACGAAAGATTCAGCACGCTGATTAATTCCGGATGGATAAGCTCTCCTACTACCAAAATTTGTAGTACTGGATTTCACAGTAAGGTGTTGGGAGAAAAGTGTTTCATTCAATCTTAGTATTTTGTAAGCCTTGAAGAAGCCAACATGATGATAGGATAGCAACCATGCACAAAGATATTTGAAAGCTTGGTCAATACAAAAGCACTCAACTAGCTAATCGGCGACCTTTGTATGAGACGAAGACCTAGGATGGCCTTTAAAAGGCCTCGAAAGGCTCGAAGACTGAAGCTCCGAGTGAGCGTTACGATAGCCAATTCCAGGGAAATAACTGCTTTAATTGAACCGAACTCTTTACTTTCACTAGCTGATTCTATCCTAAAGTCAGTTCTCTAAGTCCCATAAGCAGAATGCTGTTGTTCGCTTTTATCGCAACTGTCTTTCAGACATTGAACTGTTTAATTAGAGCAACACTACATTTATATAATGAAATGCAAGATGCTTTTATGGCTATTCTACAGTGAGTACATGCGTATCGTATTTCAGTGCCATCTTGTGACTTGCCTTGATTGAAGACTGGCTTAAAAATTTGTCCCTTTTGTTAACCTCATCCACATTTTGTGTTCTTTGTAAGCAATTACTTAGTATTCCTTGTATGTGGTGAAATGGTGAATTATTCGAAATTAAATTCAAATTTGCGAAACAGAATACGTAGTAACTTACCTTTAAATAGTCTGTTCTGGTAGGCGGTACCATGTTTGAGATTCATTTTTTCCTCTGATTTTTTTAAATTTGTGTCTGCATTGTTGAAAAAGAGTGATTCAGAAGCACCTATAGGAGTGAAAAGGGAGGAACTTACACAGTATGCTTATTTATTGACACAATTCCAGTTTCGAATGGCTTCCCTCATCTTCCGATTACTTGAGAACTCCACCAAAGCTTTTTCCTTCTGTAGCCACCTTGCTAATGCATTCTCCGATCATCTTTCGAACCCGGCTAGCCTTCAAAATAACAACGGTTAGCATGACTTCCGATTTACCAAAAGTAGCCGAATGACCCATATCTCCTGATTAAAGCCCATTTTTTTATCTACTCCAAGTTCGTTACCAAGGCTGATTATGCTTCATGGCCACCCGAAGATATTGAAGATTGACATACCTCGCCTGAATGACCTCGCGTGCTATTATATCGTTAAATAGCAAGTTATATTTGCCAAGAATTTACGCTCCACAGCTTGAAATGAACAAACACCTTTTTAAATTCAAGTGTGTGTAAAAACGGATCAGATTTTGGAATCGTAAAAACGTTACGTTGACTAACTGATTCGGTATATTATTTTCCTGTCCGAAATCAAAATCACTCATTGTGTTGTTGACAACTAACTGAAGGGTAAACATTTCTCTTATACCGTCTGTTTAGAGCTCACTCTGTGACTTTGTGTTGGTAGTATAAAATTTATTAAACTATGCCCAAAGTCAGGAAACACACGCGGTTCCCTTGGTTTAATAGCTCAGGACGGATCTTAAGCACGTCACATACTAACGCAAAGCAGGCGACCTTGCGATTTATTTCTTCTTGTAATTTACAGCAAAAAGTCACAAGTCAAACTCGAACCTGCTGCTATTCGCTGTTAAATTAGACTCTAAAGTATTTTGTAATTTCAAAACTACACAATTTTGTCGTAATTACTCAATTGATGACCACATTTTTGAGATATTTCGAATATCTTTTTAACAGTTCAGCTAACTATTGCAAACTATGTACCGTCTTGTCACCCAATAGATTAATTTTCTTGTCAAGTTTAGCACCTCACTGATGTGCACGCTTTAACTTCACCTTCTCACAGTTTTGGTGCTTGACTGGAAGTTGAGAGCTCAAGCCAAAGGCCAGCCTGATCATCTACTTTTAATGATCGGGTACAGCTGCAATGACGAGCGAAATCGCAAAACTGTTACAAAACTCTTAAAAGGAATCCTGATGGTAAAAACTCAGTTTAGGGAATGTCAAGATCCAATAAACTGAACAGGCTGTGGGAGAGGGTGCAGAAAAGTGAGCATTTAACTTTGTGCTGCAGACGATGCATTATTAACCCAGAGGACTTTCTATTTGACTTGGAAAATTCCCGCTCTAGGTTGCTTTCTCTCCGTCCTCAGCTCTATCAAACATTTTAGGCATATTTCAATAAAGATTTGTTGTATAGGAAGGCGAATGCGGACATACATCCAATTGAAAGAAAGTCTCTTCCATCTTGAGAAAACTGAGGATGAAACTGCGCTCCAATGATCACGACCTCCTGCATGTTTAGCCACACATTTTACGACTTTGATTAATTGTATCATTGTTCTATTTTCTTTGTCGACGTTTCACAGGACTCAATGCCTAGATAAAATCAACACTGGCTTTTGGGACCCGAACCTGCCTCAATTATTATACTCGTTTTTAAGGCCCCTTTTCATCTGACTTTTCTGTGATTTTAAATTTTCTTCTTTATTTTCGAGAATTCCAACCTTTTTTTATGTTGTTCTTCCATGACATTCTTCCTAGATCACGTTCTATTTAACACCGATCATTTCACCATTAATCTTATTAATGTATGATTTTCGAGAATTCCTCATTTGCATTTCAGTCTATTTGAAGCCGAAATGAGTAAATGAATCGACCACTTTGGAGCTTGGTTAATAGATTAAATGTCTTAGTTCTAAAACATTTGGCCAGAAGCCAGAGTAACGCTGCCTTTCCTCCATATCAAATGGAAACGTATCTGTGAATTGAAGAATTAAATTAAATAACTTTATACAAGTAAACAATTTAGAGACAAATGATTGTACATGGATATTCCGGAAGGCTTTCATGCCTCGTTAAGAGACTAAAGAATGGTTAGACCACTCAAAAATCCCTACACATGTCTAATAGAAGGACCGATTATGAATCGGTTGGATGGCTTTACTTCAGTTAGCCTAATGATGCTATGAAGCAAGAAATTTGAGAGAATTAATACCCCTTTAACGCTTGAATTAACAAATGTGATGCATGTTGTTTATCAATTGTCAAACCAAACAAACCAGAAGCCTCTATGTAAAGGACATGAAGTTTAATTCATTTTCATAATCAACAATTCTTGGTAGAATAATGCTATTCCAGTACATCATCTTCGTTGCCATTTTGCGTTATTTGCCTTCTCTGTCGTTATCGTCCCCATAGTCTTCAATGTTTTGACCTTCAGTTCTCCGTCCAATAGCAATCGAATGTGTAAAGCCTGCGGCAAAGAGGTGACCTAATCCAAGTGAACCCGATCTGCATCGATCCCTACAAAAAAAATTCAAATCTCCAAAGTTTTTTTGGAGTCAGAATCGTTTTGTTAGTGGGACCGTTCTATGCTCAGCGATCAGGCGAATTCTTGTATGTGTTTTGGTGCCTCGGAAATAGCTTACCTTGTAACATAAACTTTTTGCTGTCTGTATGCGAGTTTGTGCTGCCAGTTGAAATGAAACGCGTTTGATACTTGAAAACCAAACTCGATTTTACGCAGCATGATTGGTATCGTTTTGAATTAAAACTAGCATAACTTTCACCAAAATGTCTTATGCTCTCTATCGGTATGATGAAACCACGTGTTTCCACGAAGGACGCTTCAATTTAGGCGCCGTCAGGGTGTGATTGTCATCTCACCCCCAGTCATTACAATTGTGACTAATTAAATTCGGTGACGAACTTTTACTATTCTATCATTTTTTTACATATACCTTGGATGCATTTTGTTATTATTTTAAAAAAAATTAATAAGCAGTTACATTTGATTTTTGTCCCTTTTAAGTGACTCTATCGATGAGTAACTGAATCTCATATTTTAACTGAAAGAACGGATGGTGCTCTTTTTAAAGTGCGGTTTAAAACAGGCAGCAAACGAGGAGAGCACATTAACTCGGAGCTACAAGACCCTAGTCAGCGATGCGCTAGCGAGACACAGAACACACCTTGTCCGTCGCCATCCATGGCGCGAACGCACCACTGATCGGAAAGATTGATGACGTCTAATTAGATATTTATGCGTAAATTATTCTTTTGATGACAAGACCTAGGAGCGCTGTTGAGCCACTCTAGTTACACAGAACCAAAATGTATTTTAGCCGTTGGATAGTTTTATAGAGCATGCATCGGTCTCCTAGACAGCACGGAGGGAATTCTTATTCCCATCTCCCTTCCTTCAGTTTTATTTGATTTCTATCAACTTGCATCATCGGAAGTAAATTTACCATAATGGTGATAATAAGGATTAAAATTTAACTGTTGAACTGGGTGAAAATCATTGACTCACATTAACCACTCGACAGTAAAAAGAAGATATACATTTGCGGTGCTCACTCCAATCGAAGATAGAATTGTAATGATGATTACGATGCTAGCACTAGGAACCATTGGAATGGCGAGGGTCGCAAATCCGGTTAGGAGTCTAAAAGTAGGATTTCAAGTCAATGAACAAAGTCAAGCTCTCATGCTGAAAGCGATTATTATCAACTTACGCGATAATTACATAAGTACCAGCAGTTAAGTTATAGCTCGTAAATTGGGCGATAAAAACGCAGGCAACGGCTTGAAATACACCAGATGCGTCACCTTTTAACGCTGCCGAGAAGGGAATCACGAAACGACTGACTTTCTTCTCTATTCCAAACTTGTCGCAAGTCTCCATCATTTCTGGAATTGCGACCAAACTTTGAATGAAATGAAAAGTGCTCATTAATTCGAATAAATTCTATACTTAAAGAAAGTTTCATAAACTTCCGCCTCTAAATGTTTCTAATCAGCCTTAAATTACTTCTAACCTACCAAGGAGGCAAGTCAGCAATCTTTTAGGAATCAGATTCATTCATATCTAGAACTTAATGTGAAAGTATCCTTATTTTCATCCACTGCTCTCACGCCTCCTCTCTTCTTTGCTAATCATCTGTTCTTAAAGTACGAACCAATTGGGGTGAAGTGCAAAGCCCGGTCTATTGGAGATAGTTAGGAATAACTCGCAGTAGCCTACCATGATCTAAGAAAAATCGTGGTATGTTCGACATTCCTAGCATGATTCTGAATGTCCACATTCAAGAGAGTTAATGTTGATAAACTACTCAGAATATCAAAGCCGTCATAATATTTCGTTTCGATAATCCTACTTTCTAGAGGCACTCTGGAATAGTGATAATAAAAGTTTGTTATGTAAGGTTTATTAGGTAATTTCGAGTGATTCCACCGCCTATTAGACATCCAAGTCCGTTTTGCCTAAATAACAGACTTCGGAGATTCCATAAGCAGAGTAGATAAGCACTTTCATTTAATCAGTCTGGAAGAAAATTTATTAACATTTTTGTATAGACAGTCTTTTAGCAGCCTTACCAGTGGATAAATAAACTACTGCTTTGTCTAGATCTGCTTTTTACTGGAGCTAGCAACTATATCCTTAGTCTAACTGCACAGTGAATCTCCTTCAGATGTGATCAGTCCTTATCGCTTTGGCTACCATGAAACTTCCAGCACTTTTATCCATCCTTCTTTCGGACTCACCAGGTCTAGCATTTGATGTGTATTTAAAGGTTCAAGCATTCAGTAAACAAATGAGCTTTCCGCGTCTTTGCTCACCATTCTGCGACAATAGGCATCAAGGCCGAACCTTCCAGTCAAGAATTATTGCTCAGTAACTATCCACATTCATTCAGTTCAAGCAAATGGGTTGATTACCATTTGAACGAGAATTAAAGCATCATTAAACTTGTCCATTTTTTAATAGTTCTTTCTGAATCCGAAAAGAAACTTTTTTTTCATTCGGAGGAATAACGCTAGAAGATGGGACTGACTGTTACGGAAGTCAGTGCTTGAAAAAACTTCATTTTATCAAGACTTTATAGCACTTATGGATAACGAAATGACTCGCTTATAAAACATAATTATTTATGGTTCACCAGTTGACACTTGTGATATTTGAAGAAATTGAAGTAATTTTTCATGTTTGTCTTTTTTAGGGGGTTTAATGAACTCAAACGATTCTCATGGCATTAACAGATAATACTGTGTTTACACACTTAAAGAGTATGAAAAGCACGGCATATCTTCAAAAAAAATTTAGTAAAAGTTTTCAGATCGTATGATATTAACATATTCTTTTATGACCATCGTATCAATGCATTATTTTCAATATGAAGTTTGAGAACTTACGGGGATGTCGTGATGAACGAAAGGAAGAAGACTTTTTTGCCCACCCACATCAGTCGGAATGGGTTACGAGAAGAGACTATCACATAGACAGTCATTTGAAGAAGCATGTGGAAAGCTAGTGCGACCAACACTGTAGCCATGAATAGTCCTAGGCCTTGAAAGGTATCTGAGGCATCTGCCATGTCCACCAAGGAGCCTGCGATCATGAAGCAAACGCCTACTGGAGTTGCTCTATAGATTAAGACAAAGCAGTACAGCAATGCATAGATTATGACAAGTTGAAACAGGACATACTGGATAAACCAATGCAAAACGATGAGAACGACTTTGCTTAAGGACTCGAAGAAGTTGACAAAGGGCTTCCCTGCCTCCCCAGCAGCTCCAGCGGCGATGCCGAACACAATGGAAGTGAAAATAAGACCTTGAGCAAATGAACCAAAATCGTCAACTCAGAGGGGTTTTATTTTAATATTAACTTAGCATCGATACGTTAACTTAGAAAAGCAGGAGCTGAAATAAGCAATCATTCTGCTTCTTATTGGGTGTAAACTTCAACATAAGCACAGAGAAGCGCTGAAGCATTACGATATGTGTAGGCCGCTTGGCTGTTCATGACAGCTGGCAGGTAATAGAATACATACCATCAATTCTCAGAGAGATATCATTTTATTCTCCGTCCTTATTGCTCTTCTAACGGTTTGAAGTCAAGAGGTGCATCGTTAAGACTTATTCTGCCATTAATTTAAAAGAATATTCATTCTCCTTCTAATGAGAGCCAGGATAAAACAACGAATTATTTGCTGAATTAGATGCTTTTGATCTGATTTTTTTCACACGACTTCAACTCACCTATCATATTCGTTGAATCCATATTGGTTTTCACTGGTTCGGTCGCGTTTTTCAGGGGGTAGTTTTTCCATTTTCTTTCGGTCTTCGTCTATGGTTAATGAAAGGGGAAAAAAGAATGTTGTTCTACTTTTCACCTTAAAGTTAATTAATTGCAAATTTGATGGTCAGATTTATTTCCCATCAACTGCGTTACCTGGTGTATTGTTAAACCGACAATGTTATCCGGAAACATATTTCTTAAAGCCAAAACATTACATTAGACTTTTGTCAAAGTACAGCAATATTCAAATATGAGAAATCAACAGCAGATGATGACTTCTGCATACCATAGTAAATAAATAAATAAATAAATTTAAACAAAAAAGTGTTTTTTTTTAAATAATAATAGGAAATTAACTATAACTCACAGAATGAGATCGGCAAACACGTCGGACGTAGTCACAGGAGCCTTATTCGACTCGTTTGCAGCTACTTTTTTGACGATCACAGCCGTTGATAAGCCTTTTTCAAATATAAGTGCAACAAACATAAAATAAATAGCAAGTAAGATCTATTACTTTAAATTGACTCAAAGAATTTGCAGGAAATGGGACATTTTTGTGTATTTTAGTGGTTGATTACCTTACCTGGGCTAATAAGCACAGCGGCTATGACTCCAATGGCTCCGCTGATGATATCGAAAGCGATAACGAAGCAGACGGCGGCCAGACTGATCTTACCATTCTTTTTCGGATCCATTCTGGCCATAACTATGAACATCAGTAAGTGATCAGTGTCACTTTCAGTTAATTTAAACTGTACACTGATAAATTTTTAATTAACTCACCAACTATAATGTTAGCAGCAATAACGGGGAGAATGGTAAGTTGAAGAAGTCGGATATAAAGATTGCCAACCAGTTCTGAGAATCAAGGACAACATCGTTAATTAAGAATAGAATAGGATGCTTTCATCAAGGTACCAATGAGTAGAACCCCGCATGTTGAGGAATACTGGTGCAAACATTGAATATTTTATGAATCCTGCATGTTATCCGGATATGCTCTCATCAGGAATAAGTTGAGAACAAAGGAAACTAAACTTACTGATCCAGATAATGACGACTTCTGGTGGTCGGGTTTTCCCAACTCCGAAACCGATGCCAAAACCAATTGCTACACCAATAAGAGTTAGTATAGTGAAGAGGTTATCCTTCAGACACTTCTTGAACTTATTCGTGCAAGAGATTGATTCCTTCCTCATCATCCTCTCCTCATCGATGAGCTCTTTCGCCGTCCGATCTTCTGCCATTTGCGGAGGCTATGAGTATCTTTGAACAATAGGCCGATTTTATAGGTTTCTGGGTACGAGTGCAATATGTGAGACAAATGCACTCGCCAATCACAAATACGGTGCCGGTGATCAGAGGGCTGAACCGTTTTTTGGAAGTCGACTTATGTTATGGTCCGTTAGAGATGAAGGTTAAACCTGCGTCAAAAAGCTAGGTATTGCTTAGCTATTGAAACTTGGGTGACCATTGTAACCTATTGAGCCTACTACTTCAGTTGCATTTACGCATTGGTCAGAAGTTGGTGAAAACTGCTCAACCGTTTTGTGTAATAATGAAAGCAGTAATTTCTATTTGTTTTGACAAAAAAGAGGTTTTGACAAACAAATGTTTGTTTTAGGAAATAATTTATTCATATATAGGATTTGTGCACCAACTGCTGAGAGGTTAAGGCTGCGTTTTTATCAGGATGAGAACATTAACTTTTTTCTGGAACTATCTGCTGAAAAATTCAATTGAAATGCCACGAAAACCAGGCGTTTTGAACCCTAACTTTAGCAAACTTTTGTCATGCATAGAAAACAACTAGGTCAGAGCCAAGGCCGGACCACAATCAAAGGGTAGAAATAGAGCATAACTAATCAAATCCTCCAAAAAGGGAGCACATTTCAAAATTGGTAAATCTATTTCAGTCTTCTTGATGCCTTTCGCAGCTATTTTAATGTGAAATCTCGAGTCTCTTCCGTTTATGCTCCGAGACGCTGATCACATTAACTTCATCAACTTTGAGCCCCTTTAAGAAATCCCAACTCCCATATATCGTGGTTTCCTTTCAAGTGACCATGCAAAAATGTTAGTCAGCTTGTGTCCATTCAGTTCGTGCATTTACCTTTAACATTGTAGTAAAAATCGGAATTGACCCTTCCAGCTACTGTCTTGGGACGTACCGAAGATTGGATTGAATTTTAATGCAATTGACGAAACCACTTAGGCGCATAGGTAAGGGCCGGTGAAAAATTGTAACTGTATTTCTTTCGTCGTCTAAATAGACAAGTCGCTTCTTGCAAAATACCTAATGAGTTGGTAAACTTTATATTAGGCTTGTAATAATCAATGCAGTTTCTATTCAGATGGTGAAAACTTCCTGAGAACTCTTAGTAGAGTACTTCCAGGCGTTGAATTGAAAGGTTCAGCAAATGTCTGTCTGAAGGCAGGAAGTTGACGTCCACCCACTAACGCTTATCTGTTTTAAGCGGGACTTTCAAAGGAATACTTATCTCACCTTACATTCGGATAAGTTGTAGTTTTGTCCATCTGTAGACCGCATAAGCGTGATTGGTGGAGATTTTAATAGTAACTTATTCGCTCAGTCTATGATGTTAAAAAAGCAATTGGAAGTAACTCCAGTGCAAGCAGTCTGCCTCTACCACTTATGAGTTCATACACCAAATAAAATTGCATGGATACTGAATGGGGGATTGAGAGGGAAGAGAATTTAGATATGAAATAATTTCATGGAGGACGTTTGATCTCTTCTCAAATGGTCTCTCAAAGATTCAGCCGATATTTCATCGTCGAATGACCATCACATGCGCATTCTATGCCCAATTTCAGTGGTGCTTGCGGGCTGATGCAGCTTGATCTGAACTTTATTTGTCCCATTCAACAAAGCTAATAAATCAAAATGTGGCAAATATTCACCGGACGCCCAACTCTTATCTCCTTGTGGCTCCGTTGGGCAGCATTGGTCTTCTAAGCACAGAGATCAACGCTATCAGTGATACGGTTCCACAATGCAACCCAAGTCTTCAATCAGAGAGATTTTTATGCCCTGAATTTCTGAATTCCACTTAGCAAGGTAATCAAGCAGATCGTGGAAGTGAATATTGCAAATTGGCAGTTGCTACTGAAGTTAAAGGCGAAGTGCAATATAAGCCATTAAGATTCAGTCCCTCGAAATCGAGTCAGTCGCTTGAGCTACCCTGCCCTGTGCTGCGTTAAAAGAACTTCCTATAAGTTGACCACAATATATAATTTGACCTGTACGATTATTGGAACTCAATCTACTGCAAAACAACAGGCGCGATTGGTTGAGACACTGACAATACCATGATTTTTAGACGACGATATTAAGAAATTGTTCTAGAAAAATTAGAATCAGACAAAATTTCCAAACTGGTGGAATTATCATTGGATTCATAGTGGGACCTAGTGTTTATTTCCCATTCCAACGCCTCTAAACTTCGTGGGGTAATTTTGAGATAGCATCGGGTTCTCTGAGATATTTTTGATAAATGTTGGTTGGTTGAGAAGTTACGTTTATGTTAGTGGTTTTTGAACGGGTTCGAGCAATCGCAGGATATATGCCAAACTGAGAAGATCTGCCCTAAGATCAAGACTTTCATAACATAATGTAACGAATAGTTATGAAGGCATGAAGTTGGTTCACCCCAAACTTATTCGAACTTTCATGGGCAGTCTTTAGTGTTCTCTTTCTTTTGCCTGTGAAAAGGCTTGTGGCAAACTTGAATTCATTCATTCACTGAAGTTAGACTTAGTTGGACTGACAGTATCATTGTGGAGGCAGTAGGGGTTGAGGTGAGTTCCCTACTAAGTGGGGCGTGACTTCAGATAGGGATGTACTCAACTACATTAAGCTGTCGATTTCGCTTTCGTGAACAGCTGACATAATGCGTTGCCATTCGCAGTACTGCCTCTGCAATTAAGGTGTCGAAGTTTACTGTGCTTTTGGAGCTTATGATTTTGCCATGACCTTTATCTCTTTAACCTAAAAAACGACGATTGAAATTCGTGTTTCAGGTCAACCAGCTTCTTGAAAATAAGCCACATCTTAGCCAGAATAAGCTGTTGTACATCAGTGATGTACAACAGCCGCAAGGTACCGCCTACTAATTTGAGTAGGGGCTGAATACTAAACGGAACAATTATCTCCATAATAAATTTGGGGGAAATTCAGACTGAAAAATACAGAACGAGGTTTATCATCACCTTCTGCAGATTCGGTCCTGGAATAAATATCAGAAGAATTGGTTAATGATGTCTTGATGTATTTCACTTAAAAGGGTGTGCTAAAATATTTAAACGGCACCATGGAAACAGCAACTAATGTAGCGATGCAATGAAGTATGATGAAATAATTTCGCCAGATATCAATTCGCTTTACTGCCGTACGTCTCTCATTTATTCCCGTAGTAGTACTCTATTTGCGACTGATCTTACCGGCTCCACCCAGTGGTGTCTGTAAACATTACTTTCATCAACAATTCATTCAACTGCTTACACTACCTCCACTTGCACTCAAGTGCCTTGTACGTAGCCGCCATTTTCGGTTATTGATATTGTACCAACTTCATTCTATTTGCCAAGATCCAGTACAGATTAAACAGCGTTCTGGTATTCATTTAAATTATGGCAACCTTGTACTCTCACCTGTCTCTCAACCATGAGCCAAGAGTTATAACAACTCCCTCATTGATGGCTTGCCGACGCATAGACGACGACCTATTTGCATAAGTTTGTAGTAGGATTACATCAGGGGAATCATGGCCAACCTAATCTTTGAGCATCGCTTCTGAAACGCAATCCCGCCTAGGGAAGTGATCAACTTGCGAAGCTGCGACAATGCGCGAGATGAAGAACACCTGAACTACATCCTCATAAGTTGGGAAGGACTACAGAACGAGGCCTTTTAGCAGACGGCCACTTGACTGAACGTATGCGCCGCCAGAGCCACCAAGATCGTCCACTTGAATGAACCAAGTCCTTGAAAGGTACTTGAGACACCCTTCAAGTCGACTACAGCACCCGCGACCATAAAGCACATGCCCGCAGATGTGGCCATATTGTCAAACTCGCACCATGAAACTCGTGTGCAAGTTAGGCGATTTCAAGAAATGGAAGGTACCCTGATGCCATCTCCGAACTTGCCATCCACCATTCAGAATCTTGAACATTGAGCTTTCCTAATTTTGCACCGAAATGCCACTTGACCAACAACCGACGATGCGTTGTTTGTGCATTGCCACCAGCGCGAAACCAGCAGAAAATTAAAATTAATGCAACGATGCTGTCGGGCTCAAATTTTCGAAGCTCTACTACTAATGATTGCGGACTACTTTGAAACGAGAGACTTGCCTACCAAAGCGCGAAGGAAAGGATGTTGTCAATTGGAAACGCCCTAGTGACCTTTTCTGGAATGCCGATCAAGGTCGAGATAAGTTGGTGAGGTCTCCGAAGAAGCGCTCAGTATGCGACAGGTCTCTTTAGTTCATCAGCTTGCATTTGAGTGCATTTGCTTTTGTTAAATAAGCGAATGAATAACGCTACTGGCAGGATATTATTCACCGCGATGGGTCAGTAAATACACCAGAAGTCATTACAGGGGCACCTGCTTTCCCTAAACTTTCGGTTCATTTTCTTGAGAGCGTCGTTGACATTCCCGCAGTCAAGTGCACCGACTTTTAGTTACAACGGATTGCTTCACCGGATTCGATTGATACTACTGCATTGGCGCCTACAACTGCAACTTGAAGGATGAAACCCACTACCGATCCCATTTCCGTGCGTGAGTCCCATTTTCGTCTTTTCTTTTACGTCTACTTTTGCCATCAAGAAGAAGTAGAAGCACCTCGTTTTCTCGTGTTCTAAGATGCCAAGAACTAAACTATGGCCATGCTGAAAATCCTCATCGACGATGAGGTTAACGGTGATTTTGGGCGAAATCATCAACTCTTGTAAACTCATGGAGGTTATTCCTAACATTCCTAAAATCGAGATGAAATGTGCCGCCGTCACTTGCGACAACGTCACTCATTTACATTACCTGCATGGAGGTCATTTGTTGGAATGAAGGATGTTTTTTGAACCCAAAAATTTACAAATCCTAAGAGTTTCTTGATGTTTAAAGAGCAGCTAAGTTCTATGGAATTGGAACCCAGTCAAAAGCATTGAGATTAAAGTGAAGCAATAGTAGCAATAAACAATGTGAACAAAAGTGTTAAATCATTGAATACCAGCATGTCAGAGATGCTGAGATGAGGTGGTGGCCTGCTTTTCAATAGTTTGATGGAATATTGATCCCTCGATTTGAGACTGCATACAAAAAGAGAACGAGCTGAATCCTGAAAATGAGAGAAGAGAATTTAATGTTAATTTGTTGTGTTGAGTGTTCGAGTCAATGACCACTAGTGCAGAAAAGCTAGTCATTCAGAACCTCTGGTACATTGCGTTGCGAAGGGATTCACTTGCTTTTCAGCGCAGAACATATTTGAATATAAACACTGATCCTATTATTGACGACTTGCCCAAAGGAAGTGCACACTGCTTTCTTATCTTCGTGACTTCAAACTCAGTCCCAGTAGTGAGCTAGCAAACGTGCAGGAAATTCTTACCAAGTAAACGAAGCATACATTGACGGCACATACCCAGTTACTTCGACTAAACAGGACTCGAGGAATTAATTAAACCCTCCGCTGATAACCAGAGACACAGTACGAGATTTAATTTTTTCACGGTGAACGAGGGGAACGCCGTGGAGAGGGAAGACACCAACAGCTATTGTCTACTCCTTGCTTCCACGATGAATGTTCCCAAGGGCAATGCTGATTAAAACCGCCTTTACCGATGTAAGCGGAGAAGAGTGCTGTCTCCGGAGTAACTACTGTCGTGTAATTTCTTAAATAAGACCATAGAATCTACTTCTTCTTCTTCTTCAAGCGTTTGACATACAAGCAGAAGAATTCGGCTGTCTGGATCACTTAGCATGATGTTTCACAGGTCTAGATACGCGGTGACAGGAATGGAATAGCACTCAGGGTTGTCATTTCCTCCCTCAATGCGAAACATCAAAGCTGGTTACCAACCAATAGCCTCTGGTGTACCAAGCGCATTCACGCTCCCTACGCCACCAGTGCCCGCCATCAGCGTCAGCCAATACATTCTGTCGCAGTACGAAAAGGTGGATTTAATGTTCACTGCCCTAAACAATGAAAGGCCTAATAAACCACCAGTCTCCTGTGAGATAACTGTTCACATGGAGTCCGACGATCCGGTGGAATTACACTTTATGATCACGTTTAATGTGTCCATTCGATGTCATTGCCTTAAACAGGCATTCGTAGTCAAGGAAGCGAATATTTCGATAGCAAGATTGCTTAGACCAGACTATTTAGCAGGGACTCGCCTAAAGCACTGGAAGTACTGACTTTCCACAATGTTAGTTGCATTTGATCAAATTTAATCTTTATTACATCGAAATACATTTAGCCATATACTTCGAAGTGCTAAGCTCAATTGTTTGGAAATCTAAAAGCGACTTCATGACCTAAAGCTCTCAGCCCCTATGTAATCAAAGCTGATATCATCGGGAATAGGCCAATTCCCACATCTTCTAATTTATTAACCCTGCCATATTCAAGAGTGAAAGGGCGGTTCTATGGGTAGGGGAGATAATACCGAGAAAATGCACCAGAATTGCAGGAGCTCTTTCTCCAACTTGAAAATGCGCGAAAGGGAGAAACGGCAAATGGATTTCACGAGTTAAACCTCTGGTTTTCCAACCGCAGTGTTTATTTTATGAACTCACTTGCCCCTAGTTCACTAAAACACATTGTGAGAAACCTTTCCTTGCACTCGACTGACTTCACACTTGACCACATTCGATGCGCACCTTATCTCACGTCAAACCCCACAGTCATTGGTCCTACTGCCTACCCAGTATCGAGTCGGGTCCCACTTTGAAATGCAAACTAAGTTGGTCCACTTAGATGCAACAAGAGACTCTCGGAAATCCAGTCTTTATCTTCATGTGGTCTTCATGTGGTCCCACAGCTACAGCCTCAGCCTCCTATTGGGTGAGGATTAACGGCTAACAAGGGCTTTGGGCAGGCTCCAACATGGCCAGCCCAATCAAGCGATGGTTGCCATACACGATCATGTGAAAAAGAGAAGGAGACTGAGATGGATCAAAGGAGAAGGAGTTCTTATTTTGATTCACTCCCACGTGTCTCTGAATAGTCGCCTTTTCTGGAAAGATTGAAAAATCCGTTAGACCTTTTACCCACCAATGCCACTGACATATGTTGACCTCTCAAAACAGCAGGACCTTTCAAAGACTCGTATTTCAAATGATCGGCTTTTAAAACTGATGACGGTGTCCGGAAACCTAATAATCTAAACCTTCAACTAGATCTTCAGCAGATGTTCGCTGAATGTATTAATTTATTTTAGAGATCGCAAATCAATCCAGCCAACTTTTTAATTGTTCAATTTTTATTTTATCAATAAACTTAAGTCGATGTGCTGCTTGAAGTGCATGCAGATAACTAACACAATCAAACTCAAATACTCAGCCATTATCGTCAATTGCCGAAGCTACTCAAGATACTTTAGCGAAACACCTATAAAATCGGATTGTTGAAAAAGTTGCAGGCTGTACTTGTTAGGCCCTGGAGAACGCCACCACGGCTATTTCTTTGGCCCATCTTTATCAAACTCTTTCACGCTTTCTGATTTCTCCTTGTCGCCTTCCCCATCCTCGTCATGTAATTTTAATGGTACATATCTTGATTTTACTTGGTAAAACTCGTTTAGAATTTGCGATTGAGGAGTTGCCTTTGCTCTACAGCAGAGGATTGAGCTGCTAGCTGCCCTCCTTCGGAGAATCACACCTAACACATATTAAGGTTCTGAGTACCAAAAACTGTACAGTAGGGCGTGTACGCAGATCGACAGCTAACTGGGTAGTATGCATCAAGATATTGATTTGGAGGAAATGCTTGAGGGTGATTTCAGTAAATTTGATTTTTGACGTAGCTTATTATTTTAAACAAATAATTGTTCCATTATTGAATAGAAATTGTGCAAAGAAACGTTTTTTTCGAAGGTTGCATATAAGAGTTCATAACTAGTATTATGGTAAAACCTTTAAATTCACTGTTATTGTAATTTCGCCCACTTAAATTCTAATGCACTTTTTATCCATCAGTGTCCTTGACGTAGGAATAATTATATAGAGTGCAAATAGGGACATGTCAGAGATTAGCCCTGAGGTGGATGGAGATGATTCTGATCTTAAGGAGTGTTTGCTTGAGACACTTAGAGCGGACGGAACGCTCAAACAAATCGAAGTATGATACTCATAACTTGTGCTTATTTTCGATTCAGGATCAACTGAGCGCCGCTGTGTATGCTGCATTTTACCAACAAACATCATCGCCATCCGCACAAATTCCGACTAAATTAGCATTTCTGGCGTCGAAACAGAATGGTATTCATTTTTAAATTAACGTTACATCTAGAAAGGTATAAATGCTTTGTCTTTGTTGGTGGATTTTCTGCAAACACTTGAGTTGAAGAAAACACTTAGTGTTTTGATACATGAAGTCGGTCTGGTATGATGTCATTATGCTGTTTAAGGCAATTGTTAAGGATGGGTTAAAAATCGAAAAAAGAAATGAACTACTGCATTATTATAACGTGCCTACTGTTGCTGAAAATGTCCCTATTCTCCCCGCTCTGTTGGACGCCATCAGTAATCATTCTATCGATCCCTCCAAGCTTCATAAAGGTTTTTTAATTGGTTTAGTATTAATACTTGTTTTTATATTGAAATTTTTTAAATATTTTTAGCTGTGGTGTTAGACCAAGAATCTGATAAGTACGTTGCATTAATTCTAAAACTTGGCCCTTATTTTCACTATCATTTATTTGTTAAAGTTAGAATACTTTGTGATTTTTTTAGCGACGATTCTGGTCACAATAACGGGAGCCTTCACATAAATCGCGATATGACATATTCACCTTCGTTTTCTAATTTTTCGAATGATCTCCCAATTCAAAATCAGTCTCCAACACAAAACTTGGTTAATTCGCCAACTAAAGCAGGTATTTTTTTATTTCACTAATTTATCCGATATGTTTCTCGTTTTAAGCTAACCTGGCTGAAGGCGGTTACTTCCGGGATGAAGTTAAAAGCTCGATAAATGATGGGTGGGTGCTGTTCATAACTTAATTATATCTATAACAGGCTTGTACTTTTGGGTGTTTTTGTAATTTCTTTAGGAATTCCTGTGCTGAAAGTCATCGAGTTTCTATGATTCATCAGTCGCATCGGAAACCACAAGTCCAATCTCAGCAATCATCTATTCCCATTCCAAATAGACAAGGAGAATACTCCACCTCGAATGCGTCTTCTATCGGACGTAGCATTGCAATAAATGACAACGAATTCCCTGATCAAAGTATGACCGCCGCCGGGTCTATTTTACCCGCCGCGGAGCAGCTAATCCATGCTCAACAACTGCAGCAAAATGATGATTCCTATCTTGATTCCCACTTTTCTGGAAGTCCCTCTCCCATCAATACAGCTACAGGTGCCGGTCCCAGTGTCTCCTCCGTCTCACTTCATAACCAACTTAGCGGTGTTATTGAAGGTGGCTGTTCCTCGCCTCCCTTTAAACACCTCTCCAGCACTTGGAATGTGTACAAACCTTCCCCTCAACTAGGTCAAAACGCCAGCAACGACGATTCTGACGGTGGCTCGGATATAGATTCTGAAGTGAGTGTTATACTACTTCACTTTCTTTTGCGTATTTCACTAGATCCTGCAGAAATATCTAATGTGCTTCTTGTTAATTTAGGCGACTGCGAGACGCCTTCGTCGGTAGAGCTGTAAGTCTCTTGGTGGGACAGTAGTAGGTGTAAGATTAAGCTTCAGTCTTCGGCTTCTCGTGCTTTTGTAACTCTCTATTCGCATGCAATCGGAGCGTATTGAGTTGCACATGCGCTCTTCTTCGATTCAGTATTATTTTTAATTCAAAATGGGGGCATATATATGCGGTGTTTGATGCATAACTGTTTTGGCAATCTTTATCATTTTGGTTAGAACATGCTTTCAGTATGAATTCGGGTACTAATTTTTATGAAGGACTTCAGACCAATCAAACTAAAAGTGCTTGTGGTGGTTCTTTTCTGAGGGGCCCCGCAAATTTTGTTTTGAATAAATTTAAGTTTACAGCCGTCGAAGTTCTGTTTCGAATTTGAAGTTATCCGAAGACTAGATGATCGCCGTGTGCAGCGAATGCTGCGACTTTGATTTACAATTAGTCTCTGCCGACGTTTACCAAAGATGCGAGTTCTGGTGCGTTTGTCACTTGTTGGAAAGGTCATTAACTGAACTTGTGTACTAAATGCCAGATCTAAATGAGATGGTTAACTTTAGCGATCCACTTGAGGCAATTTGCTGCCTTGAAAGCAATGCTTCTAATATGATTTGCTTTCTACCTACTTCCCACGCCAACCGTCTTACAAAGTAAGGCAATGATTGTGCACAACTGCAAAAACAAATTTTTCGATTGTTGCTATTTCTTTTGTTTCAAAACTTCAGTTCAGAACGCCATTGAACAGTGCACTGAATTCCTTTCAGATTGGATTAACAGTAAAAAAACACTTTGTAAACAGATTTACTCATATCTCTTGTTGCCTTCATACATTCCTCGGCATATGTGAGCCGCATTCATACCCAACATCGTTGCACTGGATGTGATGATTTTGTGGTATCTTATGCATTACTCAGTGAGGTTTCATTTGTTTACCTTTGCTTGTTGTTCTTTTTTGAGAGTTGCTATACTTGTGAATGTCAGTTAGTCCCCTTAACCTTCGTCCTCTACTATTCCAACTAATTGTTCTTACGGACCTCTGGCTCATCTTAAACATTCCGTTGGCTAAAATCTATCTTCGAATTATCAAGCCGCTTTGAATCCTGTTTTAATTTGAGGGAATCACGTAGGCCGTCAAATTGAATTTTCGCATTCGTCATCTGTTCGTGATAGGCAATCTGGTATGTCTAACAATCCTTGAGCTATCCATCTTCTACCAGGTCTTTTCGATGTCGGTCTATTAAGTACTTAATACTTCTATGCGGAATGAATAAGAGATGCGACCATATATAGATACCCAGGTTAAGGGAGTTTCGCGGAATTCATATGATAGACCCCCATAAATGCGTACACTATCTAGTGAAAACAAACACATAGTCGTCTGGTTGTTGGTAGCTAAATGGCTATCACAGAGACCACTTACAATTCACATTTTGCAAACCAATTTCTCAATTGACTCGATTCCTAATTTTCTTAGACGCTCGGGTCCATTTTGAATTCTAGTGGTTGAAACGTTGTTAAAATGCTGGGAATGTAATGAATCTAACTGATTGGGTGCCGCCATTCGATATTTCATTTTATGCCCTCACTAACCCCTGCATTTCATAGCCATCTAGCTCGTATGTTTCCGACATATTATTTACCATACCTTCACTCTTCGTCTAGATGGTCGACGACTTAACACTCGACTCCTCAAAAGTAGAGGACTGCGATTATATGGAGCCGGTTCGAAGATACTATCGCCCTTAATAATTGCAGGGACCAAACTGGCTATAGGCATTCTAATGTTTCTGCGTCATTTGGCACCTCTTATTCCCCTTTTTCCAACTTTCTCCTTTTCAGGCTGTGTCCTTGACCCCTGCCCCTTTAGATGCACCTGTTGACAGTTGTGAATTGTTTTCTCTTCTGCTGCGTATATATGTAACATGTTTGTATGAGTTTGAGTATGTGATTTTGTGGTGGGGGTGACTAGCACTGTGCTCAAAGGGGCCCGTTATGATTAATTGATTCCGACGTCAACCGGGACACGTCACACGAGAGCAGAAATCGGCTGCAACTTCTTTGGTATTACCGGGCTGTTGTGTGTTACCGACTGGCTGTTGCCCTGGCGACGGCGCTCTGCCTGCGCTGGTGGTATGATTCACCGGGGTGCATGTATTTGTGGGTTCCCGTGCCAAGAAATACATAACGGCGGAGGTGTTGGCAATTGGGCTGTGCTGTGGAAAGTGTATGGATTCCGTCGGCAGAGGCATCTTAGCTGTTGGCGTCTAAGCCAATGACTAAGAGTATTACGCTTGCAAACTGATTTAGCATTGATTAGAATTCCAGTATGCTGCATATATTCAGAGTAAATCGTCTGGAAATAAACAGCCGGAGCTTGAATCCAAGCTGAATCGGTCGAGCTTACGTTCATGTTGTAAAAGCTATTTTTGAGTTTGTATGGGGCTCGTTTCCCCTACACGTGAGAAGCCTTCTTGCACCTGACTATCTAGTTAACGCACGTATAAGCTTCATCTAGGGAACCCACTCTTCATCGTTTTATCTTGTATTCTACCAGCATAGACGCTGGGTTGGCTAATTTACAAGCTTTAAAATGCCACTCACTAAGGCATAAGACGTAGAAGTAGCTTGTAGTTTACCGATGCAGTTTGATGCCTACAAACGAGCACCGCGAGTGCCTCGGGACGCATACTTCCACCTCGAACTCTATTATTGGAGCGATTAGATTATTGCCGTGGTATGTCTTCTTCTGATAAGTAATAAATTTCACTGTTTGGCGAAATGGAGATTCCTCCTCAATCTCACGACACAATTACTACCAAAGCGTATCACAGCATTTGCTGGTTAAAATTCACACGATCAAGAAACGTAAATGCTATTCAACTGCTTTCTTTAAAATAAGTTAAAGTTCCTATAAATTAAAAATTGGCTGGTGGGATATTTGCCACTTTTTTGAAAATGCCTCCGTTTCTTGATTTGAGATGTGCGATGACTGAGAGCACTTGTAAGACCTTCAGAGATTACAACGTGTCCGTTCAATATTGAACAAAGTTTTACTACGAGGAACTATTCTCTCGTCGTACATAATTTTCACACAATCTGTGACTTTGTCTGCCTAAAACATATGTAATGAGCGGTTGGTAGGAGGGTTAGGAGCGCAGAGATTGAGTAATCGCTGAACAGGAAGGAATGCTGCTCATATCATCACTATCGGTGGAAGTGGCATGCACTAAAGCATCAAAGTGTAAAGCAAACTTCATCCTAGTGATCTTAGAAATGTTTAAACGTTAATATCTGCTTGATAGGTCGCCATTATATGCTAGAGCAGGATTCAGGCTTCTATGTTGTCTACCTTGAAATTCTGGTGGATATTTCCAACAGCTCTATGACTGTACCTATCTTATTCTGTCTGGTGTAGCACGAAGCTGTTTTAAATTTGAGAAATAAGAATTCAACCAGGTGATCCATTCTTCTGAATACTCACTCATTTGAAGACGAACGCAAACCCATCCTTTCGCTTTTAGGACGTTGGCGAATAGAACGCCCGTATGCCAATCATAAAAGATTAACCGGAGACGACAAGGTTCCAATCCGCATGACTCACACGCCTTGAGAACAAAAACTTGATTGGGTAGAAAATGACTCGATTTCATTATGGCCTACAATGCATCACGTACGGAAATCAATCGAGTTCATGAAGCCAACTAGATAAACGTTCCAGGACTATTCATCCACATGACCCAAACATTCCACTTATTAATTTAATAAGAGGAGGAAAATCGCACATAACACTAAAAACTTATACAAAAAAGATGCGATGGAAATATGAGGAATTCGTACCACTCAGACTTGAGAAGCACATAAATAGGGAGTTCGGGGAGCAGAGAATGAGGTGGTCGTGCATTTAGGGGAGGGAAAGGTTCATGAGTTCTGGATTAGATCTGCTTCATCGTTCCGACGGCCGGCTAGGAAGTTTCTCCGTAAATTACACACGGCACCCCAAACCCGCAATACCGTTCCACCCCTGCATACAAACAAAATAGCAACAGTGTTGGAGTACTTTTTAATAGGAACACAAAAGGTTAATTCAAATATCTGATCTAGTTCATTAGTTTTTCATCTTGAATTATGAAGAGGAACGGGAGCTGATAGCCGTAAGCATGTCTTCTCGATAGACTCTCGCGTAACGTATCTATACTTGTGCAATTAGTTTAACCATAAAAGTACGTCTGAAAACCTGCCCTTGATTTCCCTGATCATGGAAAAGACCAACAAAAGGAACGAAGATGATTTAAGCAAATAATTTATTCGTGGAAGTAAATTGCCTTCCAGACTATTGGGAGCCCCAAGTTTAGTACAAGTTGGGAGGAATAGCACTTATCATTGTTAAAATATTCATTTAAATTAATGCTCTCTCTTGACGAAGTTCATCTATTATGGCAAGACGTGGAAACTTCAGCAATAGTTAAGACGTATAGTTTTGTTTAAGAACAAAACAAATAAAGATAGTGAATTTCAATGTGCTCATTCTGTCAGTTAAAATCTAATTCAGAGAAGAAATATGAACTTTAATTCTAATTTAGGATGACATACCTGAGACCCATTTTCCAAAGGTCATCTTTTGCAATCAACTCGAGAAAGTCATTTTGATCAAAGTGATGACTGGTGATCTGGTTCAGTGAATGGGCGTGAGTTAGTAATATTTATCAATAGTAGACTATAAGAAGTGATACAAACTCACGATTTCAATATCATCCACGGGGATTCCAAGTTCGCTCAACCACTTCGAGAGGGAAGGAAAACCGGTAGAAATGCCACTGAAATTGTGGGAACTATCTCCGGCTCTAAAGAGCGCTGGAGTAAGTACGTCATTTAGAGCCAGGGACTTCTTGCTGAAGCGTGCGAAATACAGCAACTATGAAGCTAAAGCAACCAATGGTAAATAATCTCAACTGGACTTCCAGACTAGGTTCTCTCATTATCTTCAAGGCTGTGAGCATCTCGTTTGCGTTAGTAGCGAGAAAGAAATGGTCTGTATAAAACCAAACTGTACAAAATCGTTGGACTGCAGCAAGTGCAGCGTGATTAGTAAGATTTTCAACGCAAAAATTCCTTCTCGAATCAATTGTGAAATTGCGTCAGGCTAGCGATACTTGTGTCGTCTACCTTGGTTAGCCTAAGCAAATGAAACGCACTTGCAGGTCGTGAACCCACCTCAACCAAGCCCGAAAATTCTTTGGAAGGTAGATTTTTTTTCAAAAGCACTTCGAAAGCATAATACATTATTTTAGTGAGGATAACAAAATTTTTGTTAGATATAGTGGATCAAAAATTAAATAAAGAAGGTTTGGAAAATGACCACTTGTAAAAAACAGATTAAATAAATGGAGCGCGCCTCTTGAAATAATAAATACATAAATAGCACTTACGCAAGTCGTTCAAGGGCGGTGATGTACATTTCCTTATTCTCGAGTTCACTTCGAAGAAGTTGGTTGTAATTTCGGGTTACCTCTTTCAATTCTTCAACAATCCTAGGAAAAAATTTTTCTTAAAATAATCTTCTTTCTGGGAAGAAAAGTTACAATGAGACAAGTGCTTTGGCAAAACAACGCATATACAGCTCAATTGCTGAAGTACTGGTGAAATCAATGAGTTAGAAGTCTTTTCATTCGTTCCTCAGTAATCCCATTACATCCTAGATTAGGAATGTCTATACAGTGGAACCATTAGCACGACAATTTCTAAAGATGTACTTGGAAGTCTCAAGAGTTAGAAGGCTAATAGCAAAGATAAATAAGGGTTTTCTGTGCAGTTTAATTTCAGTCTCCTTTCAGTGAGGACTTAGATAAGCATTATTCCATTGGCCAGTTTACTTAAAGATTCGTGCAGTTTCCACAGATTACTCCAGAAGCTCAAAATCCAAAGTCAGTCAGAGTATAGAATCATTGATGTTGACATTAAGACCTACAACCACAGAATGCTAGAGCGATATTTCTAAGTAGGAATATTGTTCTCAACAAAAGCTAAGACGGGATTACCAAGATTCATAATATTGGCAGTATTTCTGGCCTGCAGATTTCTATTAATCAGTAGAAGGAATCAGAATTCTGATCTAACACTCAGGCTGTCAAGTATTTAGGCACCCAACAAATATAAAGGCCTGAAGATAACAAGGGGATAATAAAAGATTGCAATCACTCACTGAGAATTCATCTTCTTCAAGTCATTTATTTCATTGGCGTCAGTGGTGATTTGGTACTTACAGTCTTCTCCCAGTGATACCTCACCGTTAAGCGGTGCTGTTGCACGTTTCACATACTTAAGTGGATGCGCGTTTCGCCTTAGTAGTGTCCGACGCATCAATAAGTTGTTGGGTGAAGGTCGTGATTCTCGAAGAGCAATATCGTCTGATTCCGCACCAGTGAGTTGGGAGTCTGCTGGTGAGTTTGATGTAGGCGGTGCAGGAGAATCTCGGATGGAGTACATGGGGTCTGGAGAACTAACCGGAGACCTGATTTGAACCCGTCGATTTGAAGGTAACCAGGGTGAGGTCAGTATCACCTCTGGTGTTGTAATAGAAGGCATTGGGTGCATTGGGGACAAGTAACTCTTCACTCGTTGGGTGCGTTCGCTACCGTAATTGAGATTTGGTCGCTGAACGGCGCTGACGGTCTTAGTTCGACGAATATTGCGATTCCTTTGAACTATGGAGAAATAACTTGACAGCAGGTTTCAAGATAATAATGGTTAAGACGTATGATAAACATGCGTACGGAAAAGTTGATCGATTGCTTCCTCTGCTATGTCTGCAATGAGCTTGATCCAGGTAAGCATTTGATGAGGTTTCTGCTGGCATTGACCTGCATCTCGAAGGGGTATAGGTAGACTTCTACTGATGGCATACCAGGCCTTCTCAATGAAAGCGACAAGTTTTTGAATAGCGATTTCGATTGGGCCGGGATTACTACTCTTGGGAGACTGTTGGGAATCGTTCAGCTGTTGTTCCAGTTGTTGTTGTTGCTGAATAATTCGACTCACAACAGTAATGAATAAGTCACAGGCTGGCTGAACTTCATCAAAGGAGAATGAGGTGGAGGCACGATGGAAATTGCTTCCCAACCTTGGTGCACGTTGACCAGACTTAGATTTCGCAGATGATGTTACGCTTCGAATAGTTGATCTCAAAACTCGATTCAGAGATTGGAGCGACTCTCCACCATTCAAAGCATCGATGAGGAACTCAAACATGCACTAGAGAAGAGCAAAAATGGACATTTGAGTAGTGATAAGGGATTATCCCTTATCTCTGAACGCCAATATGGAACGCTAGTAAAAGATTTCTAATCTCGATACCAATGCAAGTCAATGACTTCGAACCTATAGAGCTTAGGATCCGGATACTCGGTAATCCGGAGAATCGGTCCTGGTTTATTCCTTATTTATTTATTCCCCACCCATTAGGACAAGTCTCAAGGACTTATTGGAGTACAACAGAAGTACAAATAGCTGTTACAAAAAATAGCACACAACAGTTAACACAGAAGACAGTAAAGGCTTTTACCAATGTCTTCGATTCTCCAGTCACTTCTCTGGTGTGGTTTCACCTCATCCGTCCTGGACATTGTTAGGGGCAGACAATCTTCATACCTCTTCCAGAAGTCTTTTCAACTTTCTGGTGGAGATTCCATTCACTGCTACATGCACGCGCTTTCCACAGTCCAGTTTGAGACTGTGAATCCAAATATTTATGTCGTTTCTCGTTTACCAGGCTGTACGAAGTTATAATTCTGCTGGCATAATCTAATTTTGCACCTCCGGCGGGTGATTATTTCTATCCGGCTGCCCCTCTCATTGGCCCCCAGAGTTGCCACTGGAGTTATCGGTGATCACCACGAGGAGGTTGAGAGTAAGTTTGACCACCTCGGTCCTGGTGATAATTCTTGCATCTCTTCTTAAATTCAAATCACCCCGAACAAGCAAAACAACCTACTTCCCCTTGTACCCCAAGCAAGGGTTATGTTAAGACTAATATAGTCTATAGACGGTTGAAAAGACGTCCACATGATCACAAAACATTTCTTCAAGCAGAAGAACGGAAACCGATGGTTGAACATTAGGGTCCGACTTCAGCGAAAAAGCTGAGTAACTAGAACGAAAACTATTTGAGCTGAAATTTTATTCTTCTGTCCCATTCTCCTACTAAGTGTCTAACTTTCCTAGATAGGTATTCAAGATTAGTCCTACTATTCGTTTGAGGAATGGATTATTGCACTTCGTTGTGCCACAGTTAAGAGTATGGGCGTCTCAATAATCCATTCTTGTGCCTTATTTCGGCAAATTCTAATACAATCAGTATATTTCAAAAAAACGTCCGAATATCAGCTTATTATGAGCGCAAAAATCTAGAGGAATTTACTTCAATCAAATCATATTCATCCTGTTCACGAGAAGGCAATTTGAGTGAGACTGTAGCAGCATTAGACACCCCAATGTCCGCTTCTCCCGAAGGACTGCGGATGGGCGAGGGAGGTGTTGGAAGTTGTGCAGAGCTTGTCGTCTGTTTTACCCACCAGCTCAATACGCTAGCTTTCGATTGTAACAGCGCGGACGATAGCTGCTTTTTGGCTTCGTCCATCTTGAAGTTTGAAAAATTAAAATATAATATTGCTACTCATATTGACAATCGTTAAGTTAATCAGCTCCGCCCATAGCATACACTTTTGATGGTGTTAAAATTGTCCTGGGAATAGAAGCTTCCACTAATGGGAGAGGACACGGAGGCCTTTACACCACTTCCGTAGGAAGCGCCATCCGATGAAAGCGGAGATCGAAAGTTATTCTCAGACTGGAGAAGGGGATTCACTGAAAGGGCTCCAAAGAACTCTATATCTCCCGCCGATGATGAGCTACCACCATAAGAGGCTCGCTCACGAGAATGACGTTGTTCGGGTCGGCGTTGTCGTGGGCTCGTTGATGTAGCCGTCTCACTGGCCCCATTTTTATACTGCGATAGGTCAGGGATGTTTAGTGGAGAAAGTTCTTGTTGGGAACCCCGGAGGATCGGTGCTGTCCTGACAGTTGTCGAGGAGAAAGTTCGAGTGTGCGAACCCGTGGCGCCTGAGGCCTGTTGAAATTGGCCTCTGTCTTCTTTTTAAACAAAAAATAAAGATGAGCGATCCAGATTCAGGTTTAAAACCTGCAGAAGATCTTGAAATGAACGGAAATGGAAACTCGCACTTGTTAATTGACTTACTAGGTAAGGCGCTAAAAGGAGCGACTTTTGTTTTCTCTTCATGGTTTTCCAAATGAAATCTATTAAGAGGAAAGATTTGAAGGTTTAGTTTTCTACTAAGCGATTTTCATTAGAACACGATGAAGCCAAAGCAGAGCGATTTATCTTTAATCTCATAAAGTAACCAAAAAGCCAACATTTCAATTTTGATTAAAATTGACTATAGTTAAGTAGGAAATTTAAGTAAAAAGTTTACTTCAGAATACATTGCGTATGCACATTTTATCTTCTGATTAATGTGGTGTTATTCCACCACCCAAAGTGTTAGCATAAATGCGGGAATTCGAAGAGCGAACAACATTGTTACTTAAAATATTTAAATAGTAAAAATTTGAGAAAATTACGTGAACCGTTCTTAAAGCAACTCAATGCGATTGACTGTGGAAGATGTTGGGGGGAGGGGGAGGGGGAGGGGGAGGGGGAGGGGGAGGGGGAGGGAGAGGGGAGAACGAGAGAATTAGGTGCTAATGGATTATTTGAGTACGACTATAGGGAGAACGAGACAAGATCGGGTCCTTAAGTGTCGATTTCTTATGGGCAAATGAGTGAGGATGAACTCGGATCATTGATTTAACAAGCGCTTTTTTGAATAAATAGAAATGGCGGTTTTAGATTATTATTAGCTATTACCTCTTGTTGGAGAAGTAGTATAGCAGTCTTTGGTGAAATGGGAAGACATAAACTGAAGAGGTGCCTGTGACTTTCGCATAAACTCCCTAGACCCCTAAGACTTTTTTCGGCCTGAATAAATACACATCTACAAAATTTAACAGGAAATTAGAATCAACCAAGGAATATTAAAGCTCAGTATCAATCGAAAGGAGCCGAGAATCGAAAAGATTTCTGAACCAGCAGACGATTCATAAAACTACTCTCACAAAATGGGCGTAAGACGAAAAAGAGATAATGGAAAACTTGAATGCATTAAACTACCTTCCAGTAAGCGCCGTTTATTTTATTAAATAAAATACTCAGTTGCTATAAGATTTTCACGTTCTTATCCCTTAGCGAAAATGAAAACCTACAACGGCATCATGTCAATCCAAACTTGTAGGCCATTATTATATGAAGCCAATCAGTTGGTAAATAGTTGTAGACAATCAATCTTGCATAAACAAATTTCTGTAAAAACGGTGGCCTGTTTGAACTTCACACCCCTAAAGCCTGTCTTGGGGCCATCGTGCCCAAAAAGTTCATTCAGACATAAGCAAACTCAAAACTCCTATAGAGCAAAGACCTCGAGATTTTAGATGGGACGAGTTCAAATGGCTGACGAAATTCTCCACATTTCTATTCTATTTCAATGAAATTAAATTCAACATCTCGATAATGAAAATACTCACTTTTGGAGAATGTTGGGACCTTTCAGAGGAGCAGTGGAGTCCGGAGGTCTCGCTAAAATTGGCAAACAATGTGAAAGGCTAACCGTCGATAAATGCGCGCTTTAGTTTCGCGCTCATCCACGTTGTTGACCGATTGGACAGCGAATTTGAATCGAAAGTAGGCTAAGTTATAGTACTCAAAGTGATTGAGTTGATCGATGATGTTAACTTAGTGTCATATAGTTCGATAATATCCTCGGCTCGATGGATTAGCACCCCTAGATTAATAATTTCATAAAAGTCAAGGACGTTGCTGGTGTGCCATTTAAAATTAAACCTTATGTTTCTGGGCCCAGTTAAAGTGATCTCTGCCAATGTCACCTGAATATTTTGTAGAATGGGATCGATCGGTGAGTAGTTAATATCAATACGACTTGATATTCAAACCTCGCACGGTCATATCAGCTAGCCGGAGTCTGCGATTCACTAGCTATGTTTCTTGTTTCTAGGGACCAGGATACCTAGGGCGTATGCTCGATACACGCCCTCTTGGACGTCAGTTGATAGAATGCCAGAGTCCCCCAGTCCACTATCAACACTACTTGACGTACGGATACCTCAATAGAACTCCTCTATAACATTCGATCCTTCCAGAAAGTCTTAGGGTATTCATGGTCCTTCGGGCACCACTTTCTTGAAACAAAGGAAGAGGACGAAAAATCACCAACATTAGTACCTAACTGACGCTAATTGATTCTAGGCTGATTAGTACGACCTTAACTCGTGTGGCTCTGACAATCCCCCATGCCACGTTCCATATCGGTTTTACCACAATGGCAAGAGTCTATGAGACAGATGGTTGATTCTATTAATATACTATTCATAGAACTACATGGAAAGTAGAGGATGGAGATAGAATTAGATATTTAGAAATACAGTACTTGGAAGAGTGGTGAAAACCAACTCGCGTATTCCAAGCCTGTTTAGGTTTTAAAGTGAAATCGTCGAATTTAGCCTTATTCAGAAGAAGCCCATGGAGAAGCAGCCTTCTTTTCCTAGGTGAATAAACACTTGTCCATGGCGTTAAGTAAAGTAAATTACTTGTCAAGAGCAGAGGCATGCCTTCAACTCCTACAGGACCCTGGAAAGCTTGGAAAAGTACCAGCTGGATTGTTATCAAAACATTCAACCAAAAAACTGGAAATATGTAGCAAATCAAATTGTTTAGAGCGCAGTCACACTCTAGTGAATGAATATAAATCGAAACATGTTTAAATCTTCTATTTCTAAAATATTTAGAACCTTGAGATTTGATTGCCTATTGGATTGCACATTCTCCCTTCATTAAAATCTGCAATAAATGGAGTGAATCAATTGCCTCAAATTCGAAAGGTTTACATTGTAGGGCTTTAAATAGCATCAGTCCTCTGCTTTTTTGATAAGTGAACCAGGGTAGTAAATTAAGCTTAGATGACATTGGATGGATTGCTTGTTCTAAAAGGCAGTAACTATTAGTAAAGATATTGAAAAGACCTTCAAAAGACTAGACTTACAAGACTTTTGGATGCAACAGCAAAGCAACCTAATCAGTAGCCTATGGGAGTTATCACCCATTCATTCTATTCCGATACTGAAAGTTGTATATAAGCAGTACAGCCCCTACACTAGTGCTCCGATTGATTTATGCGCTTGCCAATCGGATAAGAAAGGAATCGTCAATCCGAGAACGTTGATTAGTGCACCATTTCGTGTTTACGTGTGCGTGCAGGCCACTAAAACACATGAAGCAATCCAGGGCAACGAAGTGACGTGAACCTTAAATACGGATAAACCAGGGGCGTTACTCTGGATATCTTGGATCCTGGATAACAGGTAGGGCTTGGATACCAAAATTTTTTTTCTTGTCCTGCAGAACTATATGTAAATTTAAACGGACCACCGTTTAAAGGTGAGTGATTGTTCACGTTAGTGGATGGAGGAACTTACGTGAGTTTCCACGTTTGGGTTGTGTCCTGCCCTTGTGCCTCTTGTACCTTAAATAAACAAACTGGCAATGAAATCGCATTAAATTGCAATCAGTATGACTGCTGTAAAATGCACCGAGATAATTCAATGAATTCGATATACTTAGGAAGACTTGTGTGCCATTAACTTGATTTAAAAGATGGAAATCCAAAAATGGAAGCCATCGAAAAAGTACCGGTTTACTCAAACGCTCCTACCCGATGTATCTATTTGAGTACTTCGCCTGGAACAAATGTTTCTGCGTCTTTTGCTTGGACCTTTGGTGAACCGTCAATTACTTCAAATAGTAGTAGTAGTAGTAGTGGTTATACTGAGGAATTAAAGAGGAAATACAGATAAGACTTTTTAAGTACAGGACAACATAAATACGTAATGGCTGTTCAAATAGCAACAAATTTTCATAATTCCAATTTCCCATGGCTAGCTTATGCAAATGCCTGTTTGTTTTCAAAAAAGAGCAAAATTAGCCGAATGTTAAAAATAAATAAATAATTTTTAATTTTCCTAACCAAACTTATTCAAATCCATCAGAAGTCCCAGAAGCAAAACGAATTCGGGCAGCTGAACCGACGGCGCAGGCATTTCAAAGCAGAGGGCCATACATATATTTCGATAAAGGTGATAGGACGTTACAAAAGTGTTAACCATTCTTTCAGTCTTTAGCAGAATGGAACTTTACTGCTCATCAAAAGGACAACAGAGAGCCCAGGTTCATTTAACCATAAAATTCTAGCGTTACATGTCTTGATAACTGAGTGAGCTGGATATTCTAACTGAAAGGAGCAGAAATTAAAATAATCCATCACTCTGTCCTTCAGCAGCTACATATGTTAACAAAAAACTTATGAATAATTCATGAATTATGCTCAACTCAGAAATTTAGGCTGCCTGTTCCTGTTGTACTGCAGTGAAACTGCAAGGCTATGCAAGTCACTTGGCCAAAAGATTGCATACCTCAGTCTTAACCGAAATACGACTGGTTTCCCCCTCACTAATGCCTGTTTTACCCTTCATACATACGTTCTGATATTTTATTTCGTTTCCTCTGTTTTGAGCCTTCGCAAATGTCGGTTCGGTACCGCCCGATAGTACTTTTGCGCCTGAAAAAAGGCACCTACTTCGTTAAACAGATTAATGCTACCTGATTTTCAGTCACTGAGATCGGACAAAAACAAAGATTATAAGCAAAAAGACTCCCAATATAACGTAACTAGATGATCTATAACTCTTAGAAGATCGTTACTTCCGAGCAGTTGAATCGATTGGTTTCCATCACAACGAGAACCAAAAAAAGATCCAGTGATTCCTGCATTAGCAAGTGGCGCCAAATTTAGCGGTTCCCCAACAGGAAGGCTCACATAATTTTTCGACAAATCAAACATCAGCAAACACTTTCTGCCTATTGCGTAAAAAAAGTTTCTATTTAAAAGCATTGCTTGCTAGACTTTAGTTAGCTTAAATTGATAGCAACGTTAAAGAAGCCGTATCTAATGCATTATGGACATAGATCTCGACCATTTTAATGATCGAAGTACAATGGCATTCAAAAAAGCAAAATTAAAGCTCCCAGTAAAATCTTTAAGAGATATATTTTGCAAGAAGATGATGAATCCTAATGGTGTTGAGAACGGTTAAAAGGCAAGAGGGCAAGATTAACCCCGCTCGAATATAAATTTATGGGATGGAAAATGACGAAATCGCATAAATGTGTACTTTTAAATCTAAATGTTTAAAGTCAAGGCAAAAATTAACGTGGCATTTAAATCCAAATTCAAAATGAAACCCTTTCGATCATAAGTGGTATTCTAGACAACGAAAACCAGTCGGTTGAAACCAAAAGTATAATTCAGAGCACGAACCGAAAACCAAGATTGAAAAACTGACACGAATATGAATAATGAGGTTGATCGAAAATTACGAACCATTTTAATACACACTCTGAAAGGGACTCGTCAAAAGAACTGCCTGTTGGAAGTGTTGAATTTAACTGACCAATTGAGCTAATCAAATCCGTCTGAAAACATGAACGCATACAAGGACAAATTTCATCATAATGTTCCACTAATATCGCAAGAAATTAATTTGCCAAAATTCACGGCGCTAGCAACACTTCACACAATTGTTTCACACTGCTTCGAAAATCATATCCATATCATCATTTCCTGCCACCGTAAGAAAAATTTTCATCCTTCAGCTTACGCTCATAAAGCAGTTTTCTATAAGAAAGTCCACCAGTTTCATTGGATGGACTCTGGTCGAAGCTTGACTAGTAGTAATCTGCAATCTCCATGGGTTCCAAGTGACACACCGCATGATCGTTGAAACAAAATAAAGAACATTAAAGGACCACGTGAAGGTCAATGAAGGGCCACTAAACCCACGCCATGTTTAGACTACATATGACGAAGTACATTGTCGTCAGTTACACTAAGGGTTTCGGCCATTAGGCACTAAAATTTCAGAAATTTAAATTCCAAGGTTTGGAAGGCTTTTGATTGCAGCAGTTTTCAAACAAATGTGCAGATAATTCGTAGCAAACGGTCATGACCTTTTTTTCAAAAAATTCGTCAACAATTTTAGAGCCCACTTACCCAAACTATCCGGGTTTGCGTAAGCGTCTGCGTGGCGTGCACATAGTAAAAAAGACGATACGAAGGATGCGTTGGTTTTTGAATGGAATTTATGGACTAACAAAAATCGAGCGGCATTTATATGTCTGAGTATTCATTTAAACCTAGTTGCCTATAGAATTTAGTTTGTTCTCAGAAAAATGTGGAGAACCTTGTCCTCTCTAGCCAGACTACTCAGCGGTTAAGTGCCATGAGAGGTCGCCCCTGGATTCGCAGATTTGTGCCTATTTCACATGTCTTGTTTGCATACAAGCACATGATTCAAACGCATAATCAGCATTACATAAGAACGAGCTCAAATCAAGCACATCTGGAGTTTATATCTATTACAAAAAGTGATGTAAGTCTACATGGCTAATGTACCTTTAGTCAAGGCTCGCTACAGTGATGGGAGGTATTTCTGACAATGAGAAAGAACTATTAATCAAACTGCTTAACCCTAAATAATGTTTGCGGCCAAAAATAGAATGCGGTCTATACGCATTCAGAAACGGAAATACCAGTAACAGTGGCTGTTTCCTACTGACACAGACACGTACAATTACGAGGAGAAAGAGCAGACCAAGAATACCTGCCCTGCAGTTAAGTTATACGCGAACGCTGCGGTGAATGTCGGAACAGGTTTATCAATATCAGGGAGTGGCAATTAGTTCAGGATTCGACTTGATGGATCTGTCAAAGAATGCTTCAAAGGTAGACATACTTAAGAGTGAAGACGAATAATTTGATTGAATCTTGTTGAATTTCAAGTTGAAAGTTACTGCATATATTTTGTCCTGATACTATCTAAGTTAGGGGAAAGACGATAAACTGAAGTAGACTTCTCTCCCTGAAAATAAAGCCTATTTTGGCACTCTCTTTCAGGTTATCGCGTTAGATTGAACATGAAATAGACAATAGTCGCACAGAAGCCGATTAATGAATCGAAAATATTGCATAATCCGTCATGATGAAGGGGTTATTAAAATTTTCGAGAGCATCCCGAGGTTGTTCTGGCAAAAGGTAACTGTAATCACAGAGCACTGAATGAAGAGCAGGATGCTTTAATGCAAAGACGAGCGATGAAAGGTTGAAATGAAATCTAGGCACGGAGATGTCGGAACAAAGCTAGATTAAAAGGAATTCCCCCTAAGTGCTCCTGAACGTCCTTCATGTTCTTCGCTTTACTATTACGGGATTTAATATTTTTGAACCTGTTGCGTAATCAAGATTAGGTTATGTCAAAAAATGAACGAAATCTACAGATAGGTAGATATTTTCGAGGTCTATATTCAGACCGAAATTTCATTAAAAGTTTTCGAATGGACACACTGTAGCTAAGCCTTTGAATTCTCATCATGGAAGCAAAAGCGTATTATAATCTCCAAACATTACTCAAAGACTTCTAGCTGCCATTGCAAGCTGTCAAGTCGCAAAGCCAGTAGAGAATGACTTAGTTAACTCATTAAAGCGCTTCAAGAAACAAACAAGACTTACATTAGAATATATGGATCAGCAAGAAGTTGATCAGCACTAGCTCTTTTCTCAGGGTCGATTTCAAAGCAGCGCTTGATGAATGCTTTGCAAGGATCCGGCAATTCCTCAGGAATGTCTGGATGGTCGCTGTAGTACCCCGCACGATAAAAGGCTGCATATGCATCGAGCTGAAATTTAAAAATCCCTTCAAATGGATTAGCGCTGTCAAAATAAAAGAAGACAATAAAAATTCGACCCTGGTAGATGTACCTCGTGATAGGGAAGCTTTCCCGTCACCATTTCAACAACGGTGCATCCAAAACTCCAGATATCTGCTGGGTAACCGTAGCCATCTTTTGACGCGTTGATCAGCTCCGGTGCCATGAACCTCATAGTGCCTGTTAATAAAAAGATCAGCAATTATTAACAACCGATACAGTAGTGGAATAACTAAGCTAACTATGATGTCACTTGAAAGTTACCTGTAACTGTACCCGCCTTCCTGATGAGACCTCCAAGACGCTTCGACGCACCGAAATCAGCGATTTTCAGCTCTCCTCTGTACATGTTCACTAAGATGTTATCACCTTTGATATCTCGATGAACAATTTTACTAGCATGCTAAAAGCACGACACACAATAAACAGCACTGATTAATATCTGATAAAGAGGGGTTTTATTCATGTCCTGTTTAAGAACAAAAAATTAACCTATAGCCTGTCAATGGTGACCTATCAAAATTATTCGGCGAGTTACTATGGACGGTGATCTCTAAACTTTGGACTGTCAGACATTAGATTGGAGTGTTAGGTCTTAGGTTGGAGTCTTAGGTTCAAAGGACACTAACGACTTAGATGGCCAACAGGGCTCAGATTAGTTCGTTAAATGATAGACCCAACACTAGCATGTCTGATGTCGCTAGTAAAGTTTGACCTGCCATATGGGTTGACATGGTTGGTAAATAGCGTGAGAAAATACATTGAATCAACGTAAAAAAGATTTGTGTAAAGGATACTAGGATTTTTAAGCCAGATTGATACTATGGCATGGAAAGTGGTTATTGAACAACTAATTGTTTCTATTTTTTTTATAATTTCAATAAAGGCGTGAGCACCACTATTGAAGCGCAGAATAGGCACTAATGTGCCTTAAGTTTGTAGAGATTGGTCAAGCAGACTTGCAGTGTGACTGTGCTCGTGGTGGATAGCAGACGTATCAGCCGCCGATTTAAAAAAAAGAATAGCGCAAGTCTACACGAAGAAGGGCACCTTGACAAAAGACGCTCGCACACACACGAGCGCATATGTAGGCACGCGACGCTTACCAGGTAACGCAACCCCTCGAGAATTTGGCTGGAGTAGTGAGATACTGTTTCATCCCGTAAGCTGCCGATTTTCTTCAGAAGGAAACTCAATGACCCTGGAAAGAGACAAAACTGAAAAAGTCGGCGGATTTTTCTGGGACAGATTAATAATATGTGGTCTTGGTTTAATGGTGACAAACAGGAGTACATAGGTCCCCAAAACTTAAGGTCTAGAAACAGGAATGGAGACGTTCAAATGATAGAGATATTCAATTTCAAATTGTTCAATGTCCATAAACTGAATGAGTCTCATTTAATTGGCAAGAAATGTCTAAAAAATAACGGAATAATCTCAATAACCACCACCATTAGTGTAATACATATGGCCAATTGAGGTCCCCAATTAGAGGGTCAACAAGAAAAAAATTGAGAAGGCGGAACACGTACAAGAACGGAATTTTCGTGGTCTGACAACTGATTACACATTTTTCACCTTCCTCTCATACTAAGGTTAAGATTAGGGAAATTCTTTCCCCGCTAATAAAACCAAAGAAAAATTAATTGGTGTCGAGTGTTACGATTTAGTCAGAGGAGAGGGTGTGTTGTTAGTCCCACTTTCGTAAAATCTGAATGATGAAGTTAATCGTCGACTCGTTTTGCAAGATGAATATAAGACAATTTATCTCCAGGCCCATTATTAAGTTAATGTATGTCGCCAGAAGGTTGTTTCCTCGTAGCGCATGTTTATGCAGAAAATGTGAAGCCTCCGAATCAGAGGCGATAAGATTCTCGTGAATACAGTCGGTAAACAGAGGTCTTAATTTGATATCGCAGTACAAGATATTGTCATAACAACAATTAGTCTCAGGGAGAGTCTTCAAATTTCATTTGCAGAAGTCTTGAACACTTCATGTCCCGCTCTTGAGGCTATTCAAATCTTTACCATCAAACATAGAAGTCTATATTGAGGTCAATTGCACTTTTTCGATGCCTTCAGAGTAGTACATTAGAAATCTCACGATATTGAAGGAAAATTACCTCCAGGAACGTGTTCCATGAGGATTTTTAGAACTCCATCTTCGAAAACTGAGCCAAAATAGCAGACAATATTGGTATGGTTGAGCCGTGATTGCAAATTGATCTCCTCAATTAGTGGCTGCAGATCTCTATCATAATAAGCGTCGTGAGTTAACCGTAACTTCTCCTTTTACATATATCGAACCCTTATGGTCAGTAACTAACTTTTGAGGGATATTTTTGATCTCCTTAATTGCAATTTTAATCTCCCTGCTCAACTCTCGACCAGCGTAGACTGTACCGAAACTACCGGACCCTAAAACGATTGGGTGACCATTGTCGTCCAATTCGTACACAAACTGAAAAGAAAAAATTAGAGACATCATAATACTTTCGCATAATTATTATTTACACACCTTACAAAATTTACCTGAATAGGTTCGTCATCTTCGTGCTCATCCACCAAATAGTTATTATATTCAGACAGAGAAGCTCGGAATGCGGCCACAAATCTAAAAGTTAAAATTTCAAGCATAAGTGCACCATCGAATATGCTTTAAGCGCAAATTTATAACATTTAAATGCTTTTTTTTAATTTAACTTACTTTTTTAAATACCAATAGTTTATTAGAGACGCAACAGAATAGAGCATTATGTTCACATAAACGAATACGGCTACGAACTGAAAACAACTCTCACTCGGTTCGTGAACGCTCGCAGGGGAAAAAGATTGAGAAGTCCTCTGCTTGAACCGTGAAAAAGTAGAGGTTCCGTTTGTCCTTCTGATTGAGACTGCAAAGGCAATAGACGGGAAGAGCAGTTAAAGTAACACCAAAATTTCACGTGATTTTCAAAATAAAACGCCAAAAAATCCTCTTACAACGTGCAAAGTCAAACCGATTAATATTTCAAACAGCACTAAAGCAACCGCTAGTGCTGTTTGAAACTCATCTGAACTAATGATGAGCCCAACAAATGTAAATTCTTGGCTCAAACTTGGATTATGAATAATTAAAGAGATCATTGAAAATTTAATGAAATCAATAGGTCAGCTATAGGAGGCACCGCGGCTATTGGTCTACTAATATCTGGTTAACAAGGGATATCGGCCAACACCCCACCGTATTTCAACATCCTGTGAAAATGGTAGAGGAAATGCGTCAATCACCAGAGAGGAGTACACAGAATATTTTAAGAGGTGGATGGCAACTACTGAGACTAGAATCAGTTCTGGTCACAAAGTCTCAATCTTCAAAAAGTATGATGAAATTTCTAGAACAATTCCATACGATTAGACAAGTGTTAGGAGTGATAAAAACTGACGGCGATACTAAATGCGACGCTGGAGTCACAGAGTAGAATAGAGTTGAGAGCAGCCATGCTAATAATGTCGATGCCTTCTAGAAATGTTGCAGATGTTGTAGAATTACAACCCTGACAGGGATTTGAGATCCACCCCTGCGCATCAAGTGATCGAAATGAGAACCCACACCTCTAAATATTACTTTACTAAGTGACGTTAAAATGAGCAGTCCACAAACAGGGAAAACTCAGGATTATATTTGCCTCTCCCAACTACTTAAAAGATTTCCCTGTAGTAAAGATCTAAGTACTAGTATCAAGAGACGAAGACAGAAGTATCCGAATCTTAACGACCTTCGATCCTACGAAATAGAGCCAAAACAAACTAAGGGTTGCCAATTTGCACCAAATAAAACGGACTGAAAAGAATGTTTCCTGGAACCTGGATTTTGCGTCGTACCCTATAAGATTCTCGGTGAAAACTCGGGGAAAAGCGGGAACGCCCATGCAATTGCAACCACTTTAAGAAGCAGGAGGAAATTGAAAAAAATCGAATATAGTGTGACCAGCAATGATGAGTTTTGAAGAATACCGTTGTTCCAGTAGACTGATTCATCCAGAGGCAGTTATTGGTTCTTCCAAAAGTTATATCGTGAGTTGTTTTATTTGAATTGTCCGGAGTTAACCACTTTATTTATTGATAAACGGAGTAATGAAGTAAATTAATGTATATTTTCGGAGGCAAATGAATGTTTCGGTTGTAAATCTTTACCTAGCGATTAGTGGTTCCGCCAACCGGTTCTATAGTGCTCAGAAATCGAATGAATGAAAAAGAAGCAAATAACGAACAGGGAGGCACCCGACTTCGCTTATTTTAACTCGTCGCTGGTCCAGAGACCATGATTGAGCTCCTGGGTCACATTTAATATCTCACACTGTAAGTCTGAGACGGTTATGTGGTCATCGGACCACTCACCTGAAGCCTTTGATATCATCCCCGAAGAACACTAGGTCGTAGGTCTGGTTCACCAGGAAATTAGGTTTCAGCGTGGACTCGCCATTCTCCGCACCGCTCTCCTCATTAAATGTAAAAACCATCGGAGTGACAGCCCGATAGTTAGTCTTAGGAGGGGGTTGTAGACTGTTTTCAATGTAACACACTCGCATATTTGGTTTGTCGGAATGAGCATGAAGATGGAGGTGAGCTGGCCTTGATTCCTCCCCGCTCATATCCACTAACAGCACCGGAAATAGAATTCGAAGGGGTTCCGGCGGATCTTCGGACTTTAAATCCGCCTTCTTCTCCTCGTCCTCATCTTTTCCCTCTGCCTTGGAACCCTCGATAGATTTTCCTTTACTTTCTAGAGAAATAAGTAGTTAGCCAAATTAGTAAACAAGCTGCTAGACCAAGCGCATAGATTTATACTTTGGTGAAATTTTTAAGGGATATTAATACGCATTAGCTTAATAAGAGAGAAATCCTGAGATGGAAATAATAATAATAAGAACGAGCTTTGAGATCACCCTCATTCTGAGTCAATACGTCAGGTAACATGAACATAAATACGGATAAATGCCATCATCAACTTGCCAGTGCTCTGGATACATTCCTGGAAGAACTCCAACCAGAAATTGAAGAGCTACAGTATATACATAAGTATTGATAAGTTAGCTAAAAAGCAGATGATGTGTCACCATTAAAAGAGTCCTCATACCTCCAGATCCTTATCACTTGAATCCGCTCGAATTTTTCGTGCCCGCAGAATAACACGAATATTTCGCAGTGTTGAGTCGAGTTGCCTAAAAATGACCGAATGAAACACACTGAAATTCTCTCAAATGAAATTACACATGCATGCCAATCATGAGTTGTCAACGCAGAACTATAAGAGCCGAGTTGATGTGATGTTTTTATTAAAGATCTTTGAATAAATAATTTGTTATTTCAATGATGAAAGCAGGGAAGAGTTGTGACTACCTCCCAAAAGTCTCATCGAATTTTCGACCCCATATCTGGTCTTCAAGTGCTATCGTACTAGGTGGAAAAGATGAGATCGACCATCTAACGTCATGTCAACTAATGACGAAATTAACATCAGCCAGTTTCGACTCTGCCTCAGAAATAAATAAATGAGTTTAATTTCAATTTTACAAACAATAAATGGCAAATAGCACACGTAAAACTCTTTAAATTCAATCACAACTGTTGCCATATTAGCTGCAACAGAGCACAATTGTTTGCCCAATGAAGTTAAACAAACGATTTGTACAGATGCTCCATAAGTCTTACACGGTGACATTCTGAAAGATGGTAAAAGTCTAGAGGTTTGAATGTTTGCATGAAAAAATATCAAGTAAAAGTTTCCTCAAAGGGCAGTGAAATGCGTTATCTCAATTGCAGGTGGTCAATCCTACTCTCTACCTCCTCATGGTGACCACCGGTAGCCTCATGGACAACCCTGAGGGCTAAAGAGAGGGGCGGCCGGATAGCACTAATCACCCACCGGACGTACTAATACATTATTATATCGACAGAAGTACAGCCTAAATCCACCACGAGCCTCTTAATCAAGGTATGACGTAATACCTTGGAATTTGGAATGTGTGTGAATGTAGCAATGAATGGAAACACCGTCAGATAGTTGAAAAGACTTCTGATAGAGGCATGGAGATTGTTGCCCTAGCGAAAATTCGAACGAAGCCCTGCTCTTTACATACATAGACCTGTGCTTTCTTTAACTCTGGACACAGTGAAAGTTCTAGACCGAAGGATGGGGCCACCTTTCCGGTCAAAAAGGGCATAGAAGCTGAATTTAATCCTGTCTCAAATAGACTTGCTATACTAACCCTTCAAATAAGAAGACTAGAAGTTGAACTAATAAGATTTTATGCTCTGACCGAGTCCACGGTGGATAAAATGGTTAAAAAATCCTTCTACAAACTAGTGGCCAAAACTTCTAGATTACTTCCCTCCGAATGTACGCAAATAATTATCCTTGCAGATTGGGCTCGTAACATTGGCGCAAAACTTGTCGGTCCATTCACCGACCGAGATGACACTACAGAGAGTGGACTAAGGCCACTAGGCCTATGCCAAATGAATAATTTAGACGTGATGAATACTTTCTTTCGGAAACCAACTTCTTGAAGATTGACTTGGTGCCATCCTACAGGGAAGATGCTATTCTTTACTTTGTTTTGATGAAAAGGTTAAATCTATTCCTAATAAGTGACATACGAGCTTCTAGAAAGGCAGATGCAAATTGTAATCACTGCCTACAAACAATCATCCCAAAGCTCAAATCGAACATTAGAAGGCGCTTGGGAAAACGAAAGAATAGAACTTTGAAAGAGAACATAAACAGTCAAAAAGCAAATACGACAATTGCCTAAAAGCATCAAACAAACAAGGAAATTGAAAGGAACATTACAGGACCACCTCAAAAGGGAACTACTCCAGGACAACTACATATGATGATATTTTGAAGTCTATAGAAAAGGCTGCTGCCAAAACTGCGGGGAAGAAACTGAGCGAAAGAAAAACGGATACGGTATACAGCTATACAAGATAAAGGAGAAAGAGAACTTCTGCTACAAAAGCAGATGAGAAGAAACTGGCTCTCAAATCCATCTCAAGAAACGCTCATGGGGTACAAAGAGCAAAGAAACAGGATGAACAACTTGATTCGAAAACGGAAACAGGCATATCAAGAAGAGAGAATAACCATCTTTCCAGCATGCCTAGCAGGAGGAGGGGGGGAACCTAGAAAAGCCTTCATGCTGTTAAAGGACATAATGAGGGAAAACTCTTCATGGAATACACAAACTAGAAGGACACTAGTTACACCAAAAGATCTGGTCGCACACTACCGAGAAATGTTCAAGGAAAGAACCACTGAAGAAATCAAAAACTATGATCTTCTACCAAGAGACTCCTCTGATTCAGTGGAGGAGATAGAGACAACCAAAAGTAGATTAAAACTACAAAAAAGTCCCAGCGGAAATGGAATTACATCTGAGCCACTGAAATGGACGCTCAGTATCTAATTGCCTACATTCTAAAAGCTTTCAACCACTTTTACAATGGGACCACTCCTCTACCTCGAGCCTGATTTGATGCTGAAGTTGTAAGTATCTACAAGCGTAAAGGTTAGCAGACAGATCTTGCAAACTACAGATCAATCTTCCTCCTAGATACATTAAGCAAGTTATATGCACCTCTTCTGTGCCAAGATCTGAAACACCACCTTGTCGAAATACACTCAAGAATCCAATTTGGATTTTGCGAAGGAAGATCCACCGGACAGGCTTTACTTGGAGTAAGAACCATTATACAGAAAGTCGTGGACCAGAGGCAGAAAATAATACTAGTGTCTTTGACCCGATAAAGGCCTTTGACTCACTCCCTAAAGCTGCAATACTCAACCGAATGATAGATCTGGGATGCTCTTGGCAAATGATCCATTCGGTAAAGCTCTTACCGATGGGGAAATAGAGGGGAACAAAGGACTACTTTGTGATGGAAAGCAGCGCGAGACAAGGTTCAAAAGAAGGACCACTTCTCTTTAACCCAACCTTCCAACTCATGTTGGATAAAGCTTTCTCCTTACTCAACGACAGTGCAGTTCAGATGATTGATCACGCGGGCAAAAGATGGCAGCTAAATCATTTAGAATATGCAGATGACCTATGTCTTATTGCGCCAAGTAAGGTCTCAGCTGTCGGATTAATAGAGCATCTGGCGATAACGCTGCACAAATAAAGAACGCAAGTTGCAGCGGACAAAACCGGTGCCGGTGAGGATCAAGCGCCGCTTGTGGCAGTAAAATATCATTCTGACGTGCCTCATACTTCGACTACTTCGGCTCTGTAATCCACGATACTGGTGAGTCAGATGGACCAATAAAAGCAAACTTAGTCAGGGCAAAAAGACAGCACGACTACGACCATTCCTCCGCTGAACCAGTCTAAATACTATCCTGAAAACAACTCTGGTAGGTATTTTTATCACTTATAGATTATCTCCTATTGTCTTGAGAGTGAAAGATAACAACCGACCACAAACAATTCAGAACACGGCTCGACGTATGATTCTTGGATTATGCCAAAACAGAACTCCGAAAGGACCTGCTGATGCGTAATTTAGCAAGTCTTATGCAGCCAAGGAGAATGAACTTATGGAAGAGTTTGAAAACGGACAAAGACAGCCTGATACTCTTTACTTGAGAATAACTTTGAAAACGGGGAAACTAAAAAAGCCTCACATACAAGGGATTGGATGCTTCAATTGATTAAAAATGCGGAAATAATAAGACGAGAGCACTCCGAGTCATGTTTATCCGATCCGAAGGAAAGTCTTAAGTGTCGAAATGACAACTATACACCTAGATTAATAGGCTAAAGGCAACGTGACAATGTCTGTACCAACGCCAAATGCCACAGATGTTTCGCCACAGCAAAGGACATAAAGCTGAAGAGATACTGGACCGTAGACTAAAGTGCCCTCTTACAGATTGCCTTAAAATATACAAGACTCAAGATTTTCTGCAATCGCAGAAAGTGAAAAACCAACAGAAAAGAATGAAGGATCAAACGACGTGGTAGAGAAAATAGAAGAACTGAAATACGATGAAGGAAAAAAAATAGAATGAAAAGCATGGCTAACAACTACGAAGAAAAGAATATCCAGCAGGATGAACTACACAAGTGCCCCATCCCGGCTGCGAACAACCCTTATCCAGTAGGAAGGGGAAAAATGAAACACCGTTATGTAAAGCACAAATGGTCTCCTTTTAGAAAAGACTACCTGGATAAGAACAAACAGAAGAGTACAACAAAAGCCCATCGACCATTAAAGACACTAAAATGTAGAATCAAGGACGGACGAGGTGCCACAAAGATACGCAATTGATGAACTGTTACTGCACGACGAACCCAAGAGGAAGAAGGACCAGGGAGCCGAAGACAACTATCTAACTGTTATATTGCTAGGTATATGTGTTTAACTGTTGCACAAGCTCTTTGTATTTCTGTTTTACTCCCAATAAGCCCTTGGGACCTGCCCAATGGCTGGAGATGAATAGAAAAAAAGAGATATTCAAGCTCGTTCTGAATAAAGTGCCTGTCAATTTGTTTTGGATCAAGAGAAGGTACACCGGACATTTCATTGCAAATCAAAATTAATCACCGGGGTGTATGGTAATAGATTTTCAACCCTCTTATCAGATTTTTCGGGCGCTTGCTCCACCACTGCATCACAGAACTAAGTTCCGTAGCTTCTCTTTAGGGTGATTTTTAAGTCGAAAAATCTAGATTCTGGTCAAACAGCAGTGTTTACCCATACTGACACCACTTATCTGAACTCTTCTAAAATTTTCAAAATAAAGTATCGAAAGTACGTGCAACGAATGGCCTATTGGTAAGACATGAAGCTAAGATGAATGAATCAAATGCAACTACTTTGGATGAATTGAATGCTTATTCATTTCAGTATTTTCTTTAAATGGTTGAAAGTATTTTTTTGAATACCACCACCTTCCGGAATGATGATGTAACGTGAAGGTAGAACAAGGTCAATTGCATTTCAGTGTGTTGCCAAGAGAATAGCTTTTTTTTGAAAAACACACCCACTAAGCACCTGGTGTATTAGTGCAGAACTGTGACGCTACTTATTTTTCAAACATATTTACCTTTACTCCAGATCTTTTCCAGGTCGTAAAATGAAGTATGCGACGGAGTAGGATTCAGCGGTCATCAAGTGGCCATCGCATACCAGCTAATGAATCGTTTACTCTGGGCGAGTCAACCAAACTGGACTTACTACACAATTTCTAATGCCTGAGCTTGTCCTCACTCCGGCAAGTGATACGTTCTACTCGATGGCGATCTGTTTACAAGCAGTACTATAACTAGCCTTCCCCTTTGTGTTTTCAGTATCATGACCTCAAGCAGAAGTGGGTAAGCTTTAAATAAACACTTTGTGGGCAGCCCTGATAGAATGAACAACCTTAAAACTGGACGAGTTTACTGCTCTAATAAACCATAACGATGCTCTCATTTACTTAATGAATTTACCATAAAGGAGGATTTAATTTGTGCATGTATCGCGCTGCTTTACAGGCTCCAGCGTAGTCAGCCCAGAGCACGGAAACTTCGAAAAATGTCGCCACATCCCAGTAATCCTGAAGGTCCTGCAGATTCCCCTTTCTTCCTGCATTGATATAGAGCATATTACCTAAAGAGAGAGAAAAACGAAATGTGACTTTAATTCCCAACATAGTCTGAGCTAAGAGAAAAGAAACTATTGCTTTATAATTCAAACAAATATGCCCATATGTGATTGTGGACCATTAGTTTTTCGATGAAAATCGTGTACAATGGCTTTTTGGTCTTTTAAAAAGGCTGATTTGGCCGTGGTCTAAATGCTCAAATTTCACTTCAATTTGTGCAAATAAATGTTTTCGGCGTTGGGTAAATAAGCAAGCCCTTATAGTCGTCAATCCGTGCAGCTCTTCACTTCCCCTTTGGAAAAAAAGACATTCAGTTCTTTCAGTATCACATTTTACTATCACTACTAAATTATTAAAATACGATTCGCAGTCTTAACCCGACCATTTCCAATGCAGTAAGTAAAGCCTTTAAATTGGCGGGCCTCAAATAGACATTTGAGGGGTGACTATAGAGACGTCCCAAAATCTACAGAGCTAAAAAATAATGTAAAGCCAAGAGGTGAGACGAACCCATAACCACAAGAGTGTTTGGATTTGAAGAAAAATCGAGAGGAAAATTTCGAAATTTGTGTAACTGGGAAGAACCTTGAAAACAACCAAGAGTCTTCTTGCTTGATTCTTCTAGTTGTTAGTAAGTTTTCATTGCCCGTATTTTTATCAGATTAGAAATATGTTATCCTTAATCCATAATCAGGGCTTAAGAACACAAGGATCAAAGTCAACTCTGGTTTTAAAATAATACCATTTACCTAAACATTCATTACTTACTAAATGGAACCCCGAACTTTCAATGAGCCAAGTGTTTGATAAAGAGAAATGGCAAATGGGGTAATTTTGAGGGCCAATTTATCTCCAGTGGAAAATATGCATAATCACCTAGATATTATTACAATACCTCTAATGTCGACGTTTTGAAAACTGAAACAAAGATCGAAAACGGTGGATAATGATGGACGTTTTAGGTTGCCCAAGTCATGTAGCTAGATAAACCCATAATTGGAAGTTCAGGTCCACCGTTAGATTGGCCTTAAAAAAAGAAAACACAAGATCATACCGCTGTCGCATGAGTTCTGGCACGGCCGTGGGTACATAGATTCATATGTTCGTTGGACAGCTCTAGACATTAAGGAAAGAAGTCAAGTGTCTTTAAGTCTAACAATAGTCTGGGCATCAACAACAAATCTGAACCGATTAACTTCAACGAGTATTGTGTTCTGACCTTTCAAGAGTTCGGAAGGGTCTCATTCATCCTCAAACTCCCTCCCTAATCCGAATTGAAGATCGATGATTTTTATGCCTTTAATTAAGATACGATTACTGTAACTACCAAAGGTGTTAATCTGATGATCCAGAGACATTAACTTTATGGAAATACGGCTATAGAAAACCATTGATTGAAGGTTGCGTTCAACCGTTAAAACGCGGTGGTGCGGTGAAAAAGTTAGTTCCTTCGACGAAATGAACTCAAGAATTCTTATTATTTTAATGGTGTAAGCAGAGCTAAAGCAGAGATCAGCCAAAAATTTGACAATCTAATGAAGTAGAATTGACTACAATCCGGTTCTCAGCTTCATCAAGAAGCAGCTACCCATGTCATAGTGTTAATGTAAATCGGATGAATTCTAGACTCGCTGAACATCATCATATGAGTTTGGTTCTTGCTCTTTCTAATGATATATTTTAAGAAAAATTTATTGAGGCCATTGCCCTATTCGAACCTCCTTGACTCCCAAATTGCGTTGATTGTCTTTGAATCCGAGGTGTGAAATGAATTAAAGCTCAAAGAGTTGACAATAATCAGTCAAATTAAACAATCTTATTACCATGATTCGCTAAAATCTCGCCATTACTTGTCGGCGGACTAAATCTAGGCACTTAGGGTCAAAAAAGGCGCCTGCGGTTCAAATTCAAAGGAGTTGGTAAATCTTGTGTCCATATTTCGCATCCATTTGCACGCAGCACAGAGTACCGCCAGCGAATTGACCTCATTAGCGTCACGTGACCGCTATTGTGAGGTTCTTACAAATACTTAATTTGACAAATTTGCAGTGGCCGTTCTTGCTACTTCCTACGATGCATGCCATATCCAATCTTCTCAATTTGATCTCCAGTTTTCACTACAAGAAATGTAAAGGACTTAATAGCAGGGCAAACCGCTACAACCTATCCAAGGAATTAGAAATTCAATAATCTTTCTTCTTAGCATTACTCTGTGACACTGGAGATCGACAATATCTTTCATTTCCGTAAGTAAATAAAGCGTACGCTCTATGACAACTTTAAAAGCTTCGACCAGGCTTTTAGAGTTATTCCCTCGGTGCTCATTTGCCTTAGACACACTTTAAAGCGACCCACTCTATCATGGAAATAAAAAAACTTCTAGTTTAATTAATTACATCAATTGTCACTTAGGCTGTGCTGCATTCGGTGGTCGAATATGAATGCCTTTATCCTCGTTCTTATACGATATATCAACGATGTGGCAAAGCGGTATTAGAGGCGCAAGGGTGTGGTGGCCACAATTGACGGAAATTTCTATCGCCTGGTCAGAACATGTTTAATACCTTATAGATGCCTGACAGGTACGGCTAGGTCGCAGTGTGTCACTAAGTCAGCTCATAATACGATTCAGCCAATAAAAATGGTTCCAACTCGCATCGTATGAAGACAGAGTACCTTGGAGCTTCTTTGACTGAGAAATGTTCTTTGTAGACCAGAATAACTAGTGTGGGTTACCATTCTAGTGTCTTCTTGTGAGCCGTCAGATTTTGAATCCGTGGTCTCTGATGAGTCAGATGCATACGCAACAACTGCATCGTCATTGCACACGCTAGCTAATTTTATTGCCTATAAAACTAACCAAGATCATTTACATGTTTCTAATAAGCTAACCTTGAAGAAGCCTCCTGGAGAAAAGTACTTGGTCATTGAAAACTTTAGCTAAATGACTGGCTTATGGCAGGAGCCATCGAAAGACAGCAAGGCTCCATGTTTATTGCTGTCAGAGCAATTTCTAATTGTAACAAAGCAGATAATGTGGGTTTTTAGGGCCTGTCGGGAGGTAAACTGCGAAGAATATTACGGAGGTCTTGAAGACTGAAAATATTACTTCAGAGTCGAAGTATTTGTCCCCTCTAAATGAAAGCAAGATTGAAGGTTGTTATGACCTGATCAATTACAAAAGAAATTAGACACAGAACCTACTGTAGAACCATGAAGAGAGACTGAAAACATATTTGTCTACTGTCAAGAAAAACTCCGAACCACTTATACTATTGGAAGATATTTACCTTCTAAAAGTATCAAAAATCGAAGAAAAGCATCACTCTGGTTAAACGCACAAAACAAACAAGAGTGTCTGTATTAGAAAGGAGTTCAGGGGGAAAACTAAAAATTAAAAAAAATAAATGCGCAGCATTTAAATGGAGTGGCAAACAGACCTTTAGAGATTATTCTTGTAATATTCTATATTTAGAGTGAAATGATTTAATGACTAGAGGTTACTAATGACACCTATGCTTTTTCCAGTCCACTAGGAAGTGATTTGAAAAACCTAGACAGTTGATGGTTCCATTTTTCTCTTTGCGCGCGTCTACAAAAGGCAATTCTGATGATTATTCAATGTTTGGTAACTGATCTGATCGGAGTTTCGCTTGGAGCGGGTTAAAATAAATATATCGAAGAAGACGTGATTAAACTTTCCCCTGAACTGAATAACCACTGATGCTGAGTGCCAGAAGGAAGATAAAATGGCAAGGTAAACTAACTGGACCCATAATGTAGTTGAGAAGCACACTTGGAAGAAGCCGTTTTGAGGAGCAGGAGAGGGCTGATTCGTCAGAAGAGGACAATCGAAGGCGTCATTAAGACTTTTTCTACTTTCAGTTCAATGTGCCTGAAAATTGGCTGCGTCTTAGATGTTGAATATTTAAATGTATACAAGCATTAGTGGTTCTGGGATCAATCGCTTGATGAAGAAGGCAAACATTAATGTCTGCGTTAAATGGAAATGCAATAGTGAAGTCCCAAGTCCACTAGACACGAAATTTCTCAAAGTCAACGGAGATACAAATCATCGAACTGAATGGTCAAGAATGAAATCTCGGGATGGTCGATAAGGAAAAATATGATCCCCAGCCTTAAATTTTGCCTTTTATAGACCCTTATGGCGCCCTTCGATTTACCTCAGGAATGATGCTGTAGTTTAGCGCAAGAAGAGGTCGGTTGATGGCTTTTAATATTACTGTGTTATAAGAGTCGATAAAGCCACCACCTATTGAAAGATAAATCAAAAACAATGCTGAACAGGGACAAAACTACTGATTAGGTGATCATTAAAAGATTAGGTTCCTGCGGCCATTTACCACGAGACGAGACAAAGAGAGCATGCATTGAATGATTGTATACTCTTGTATCCAATCTTCTTTCTAAATTCTCATCTTTTTCAATTCGCTCGACCAATATCCAGTATATTGCATTTTAATCTAAGCAAATTAAAAATGAAATAATTCCAAGTAAATCCCACTTGGAAGCTCATCTCGAGAACCACACTGCCTTTAGTCGGAAAGTCGGTGAGATCATCATTCACGGTTTTAAGCACAACAGGTAGGCTCTGAGGGTTTGCCCTGTTCTTAGATTATGTATTCACGTTTCTACAATCAAGACTGAGTTTTCGCCCGTAGCTAGAAGCTGAATTGGCTTCCGAAATTAAAACTGTAATCAAAATAAAACACTTGAGACTCGCATTTTTAGCTGTCTACAAAGGTATAAATAGCCTATTAATCCACATTTCGGTAGTCGCGAACTTCAATTGAATTCAAAGTGTGGATTTCTATATTATTGGAGATAAACTGACCAGCAGACGAATGCATATCTTAGTCTTCGGTGCAATACAGTTGAAATTTCTCTTCATAAAGAGCTACAGTCAAACCTTCTTGACTGTTTGAAATGCCCAGATAGGTGGCAAGATTTATCCTGCTTTCGGTGGAAGCACAAATTCGATGAATGAATGAATTCAGCTGTTCTTTATCTTATCTATCAAAATAAAGTATGAAGACCTGAATTATAACTTTCAGCAGCGAGGCATTAGATGGCTAGAATTAATCGAGTGGTTTATAGCTTGAACGGTTATTAAAGAATAACCACACATATTGTAATTAATGGTTGCATACGTGTATGACTTATCAGATAATACAGATTCGAACCTATCGGTGCAAATCGCGGCAGTTTGAATGATTAATGCTAGCTGTAGAGAGGCATCAGAGTAAGCACTGAAAGAAAATTTTCTAGATTATATTGAAAAAATTACATTTCGATGCTAATTTTGCTGCCAAACTAGGAATTGAAAATTACACATCGTCTGTTGTTTTCCTGTTGGGAACTTAAGTCAGCTAACAATAAGAACTAACTCGTAAGGTGGCTGAATTTGTCCTCGAATCCGATTTGAGCAAATCATGTAATATTTGTGGATTTTTTAGCATTTCATTCCAGAAATGATAGCGTAATCATACGCACGCGTTCAAAAAAATAAAGCTGGAATAGATATGAAAATAAATGAAGGTTTTAAGAACTCAGACGTAAAAAGTCGATACTTACAGACAGTAGCCAATTCTTTGTTACTTCTATCAGCCCCACCGATCACAAGAAGTGTTGCAAGATTGATTCCGAGATAGTCACTGGACGATTCTTGGAAGCCTTTTCGATAGCTCTCAATCGCTTTTTCTAAAGACTCCCTGTCTGTACAATTGGATTCTACAAATCGATCCTTGTATATCCTTCCCTCAAGCCCATAGAGATCCGGAAACGGTTGTTTGCAGGTTTTTATCACCTACATTTATTTAAATTAACCAGTAAGTGGTGGTATCGGAAACGATGGATGGGTTAAATACTGAAATTGAAACTTACATCCTCGATTATATTCAAGGCCTTCTCGCGATCACCTTTGCCGTTACGACGATTCAATGCGAAGGCGTAGTAGTAGCGGATATTAGGAGGTTCCAGGAGATGCTGATAGTTGTACAGTCCCTGAATAGCCTCCACAAGACTGATCATTTCTGAGTAGGCCTAGAGTTAACAAACTGGGAGTCATTCGGACTGCTTACTATTCAACTTTGGTAGGGTTCTTACTGGTCGTGCTCCCGGATAAAGTTTGTATTACCTTTCCAATTATCTATGACGTCCAGATATAAGACTAAGGTTTCTGAGGCAAGAGGGTGGAATTCCTAAACAGTACCTTCGATTCGAAATGACTGCAACGGTGTACCTTCGGCAGTTATGAGGCATACAAAATCTCTACGACTATGATTCTGCTGCAAAATTCAGGAAATGTAGCTGACGGGTAGCGATAATTGAAATCTTTTCTTGATGTCTCATGGAGTAGATATTTAAGACTACGTCATATTGGTTTTAATCTCTCAAGAAAGAGATCCCAAATTAAAAGCTGATAAAGCCAGTAACTCTTTGATGCTAACTGAATTTTCGAGAGAGAAAACGGCTTAAAGTGTACTTCCCTAGCTGAAAAAAAGGTTCTAGAATTCTCAAATTTAGACCTCGTCTTCTAGGAAAACGTAGCAAAGGGAATTTTTTGTGAAGCTCCACAAGTTTGCGAGTTCTTTCGTACTCTGAAGAGCACTCTTGAGAAACGAAGGAAATTTTAACATCCCATCTTTAAAAAGCAATGAAGTTGCGGATAAATCAGAAGTGATTTTACTTCTGCCACGAGAAACTGCAAAGTGTTTTTAAACTGGAGATAACTGTAAGACCAATCTACGGGGCAAATGGTCAACCGCAAGAATCCTTGAAGGTGAAGTAAGATGTAAAAAAAAAAAAAGAAGGATTTTAAATTGAAGTAGGTGAAGAGCAGAACGTTCAGTGAGGTAAATCATGTTTATCTAATTCAGAAAATACCAAGCTTTGTGCTTCAAGTGCTAGATTCAAGTTGAAACTGCTCTTTAATGGAACTGAACATTGAAAACAGATAGCGAACCTATCGCAGGTTAAAAATATCGATCCATTCTTCCATCCGATAGGGCATAGAGAACTCTCTAAGACTCGAGGATGGCCTAAGGTAAAATATTAAACTCAGAAGAATTTAAGCAGATTCAAAATACTATAGTCAATTGAACCAGGTGATTCTAGGGTTGTAAAAGGTATGCAACTACAATGACACATGATTTATAATGACAATCCAGTTTGTTAATGGATGGCTCATACATCTGTGATGAAAACAAAGTTTCTGCGTTACACATTGATTAAGACTACCATTCACATATGCCACCCTTAAGTTTGTTAGAAGAATTAAGCTTAAACCTGTTTTGATGACAGCAAAAGAAGTCAGTACCAATAGTTTGGCTTCAGTGTGCTTAACGCTGGATTTAAGCGTTTGAAAAATCGAAGGACTTGGGAGAATGAATACAAATGTACACATTACTGACTTTAAAATTTACAACTCCAATAATCGGTATTTGAGGGTTAACTATACCGGTATACCAGCGTCTTAAGGCAAGCAGATTATAAATTTGGACCATTTTTCAGAAGATCCTATGCATAATAAGAAGCAAAAAATTTCTGATTATGTATTGTCGTTGGTTGAAATAAGCTCAGACTCTGAAAAGAAATGATATAAAAAACAGGCATAAAGAAAAGTTGAAAAGGTATCATCAAATAATACAACTTAAACAGTGAAAATCGGCTTCGAATGAAGAGATTCCAAGACAAAGTGGAGGAATAGCAACTAAAAAAACCAGTGAAAGGGAGTATCACTCACGCCAAAAGAAAATGAGGATATTTGGAAGAGAAAGGTAGAAGCAGTTTTGTAGAAAGGGTTACCAACACAAGAAGACCAGTCTGACATAACGCTAAGCAGTTCTGTTGGAGACTTTGGGTTCTGAACTCTGGTCAGTCGCCTTGATTTGACTACTTAATAAACTACGAGACGTAAAGGATGTTACTACGGAACAGTTCCTAATATTCCGATGAGTCCCCGTGAAAAATGCTTGCCAGAAGATTTAAGTTGAAGATACCTTACTGACAAAATTAAAAAGATCAATAAATGAATAGATTCAATAAAACAAAAAATAGAGACCTCAACATGCATGTAGGAGATGAACATATTCAGAAGACTGTCTGGAGATAGAAGACGTGGATCGTCTAAACGACGGCGCATTTTGCGCAATTTCTGAAAGAAAATTGTTAGCAAACAAAAATGTTGGTTGACAAGTTGTGTGTAATAAAATAACTGTCATTTACGTCTCGGAGTTCATCATCTTTCAGAGTTTCCCGATCTGATCTTAATTCCTTTATAAATTGACCAGTGAGGTGATATCTAAAGCAACAAAGAATTTAATACACTTTTGAAACTCATTAGCATAAAAAGAAAGATTTTAAGCACCTGGTTTCCTTCTGAGCATCTCTGAAGACCTCCGTTAATCGTGATGAAAGTGTAGGTAAGGAACTCATAATCTTCGATTTGACAATTGCAACTTCCCCATTTAGAAGATTCAAGCGATCAACATCAACGTAACGGGCGCAACATTCATCGTCTTTCACATAGGGCAAAAGAAGATTAGGTTCTTTAAAAGCCTGTACAGCATTTGTTAGTAAGCAATTAGATAAACATTACCGGTAAACTTTTTATAAGATCAACATCATCTGCACAAACCAAAACTATATTAACGGTAGATTTGACGCTTTCACGAACACCAAGATAGTAGAGAACAACGGAAACCTCTTTCTACAAAATAATTTTGCCAACATCCAAACATACCCAACCAGTAATATCAATGACGAGGATTTCAGCGTTATACAAAGCATCAAGAACTTCGGTATTTAGTTTACTTATTTGATCAAAAGTGTATTGATTAATTTTTGCCTTAATACTAAAAGAATATGACAGCAATGAAACAATTACGTTTCGCAAGCTTGAATCACAGCAGATATTGCACTTCCCTTGGCACCTATCTGTACAGCTTCCTTTCTGGTAGATAAGTTTCCATCGAAGATGCAAACGACACACACTTGTTCTGAGTTCATCCTGTGACTATATTTAAAAAAACGGAAGAACAAACATCTGGTGACCGCACCACCACCCGATTGAAAGAGCCGGTATGATAATGGCCTTGAGATGATTCCAAGGCCGATTGTGGTAATGTGTTTTGCCGATATAAAGTGGGAAGTAAAGGGCACAATTATTTACCATGAAAATAAAATCCGGATAGGATATAGTCTTATAAATATGTCGATAAAAATTTATTTAAATTTGTTGCTTAGATCAATAATACTTTTGTGACGTTAATATAACTCTATCGTCAATTGCCTTTTTTCACTACGATAAATGATTTTCTCAAAAATTCTCAACTTTTATGACACCTAAATGCTTTTTTTAAAGGTCTGTTTGGCTACCTAGTCGAAATCAAGGATTCTATGGCAAGATGCCGTGGCTTCCGATACATTGGAAATGTTTCGCGTTTGAGGAACTGCGTTTGAGGCTGAAAATGCATGAGTTTAAGCAAATATACATAAGTTAGCCCCGTCGCAATGCGTTATCACAAGTGAATCTTGGAGGTTGCCTTCTTAACAATTATCATTAAATTTGACACTTGGTTCTGGTTACTATCATAAGAAACCTTTATCTAATAATTAATTGAAACAGTAATGCATTGGGATATTTACGTCTGCAACTTGCCTTCATTCACTGAAACTTCAACTGCTACGTATGTTTATGGGATTAAAAAAATGATAAACTGGCTCTTTCTGAGCAAAGTAAAACGTTAGATTTCCTCAGATCAAGCTCTGAAACAGATTAGTCCGAACTCAGTAATAAAGCGAGATTATAGCAATAATTTTTTCCAGCTTTTTATGACTGAAAGTAAAACTCGTGTGGGAAGAGAGAAGAGATTTGAAAACAAACATGAAATTTATAAAATGCTACTTTTCATAAGATTGAAGCGAGCCATCGTATAAATGAGAAACGTTAGAAAGGAGATTGATGAATGGGGCAGTATAATGGCCGAGAATCTCACAACATCGGAGGATCCACTATCAACTTCGATGGATAAATGAAAGTCTCTGATGTTCTGGCGGTGCATTTCCCCTGGTTATTAAAAAATAATAATAATAATAATAATAATAACGATTTCGTTGGGAGAATCCCAGTGTTAAGTTGAGCCGGTCAAAGACCTCTGATGGACAGCAGTTAGCCGATACTGCTCCGTAAATTGGAGCTTTCTTATTTGAGAGCTGGTGTGAAGAAAAAGCAAGTTAGTTAGCCGTTTTTGCAGTCCTGAATGCCTCGAACAGTGTCATCAAAACTTGGCAGCATTCATATTCTTTTCAAGTTGACCTCAAATAATCTTCTAGATATGGTGCCTCTATACCAAGATTTCTGTTTTTTCTTGCTGGATGAGAGGGAATGAGCAGCGCGGTTGTCACTCCATAAGTAATTATGCTTCAAATTCTAACCCATAAAATTAAATTTCTTTCGTGTTACCTTAGTTCCTTTCAATATCTCAGTGATAATTTATTTCAGAATCATGCTTTCACCATTACAGAGAATGTGATGTATACTGCTCACAAGTAGGCCAATCAACTTTTCACTGATATATGAGATTTTTTTGAGTTAATATTCTTATTTGAAAATTCTCGAAAACATAAAATTAGCCTAAATTTCAATTACAACCTGCTAATTGCTTGAACCCTCACAGAGCGATACTGAATGCAGATCGAGGTAGGATAATGCAGTTCACTGTTCTATGTAATATTTTACGACGCATTTGTATATGCAGGAGGTCGAATTCAAGTTTGAATACGGAAAGGTTGGAGATTTTAGACTGTTCAATGCGTTTCCCTATAGTTAATCCACTTTTAATGTTGTACTAAATGTTCAGAAATTGAGCGACTGGGTCAATTTTTAAATGTCATTACGCCCATTATTAAAGGATGTCGTCTTCGCTTCTTGTTATGAGTCGCATACATGGGTAATTAGTGCCTCCCGGGAGGAAGGCTGAGCTGCATGCTGGTCATCCAATACCAATGTATAAATTTTACAATCTGCGGAAAATTGAATGGGTTTCATTTAATTGGTTAAACGAAGATCAAATTTTCCTGCTAAAACCCAAAGAGTACACTTCCACATGTTTTTCCAGCGTTCTTTACGATGATTGTCTGCAGGCAGTTCCCCATCCATCAAACGGATGCTTTGTCCTTCGCATAAAGTGGCTCTTTCCATGTCATATAAAAATTATTTCAGTATGGGAGATCAGCCCAGTTGCACACGTACCTGTACTACGGTAGCGTGGGCGTTTGGCTAATTCCGTGATACGGAATCAAAACCGGTGATTGGAATTACCTGCCAAATGGTTGATATTTGAATAGCAGTCTTTCGTTTAGAGACGCAAAATTACATTCTCCTGCCCTTAAATGCGGATTGGATGACGCCTTCTTTCAACAGCATGAACACAGTGATGTTTGGTTGATGTTAGCCATATTCTATATCTTGTGTTATCCCTTCACCATAATATACCTGCATAACTTGCTCTTTCTAGGCGTCGATCGTGAATAACCAGGTGTAAACAATAGTTTTGGTGCGAGAATGAAAGGACGCCCGACTCTGAAAGGCATTTACGCTGAACGTGACAGCCTGATTCCAAGTCGTGAACGGCGCGCCTTAACAAATAAACTTCTTTATGTCCTAAGGTTGCCACTTACATATTGCTTCATCCCATCTGCACGCCAGAATTAATGGTGGATAACGTTAAAACGACAACTAAAATGAATCCAAATTCTTATGAGAATGATATGATACGGATGAATATTCAAGGCATTTCGAAGGAACGGATTCTATCCCGACCCTCCCATCCTTAGTGTCACCTAGGAAGCGTCAGGTCGTTCAGTTAATACACCTGACAGAACAGATCAAACTAAGCACTTATTGAATTCAGTAAAACGTGATGATTAGATCTTACTCGTTCAAAATCCTTTTTCACTGTTAAATTATAACAAAAGAGAGTTGATTTTGGGGTTAATGATAGCCTCATCGGCTGTTTCTCTCTAATAAACTTTTAGAACTAACTTCCTCAACCCTATACTGCATGTGATTATATCAATGTATTTATCAATTAATTTTTCTAAATTAACATTGGTGAATCCGCTTATACAAAGTGAAGGCAACATTTTCATTTCTCTCAACTTCCGCATTTCACATTAAAAAGTTGCAGTGTAAGTCTGTTGTAAGCGACATATAGATGCGCCTTTCGCTTTAGTGCAATTGAAATCCAATCTGTTTATCTAAGCAGATTTTACCCTAATGCTAATCCAAGTATTGAGGGGTATCAACGGTTATGCTAGAGAGGCACTTTTTTTTTATTTTCTCCCCACTTATTAGGGCAAGTCCTAAGGACTTATTGGGGGTACAACAGAAGTACAAATAGCTTTTATAGCAGTTAAGCAGAACACAATTTTTTTGGTCTCTTTTCTGGCATGGCCTCGTCGCACAGGTAGCAGTTCAGCTTCGTCGTTCCATCTCGTCCGTCATTCCCCATCTTCATGTCTCCTACCAGAGATCATTCAACATTCTGGCGGAGACTCCATTCATCGCTACATGCACGTGCATTCCCAAGTCCACTTTGAGACCATGAATCCGGTTATTTGCATAGTGCCTCGTGTACCAAGCTGTAAGAAGTTGTACTTCTGCTGGTGGTCAAATCTACTCTCTACCTCCATGTGGTGACCACTGGTAACCTCGAGGACAACCCAGAGGGCTAAAGAGAGAGGCGGTCGGAGAGGACTAATAAACCACCGGACGTACAAATTCATTATTATGCAAACGGAAATACAATCAAAGTCCACGAACAGCCCCTTAAAAAGAATCGACGTACTGCCTGGATCCATGGCCTGAAACTCGGATTATGGAACGTGCGCGGCTGTAGCAATGATTGGAAACTCCGCCAGATAGCTGAAGAGACTCATGGTAGAGGTATGGAAATTGTTGCCTTAACGGCAACTCGAATGAAATCCTGCTCCCTAACTATCGATAACTACGCTTTCTTCAACTCTGGACACAGTTAAAGCTCTAGACCAAATGGTTGGGTCGCCTTTTTGGTCAAAAGAACATAGAAGCTGAATTTAACCCTGTCTCAGACAGAATTGCAACGCTGACACTCTAAATTGGAGGAGTCAAAGTTGGATTGATGGGATGCTATGCTCCGACCGAGTGTACGAAGAACGCAATGATTAAAGAATCCTTCTACAAACTTGTGGCCAAAACCTACAAGCAACTCCTTTCCAACTGCACACAAATAATTATCCTTGGGGATTTCAATTGCAGATTGGGATCTGATTCCCGCAACATTGGTGCCAAACTAATCGGTCCCTTTACTGATCAAGAAGACACTACAGAAAACGGTCTAAGGCTGCTATGACTATGCCAAGAATATAAACTACACGTGATGAATACTTTCTTTCGGAATCCAACAACTCGAAGACTGACCTGGTACCACCCTACAGGGAAAGGTGCTACTCTTGATTTTGTTCCGATGAGAAGATCAAATCTATTCCTAATAGGTGATGTACGAACCTCTAGGAAGGCAGACGCAAACTCTGATAACTGCTTACTAACAGTAATCCTCAAGCTCAAATCACATCTCAGAAAACGCTTAGGAAAAAATAAGAACAGCAGAACTCCGAAGGAGGACATGAATAGCCAAAAGCAACGGTGGCGACTGCCTAAAGGCATAGAATAAATAAGACAATCGAAGGAAACCTACCAGGAACATCTCAAAAGGGAACCACCTCAGGACCCTTTTACTACAACTTACGAAGAAATCTTAAAATCTATAGAAAATGCAGCTGCCAAAACAACAAAGCACAAAACTGAACGAAAGAAAATCGGATGGTATCCAGCTATCTGCGAGAAGGAAAATAGAGAACTACAGCTACAAAAGCAGCTGAGAGCAAAGTGGCTCTCAAATCCATCTTAGGAAACATTTATGAGGTATGAAGAGCAGAGGAACAAGGTGAACAACCTGATACGAAACTGGAAAAAAAGCATGTCAAGAAGAGAGATTAACCAACTTTCCTGTATATCTCGCAGAGAAACAACCTCGCAAAGCCTTCATGTTGCTGAAGGACATAATGAAGGAAAACTCCTCATTGAACACACAAACTGGAAGGACACCAGTTAAATCAAAAGATCTGGTCGCACACTACCGGGAACTGTTCAAGGAAAGAACCACTGAAGAAATCAAAAACTATGCTTATCTTCCAAGAGACTCCTCAATTTCGAAGGAGGAGATTGAGACAGCTGAAAATAAATTAAAACTACATAAAAGTCCCGGCGAATATGGAATTAGATCCGAACCACTGAAATGGGACAGCCAGTGTCTAAATACCTACCTACTAAAAGTATTCAACGACTTCTATAATGGGACCACTCCTATACCTCGAGCTTGGATCGATGCTGAAGTTGTAAGTATCTACAAGCGCAAAGGTTCGTGAACAGACCCTGCAAACTATAGATCAATCTTCCTTCTAGATGCATTAGGTAATTTATATGCATCTATTCTATGCCAACGTTTGAAGCATTATCTTGACGAACTACCCCAAGAACCCAATTTGGATTCTGTGAAGGAAGATCAAACGAACAGGCTATACTTGGAGTAAGAACCATTATACAGAAAATAGTGCTGGTGTTTTTCGACCTGGAAAAGGCCTTTGACTCGCTGCTTAAAGCTGCAATAATTATCCGAATGATAGATCTAGGCTGCTCTTGGCAAATGGTCCACTCAGTAAAGTCCTTGATGGACGCACCGAAGGGAAAACTGAGGGGAACAAGGGACTACTTTGAGATGAAACGTGGTGTGAGACAAGGCTCAAAAGAAGGGCCACTTCTCTTCAACTTAACCTTTCAACTCATATTAGACCACACCATCAAGGGTGGCTAGAAAGACATTCGGAACTGTCACCCTTCGGTCGAAATCAGACAAAGGGAGAAACAAACAGAGAAGAGGAAATAATCAACTGAATTAGAAATGCAGAAAAGCTGAATACGACTGAAAAAAATGATAGAGTGAAAGATAGGAAGCAACGAAATGTCCCTCACGTCTGCTCCCTCGCGGCTGCGGAGAACTCTATCCCAGGTACTCCACGAGATGCAGCAGGAGAACTGAATGTCATCGCGTCACACAACCAAGCCGAGATAAGACCAGTGGGTCGATGAACTCAACTAACTGCTCTACGCTATAATATGTAACTTATTGTATTTCTGTTGTACCTCTAATAAGTCCTTGGGACTTGCCCTATAGGGTGGAAGGAATAAAAAAAAACTTCTGCTGGCATAATCTAATTTTATACGTCCTCAGGGTGGTAAGTCCTAACAGGCCAGGGAGGCAGTGAACCGGACTTCTGGACTTCTGGTTTCTGAGTAGTGGTCAATGCAGAAGCTCACTTAGTCTGACCGATTTGGGAACTACCGATTAGAAAGGCTTAATTAACCCCCGAAGGAGATGAAACATGAGAAGTCTCCAGTTAAAAGAGTGTTCTGATGACGGAAAGAACTTAAAGGTAGCGTTTATCGGAGATTCCAAAACCTAAGTAGGGGAAGGACTGTATGAATGAAAATTCCTGTCCTATTTACTGCTTTTTTCCGCTCTATCCACACTTCTGGAGTCCTAATGGTTGTAATGACTCCTAGTCAATAAATTATCGGCTCTTTCTAACCTGGTCATGTAGAAGTGATCAGAATTTTATTTTATTTCATTTTATTTTATTTTCTCCCCACCTATTAGGGCAAGTCCCAAGGACTTAATTGGGGGTACAACAGAAGTACAAACAGCTTTTACAACAAGTAGCGCACAACAGTTAACGCAGAACAGAGTAAAAACGTTTGTTGACGAATTCGGGTTTGTGACCTCTTCTCCGGCATTGTTTCGTCGTACAGGTAGCAGTTCAGTTTCGTAGTTTCACCTCGTCCGTCCTCGTCCGTCTCCATTTATCCTCCGGAGATCACACCTTCAATATTCTGACGGATATTCCGTACATTGCTAAATGCACGTGCATTCTATAGTCCAGATTGAGACTAGGAATCCGGTTATTTACGTCGTGCCTCCTTTACCAAGCTGTAAGAAGTTGTACTTCTGATGAAATAATACGTCCGGAGGGTGATTAGTCCTAACCGGCCGCCCCTCTCATTAGCCCTCAGAGTTGCCCCTGGGGTTATCAGTGGTCACCACGGGGATGTTGAGAGTAGGTTTGACCACCAGTGGTCAGAGTGACCATCAATAGGCCCCTTTCAGTGCTACATAAGCACGCAAAATGGAAAGAGTCTTGGTTCCAAGCTGTAACACACTTTCGAACAGAAATACGAGATTCTTTCTCCTGCAGGTAAATAAGGAAAGAGTATACCTTTTAAACAGATTGTAACAAATTCTAATCCTGTATAGACTAGAGAACATATTTTAAGTTTTGGCAAATAATGCTAAATACCAAACTCTTATATGTCAAGGACATATAAGAGTTTGGTAAACATTTTGCAAGCAAACAGCTGAGAGGCAATAAAAGTAATATGTCCCCAATTTCATTGCGCACCATCCCAAAGTCCGTAGGACAGACGTCAAATTCAAAAATCTCTTTTGTAATTATCAGCTAAGCCTGCAATTTATGACTTGGAAAAATTTGTAAAGCTAAAAGGGCAATCTGACTGACACACAACACTGACATTTTGTGTCGAGCTATAGAGAAAATGCTTCAGAATGAAGGGATTCGGAATAGATTCCATCTGATGAAGAGCACGTTCAAAGTAGTTGACTAGAGGCATAGTTGTCTGAATAAACAGATTAAATAATTCATTATTATTTTTCTAATCCCATTCGATTATGGTTCTCTTTAAATTTTGCAACTATGCAGCTTGTGCTAATGTACATAATGAATGATCTTCTGTCCATACACTGAAGTTCAACATAATTTATGTTCTTCTGATTCTCTCCACCCCTTGGGGCAATTCAAAGGTTTGTTTCCCATGTCTCTGTCGAAAGCAGGATACAAGGCGCATACACCACATTGTACAAGGTCGTTTATGGAGGGACTAACTGACCCCTAATATTAACTGCTTGTTAGTTTATAAAGGGAAAGCCAGAAGAGTGTTAGGAAGAAGATGATCTGATTAAAGGACGTCTAAACGAAGATCTCTAGAAGAACAACAACAACAACCAAGACAACAACAACAGCAAAGGCTTATGACCATAATCATTATCTACACTTGGGTGCAGGTATTGCGGAATAGACACAGTGCACCAAAATGAATCAAAATTCATCTGAATAACTGGCTGTAATCGTTGTGAATTGCATGTTTTTGCATTAAATTATGAATTTATGGGTTCTACCACTTTTGATAGAGTCAAGCCATAGTTCGGTTGCCAAAAATTTGCAAAATATTAGGATAGACAATCATGCCACTCTTCTGCCAAGTTGGTTTAAACAAATTCTAATCTCACTGCTAACTATGGACTAATAATGTTCAATTAAGTAGATATTTCTAGAAGCCTACCATCTTATTGCCGTGAAATGTTGGCCTAGTTCAATTGTCTATGAACTGGAAATCGTAATTTAACAGTTTTCTAAGCTATGCAGTGCTTTCAGGAAGAAAATTCAGCCGCTTTTAGAGTGTATCTGCTTGGAGGGATCACTGAGTGAATTTTCAAAATTCATACGCATTATTGTCAACTATTTACGGGAAATACGCTCAATCTTCGACGAATTCAGTGAAAGTATTGGCAATTCACACATCACCATTGAAATCACTTGAACTAATTTAGTAAAGTCGCTATCACTTGTGTTATTTTGCTGCAAATTACTCGTAATTTTCGATACTAGCACGTGAGATTTTATTAAGTACATTGCAAAAGTTCTATGCATTGGCACGAGCCATTCACGAGTTTGATGACAAACTCTGGAATGGGCCAAAAGGAACAATGTATCTTCGGTAAATCGGCGACATTTCTAATCCAGAAATTCGGTATTCGGTTCAAAAAATGTTAAAATGTTCAAATGTTTCAAAAAATGTCCCATAATTAACATCAAATTCAGCCTTCGGACTCTCGTGTTGACTGGTCACTGGCTCCGAAAACTAAGTGACGAAGAACCGCACATGCCACACGCGAAACGGAGGATGAATACGTTATTTCAAAATGAGTCTGGACCATATCTGGAAGCGAAGTGGTCGGATCGAAATGAACGCTTTATAGCACTAGTCTTCAATAAGCAGGTTGAGAGTTGTAAGTTCCACATCTTAATCCAGCAATATTGTAACGGCAGTTTTCTAACGCTTATTCGATCTGCATAAAATGGAAATGGTTGACAATGAATCAGCTTGTTATTGCTTTTGAATAATTATGCGATTCATCAATGTACCGTCACTCAGGAAATAATGAACTTGCGGTTTGGTGATTCTATAACTCGACAAACCTGAAGGCACTTCGTATCAAGATCCAGTGATACATGAATTTATAATTTCACAACCTTAATCATTAGTGGATTTAATTGCAAGAAATACTCGCATGAAGGAGTGTTCATCTCGTCCTTATGAAATAGAGGCTATTTTGAAACATACGAAGAATGAAAACTAAAACAGCGTGGAGCAGAACCAACAAGGAAAATAAAGAACTCGTCAATCCTCTGGCTAGAAAAGTTCAAAAGTCTTGAGACCTCTCCACTGTGCTACCAAAACAAAGAATTTATGCACATTTTCAATTAGTCAACGTGTCGTCTTGACTAGATTACTCGCGTTGAGGCTAGTTCCCGAGGCTTTATGCTGTGACTGCACGTTGCTCTCCATCCGCACATCCACATTTGCATCCTCAAAGTTGCTAACGTCGACCGGGTCTGTGCAACTCGAGTTTGGACTACTTGAAATGCCCCATGCTGGCCAGGCAGTCATTGCTCGGTTCATATTTAGAAGGGTACTTCTCCCTAATTCTTGGTGTTTTCCAGATAAACACTCAGGACTTCTCTCTGTTATGTGAATAAGTATGTTCATACCTTTCATGCCTAAAGTCAGTAATGGGCAAGCTCATGTTTGTCGAATAGCCACTCGGGTACTTATAAAATCATATTTATGTAAACAATTTACAGTAGAAGTTGACTTTCCGATGTGTATTGTCATGAAATCGTCTTCAGTTTATGGGCGTCTGCATAAATATGGTTGATTAATTCTAATCTCGGAAAGTGAATGTTAGTGGTGATTCATTGTATTTTTTTCAGAATATAACTAGTCGGCACCCACGATTTATTCATTTTGACCACAACTGCTCCACATGTTGATATCTCGAAGGTTTAGCTTCATCACGTGATACATACACCAAGATTCCTCTTGTAAACAAAAATCGGCTGGTTTGATTTATACAACAGGTTGGCAAGTTTGATTTAAGCTTCGTGCATGACTATACCAATAACTTGTATAGAATCGGACCGTCACAGAATCGTCTCCGAATTGATCAAAGTAAGTTAGGTGATTTGATTTCTCCCTCCCCAGTGCAGTCGATTACAACCCTTCCGATCGGCCTTTGAGGTGCTCCTGATCTCCGATACGTTATACCAGAGGCTCCCACTAAGTCGATTTTACCTGATATGTGGGCCTGGTAATCTCCACGCCGATAGTATAAAGTGCGCCGTACATTAAAGGTATTTCTTGAGTGGCAAGAAGGAAGAGTTGCAAGTCTGTTTTTTTTTATGAAAGCAGCAATTGGAGAAATCACTTTGAATTCTTGTACAAGTCAGTAGAAGAGGGCTACTTTCTAGTTAAGTTTAGGGTAGTGTTCTTTAAGCTTTGTTTGACAGTGAGAGTAATTGAGAACATTCCCTCAGAGAATCCAGCACAGAAGGTGCCAACCAATACTTATTCTTTTGTGTTGTGTGTATCATGTTGATCGGCTCTCAAAAAACTGTCGAGATCAGATCTGTGGTATTGTTCTGCAATATCGCTTTCACATGAGCTGTTTTAGCCACCAGTTGGAGTCCCACTTAGCCTCAACAGGCATTAATCCACAGACTAGCACCAGAGTGCACTCTCAAAAAGGGGTATTTTCTATATGTTTAGAATACTTTGAAGTGAATGTTGAGGTCCAGTGACAGTACTGTTTATCTTCTAAATGTAAACCGATTTTTAAATCAAAATTTCAGCTCTCGTATATCGAAAATGTTTTCAACAAAATAAGCACTTCCTATTTGGTTTCAATGCTCTTTGAAAGTCTCCTCCTCGTGAATGTGTCACACTCAACGATAAGTTCCACGGACTTTCTATGGCAAGAAAAATTTCAGGTTCTTGAGATTTGGAGGCTTAACGAGGCTTGCCTCTAACTTTAATTCTGTCTGATACTGATCACATACGAGTTTGATGCAATACGTTACTCAACTAAAATCACCTTTTCGAAAGCCACCAGATTCCGGTGGTACAAGTTGGAAAACACTGTCAGGGGTTGTAAAACCTTGTTGGCATTTGTTTCCAGCCACCTCTCATTGAATAAATAAGTTGTTTGAAAACAAGGCAAATGTCAATGCAATTCAGAAATGTGTAGTCGAGTAACAAGGGCTTTTAAGGGATCACTCATCAGGACTCGAGATCCTTTATCGTTTTGATTTCCTATTAGTTCACAAAAATACAATAATAATGCAATGGAATGATGACAAGACATGAGGATTTGGCTGGGGAATCCTAGCGTAATTTATGCACACCTGATTAGCTGTTGGTAATTACTCTTATCTTTGTAGAAATGATGACAATCTCTTAGCTACTTTTTAACCAAACCAAGATTGGCAACTTCCCATTTTTTATTATTAGTTTGGTGTCGATTCACTGAACCATTGGTGTAACGGAGGCTCAGATTCGAAGACCGTCAATGACAATTCAGCGCCCGAGCTGACCATTTATACTGCTTATGCTGGTCCATAAAGAGGTGGCCAGGTAGGAAGACACCACCCCTTTGTTTCAACCCAAAATTGATGTACTTACTTCTCCCACTGCAGTGCATTCTTGATTTGGACATACCAGGTAAAAGTAGGAATCAAAATCGGTCTTTCTGAATAGCAGTCTGCACAAAATTTACCGGGAAGAAGTAAGCATTACCAATTAGACCGACCAGTTCTCGACCTCCGGTAAGTACAAGGAGAAATCTAGTCATATCTAGCCGCAATTATGTGTGGTAAGAATTCTTTCACAAGATCCTCTCTGATAAAAACTTTACAACTTCATTGCTTGTGTCCGCGACCCGTTCAGCTAACATAAGCCATTGGTGAATCCCGTCATTGTCTTGAAACTTTGCAACTAGGACTAAATTCACGGGCACGTCTAACAAATCAGAAGTTAAAGTGCTGACTGAAATTAATTACTGAAAACTGATTGACTGTGAACTCCCTGGCGATTCCATCACATGCATTCCTACGAATTATTGGAATTGATGGCCGATTGTACATTTCCTATATGCATAGCTGATGAAATAGGGGTCATGTGCACGTCACCAGAAGACAAGAGCACGAAATCCAGGGACTGAGAGGGTCAAAGGCCAAATCTGATTATGATAGGTAGTGTATCAAATATTATCACAGGGCTCCCTTCATTCATCTTCAAATGAAAGGCCCCAAGAAGCTTAGAAGCAAAGAACGCATTTCTCCTTGATTCTTTGAATTAGCCAGCAGCTGAATTGTAAGAATGGCATTTCCATAATATATTACAATACCCTTAACCGAAAGTTTAGCAAAGACCACTCGAGACCCTTTTGAGGTACCTATAGTAAAACTTGAACCAAAATTTAAGCAGTATGCTGTCATAAAAATCAACTAAACGTATAAAGTCAACAGTACGACCTGGATACTAGCGCCCGAAATACCAGGAGCATATCAATATAGTGACTTTTTGAGTTACTGATTTAACCAGATAGAGACGCGATGTCATTTTAAAGAGGATCTAGTAAGCAGGTAACAGATGAAAATGATTAAGGCCAGCCTCGTGAAAATCGATCCCAGTCAGGATCAACCTTGAATGACTTGCTCACTCATAAGATTGAATGGAAGAAAAAGGGAAATCGGAATGTCATATTTTAACTTATGAAGGGCCTATACTGCATTTATAGAAAAACCACTGCAAAATATGGGCAAAGTAGTGCGTGGAGCGCATGTAGAAACTGGCTACTCCGAGAACTTAAAAGACAAAGGCTTAATTTGTATTAGGGCTGTATGTAGTGTTCAAGCACCCTCGAAAAACACAATCGGAAAATTTCAAGTTTTACAATGGTACAAAGCAATAACAGAGTTCAAGAGTATTTGTGAGGACAGTCAAACATGAAGGCGGAAAATTGTAGCATTGGCGCGTATAAAAAGGGACATGTATTTAATGTCATGAAATTGGCACGAAATAGAGTGAGACAAAAATCAACCAAGATGATTGTCAGCTTTTCATTTTGGACTCGTATGGAACAAAAAGCGTCCCGAGGTGTCTAGAGAGCCTGATAGCCTTGTGCACGTCGACGGTTTCCGATGAAAAACGCCACGACAGCAAGCAGAATAAGAAAAGCTGCTGTTACACCGACGATGATGGGTACGACCTTGTTCGAGGATGGAATATCCACACAATCGAAAGCTAGACGCAAAAATTGAAGGTGTAAAATATCATGGACAGTTAAGATGAAGCGAAAACTGTGGAAAATAAGGTGCGCACCATTCTCACTGAAATCGGTAGACGATGAATTGCGAAAGGCTTCCAAGTGAAGAGCAGAAACTCCCAGAATAACATTAAGCATGCTGATATTCTGCTGGGCGGTACAGGTAAAGCCCATAGCAGCGGGAGTTTCGAAAAATGAGCCTTCGGCGCTAACATTCACAAAACCTATTGATTAATAAAATGAAAGCATTGTTAACACTTCTGAGAACAAAGCAACACAATTGGATCAATGAAGTAGATACCGGTTGCGTTGGAAGATGGAAAAATGGTAGGGGAGAGGTTGTATTCGAAGTTAACACTATGCACAACGAAGTTTCCGATTTTAGAAGGAGATTTCGGCAGCCGTATCACTTTCATGGTAAGATTGAACGGAGCACTCTTTGGATCTGGAGTCCAATGAAGTACCATTGTTTCTTCATCAACTGCACATGTTCCCGTAACGTTGGCGCGGCCGACACTCAAAACCCTTGTCAAGCTCGATGTATTCTTCACGAAGCAAGAATCGCGTTCATATTTTTATAAAACAAAATAACGAAAGGATATAGCTTACGTTGAAATACTTTATGAAGAGCGTAAGATTGGCTTCGAGAACGAGACAAGCTACGCCATCCTGCTCAACGAAATACTTTGGTATTCCATCTGGAAACGGAGTTGTAGTCGTAGTCACTTCCGGAGTAGTATTTTCTGATGTAGTAGTCGCTGCCGTTGTTGTTGTTGTTGTTTCGTCAGCAGCTGTGGTAGTTTCAGGCGTTGCAGTTATTCCAGGTGTGGTTGATGTACCATTGGCGACACCATCCGCAAGAGCCACATTTGTGAGAGCGAAGACAGAAGCAGCTATCGAAAACATAAGATAATTCACGCACCTATCACATACCTATCAACAACAACCTGACAAACATCCCCGTAAAGGATTACAAAATCACTATCAAATCAATAAAGCGTTAAACTAGTTCGACCAAACACCATTGCACAAAATTTTTTCAGAGTGCAACAGCTGTCTCATAAATGATAAAAATCAGAAATACAATAATATTTTGAGTTTTCTTCGGCTTTTCGTTAGCTTTAACGTTTAAGTTTAATTTTTACTAAGCGTGCAATGGACGGACTTGGAACTAAATCATATTTTCTAAGACCTCAGTCTTCTTTCTGAAATATATAGCCCTTGAAGATAATCCTATATAGAAATCTATTTAAATTCAAACACTAGAAACATCAATTCAAATTAAAAAGAATATTGGGCAAATAAACACAATTTTTCAAAATCAGGAATTCGTGGCAGGTTCCCTGCGAAGTGGCCGAAGTTGTCTGTTTCTCAGCACTAGCAGATAAATCGTCGTCTTTTTGGTACTCTTTTGTATGTCATTTGCCGCTTATTGCAAATAATTACACGATTTTGAGCGACTGAAAGTATCATTCCTATGTCCATCCTTTTACTAGACTAATTTATTAATATCTTCTCGCCCGAAATTCTCCGAAAGCAGATTAGTATGAACAGTGCCCACCATTTTGTCTGTTCTTTGCAGTAATCTCACTCCCTACGACTACTTCCGCTAAGCGCCTGACGAGACTCAAACAAAGCTGATTTATTCAGCAAAAAAATGTTATCATTTTGAACAGTTATTGCTTTCGTTATTGATACATGCTTGACAGGCATGGTTGATGAGCTGTAAGATTGTATTGGCTTTTTTATCCAAAATTCCATCACCACCTACAGTTATTCATGAAAAGTAATATTACCAAGATTCAGATCCCGTATGGAACATGTACAGATCTTTTCGTCCCTAAGCCAAATTTCCAAAATATCCCTAACTTCTGGTAATTTTTCCAGTTTTACGGTATATCCTCTATGTTCCAATAAGTCTATTAGTGTTAATTTCTTAAATAAACATTACTTTTAAGTCCTTCTAACCTTTCTGTACGGTAAATTGCAATTCCGCATGTCTCATAAGAACCATATTTCAACGTAACTTCATCTGAATCTTCCATAAATGTGTTGACGGGATAAATTTCGAACGAGGTCACTAATCTTGCCAATGGAAATCGAATATTAAAACATAAACATACCGAGGACATTAACCACTGCTTTATCGATCTCAAATCATGACCACTACCGGCTAAAAACTGTTAGTAGAATTTTGTGTTGCCTTCAAGACCAACTGATCCACGTCATTAGCGTAGCCAATCACTGACCTCCCACCGAAATCAGTTTAAACATCCTTCGTCTGTAACATCAGATTTACAGTGTGCTAAAGACACTAACCTATGTTCAAAATATATGCACTGCTGAGAGGCTATTCCCATCCATTTCAGGAAATTCAAACAACTTAAAAATCACAACAATCGCTCAAAAAAACCGCCACAATGGTCCGCATTCAATCCAGGCAGTAACTCCGCATAAAAATATACAATTGCTGATGATGTGTAGAAAAATGACAGTGACCAGATAATACAGAAAATGTGTGTTTTCAGAGGAGGGCCAACGGGAAGAGGGGGGTAAAGGAAGAAAAGGGAGGCACGGAACGAGGAGGGCCACCAATTATAGAACGAGGTAGCAGAGAGCGAGAGCAATATTGAGGAAGACGAGGCCGGTGCCTAGCCAGAGGGTAGTGGAAAATATGAGACGTCGGATTTGACGTGAACACACGCACGAGGGTAACGCCAACTCCAACAGCGATTTGAAAATTCCCTGTCCATCTAGAGCATAGCAAGGCACTACGTTGAAAAGGACCAGTGCTCCGGAAAGTGAAAAGAGATACCTAGAGTGAGAAATTTATCACTATTGACACCTTTAGATAATTATCAATCACAACACAGATCACTCACACAATCAGGCTAAGGCTGCGCATTGAAATGGATGAAAAAAGTATGCAGGCAATTAATTGACTCCGAATTCGCTTATATTATGGAATGCTGAAGCCAGGTGGACTAAACTCTTTGCCATTCACTACACAAAACTTGGTAATTTGATACTTGTTCAATATGTCTGGAGATAAAAAGAATTCTTGACAAGAATCGCTTGCTCATCTCCACTCATATGCAATTGTGGTAATAACAGAGCCAACCTTGAGGACAACCGGGATACTGGAAAGCAGCAGTTTTGGGATAGAATCCTGGAAAAATCCAAATAAGGCATCAGGCATTTTGCATTTGATGGGGATGACATTCCTATCTGATTTTGTCCACTGGCAGTCAGATACTACTATGTGGGTTGAAAGAGTGGGCGATAATTTTGCGGATAGCTTTTTAGCTATACCAGAAATTTACGAGTTTTTTTGAAACTGAAAAAAATTTCTCCAACACTTAGAAAGATGAACATTGCCTTGGAGCCTCTACATTTGACCACTATATGTCGAATCAACGTCATCTATCAAGTCTGACGCATGTGCGAGCGCTGTGGAAATGGCCTTGAAGAAAACGCATGCACGACATGCGAGGGGATTCAAACTTGAAGTTTTTTTTTGAAAGCTCATCTCTACAGCGCATGCTTATTCCAGAACAAATAAACCTCCAGCGATTTCACTTCACAACAAATTTCAAGAAAACCAGAGAAAAACACTTTATACATCAAAGAGACCAAAAGTAGTTAAAATTATATTTTCATGCAGATGGAATTACTTTGATAACGATTTAGCTCTAGGAATCGGTTTTTGAAATGCGAAAATGCGGCTAAGATGATAGCTCCGGTCTACTGAAACATGTGTTGACCTTATTACCCTAACGATTTCTACAATCCGCATTTGCGGTTTCAGTAATTCAATGTAGTTAACTTAAGGGTGGCGTAACGCAACTTTTTTGGCAATGAAGTGTGTACAGATACTATGATATTTCGATAGGGAAAGAGGGCTGAGTTCTGGGATAATTACCATATCGCCCTTATGCAATTGGCTTTCGATTCCGAGTTTGACTTTTATCACATCATCGGTCCGCGAAAATGTGATCAACTAGCTCAATTAAAGATAATAGCCGATGGGGGTAGATTAGTACCCTGCTTTACATCGATGGGGAGGCGACTAGGCCTAGTAGAAGAGGACCATTATCAAAAGGGGTTTCGCAGGACTGTTCTCCAGCTAAGGGCTGTTCCTTTTGAACACTATATGATCATGACTTGCATTGATCATTGAACATAAGCGGATGTAAGGAACTCGCCTGCAAAAAGTAGCAATGATGTGCGGTAATCGACAAGGAGTGATTTGCGGCAATCTGGGCACATAGTCAGAAATCTGAACAGCAGACATGAGTTCATCCACAGGACCAAGGAAGAGGACCGCAGGGGAGCGCGCTCGATTGTGTACGATTCGGACCAAGCGCGTTGCATTATCCGGCGGAGCGGGCACGAGGCACACTGCACGGCCATCGGCCACCCTACCACAATCTGAGGGGACTGCGCACGCTTCTTTTTCCGTCACTGCTCGGGCTGGGAGACAGGTCGATCTAGGCTTCTGTAATGGAAGAAAAAACAGCAAGTACTCGATATAGATTCTATATCAGAATCAATGGAGGGAGACTCAGAACCAGAATTGGTTGATTACTACTGAGTGAGGATCACACCTGATTCTCCTATACCTGGTTCTTCGTTCTAAACGTAAATGCTGTCTACTTGTTAAAAATTTGGTCCAAAAGAGGAAGAAAAACACGTCAACTGAGCGCTGAGGTCACAACTGAATCTGGCTTATCCGATGACACGGGTACGGAATCCATCGGGGAGCGTTTAACTGTTAGTATAACTAGCCGCAGAGCTTAAACAGTGGTTTAAAAATGGGCGGCCAAACGATAGATCCTTGTTTACAAAGGCTTCGAAATACATTTCCTTTTCCAATCAAGGGGATTTAAATTTGCTGACGCCCATCTTGTAGATTAGAATGAGTTCAATTATCGTTGAAATATAATCCTGCCAACAACAACAATTAGCTCAACTGGGCAGATAAGTGATCAAAACTGACCGCAAACATGGGCTAATCCCTAAGCAAAGGGGAGAGGACCGAAAAGGAGCTATATAGATGACTTAATAAAACTCATTAGATTCTGCGAAATATGGTTTGACAACACTGATCTGTGCTGATTCTGTCTCAAGGAAATTTACACAATATCCCTTTTAACTCGGATGTCACAGAAGCAGGCTTATTATGAAATCAAGCCAAGCCAGGTCCCTTTGTTTGAGATCCGATTCTGTTGCTAATACTAGCCATAAAACAAAAAAGCCTTAACCTTTTATAAGATATACACTTTCGGGCTACCACAAATGCACGCGCAAAACAACAATGAGTGTGAGGAAGCTTTTATTTAGCTTCATACACGCAACCCATTGAAGCAATAATCTGATCATCGCCGACGAAGCTACCTAGGACTTAAATGAGAATAAAGTAAGCATGATGGCTGCAGATTCGCCCAAGCCAATCTAGGTGCACAGTTAGCGTGCATACACATGGGTCACATTCATGCTTACGCACGTGGATTAGTTAAAAAAATAAACCTCGGCGTAAAAACAGACTGAGAGGCCAATAAGGGGCGGAAGTAATGCTATTTATTTATTTATTTGGCATACCACAGAGAAATATGAATATGCTTTAGGTACGAAACATGCGTCCCTTGCATAACCATGAACCGCATTCCTGTCGAGCTATTGCGGGGATTACCGAGAAGCTACATGTTTCAGATGCGATTAGTTCTACTTAATCTGCAGCTAGGAAAAAAGCTGATGAACAAAGGAAATCGAATAGAGGCTACAAAAAATGCGAGTACACGGATCTGAAGTTGCCAACCTGATAATGCTGTTTTCACCAGATTTCCCCTGAACGCGAAATTTTATGAAATTACTACTGCCAGATGATCATTAGGACTTTACGTTTAGCACAAAGAATGTTCAAAAAAAAATAATATTCAACATACCAATTTCAAGTGCAGAGGGGCCGATCGGGTAATTAACAAGTATTAGTGGATAGGTGGCTGGAATTAGCAGTGCTTTCAGCCGGATACCTTAAGATAGGAATTGAATTCTATGAGCTAGCCCCCAAGTACAACGTCACCGTTGCTAAGCAGATAAACTTTGGTGAATGAGAATATAGATCGGACATGTAAACTAACTGCTCTAATGTAGGGTCAGCAAGATAGAAGCCAGATAACCGGAAATCCGCAGGTCTAGAAGTGTGACGACGTGTTTCACCTCAAAATATCATCTATGCTGTGGTTCACAAAGATAACCATTTAGAAAAACTCAATGTCCTAAAAACGCAATCATACATCCAAATTAAGAATTAAAATAAGACTCATGAAGTTAATTAGCCCAGATAATTAATACATCAAGCAGTTTTGAAGATTCAGAAAAACGTCTTCCATAACAAAGGTGCACACTCCAAAGGGGGAAGAAATCGGAACACTATTTGGGATTGACTGTAGTGTGAAGAGGTTGCAAATATGGATTAGAGATATCCACTTACAAGGCGGAACAATTTCGGGAATAGAAAGCCAGGAAGGCGTTTCACTATGGCGAACTGCTATAGAGACTAATGAATTCCAAATTTCGAACAGCAATCATTTCATTGTGATGTTGTGGAGCAATAATGGGCTGTTGCTGGAAGAGACTATGGGAAGAGACTGGATTGAAATTTCACTAAGATGTAGCTCTGGTGATTACTCGCCCTTGTGAACAAGGCGACATTATAGACAAACAACAATCGATCTACTAAATTCGATTTCAGTAGGGTACATTGACTTTGACGTACCTTGGTGTTGATTCCGCTAGCCATATGGGTGAAGCAGATGTGAGTGGAGGCGAGATGAGGGGGACAGCAATCCCGAGGAGATATCCCACCAACATTGCTATTGACAAGCTGCATTTTTTGTAGTTGGTTTTCCTGTTTATTCGACTGGTCATGCTGTTGCTGCTGGGCTTGTGGCACTACAGCTGAGAGGTGTCTGACGCCCAGCTGAGCTCCTCCCATCTCATCAGGGACTACTGGAGGTAGAAGATGCTGTCCGATGAAACTACTGGGCACGCAATAACCTGTGGATTTTGTACTAGCTTCTTGCAGACAATGGTACCACTCTGCAGGAGTGCTGACGGGACAGGTATTCACTTGAGTTATTGCATCCCCCAAGTGGAGACCGCGGGGACCGGAGAATACGGAGTTCTGAAGTAAAAGATGATAAACCAGATGTTACATTATTTAGATTACTGCCTCTTAAATGATCAGATCAGAAACAGCTTGACTTAGCCAAATCAAGGTAACGAACGTGGAGTTTTGAAAAAAAATATTATTCATTTCCTAAGGGTAAGTTGTCTCTCAAATGTGAAATAGTAATTTGGAAATTTTCGTTAATAAAAGCAAGAACATTTCTTCTCCAAATCGCCTTATCGCTGCAAGAGAAGGTAGTGTTAACGCCATCTAGCTATCGCTGTCAGGTGGCAGGCAGATAATGATTCACCAAAGGAAATAAAGGCTGTCAGAGAATAAAGGGTCTGAAGTAAATGAGGTTCGACAAAATATTTGACGGAACTGAAGGTAAGATTGCATGTAAGAAGCTTTTTTTTGCTGAAATGAGAATGTTCAGAAAATTCACCAAGAATGGGAGTCTGGATTGTCACTACAATGTCCCGGGAGCAAAATGAGAGTGAAATACGATAGGACTTAGAATTGCATTCGAACTGAGTGAGTCCTAACTAAAATTGAAGGATATCGGATCTAAATGACAAGAAATTTAAAGATTATCACTTATCGCAATTATTAAATCCAGTACTTTTACTGCCCTTTTTTCTTTCCAACCTAGAAGGCCGAACCAAACAAAAAAAAATCACAATACGGCTCAATAATTGGGGTCAGCTTTGGAAATCTAGGAAAGAATATTTCAATAGGGAACGGTTAGTGCAAAAAGAGGAACAACTTATAAGACAAAGCAATGGTGTTATCCTTCTGATCTGATCGTGAAAGCTGTAACGCGAAACTTGGCCTGCCTAATTTACAAATTTGAAGAGTTCCTTGCGGTCTACGGCCCGCTTTGACCATTCTGAATGTCCAATCAGAGAGGTTTGATACACTACACAAGAACCTTCTGAATCGTCCCTATGAAACCTGCAGAAATTAAATGCTGGTCTAAAGAGAAATCCAAGTCGACGATCTATAATCAAAAAGATACAAGCTAGACCATTTTAAGAGGACGAAGATAAATCCGGCGAAAACTGAGGGAGTGTACTATGTGAACTTTCAGCAATTTGAGAATCTGTTTTCTCAATCACCGTTTCGTCCCTATAAGACAAACGTCGTATCGTACCATTATTCCGGTAAATATTTGGGTCAATGGTAGTGCATTTGATGTGGAAGGGGATTGAGACTGTGTAAGATTTTTCTCAATAAGGAAATAATTACGAAAAATGAGAATCTCATGGAATCACTTTTTTACTTTAATTTGATGGGTTTCTGTAAACAATAACCAATAAACAATAACCATTCCAAGAAAAAAATGTAAACTGGTCCCAAGTGGAAATTTCAAAGAACCTTAAAGACAGGAACAAAGGAGATGGATGAGACGAATTGAGTATGGTAACTCACATCACGAACATCCATTATCTACGTTCAGTATTTAGCACAGTTTGCCACAAGGCAACATGAATAGCGAGGTCATGCTTTCTGCGGAAGGAAATATAGGCTGTGGTTAATTTTCAGTCTATATCTAAGAACAATTTCAGGTTCAAGCCAACCCTTACGAATAAAATAATTCCGACAATAAATTAGAAAATTTTCATCCGATTTTATGTGGACTGAGGGGTCAAGGCTCAGGTGAACTAGTTTGATCGCAATTTCCTACAAAGCTTAGTAGAATTTAGAAAAACCATAACTTGATCAAATCGTTAGCATAAGAAGTTTAAAAGATTTCAACAATTCACAATGACACGAGAAAGGAGCATCCAAATGCAAATGATAATACTATGGAGGAGGTTGGTGATTAATCGGACCTAGTTGCAGGACACACCACAGTACTAAACGCAAAAAGATCACAGGATATGAGCGGCTAGTTAAAAGAGACCCTGGTCTCTAATGCCAGTAACACGGTATCTAGAACCGTCTTAAATGGGCCCTAACAATGACTAATGACTTTAGATCTTACATTTACTAATTTAAGGAAACTGTGAGAGCTCACAAGAAGAAAACTGCGAAATATCTCCCTATCAGGGGTAGCGAAGAGTTTCCACAAATCTCCTCCCAACGACAATAAGCCATTTGACAAAAGGGAACACAGGAAGCATTTGAAATCATTGATTTGTAAGTAGGTGTCCAATTGATTTTGCAATACTGAAGGGTTGATACTTGAAAAAAGAAAAAAATCATGGAGATAAATAGTAGAAACTGGGCATTCGATACACTTGAGTACATTGTTCGATCCTAAAATTATCTACATGATAACTTTTAGAGCGCGCTCTATACAACAAAAACTTCATTGAAAAAAAAAACCGTTCAAAAGCTAAAATAAGAATTCGCATTAGTCTTAATTGCAATTTCACGTTTTTGAGATATGCCTACTCGAATGAGAAATCGACATTTGACGTCAGTTAACCATAGATTGGTTCACAGGAAATATCCGAACAACAGCTGAAAAAGGTAACTAAAAAGGCTTTTCCAAATAGGCGGTCGAAGAAAAATTGAAGGAATAAATTGATAAGAAACAATCAAGCTATAGAAATAAACAAAATTTATTCATTTATGGTCAAAAATTAGCGACGAGGACTCACCTGTTGTAAATCGATGATACCGACACCTTGATTGACGACATAAGCGGGGCTGAGTATCCAGGGGAGGCCATAGAAGCACATGATGCTCAAAATCACAATAACACCATTGTGCCAGACGCCAGCAGAATATATTTTCAACTGACGCATTGGTGAAAGACTATTTAAATCAGTATCGCAAATATCTACATATGCACCAGGGTAGATTCCGAGGAGAAAAAAACCGAACCCATGAATTCGCACTCGCTCACGAAGAGCGGCCATAGCATGACCGGCTTCATGAAGAACGACACAAACCAAGAGGGTGAGTAAATAGAAGCCTAATTGACTCAAAGGCAAATTGACGCCTGGCATCTAAAATGGGTTTTAGCGAAAACGAACTTAAAAGTTACCACAGGAGTAATTACTTGCTGTTCTATGGGTTTACGCAAAATGGTGTTATAAGCAAGAAAGAACAGCACTACAATGCTTAAAAGCATGAATACAGCCGAAAAGGCAGTCCCGACATAAAACCACACACTCCATGGAAACCAGTCAATTTCAGAAATTCGCTCAAAAAAGGGATTGAGCTTTTGCGTAAAAAATCTTGCTTGCATTAGATGGATAGAAATGCCTGTCCTTTCTCGAAAGTCTAGATATTTTTGGCGCGTGCATGGGTGAGACGATAAACCATAGTCTATAAGATAGACGAAGGCCCAAAAGCTAAGGAAGTAAGATACTGACGACATGTATATCATGATAGGGGACTTATTTGTGGGTCTAAAAGTATCAAATAAGCATTCCGCACGTTAAAATACAGACGAACAACCGAGGCAAATGTGTTTAATTTTTGCTCGGTTAGGTAGTCTAGTTAAACTAAGATTAAAGCTTATTGGCAGTTGCGATTTCGCAATTTATTCAAAAGTTTAGACAAAACTTTATATAAAGATTTTTTTGGAAAGCTAAGCTAAGTTTTAATCAAGCTTGCTTTAATAGTTAAAATTTATTCCCACCACTATGCACCACCAAAATACGCACCACTGTGCAGTGTAAAGATTATCGAAATTACATTGTCTCAAAGAAATCCGCTTTTTAATGAGTGGTTAAGTCGCAAGGAGGCCCAAACGGTGTTGGTTCTTGTTGTTGTTGTGGTTGCTGTTGTTGTTGTTGGTGGTGGTGGTGGTGGTGGTGTTGCTGTTGATGATGATGATGATGATGATGATGATGATGATAATGATTTATTTTGCGTTTGTTGATTTGATTTATTCTTTATAAGTTAACAGTAAGCGAGTACGGCTAGAACTGAAGTCCTAGTTGGATAATGGAAAGTTTCTTGTTCGGGATTGATTCGCATCATAGGACACAAATCTTCAAGTTATAATATTATACTGCAAGATTTCTTCAGACTAAGTCTTGCTTTTGGGTAAAAGGCTTTCAGATATTAAGGAAATGTATGCTCTTTTGGTAAGGAGAAACCAGTAGTGCCAATTGTCATTATCGTTGAGCACATAAGAGTTGAAACATCAGCTTTTTTTATCCTTGGGGCTCACATAAAAGATTTTACTCTTTAATGAATAATTTGCCAAATTAGGGTGAATTTTCGTAGAATCTTCCTTTTCCTGAAAATCACTTGAATATAAAATGAATGGTTGTATGTGACAGTTTCTTATTTTAGGATAAAAAAAAGCTCGAATCGAACATATATTCTTGCAATCCAAGGAAATGTAAGCAACTTCACAGTAAGGGACGAAAATTTCGGTTGAAAAAAAAGATTAGAATTTTGAAGGGATAAAGCATTAAAGGCGTCAGATATCGTTGCATACACTCTAGTCCATTGTTAAACGCTTTTTCACATGACACTCCGCCGAAGCTCCTTTTTTAAATGATTGGGTTGAATTCCTCGCCTCCTCTTCCTTTCTCAATTGAATGGCCTAAGTGAGGCTTGCTGCCAAGTAAACAGAATTCTTTGTCTAATTATATGATCCCTTCCCGGAATACAAGTACCGTTAAATCCCCATTTATACCAGTGTGTATATGCGTATAAGGAAAATTTTGATAAAAAAATAAACAAGTCTGAATACAATTACGAATGTTCGGTGTTTCTAATAGACCTGAAAAGGTTTACTCCCTATTTTGAGAAGCGTGGTCCTCGTGAAAGGCCGTATATCTGAATTTGAGTATTCTGTTGTTACGGCAAAGCTTCCACCACGTGATATGACTGGGCGGTCGAAGACAAATCGCTTGTTGTATGATTCTATCGTGCCTCTCTGAATTAATCGTTTTTTTCAGTTTTGTACGAAGTCACCTTTCAAATGAGTTAAAGTCTGCTTCGTGGTTAGTTAGTGCACTAAGGCTACATAATTTTCTAACACTATTTACCAATATTTTCTTTTCCCATAGATTTTAGTGGTATTTTAAAGTTTCTCTTTCAAAAATCAAGAATTTACACAAAACTTGGATTATTTCCTCGAGACGTTCTCTAAAGACAGTGCCTTTATAGTATAAACTCCCTTGAGTTTTCTGCAGGTGAATGAATGGCACTTTTACCGCCCTCTGCTTTAGGTTGGACACGTGTGATATTCTCAAGATTGTAGAGACCAGAGCAGGTTCCATGCGTCTTGAGGTTGTGAAGTAGACCTCACAATCAAAGGATTAAAGTAATAGCAACTGAAAGTAATTGGTTGTTCTTTAGCTCCCAAAGAGATAAATCTATGGCACCTTTCAAATCGGTGAAATTTCTTCAGCAAATCATTTCAAGTGGCTGGTCTTAAAGTCCAAGAGCAGGTTGTTGGGATTTTAGCAACTTAAGCATGGCTAACGGAACGGTTTGCTATGACGTGGTGGTTTTTCAAAATTAGCTTCCTCCCTTCCCTACCAAACAGAATAAACTAGGTCGAATTTCGCGACGACTTACAACAAGAAACGCATTACTGCGGAGCATTTAATTTATTACAAAAATCTATTTTTTAGTGAAGAATTCCATTAACTCATCAATGTCCAGCTCACCATCACCGTCCTTGTCATGACGCTTGATGAATTCCCTCAAATCCTTGTAGGTAATTTCATCCGGGAAGGCTGTCAGTAACTCACTTGTGCTCAGCTTTCTGGATTTATCATGGTCCAGCGATTGGAGAAATTTTAAAACGTCTTCACGGCTAAGTCGAAAATTAGAAATTGTCAGCAAGGTGAACCTACTTTCTAGCTGGCTTCATGGTTGTGAGCTGAATGAAGGCGGAAGTGCTGGTTATATATACCGCCAAATAGCGGGCATATGCACTACGAAGTGGCCCATGAAGCGTTCACGTCAATCGATGAATCTGATTGGTGTAGAGAGCAGGACACATTGAGTGTTTATGTTTATAGACACCAACATACGTGGTGATGGCTAAGAGGTGGTAAATGAAGACAGGCCTGCCTTTTTAAGCCGAAAATAAGTGGATTTATAAGTTAGCGTACGACTTTTGGAGAGTTGCTCAAGTGGTATTTGACTTGAGAATATGGTGCGAGTAATGTGAAACTCGTATCAGGAGCTTTCAAGCGTTGTGACTGTCCAGAATACATAACTGCACAGATTTAATTATAAAGGTCACTCTGAGTCCTCCAATGTGTTGCCATTTTTAAATTTCAGTTAATTTAATCAAAGTTTGCCCAAGGTGCCTCAAGCTTGAAATTCGTTAAGATGAGATCCACAAATTCGCTCCTCAACCTCTCGGAGAAACTTCTATAGCTCTCTCCAAAACATCATGTTCTGGAGTATTCTTGACAGCATTGACGTGGGTTTTATGCCCTGGGGCTCCTCTGAACGAGGGCTTCTCATGCGGCCTTCCCTTAATAAACAATCTATGGATGTGTGCCGGTAGATTTTGAGCCTAATAATATCATCTGAGTCAAGCGCAAATGTTGACAACACCCGCTAGTTCATGAGATCGGACGTAACGACATGATTAAATTGTACCATCTTTGACCATTCAATAGGTTTATTAACCATGGAACTCACATTATTTGTCTTAAAATGCTAAGATATATCGGCATACACAACTTCGCCGTGAGGTCGATTGTAGTCCACTGTCTTTTGCGAGTCTTATCCTATTGGTTCCCTGATATTTTGACTGATCAGTACTGTGTTTTGATCGCACGAATATGCAGGAGTTTGACAGTGTCAAAAGCGTTCCAATTACAATATAATTGTTTAATTATACTATGCTAGATAGATCGGCGATATTTGAAGTAATATATTAAGGCCATACTGATTAAGCAGTTGGTCCAGTTGGTTCTCTAAAGGTTTTAGTAAAACTTTCGAACACAATTATGTGTTTACTTCGCAAAGCACTTGATTTAATCAAAAGTTTGAGCTATTGCGGTTCAAGTCTCATAGGGACCCTTGGATTAGTGCTTACAATTGTTAATTAAGAAAAGCACAGTTTCCTGTTTCTAATCGGTAGACGGCGAGCCACCGAGCCCAGTTCTACGTTTCAAAGGAGAAGTAAAAAGGAGATGCCAAATATGTCGACCCAACCGTGTCTGCCGTTAGAGCATGTGTACAGTTTTCCGATGATGAGGCAGGGCGGAGTCTTGAATGTCAATTCTTAAACCTCAGTACAACGGAGTCGATGCTTGGTTGCCAATTAAGATTGAAAGCCGTCCCTACCTAGTTTTAGTATTGTGTTGGGAGTAGGACAACTGTTCCACAATCGTGATTACGAAGGAACACATAAAAGCGACAAATACTATAGGGGAGAACATTAAAAATGAAAATCGATCGCGTTCATGGAATGGATCTCATAAGGAATTCACCCATTTCTCCTAAGGCTTCGCATCAATTTAGTCGTTTTTAGTATCTACCAAGCCCTACCTTCCAAGCTATCAAACTGACTATTAGATTCCCTTCAGACTCTCTTATTGACACTAATAAAGTAGCTTTTGATTCCGGTACACTTTCCACTTGTGATACCCGTTTAGATGTCCGGGTACAAACTCAAAAGTGTTAGAATTCTCTGGTTGAGCTTCCAAAACTGCTGATCCCTGCCAAACTGAAGGTCAGCGTTTTTCTTAATATTAAAGGGAATTCATTCAATACGAATTATTTTCATTCTAAGCTAATTTTGATAACGCTCGTGCTAGAAAATGGGTTCGGCACACAAATCTGCTGAACAATTAGTGCCTCAAATTCATATGCCCATGCGCTGTTCAAACAGTATATCATTTACCCTATGAATTCGTTTGAATGATAAACACATGTGACGAGTGGTCGGTTGACAGGTAAGATATCCGAAATCTTTTGATGAGTCAAATGTACTGGAATTCTCAGCATAGTAGCGTCTTTTAAGATGTTTAGCATTAAAATGTCAAGTTAGAGGTTGCCTAAAGACCTGAAAACTTCAAGTTAGTCCGTGATTATCCTACCATTAAATCCAAAATAGAAGCTATCTGTCAATACTAAAGCTTAATTCGAAAAGAAAAGTGATGAAGACAATCACAAAAAAATGAGTATTTCATTTAAGCTCTTCGGCATGCCAACCCACCCTTAACTGCTGGTTAATTTAATTAAATAAATCGGCGGAAATTGCATGCTATTGGGCCAAATGAGTGATTTGTTTTTCCCCTAAAGAATATGGTGAAGGAATGGTCAATCTAAATCTAGAAGTCATGAATCATATCCTCATCCAACAAGAAACGGTGAAGTAGTTAAAGGGTTGGCAAATATGAAGTAAGTCGCTAAACGAAATCAGTGTTTACAACATCAGTACAGTACAGTTAACATTTTTCGACGCCTTCTGGTTGGACTGGTGCCCACCAATGTTCTAATGCAAGCAACGCTTATCGGTATAGCGCGCGGGTTATAAGACCTTAGATGCAACAATAAATCCTTAAAAAGACTGGCAAGTCTGAAACCTGCTGTCAGCATAAAGCTCCGCAATCAGACGCCGATCATGTTGACCCTCTGGAGGCATTTGTGTTAGAATGGATCTATTACGGCGTTGGCTAGGATGACACCCGCACGTCAATCATAAGCTATTCGAAAGAGAATTGAAAAGGATTCGACTGGTATGGCCCAAGCCTAGAGGCTATGACAGTGTACTTCCTAGGAGCTTCAGATGTAGGCATGCGCTTAACAGCATCCAACCGCAGAGCACTTACACCGGAACTATAAACCATGCGGGTATGTCGCTCATTTGCTGTATATGAGTGATGGCATTCGATTGGGGGCTTGTGAGTGGACATTTGACTAGCTAGACTGGTAAAAAAACGTCCATGCCGTTTCAGGTTTAGTTCATGGGTGTTCTAAGTTCCAGGGTCAGCTACTGAAAACATTCTTGCGTTTTCTAACGACCAGCTAATGTGTGAGAGACCATGCTTCAGATTGATGATAAAAATCGATCTAGAGGTTTCTCCGTTTCTATTTAGAATCTCGTTATGATGTTAATACAAGGATCTAACTGAGCTATACAAAACAGGTGGATATATCAATGACATTTTTGTCAGTTTTGTCCTATCCAATGGCAATATAAATGTAAATGCCCGCCAAAATGACATTTATGGATAGCAGGCCCGGAAGTTCGATAACTGCAGACGATAACGTGACGTTAAAGCAACATGAGATGATTAGTAAAGTGCAAAAGCAACCTGTCTGGCAGTAATCAAGAAAACACAAAGTTTTGATATTATTACGCTTACATGATCAAGCACGCAGGGTAGACTGTCGAATTAGAGAGATCTTGTATGGTTCAGTAATTTGTGTTAATTTAATATTGACTCCTACACTCAGTTAGTGTTCAGAACAGTGTCATTCACTCTACCCCCTTGGGATATTCTAAATTTAACGTGATGTTTATAAGAGCATGGGTATGCATCAATGGGCACTAGAAATCCATTACTTGACACATTTACGAGAATCATCTAACCAGGTAGTAATGAATAAACGTATGCATCAAAAATTAGGGTATCTAAGCATATACCTTTGGAAATATTACAATTCTAACTACAAAAAATACTCCCAGTAGTGAGCCAAAATATAGTTCCATTCAAATAACTTCATCAGCAGGCTTAGCGAAATTTTTGAAGGATTTGGAATTTTCGCTGATTGATTGGATTATTAATCATTCAATTTCTTTCTTGAACCCAGTGAAAAAATATACATTTTCATTAACCCGAGAATTAATGTAAAAGTATTGCGATGAGGTAGACATAAATTGTTTTCTATTGAATTATTTTGTTCCACGCTTAATTTAACCAAAAATATAATAAACTGCGACAATCTTGTCTTTGATTTTTCTGAATAACCTCCACATAAATACCGCATACCATAAATCTTTGCAGGTAAAGCATGAGCGCATGTATTAACACGATAATATTAATTTTTAATTGCAGTAACTGCATCTTGAAAAAATTGTATTGCATTCGTTGTTTGTATTATGAAAAATAGTTTATTCAGCCATGCGCAAATGATCCTTCAAGCTAATTGAACATTTCCATTAGGAATTAAAAACTGTAAGCTAGTTACCATATGAATAAATTAATTGTGAATTCGATTCATTTTGATTGAAGTTATTATTCTAGTTTCAATTTTACGCGTTCATTACTTTTTGTTATCTGTATGATAATCGGATATGTAAACTCTTAATCTTCCTGGATGTGAAAATGTGAATTGCCTTCACATCGCACATTGCACTGCACATTATTGATTTATGAATAACATATGTTAAGCATAATTTCATTAATTCAACAATGTTTTAATTATCTGCCTGGCCCTCGAAGTTTTAGGGCATCATTCCATAACAATTTACCTCCACCAGTCCATTTTTCGCCACTTTCGAGAAGATCAATAATGCAACAAGATAGAAGGTATAATTACTGGAATCTGAGTCCAAATGGCACATGGAATGGACAAAAGAATCCATTTCCCGTCTTCAGACCAAATCAAAGTGCTTACATCAACGCCAACAGAGTTGGAAGCACCCTGTCAAAGGATACTGGAAATGGAGAAGAATCAACGCCCCTTCCGCGAGTGAGAAATCAAAGTGGATCACCATCAAAAGTCAAATCCTCTTCTAACGAACGTTTCTGGACTTTCCATACAGAAACTTCCCCAGAGAAGAAAAGCATTTTTGCTGGTAAAGAAATGTACAATAAATTTCTGGCCTCGTTCCGAAAAAAAAAGGCTAAGGCATTAGCAACGTCAGAAGTGATTCCTACTGACAAAGATGCTAATAGCCCAGCAAAGCCACTCAAACCCGAATCTGAAAGGGTGACTGCTCGTGTTTTACTGCTAGATGGTGAAGAGGTTTCGATGGAAATTAATAAACGAGCCTTCGGTTTTGAGCTTATTCAACGAATATGCGATGGTCAGGATATTATCGAAACCGATTATTTTGGGATAACATTCACTGATAAGAAGCTTGGAACATGGGTACGCTGTAGGATTTTGGATAGTATTAGAATTCTGTTTTAAGATATACAACCTCACCTCTATGTAAAAAATTTACTTTTTTGTATGCGAGTGCCTTTCATTTGTTTTTTGTTGTAGTTTTGGTTGGATTTGGACAAAAAGATTATCAAACAAGTTGCAAGTAAGTCTTAAAGTAGTGTACCGTATCATTTACTTTCTATTATTAATTTATTCCCGAAGTACAATGTATTGTCTGGCATAAATGGGTATAATGAAGAAAATTCTTTTATCAGAGTTAACAAGTCAAATGAAATAATAAAGACGATTGGAAATCGTACTGTTGTAGACATCGTGAGTCTTATATCGTTATTTTATTTACTATAATTTCTGGCCAATCAAAACTTTTGTCTGTATACTCTTCTCATCGTTATAATCTGGCCCTTCCATTTGTCAAGAGCACTACATTACGGTGCTCTATTTCATTCATCATCGTGATTTCTACAGACAAGCGACTCTCCAGCTGGAATTTCCTGTAGCCATTCTAGTTTTGGCGCAAATTAGGCTATGAGACTAAAATAAATTTCTGATTTTCTTTATCAAGGCGATTCTATTAAGATGCTGGAATCCGAATTGAGGTATCATTTCAGAAACTTCTAGTTTTTGAAATACACAGGGATTTCGAGTAAACTAACAAACTAACAAACGTGCCCTTATAAATTAGTTTCAGTGGTCCCAAATTATCGTTAAGAATTTCATAGTAGTAGCTTTCATTCTGGTTCCCGCGTCCTAGGTTCTTCGTAGGCTCAAAACCACGATTATTCTAAATACCTATGGAAGCTGAGTTTGAACATTGTTTCGATATTTTGAAGTTGGTTATGGGCTCCACTTTCGTCATATTGCAAAGCTGAAACGCAGAAATGCGAGAAGACTAGATCTGCAACATTTAGAAAATTTAATATCAAAGTAAAGATGACAATGGAAGATGGGATTATAACAGAACAAAAGCCAATTGAGCAAGTCTTACTGATTAATAATTTATTCTCAGATGTGACAGACTGGCAGTTTTACTTCCAAGTGAAGTTCTATCCACCAGAACCCACTATGCTTCAAGACGAGATGACGCGATATCAGCTGGTGCTTCAGGTGAGACAGGATGTGTACACCGGGAAGCTACCCTGTTCCTGGGTCACACAAGCCCTTCTTGGGTCCTTCCTCGTTCAATCAGAGCTTGGTGACTACAATCTCGATTCTCAGGGTCCTGGAACTAATTATCTTCGGCAGTTTGAGTTCATCAGGAATCCCACTGACCAACTGTTTCAGAAGATCATGGAATTGCATAAGACTCACAAGTGAGTGACTGTTTTCACGACTTACTGATAATTCGAGTCTTAGCTTCAAGTTCTTAAATTGTTATTTAGTGAATATATAATGGTAAAATTTGCAAAGTCCTGCTCATCCTATCAACATTTTCAGTTTCTTTCAATCTTTCGCTTAAATTTAATGATAAGGTTACTTCTTAAATAATTTCTTTGTATGGAAAACTTTTTCTTCTTATTTAATATATATAGAAGAAAGTATTTTGCAATATAATCGGAAGCTATATTTAAGAACTAAAAACAGCAGTTTTGCAGTTACGACTGTAAGTTACCATTTAAGGATAACTACAGCCTTAATGACAAAGTTGGCCTAGAAAATAATTGATGTGGTTTATTAACCGATATTATAACATTTTTGTCCCGCGAATAAATTGATAAATTTGCCTTGAGATATCTAGCATATGGAGAACAGAAGTGAAAAGCAAGATGTGATGCTCAGAAATGCCTTTATTTGAACCAGTAGGATAGTTTACTTAGAAAAAACTTAGGAATATCAAAATTGCTCGCGTTCTAAGTAAACTCAAGCTCTTCAAGTCCTCGTTCACGAAAAGCGAAGCATATTTTACTACAATAGTGTTCTCAGTCGATCGAGTTCCCACGGCTCGCCGCGTGCAGCAAATTGATTTTTCGCTGCATGTGTGCCAGTTAGCAGCCGCCGATCTCTTCGTTATTTGGTATCACGTGGTTTGCTATAAACACCTTGGCAATTCTGGAAAAACCAAGGCGACTTTATTGTTCACTTCTATGTGAGGTGCGAATTAAAGGACGAGACGTTGATGGGTTTTTGCCATTCGATTCATTATTATGGTCCTACTTGCTATAATGGTTTTAGGGGCTGGCGCATTTGGTGGTAGAATGAGCCCATCTTAAGACATTCTTAAAGTCATTCTTACTTTCAGATATTGTGTGACATTTTAGTCTAAGCTGTTTGGTTAAAGCACAGCTTGCTGTATACAGAGTAGTTAAACTTTTTAAGAATAAGATGTTCATATTGCTTCAAATTTTGCGAGTAGCCCCATTTATGTGGTCGCCTATCTGCTCCACATAGTGCTCTCGGGTTCTAGATTTCATTTGTCTTGACATTGAACTTTGACCAAATTGTTGCTAAAAACCTTAATCTGGTTGAAACGAAGTAAGGATGAATGTGAATAATTTAAGACCATTTTTTAAAATTTGATAATAAATAAAAAACAGACCATTTTTCTTTGGCTAAACATCATTGCAATATTTTATTCGTCTTAGTCATGAAGATGCATAGCCTAACAACGGAGTGGTTTTCGAGGAATAATAAGGCCTTTTTAACGGTATTGAATTCCCGTTTCACCACAAATAGTAGCGAATGGAATTTTTAGATGTCCTATGACAATCCAAGGTTTTGTAAACCTTTAACATACGCTCCGCTTAATGAAAAATGGGATCATCACTTTGATAAGCATTCTGACGATGACTGAATCTCTAGTATGTGTGGAAGAGCTTTTTATCATTTGAACCTTAACGCTTCGCGTTCCACCTGCTTTTGCCAATCAAAAGAGCTCCCTAGAATGTATCAGGATTTTTGCGCAGAGGCGTCAGACAAGTATTAGTAACTAATGCTTTCTAGAGCAGTACAGTCGACTGGTTCGATTACGATTGGCAAAAGCTCCACCGTATATATCATACTCCTCTTCAGTGTCTTAGTTATTTTGACTCCTATGACCTAGGATTCAAGGTGAGAAGTGAAATGCCAACATTGGATTTCAGAAGTAAAATAAGAATTAGATTCAATTGGACATTATGCTAGTTATAGAATAAGATACTTTCATATCTTCGATGGCATTGCTCATCTAACCACGCATCCGTTTTATTCTACGAGAGATCAGTCACGTTATGGTATTGGTAGTCAGTATGATAGAGGGTTTCCCAAATCTTTTTTAACCAGAATCACCTAGTTAAAATGCTCAGGACGTTGCCTCTGGTTGGAAATATTTACAAACGTCACCTCAAAATGTCAGTTTGTGAACGATTTCCATAGGAGTCTTGGTCGATTAGTACAAAAGGTAACTCAGATGGTGCAGCTTATTTAACGCAAGACGAAGGTTCTGATTTTGTTCATCAAGTTGTACGAAAGTGATCCACTTGACCCCTGCTGTTTCCTAATGGCGGCGACCGTGCAACGATCATTACGATATTACGATATGCCCGGACAAAAAAACCTAAATGTACAAGCAGAGTGTTCCTTCTATGTGTAGTCTCGATCCTTCCACCAGTAGACTCGGTAATGATTATCACATACGAAATCCTCACGAATCCGTGTAACCATGGCAACAAATATTCGATGAGCTATTTACATTTGTAAACCAAAATCAATTAATGAAGTAATCACTAGAGTAGTGTTAATGGGAAGTAGAAAACTTGCCAGAAGCAAGAAAACTTGAGCCAAGTCGACGGTAACTAATAGTGAATACTATTAATCCTAACCTTTAAAAACATGTTGGGGCAGGCATATTACCAAGAAGCCAAGCAAGCCAACGAATGATTCTGGTGAATATATTTTATAAAAGAAAAATCTCTTAACTAATTAACAAATAATTTTAAACTGTTCGTACAATTACTTTGCTTCTCTTAAAAGCAATTTTATTTTGAGGGGGATGAAGCCAGGACAAGCGGACATCAAGTATCTGGAGACAGCGAAGCGACTGGATCTTTATGGACTGGACCTCCATCCAGCCAGAGATATGGAAAATGTTGAAATCTACATTGGTGTGGGTTACAGTGGTATTGTTATCTACCGCGATCGCGTACGTATCGGTCGATTCGCTTGGCCGAAGGTGCTGCGGATCTCGTACAAAAAGAACTACTTCTACCTCAAGATCCGACCTGATTATGTGAGTTAACTTTTTGCAACGAATGTGCAACTTAAAAGAAAAAAACCCAAACCATTTTTGCGGGAAATAGTGCCAATAATATCCAAAATAGGAATAGAAAAACTTCAATGATTTTGCCATGTGTTTTTGCATAAAAAGTTCCATAAAATACTTTCGCACACCTTGACCTCTTACATTGTGCTCCGATATTGGCCGCTTATGTACATGTAGGATATAGAGTCTGTTTTTTAGCGATTCATTTAATTCAGTAAAAAGGTTGAGGTTGACAGTTGCCTTCTTGCTACACATTTCCAATAACTTAATGAAATTGTTCACTTGCGCAGACTGAACCGGAGGAGGCTGTCGTCGGTTTCGCTTTATTAAATCCCCAGCTGGCAAAGCGGCTGTGGAAGACGGCCGTGGAGCACCATGCATTCTTCCGCTTGAAGGAGCCTCGTGCAACCAAAAGGGGGCCTATGGGATTCCTGACAGGCTCTTCGCGGTTCCAGTACTCCGGGAGAACCTTTTTCCAGTACCGCACTGCCCATATCGATAGACCTGCGGAGATGGTAGATGATGACAACCAGGTGGATGACAATGGACGACCACGACATCAAAGAACACCCAGCGTACCCGCGGCTCTTAATCGAGGTACGTAACCACGTAACGCATTTAGCAATGAATTGAGGATGGAGTTTTGTGAATATATGGCTTCAAAAACAGCATATTCATAAAATGTTTTACGTTAAAGGATATACAATTATGCCTTATTCGATCATTTACGCACTTCAAAATTGCTAGCAACCATTTTCAGTTCTGATTATTCGTTGCTTGTGATAATTAAAGACGAAATTATTTTTTTGTTTATTCACAAATTGAAAAATCCACACTATCATAGTGCTTTTAGCAGAAGAAGAGATTTGAGTTCGGGTCAAGAGCAGTCATATAATCCACGAGTCCGAGAGTCCGAGGGACGTCGGAATGACATTCCTGCTGCATCAATTTGAAACCAGAGGGTTTTGTCCGCTGAAATTTGCATTCGCCAGATGCTCTATTAATCTGACAGCTGAGACCTTACTTGGCGCAATAAGACATAGGTCATCTGCATATTCTAAATGATTTAGCTGCCACCTTTTGCCCGCGTGATCAATCATCTGAACTGCACTGTCGTTGAGTAAGGAGAAAGCTTTATCTAACATGAGTTGGAAGGTTGGGTTAAGGAGAAGTGGTCCTTCTTTTGAACCTTGTCTCGCGCTGCTTTCCATCACAAAGTAGTCCTTTGTTCCCCTCTATTTCCCCATCGGTAAGAGCTTTACCGAATGGACCATTTGCCAAGAGCATCCCAGATCTATCATTCGGTTGATTATTGCAGCTTTAGGGAGTGAGTCAAAGGCCTTTATCGGGTCATAAACACTAGTATTATTTTCTGCCTCTGGTCCACGACCTTCTGTATAATGGTTCTTACTCCAAGTAAAGCCTGTCCGGTGGATCTTCCTTCGCAAAATCCAAATTGGATTCCTGAGTGTATTTCGACAAGGTGGTGTTTCAGATCTTGGCACAGAAGAGGTGCATATAACTTGCTTAATGTATCTAGGAGGGAGAGAAATCTGTAGTTTGCAAGATCTGTCTGCTAACCTTTACGCTTGTAGATACTTACAACTTCAGCATCAAATCAGGCTCGAGGTATAGGAGTGGTCCCATTGTAAAAGTCGTTGAAAGCTTTTAGAAGGTAGGCAATTAGATACTGAGCGTCCGTTTCAGTGGCTCAGATGTAATTCCATTTTCGCTGGGACTTTTTTGTAGTTTTAATCTACTTTTGGTTGTCTCTATCTCCTCCACTGAATCAGAGGAGTCTCTTGGTAGAAGATCATAGTTTTTGATTTCTTCAGTGGTTCTTTCCTTGAACATTTCTCGGTAGTGTGCGACCAGATCTTTTGGTGTAACTAGTGTCCTTCTAGTTTGTGTATTCCATGAAGAGTTTTCCCTCATTATGTCCTTTAACAGCATGAAGGCTTTTCTAGGTTCCCCCCCTCCTCCTGCTAGGCATGCTGGAAAGATGGTTATTCTCTCTTCTTGATATGCCTGTTTCCATTTTCGAATCAGGTTGTTCATCCTGTTTCTTTGCTCTTTGTAACCCCTTGAGCGTTTCTTGAGATGGATTTGAGAGCCAGTTTGTTCTCATCTGCTTTTGTAGCAGAAGTTCTCTTTCTCCTTTATCTTGTATAGCTGTATACCGTATCCGTTTTTCTTTCGCTCAGTTTCTTCCCCGCAGTTTTGGCAGCAGTCTTTTCTATAGACTTCAAGATATCCTCATGTGTAGTTGTCAAAAGGTCCTGAGGCAGTTCCCTATTGAGGTGTTCCTGGTAAGTTTCCTTCGAATTTTTATTTATTCGATGCCTTTAGGCGATTGCCACCGTTGCTTTTTGACTGTTTATGCCCTCCTTCAAAGTTCTAGTCTTTCGTTTTCCTGAGCGCTTTCTAATGTGCGATTTGAGCTTCGTTTGTAGCCAGTGATCAGAATTTGCATTATCCTATCTAGAAGCTCTTATATCACTTATTAGGAACAGTGTCACGAATGGCACCTTTTTCTGTAGGATGGTACCAAGTCAGTCTTCGAGAAGTTGGTTTCCAAAAAAAAGTATTTATCACATTTAAAGTATACTCTTGGCATAGACCTAGTAGCCTTAGTCCGTTCTCTGTAGTGCCATCTCTATCGGTAAATGGGCCGATAAATTTGGCGCCAGGGTTACGGGCATCAAAGCGCAATCTGCAATTGAAATCCCCAAGGATAATTATTTGTGCACATTTAGGTTTTGTCCATAAGTTTGCATAAGGAATCTTTAACCATTGTATCCTCCGTGGGCTTGGTCGGAGCATAGCATCCCATCAGTCCAACCTTTACTCCTCCAATTTGGAGTGTTATAACGTGGCAAGTCTGTTTGAGACAGGGTTAAATTCAGCTTCTGTGTTCTTTTTGACCAGAAAAGCGACCTCACCATTCGGTCTAGTGCTTTCACTTTATCCAGAGTTGAAGAAAGCGTAGCTGTCCATATACGTTCGAGTTTCCGTTGAGGCAACAATCTCCATACCCCTACCAGAAGTCTCTTTAACTATCTGGCGGAGTTTGCAATCATTGCTACAGGCGCGCATGTTCCACAATCCAAGTTTCAGACCATGAATCCAAATATTAGGTCGTGGACTCAAACTGTAGCTCTGCTGGCATAATAATATATTCATACATCCGGTGGGTGATTAGTCCTATCCGGCCGCCCCTCTCTTTAGCCCTCAGGGTTGTCCCTGAGGTTTCCGGTGGTCACCACGTTGAGGTAGAGAGTAGGGTTGACCACCAAAGAATCTGATTTCCCGATAACCAAGCTTTATTGATGACAACGTGTTGTTTGGATTCATCTTATTCGATAAAGCAGTATTAAAAGATAACTAAATACAACACCCAAATTGAAAATTCCCATTGTTTCTATAATAACCAAAGTGGGTATTTATTAAGCGAATTTAGAAAAATTTTCCAATTTTATAAAAAAAATATTGACTCCATCAACTATCAAAAGACATCAGCACACTCTTTCCATTATTAGTTTGGATAAGTTAACATTGGTCTCGTTTGCTGTTTCAATGAATGTATGGGATATGTACTCCCCTGAGGATTTCCTATTTCACTGCTCCTTAGTGAGCCAACTTTAATCAATTTGGGAGTACCCCAAATCACTGGAATTGACGTGGGCTTCGATACCCCGCCATCTGATGAATTAAACATGTGTGCGACTGTGAAGCCACCGGCGTACCATTCTCTGGATACTTACAATGAAACAAGTTACAGGATAAAAAGTCAAATCTTAGTTGATTGTTTGACGTGATTAGGTATCTAGTAAGTGTCTAGGGGGTTGTAAACTAAAATGGAATTTTAACATGATGGCTATACTCATCCTGTCGGCTGAAGGAGACAGGGCTGATATTACCCACTTTCAGACTTCCTACATTTATCCAGGAAGCATCGTTTCTCCTGACGAATGCTTTCCGACTTTACAGTGTCCAAAATGCAATATACAATGTGCCCCATAATTAAACTTCTCTTTATTCCATTTACGTTGGGCTCCGATCAAGCTTACGATACTGATCGAAAGCCAACAGGAATGACATATCCTTTCTTCCATCCAGAACATTCATTTTCTGCTTTCTGGGCGGCATCATGATAATTAAGTACTCGAACCCTGACTGAGTCTCATTGCATGCATAAATGCGCACAAAACAAGAGCTCTCAGAGGTAGCTATTGCATTATTGTCCGTATGCAACTTCATTCTCTTAGAGATTGATTCATGACTTCTGTCTTAAACTAAAATCACTTGCGATAAAATTGATCATCGTATTTAAACTGGAAGCTCAAGTGCATTGATTTCTGCCTTTTAACCTTTTTCTCAGCTGGACTTCGATACAATAGCATACACTCACTAAATCGCACTCATCCTCGTGATATGACCATCGGAAAAGTGCAAAGCAATGACTATCTGGGTCCACCAAAACAGGTAGTGTATGGTTTTGATTCTCTTTCATTTTAAGCACGAATTATACAGTTTCATAAAATTCTTTGCTTACAGAATGCATCTGGCTTGATGGGGAATAACAGTGAGATAATACAATCAAACGTAGCAGCCTCGCATCCAGCACTGTTTCGACCAATCACTAATTCACGACCACCGCATCCACAGCCACTGAGCAGAAGGAACCAGTATCTACCGAATGGACAGAGCTATTTAGACAATGAAGGTTCACTGTTTGATGGCATGAGCTCAAGAGGAGAAGGATCGCTCATAGAATCGGGAATGCGTGGAGTTGAATATGAAGTTAGCCTTTTTAGGGCTTATTTATTTATTTACTCCCCACCCATTAGGGCATGTCCTAAGGACTTATTAGGGGTATAGCAGAAGTACAAATAGCTTTTCCACAGAGTAGCACACAAGAGTTAACACTTTTCTGACATGGTTTCATCGTACAAGTAGCAGTTTAACTTCGTAGTAGCACTTCATCCGTCTTCGACATTGCTAAGGCAGACACTCTTCATACCTCTTCTTTCTGGTGGGAGTTCCATTCATCGCTACATGCACCCGCTTTCCACAGTCTAATCTAATCTTATAGGTGCGGTGGGTGACTAGTCCTATCCGACCGCTCCCATCATTAGCCCCCAGAGTTGCCCCTGGGGTTACCAGTGGTCACCATGAGGAAGTTGAGAGTAGTTTTGACCACCTTTAGGGCTTATAACGCTTTTTTATCTGAAGCAGAAGTAACACTACAAAGGGCTCCCTAGCTTAATTAACGGTCCCACAGGATTTATAGTTGAAATTCTTTAGAATGATGATTTTCTAGCTCTTCTCAAGGAACGAACTGATAAGAATCGAGACTCAAGACTGATCAAATCATTTGATAACTAGAAGAATGAAAGCCATTTTCTGAAAAGACTCCTCGAACCTTTGTTTAACATTGTTCGCCTTCTTCCATAGATTGCAAAGGTTACAATCCAAATATTTCTTAAACCACTTTACTTTCTGGTCAAACCACTAGGCTCCTAAAAGGGAGAATCCAATAAATGAGTGCATTATTTATCAATCTAAGACAAGAAAGTTAGTTTGCTGTTCTCCTGGAATTTTTTCAATTGCCATCTTGCCTACAAACAGAAGGCTGAAAATCCTTTATTATGGGAGTAACAGTCAACGCTGTAAAGCTCAAGTTATGCAGCCTTTTTCATTGACACTCTGTGGTAAAAAGAGGGTAGAGCAATAGCTGGGAAATAAAATAACTATTAAAATGATTATATAGCCAGTAATCTTCAAGTTCCACCTTTTTATTCCGTATTTTATCACTACTTGGAGCGTCCTATAAGATATAACTAAATAAAAGTAGAAAAAAATGGTTGAAATCCTTTTGCGAAGTTTACGTTAAAGCTAAATTGATATTTAGTTACATATATATTTTATTCATTGACAGCCTTGCAAGCGAAGTGGTATTAATTTGGTCATTTTTCACTCAGGTCCCCCGCCAGCTGGGCATTAATGGTTTCTCTTCTTACGCATATGAAAAGGGGGACCTCTCGATGATGAGTGGAGACGACGTCGGCACTGCGGATGACATGGAAGTGGTTAGTGCGAGTAGCGTGGCCTGGTCCGCATCAAATTCCTACAATCCACGGCCTTCGCAGAACTTCCGGCTGTCTCCACAGGCAACACCGATACCCTCCACCTCCCCTTATTTCCCTCGCCCAGTGGGACAGCAGCGACAATATGCCAATGTTGGTGATAGTGGTGGTTACTCCGATAATGCATCAGAAACTCAAAATATCCCAGCGCGTCCTAATCGAAGAACTGGACCCTATGTACGAAAGGTTAGTCAGTAACGTTTTTAATATGTTGACAGACGGTTTAGTTCATCATCAGTTGGTATGATCTGAAAATTTGTTCGCCTTTATAAAGTCGACTCTTAAAATTTGAAATTTGTTCCATCAGATAAGTTTAAATGGAACACGGCTAAAAATTGATCAAGCCATTTTTAGTTTTTAATTTGAATTTTTTGTAATGATCACCAGCTTCTGTTACATTTGAGATAAATTATAATTATGAATCTTTGCACTTGTTTGGTTCCTGAATCACTTATTCAGAGGAATTTTTGTTTGAACAATTGAAGGATCTCTAAAGCTGATCGATTTTATGGCGTGAGTGTTCCAATATTTGCATCTGGCTTACTTTATTAACGAAACGTGGACCTGACATTATAACTATCTAATCCGCTTGTGATTTATCTACTGGAGTGGTTCTTAGAATTACGCACCTAGAAAATGCTTAAAACGTACCTCCTCTATTACAGAATTACAGTGACCATCGACCCGCTACCTCTGATGAAGATTTTCTCTGAATATCTAACTACAGTACTGGTGAATCTGTGATTTATTCTGACATCACTTTCTTTTGTGGCATTTGACAGAAACAAAGCTGTGATCATAGCCGTTCTTCCAAATTCAATTCAAACTGACTTTCTCGAACGTGTACTAATGTGTGATTATTTATTAAAGAAGACGATTTTGTGAATTTTTACATGCGATAATTTATATTTAAGGCTTCAGTGCTTACTGATAAGAGTATTAATGTGCTTAAATCACAAAAGTCCGAAATTACCTGTAGGTACAAATTTAAGTAAAAATTAAGTAAGCGAATAACCGTCTGGTTGGTTAGGCTTGAACCTCAAAAACATTCACTGTGAGTGGATGTATCTCGGAAGAAGGCTAGGATGTTATTAATTTCGCATATACCGGAATATTGAAATATATTCTAGTCAGTAGCAAGACAAACATTTTTCGATGGTATTTGATAAAGTGAGCTAAATCGGCTCACCTAAATATCACCACTAGTGAATAAGAAAAAGTAAGAAGGAATAAAGTCCCCCTGTATTAAGTTTAGATGTCAATGTCAATGCTAAAGACTAATTTTCACATTGAGTATAATTTTAGCCAAAAGGGATTAACTTATTCCTTCGAGACTATATGAAAGGATTAGAAACCATTTTAAAGTTATTTTCTATATTCCCTTGAATTTACGTTTTAATTCGTATTATTGGCGGGCGGCACTTTTACTTCACTTGGCTTGACAACTGAAATGGATATCAAGTGTAATTTCATCTTTCAGCATTCCAAGTTTCTGATTAGGTGTCGTTGGCTTAGCCTTCCTTTTCTCAATTGGGTTCACAATGCTTGTCATTGCATGCGTTGTTACAGGAAATTAGTTAGCTTATTATTTCAACCGTAAATTTGTAGTAACTGGAAACCGTTCGCAGTAATCCCATTCTACTTCGTAGCACCAATTCCACTTTTGTTGGTAACGAACTCTGAAGCTGATAGGGAAAGTGCCGGGTGGAGTATAATGATATTTATCCACACCATCCTAGTTACTTCTTGCTTCGCTCTTCCCATCGTGATGGCCCATGCTCCCCTTGCGGCTCCTCTGGTACGTGTTGTTATTATTAAATGCATTTCTTTAGATCAACTGGAGTGCCTGTGCTTTGACTTTAGCCGGAAACTTTATTGTTTTCGGCTCGGTATACCTCGTCACTCGATTATGCGGTCAAACCTCGTGATTTATCTTTCATTCCCCCGGCACGACATTCTCTACCGGATCATAGCCGCACCGTTCGTCCACTCAACCATCTTTTTCGCTTAATTTACCATAGCCTCGTATCTACTTTTATTATCTGCCCATTAGTTGAAACGCTACCATTCGTATCGTTATCGCATAAACTGACCTCCTCAAATCGAATAGACTAACTCCAACTTTTCAATGCAGAGGCAAAATATGAGCGAGGCCTATTTTAGTGTATTCAGACGGCCACTATTCGCATTTATAAACATTCCTGTGCTATTTGTCTCCCTAATTTCTGAAACGCGGTAAAAACGGTACCACCAAGTTTCCCTGATTAATATATGAACCGAGTAGTGTGGATCATGCTACGTTGATTGCTAGGAAGAAAGCGACTTCTTCACAATCTTTCAGTTGACTCCGCCACCCACCCACACGTTTGAAAATTATAGATTACAAATGTTGTTCGCAAAGCCTACTTTATCAAGAAAGGTGCTTCGACGCTCCCGTGCCGGGAGGTATATGGAGCAAGCTGTAGTTTATTGAATCGTTGGAGGGTGCCGAGGCTTCAGTCTTCTATGACCCCCATTTTTGAGATGCGACTCAATGTCAGAAGGAGGCTATCAGAAACAGAAGACTAAGCACGAAACTGTGACATCGTACCACATATATTTGACAATGATGTTACACGAGTAGACTTCTGTATTCATGAAGTAGTAATAGTAAGAAACTTGTAAAGGATATAGGAGAAGAAGGGACTTCATTAGTATGAGTGGCAAGGCAGTTTTGTTTGCTGATGTGGGAATTTTTCCAGGGATGAGTCGCTCGCACACAATGTTGGCGGGGCCGCAAAGAACTATGAAAAAGGATTTGGTATGCCATCTCGTGTTGGGTTCTAGTTTCGCAACGACGCAAGTCTGAAACAAAAAGCCGCAAGGTGAAGTATCGTGCAATTCAAAACAAGAATGACTTAACGGATTACAGACGGAGTTGGGGGCTACGCCCGGATCGGGATCAAAGTTTAGTGTATTGCAGTGTACGATATAAAGGTGTGGATGGAAGACCGATTTCAAATGTGCGTATAAGAGTTGAACTGGATAATTTAACAGGGACTTGATCATCCAGAGCGCTTGCGATGGTGCACGGTATGCGTCGAACCCGGGTTCGTCTTGAATGGCAAAGAAGACACTCGGAGAATCTAATTTTCTGAAACTGATTAGTTCAGAGGGCGATTTTCCTAATTTACGATAATGTGGTGCATTTTTCAATTATTCCTCTTCAATTCAGAAGATGCCAACAGATAAAAGGAGCACATTATGAATCTCGAAGTCATCGTATCTATTTTATCAGAATATTTGGTGCTCGAACAACCAAAATCGACTTCTGTGATTATGCTTAATGTTATAGAAGGTACATTGACTGTCAGTAGTCAATTACCACCTGACCCAAAATGATGCACATTCAATAACTTGTGCATTTCTCAATCACAAGAAACCGTAATATAACAAGTATAGGGTGATATAAATGAACATTAACAAGTGACGGAGCTAGCGACAAGGGATGACAAATAGAGCCTACCTCTGAGTGAGCGCATCATCGATCTGAGTAGAGCGTTCGCCATTCAGAGCCGCAATAGAATCGGTGGGAACCTGAGCGCCTGCCATCGCGGCCTCCACCTCCAATCCGTTCTCCTCTGCTACCTAAATTAGAATAGAGAAAAGAATTAAGACCGAATAAGTGCGTCTGATTTCAAAGCCTCTCAATTTCGATGGAAAAAAATACCGTTTTAAGGTGCGAATTGCGACAGATTTATTTAAAACGAAAACGGCCCCAAAACATTAAAGGTTTGACAAATTACAAGAACGCCACTTGCTGCTGGACTGTCAGGAAATAATCGAAACTTATTAATACCGAAGAAGAACTGAATGAAAATCGAATGAAATCCATTGCATTTACCTCTAATACTTCCCGATCCGGCATAAGGGGGTGATTCGTCAAAAAACAATATTTCAGATGTAGGAGGAATGTACGTATTTAATTCAGATAGCCCGGCAGTATCTACCCAAACAGGTCAAAGGCAAGTTATTATGGAATGGGTCTTTTCAAAATAGTAGCTGGGAAAGACCTCCCTTCAATCTTTTCACATTACATCCGAGACTGAATTCCCATGTCAAAATTGAGACATTTACCAAGGCATATATATACAGAAGTGATAAAATTCTAATTTCAAAAAAGTGCTGTAACTGGCTGATCAAGATTGAAACATCACTGAAAACGAGTTTCATGGAAAATAGGTTATAAGATGCATCACCAACTTTTCTGTGTCTACACAATAACGATCTCGGGCGACATTAATCTTTTCGAACTTGAAAGAGCCAAATAGATACAAACAAAAAGTAAAAGACAATCCAGAGTTGAATCAGTATTTTCCGATCTGAGGAAGGATTTCGACCAGATTAAGCAACTTATGGTCTCCAGACCCAGAGAGAGCAGACAGGCAATGCCTACGGCCGTTAAGTTTTTCAGCTGTAGTAATGGGCTGAAAATTTTAATGAAGTTTCGATGCAAATAGCGTCACCATCTAAAAAAACGAATGTATAGAGACCATTAATGTGGCCGATTTCTCCCCTCGATATTAAATTCAACCAACTTTACTCATGGATACAATTATAGTCCACAAAAAGAAGATTATCAGCCTGCAGAGAAAATTCTTAGGGCTTAGGATACAAACATATGACATTGTACTCGTCATAGCAAACATCTTTTCATATAAGAATCGAAAGACAATGTTTAATAGAATCAACATAATCACCTCAAACTACAACTAATCTGCACGAGAGACGGCTCAAAAAGTAGTGGGCGATAAGGTACCACGTGGTCTTAGCAACCAATTCAATTGTGCGAAACTAACGTAAAACCAAAATAGCGATTTAGTCCCTGAAGTGGCCTACGTAGACGTGTATGAAAACAATTATAATCAAAATAGAAAAGGTAAATCTGAATCGCCCCCATGAAACAGGAGACATAACGATAACGAGAGAAAACCAGAAATTCAAAAATATTCAGGTGTATTGAACAGATTTAATATTAGATTTCGGTGATAATAAGTTGCCCACGTCCATTGCAATGAAAAAAGTAATTGTAAAATTCAAGTGAACAAATTAAAAAGTGAGATAAGCCAACCTGTTTGATGAGTGCTTGGATTTCATTTTCTGGGGCAGATGTAGCCATCACAATATTCATGGATCCCTCAACAGTCGAAGTACGTACGTCGAGGTCGGTGAACGTCTTTTCAAAATCGCTCATAACTTGCTCTATTTTTTCGAGGTCCATCGACTTCATGCTAGCCTTAAGTCTATTCGTAACTTTTCCAAGGTCTTTTGTCATTGATTTCATTGTTGCCGCAGTTTGCAGACGTGATTGAACTGCATCTAATCGAGAAGCCAGTGTCATATACTGGATGCTTTCTCTATGCTTTCGAATTGAGTCCTCAGCGTGGATACGGGCTGCATCCAAGTTTCTAGCTTCTAAAGCCTGTGTAATGTTAAATCTAAACAGCAAAACAACTAACCTTTTTCAATTTATTTCGGTGCATCCTGGAATCTGCTTCGGCTTTTTGCGAAAAACGCGATAATTGTTTTGTGTTAAATTTTAAATCAAACATGACATCTAGAAATAATAGCAAAAAACAGCAACATGCCCTCCAGAGTTTGTTGCTTGAAAATGCTCGCCACTTTGGACATATTTGGTAACAACCAAAAATTATTCCGGGTTATCTATATTTATATTGGCAGCATCTACTCAGATAAGTTAAACAAATGCACTCTAAATTGGCAGGTTAGTGCGCAAAAATAGGTTTTGAATAACGGCGATTATGTGCCGCGATTCGTCCATTCATTTTTTCGATCATGTACCATTTTGCACTTGTGTTACGTAAAAAATTTTTTTTGCCAATTATTGGAACTTCCATTCGGTATCACATACTTTTCGAAATTTCAGCAAAACAGTTACCTTTATTTTATTTCTACTGGTGGTTCTAAGCCAATACTAGATAAAATTCTTATATCAGGCACATTACTTCCTCGAGAAAGTTCTCACCTTTCTTATGATTAACCTTTTTTCGAAATGTTCTTACTATTACTCGAGCACTTACTAACATTGATGTGCAGCATCAATGTGAGCCATATAACAAAAACGTGGAAGTTGGTGATTTTGTCATCTGATATTGTTGCAATTTGGTCCTGTGGCGTTGAAAACTTGTAACTTGGAAAAAAATTTGTACATAGTCCCACAAATAAAAAATTTATCCGTATCTGCTTTTGAATCTCCTGCTCTTAAACTTACTTCCGCATCGTTTCTCCTTCCAATTTGATGACCTTAAAGTCGCTTTAATGTCAAGTAACTGAGTTGATAACGGCTTGTAACTTCATATATGCTGCAATCCCCAGCCGTCCGCTCTGCCCAGTCTTAATTTGTTCCACCCATTCTTATCCACAGAACCCATTTTCATTAACCGTGCCAATGATCACCCATTTCAGGTTAGTGTGCAGAAGCTTTCGTAGCGGCCAGGTCGTTTATTTTCATTTTCTTGGTTTTTAGAGTTAAGAGAATGGGAAGTCATGTGAGAATGTCCAACAGTGGTGGAGGCAAATCAAGGTCATTCTGATATGATTTTTCCCCAATTAAATTTTAAGAATACCTCAACCGATTGGTGCCCGGCCTTTTATGACAAGAAGGTGACCAGTTTATTGAAGTTTCCCCGACCACCTTAGCCTTGTACGATCACTTTTGAAGTTAAGCGCAAGTAAATGGCTTGTTGAAATGTGCCGCTACTAAGCAAACAAATTAAAATCCATGCAAGCTCCCATACTCAATTGCTTTAATGTGAAGCATAAAAAAGGCGAAAATTATATTAATTAAAATTAGGATGCTTTAATCATCCATAAAAAGGAGTAAATCAAATGTTCAAGTGTTGCGAAATAAATTTTCTTGCATTTCATCAGCCTTCCAGATCTTCATGTGGGGCAGGCAGAGCCAGCGGTGGAAAGTGCTGTGGGAGAGGCAGTTGCGGTAGTTCAAAATCCATAGGCTCATCAACAACTCCAGAAGTGGTCCACATGGCCATGAAACTGTGGTAATTAAAAACAATTGTGCAGCGGCTGTGGTTCGCCCTGAGTGAAAGTGCTTCGTAAATTGAAATTGATGGGCAGTGAGAGATATCCAAATAGGTCAGTTTTCCACAGTGAACTAATAGTCGGTCAATACAAGTCTGATTGATGAGGGCATTGCCTATGAGATCTAGATCAACCAAACTATCGTTTAAGCAATCAGCAATAGCATTCACATCGGCGGGTGTTACAGACCTGAAGTAGGAAAGATATCACCTAGCTACTGAAACTGATCGAAGTAGCATGTAATAGACAAATGCTAGAAAACGAACCGAATAGCCGCGAGTGAGAGAACACGCAATTGCCGGCAGCGAGAGACCAACTCACGGAGACAGTTAGAGGGTTCGGATTCGATACCTGTGCACCAACCAAGATCAAGTCGGAGGAGGGCAGGACAGTTTTGGGCAATTTGTATGACTCCAGTGCTGGTTAAATTGCGGCATCGCCAAAGTACGAGCGACACAAGGTGACTGGAAGGGAGCGGTAAAACTAAATTTTGATATATTGAAAAGCGTGAGATCTTCAGTCCTCATAAGGAGTGTACATATGGATTATAACAGCAGAGCAAGTTCTCAATTTGAGCAGTTCCCACTACCATCATTGTTCTTTTTCTTCTAAACCGATTTATTCAGTGTATATTGTCATCCTCTTTCAGGATTCATAAGTTTACAGTTATTAGATATCTGATTCTGCGCACGCCGCGGTTGGTGAGGAACGAGCAGGCAACCAAGGGTCGAAAACATTTATTTGCAAATTCATTTAGATAGACGGGTATCGCATTAACTCTACCGTAAAATTTATGAACCAGCTTCTACTATAGAGAATCGGATGATAAAAATGCCTCTCCAAGAGCTTCAGAAACAGAACTCATGCAATAAATTTGGTTAATGGAAAACATAGTTAATTAAATAAATTTGGTTAATAGTAAAATGGATTGTAATCGTAAACAAAGAATGAACACTATGAAAAACATTAAAGGGATTCGACATTCTTGCAAGATCCCTTTAAACACACACTTTTCGAAAATGTTGATTATCTCAAGCTACCCTGATGGACTGAGGACGTCTCATATATCTGACAACATCCATAAAAGAATTCCCCATCGTATTTTCTAACCAGCTCGAAGGCACCGTAGACTTACTGTCGAAGTATTACATTTCCCCAACAAGCAACTAACAGGTGGAGTTGCATAAATAAGAAAGCTGTAATTAATTAAATCGAACTCACAGAAAAGGCCTGAGATTTTTTAAGCTAATGGCTTTGAGGATTGTACATTCTGAGATAAGCTCAATGTAACTGACAACGAGCTCAGATTAAAAGAACCGACTGACGCAATTCGTTTCAATCCGACAAACTGCTAATTATGACCAGACCGAATGTATTTTAGGGATGAAGTGAATAAAAAATGCCAAAGGATGAACTCCTTTACACCGTACTTAGTTTAACTGAAGCCATCGTATTAGATGGCCTAAGGCCAACCCTAGCCTCCTAGGTAATTGCCTTGAAGTGCGACAAGGTAGGAGATTTATTAACCCAACTCTGCTGCTATGGAGTTCACCAGCATGATGCACTCATGTCAGTTATGAGTTGTTCCAAGCAGAGCGATGTGCCGAGTCATTGCAACCTAACGTCATTCAACCCTGTCCAACCCGATGTCCAAATGCTCCAACACCAGAACAAACATAAACATAGGATGCGTAGCGCAGAATTTAAACTACGCTACTTGATGAACTTAAGTCATATAAAATTTAACTAATGTAACTAGTGATGCAGCTTAAGCAGCGGTTACGCAACAATAATTTGTGTTTAATATCATATTTAATAACCGAGCAAACAGTACTTTAATAGAACTTATCAGTGGCGACTACATACTAGCATGCGAAAATATTCGCAAACCTATGGTAATGGGAACTGTGCATTAGTTAGACAGCAAAACAAATCATTAAACACCAATCCCAAACGAACCTAAAATGATAATTACGGCTTAATTCCACGTGAAACCAACTGCGTAAAACACCAGTCATATTTCGCCACGTCACAGTGTCCCTGTCTAGAGCAAATGGCAATGTGCATTCACTTATACGGACTTACGGATTATTGGCAGTGATATGCTCGACCACAGCATCAGCTCCTTCAATGGCGACACAGGATCCCAAATTTAGATGACGAAGATGTTGGCAAAGATCAGCGAGGTTGCGCAAGGCAGCGTCAGCCACGCGTGTTCGGTAGAGGTTCAACCAACGCAACTTAATGAGTCGACCCAGAGGGATGAAACCCCCACTAGTAATTGATCGGCAGGATGAAAGATCGAGTTCTAGAGTAAAAAAGCAAGATTGGTAGAATTAAATTTGGATTTGGCACACTATCAATAAAAAGTAGCAAATTTAAACATTAATAGATCAATAGGAGACTGAAGTAAACTGATCTAACGACGACTAACGTTCAAAACCACCAAAAATCAATAGAAGTCATAGGCAGTGTTGTCAAAAAATATGGACTGGTCTGTGGCTAACACAATTGTAATCAACAGACACCATCTGAGTTAACTACATTTGAAACGTTGCAATTGACAATTTATCCAACCTTCGAGATGACCGCAAATGTTGATGATTTGTAGAAGGCATTCATCATTGACCATCTGACAGGAGGAGAGTCGTAGCGTTACCAGATCGCGTCCGACATCGCTTAAGAACTGACAAAAGCAACTTGGTGATATCTAGAATGCATGAATTGAAGCTTTGATTATTTCTGCCAGGAAATTTGGTACATGACCTCTAATCTATGAGGTTGATTGTTAGAAAAATAAGCTCTTTAGGTATACATGCAACTACTTCAAATTAGGTAAGCGATAAGGCATATAATTATCTTCGGAAGTTCACACCCCATGAATTCAGCTCATTTAAACACAAAAATGAGAATCGACTACTCTGCTAGTTTCCGCCTTTTAAAATAAGCGGGATAAAGCTTCCTGAACATAGGCGTGTATAACTTTCCTCAAGCCAGTAGTAGCACAACTCAAACATTCGGTTCAGGGCAAAAGTATGAGAAGCGATCAGAAAAAAAAAGATAATCTTGTGGCGCTTGCGAAGTGAAAATGTGCACTATATAATGGATGATTTTAACTTCAATAAAGTAAAACGTACAGCCTGATAATTTCCACACCAAGAAACATCCAGCCGTCTTAAATGAGAAATCGAGGTTTCAGTCATTTCCTCCTCGTCATCATTCACCGAAGTGGTGTGGAACCTGTTGGAAGAACTAGAGCTAATACCGGAGATAACAGCAGTATGGTGCGCCACTCCCTTGCCGGTGAAACTGCAGAATTTAGCGTATTGAGCGGGCCCCTTCTCTGTTCGATTATAACGTCCTCGTAGTTTGTAACTTACTGATGGTTGTCGACCGCGAAGACGTCGAATTCGCTTAGACAATACCGACAGACTACTATCTGTAACGGTAGACCACAGAGCCTGCAAATTGATACTGCTCAACCGAGAGAGAGTCTCATCAGCCAGGTACTGGAACGCTTGACATACCGAGGAGATTCGGCAAAGAGTCGGAAGATCAAAATATCTAAATATTTCCAGCAGAACAGCATACTAGATTTTTTGATAAAAGATAAGTGTCTTTACTTACAGGTAGACGAGAAAATGGGCTCTCGAGGGTTTTAAAGGGACTTTCTCGAACAGATAAGGTAGTTTGACGCATTAGGGCCGAAAAAGTCAAAGAAGCAGGATATCGATCAATCGCCAAAGAGATTGGACAAAAAGTGCAGCTTTGAATTGACTCAATTTCCGTAGACACATGAGGAAGTGGCAGACACTGCACAGGAATATCGTCGACTTCATCTAAGTAAGACGCCTACAAGCAGAAATAAGTTAAAGGAAGGCTTACATATCCCGATGGAGAAAGGAGAGCCATACGTTGTTGATTATTCTTCTCCTCAAGAACAGAGAGATATCCTTCAAGTTCCCTCATACTGAATTTCCGTCGGCCTTTCATCTTAAAGCGCATTTCTCCTTCTTTGTCAACGATAGGAGTGAAACCTCTAACTTGAACGGCGTCTATCTGAGTATGGTAAGCACAACGACGAACATCAAACTCAATTCGTATTAGATCGGTCATAACGAGGGGTATATTGTACTAGAAAAAGCACATTAAAACTTAATTATAATACCGACCAGAAGAGGTTCGAAAATTCGCGCCTTTCCCATTTGCAAGACTGTAACTGAATCCGCCGGGATGATTGATTTATCTCCATCAATTGCGGGAAACTCTGATTTGTTGTCGTGAGCAGGAGATTCCCAGAGCGTCGCCCAATACATGCCACGAGTATTAACAGGGTTATTGGGTGGTTGATCCCTATAACATGCGCGAATCGCAACAATTGCGCCTGGGAAGAATGTTTCGTAAATCTTTATTTTCATAACAACGAGGGGACACTCGAAAAATACATCCACATAGTCAGTGCTTGAATAAGTACTAGGACCACCAGAGATCCGCTCCAGCGAGCCTGGAAACGACTCCCAACGAGTACCATAATAAGGCTATGGAAAAAAACAGGTCACAAATAAAAGAGAATCAATACGAATGCGCAGGAACGAGTGGAATCTTCAAACTTAGGATAAATAGTCGGCGGTCCACATAAATTCCCTGCTGTGAAGGCTGTCCTGCCATCTTCTCCATATTGAGAGCTGCATTCAATCACTTCTTTTGCAAATAATTCCGTACACGCAAAAAAGCCACCACTTTGGTCCATTCGTAATTAATGGGCTGATCTAAATTTACCACCTTTTTATTAGACCTTACACATCTGGAATATTTTTTTCTAGGTATTATAAACAAATAGAAGTAGATTTTGTGATTTCGCCTTTAAGTGATAAAAATTAAATATAATAAAAGGGAGAAAATGAAGTTAGTGCGTGATAGACCATCAAAAATTCGAAACCATTGAAGCTCATGTCTCGGGCGCGCTTCAATGAATATTCGTGGTTGGCCCTAATTGTATTTTTATTGTTTTCTCATCTTACCGATGGAAGAGATTATTAATGAATGTCGAAACGCCTTCGTGATTTCTGATGATACTTCGCAATGTGAGAAATTATGTCGGGCTTGTGATGAATTCTTCGTACAAATGTCAAAAGTGTAGGTTTCTTTTATTTGCTGTCGACCCTTTAGCAATGGGTCTTCGTTCAACCATAAATATTCCCCTGAAATGAAGTTTGTTCCCGACCAAAGTAGTTGCTATCTTGTTACGTTTATTTTGATAGACTTTTATCGATGGAATCAATTATCCAAACAAAGAAAACCCGCACAATCAACTTCACCATCAAGCTATCAATCCTACCAATCTGAAAGTATGATTTCTTGTCGCATTCATTTTTTAGACCTTCCTGAAAGCATTCCAGAGTTAGTTATCGAGATGCGAATTCCTCATCCCCTACCTGCTGATCCTTCGAGAAAATCTGCCCTCACGATAGCGCTTGAGAAAGCCCAAATGAATGGCAAATCGGTTAACAAGTTCAGTGATTTTGCTGTTTTCGATGGTCGATTGGCCGATGGCAAAAGTAATCGTTTTACGCAATCATCGTCTGTCACGCTCCGACCTTTTAAAGTCTGTTTTTGGAGTGTATCAGGTCTTCCGAAAATTTCCATCTCTGCTCAGCCTACGGAAACGTGTGCTGTCAGAGACTTTGTTGGTTTAGCTCTCTGGCAGTATTTCAATGAGAATCCATCAGCGATTTCGGCGTTTAACACCAAACCATCACATCTTGATAAGGATGGGAAGTAATACTCGCTCCTTGCATCTTCTATGTGTAACTTTCAGCATGAATCTACTGCTTTTTTCTTCATTTAAAGGTCCATAGTTGAACAAATAAAGGTATATATGATGGACACACCTGACGAAGTAGAGGATCTACCGCCTTTCGAGCCGACAGATTTGATTTACAAGTACGATTTTGATGGCTTCGCTCTGAAAGAAAATGCTGCTATTGTGGACACTACTGAACCGTCTATCGTCTTCACCGTGTACGTTTCCAATTTATTCTGTTATTTGGTGTCCTTTGAATCGGCTACTAGTAGACTGAATTATCATTAGTTAAAGAGTGTTATTTTAAGGATCATTTAGCTCGCTACTTTAGCCGTGATGTTCTTAGTTTTCAAGTTGAACTCCCATGCACCCTTTCTTTTGTCGCTTCCTTTTTTCCTGAAAATAGACCTTATTCGCAATATCCATATAAGCTCCATGTCAAATTTATTTTCTGAGTTTTAATACTTCCTTTTTGTGCCTTCCACGCTTTCTCCCAATAAATATTCGGGTTGGAATGCAAAATGGCCCTGTTTACAACCGGATATTCTGTAAGAAATTTTATTTCGCAGTCCTCATATTGAAGTTAATTAAAAACACGATTCACCCTTTTAATGTCAAAATCATCTAGATGGATGATGTTTATACGTTATTCATCTTTGTCGAGAAAAAAAGTGCCGTCTAACTTAAATCTGCGAGAAGGAAGTGGATTCAGGCGAGGCAGTCACCCTAGAACCAGCATTTAACCATTACGAGTGTTCATTCTGATCGCCTAGTAATTTTTTTACTCATGACTACCACTCTTAGATCTACTTTAGCAGCTCGCATGCCTGTGCAAAAGCTATTAAGCGGAAGCGCATGAACCCTTTCCACACTCCCACTTCCAAGTAGCCCTCAAAGCAAATAGCATCATGACGGTTATTTTTTTTTCACGGCTGAGACCGTGTCAATTAGACGAGAGCATGTCAAACCTCACGGTCAAAATCGTCTGATTGCCTTGTGCAAATACAAAGGTGAAGTTCCGTAGATGTGTTCGAAAATAGAGGTGAATGTTGTCTCGTATGTTCGACTGGGATTCCTATCATTGCACAGTTAGTTATGTGGTAAAATTTGATCATTAGGTCGAATCGCTGCCGTTCTCTAAAGCAGGATTATTTTAACTAGTTTTGATTAATATACCCATTAATCTGGCTGATCGTGCCGCATATGGTATTGACTTTGGACATGATCCATCTCTCCTGATCTTCAAGGAGGCTTATTCTCAAATCCCATTCACCCATGGCGTTTAGCTAACGCTACTGGAAGTCAAGTGATTTGTAGATCTTCACTACATACATTTTAGCTTTCGGCAAATTGTCTCAAATGTAAATGCACTCACAATGATTCGCGCTGAAATGGATATCTAGAATCAAGATGTGTTCACCGTATTCCGTTCACCGTATCTGTTTTAAAATAACAATTCCCAGTTACTAACAGACACCACAAACCCCTGACACTGCTACAACCGACAGGTTCCTTTCATACTGCGTTAGTTATTTTCTCACTTTGTAGGTTTAGTTCCGTTTTTTTCAAGCTTTCGGTCTATTTTATAAATTTGTAAGTGGAAGGCTCCAAAGCACAAGTCTTAGGCCGTACTTTCAAACTTCTAGGGTCTTTTCGCTTTTAAACCAATCACAGCTCTGATTATCCAGCTGCTGCTGGCAACTTGTACACACATTTGAGGTTTTTCAAATGTCTCTCAGTCTACTTTTGAGTGGTTGTGTTTATTCCCAAAATTTAATCGACATTTTCACCATCGTTCAGTCGGATATAGTTTGTAAATATCTTTTAGTTTAAAAGCCTACTATGAATCGAATAGCTCAGCGAACTTCTCCATACATTCCTCGCAGTCCGATTACGTTTCTTCTAGCTCTAGCACTGCATTATAATCTCGAATAAACGCCTGTTTAATTGCAGTCATGCAATCATGTCAAAACGTTGCATATCCCGTGATAGACCATGTTAGATAACGTGCATGGTAAAACTACAAACATTCCATAACCTGGATTTACGAAAAACTCGAAATAGTGCATGTGTGATAAGAAATGAACTAATAAGAGGAAATTTCAGGGTTTTAATTAGAAAGCTCTTATAAATGTGCTTATTCTTCCAGATTGAAAAGAACTTGGACTATTTATTGCTTAATCAGTGGGAACGTTAAGAAAGGAGCCACGAGAAGCTTGTTCATTGCGTCCAAACCAAAGCGCAGTTGCAAGCTGATGTGAGAGGAATCTCATATTGATTCTGAATCGTTTCTTAATTTTTAATCCCTGGGCATGGTTCTCTAAATAACAGCTGCTTGTGGAAGAAAGGCTATCTGTCGTACTTCAATCAATTGACAGTGGAAATGAGATTGGCTATCTCACTTCACATCAATAAGCGATCATCATGCAGAAGGGTGCTTCAATGTCATGTATTCCTTCAAATACTTCGGACCTAATCATGTTGAAGCGGAATCTTAAGGAAGCAGAAGCCGGACTACTTGTGTAGAAAGACGCTTCTACTGTTCACCATCACTTCGTTATGTTCTCAAATCATACTCGCATCCCTACAGAGGCCATTGTGTAAATCTCGGTTTAGCCTGTAAATTTTTGAAACGCAATTGTTTACATGACTTCTGACGCCATGGCGTGGGTAATCATGTGCTCAGGTCTTGTATTATCATATTGGCCTGCTCTAATTGATCAGAACTATCAATTAGATCTGAACTCTCGGTGTACAAATCAACAAGAAACGTAAATATCTGCCTATTAAAAGGTCCTAACCGATTTCGATAATCGATATTTCGTCGTTTCTTTAAATTGGAACCGAGCTTTGATATCTGTTGAAGACTTCTTTTTGTAATAGTAGTAGAAGATTCAGGAGCATAATTCTGGGATAATATGGCCCATTCATTGCTCTAGAACGCTTCAGAGGTAACCGTATGGCCGTTCTTTTTATGAGTAAATGCCACTTTTCGATGGTGCTTCTAAATTCTCTTTGGCTCCGGAATAGAGGTGCCTTGTGGTTGTGTGTGCTAGCCAAATCTCCTTCATTTTGCATCTCGCAGGTTGGACGAGATCGGGTTTTTCAATGTGTAAGAGTTGTGCTACATGGGATTTTAGAATATTGCCTTCCTGCGAAGCATATTATTTATGCTTTTAGCTTTGCTTGGTTCTACCTTATGACTAACCAAGTCCGGATACTATTTCTTTGTCATATCTGGCAAAAACTCGTTCTTCACATTTGCCTGCAAATTACCTTAAAAGCCTTTCTATCTACGCAGTGCCCTGGTCCTACTCCCCCTTTTTAGACACCTTGCGCAAGGCATAAGTCGCGTTCACCTCCCACCTTCAGCAACTCTGGAGTGCGTTGTAAATGACGTGCTGAATCGGCGAATGCTGCGCCAACACGAGGGCTACGCCTATCGATTGGAGGAGTGGATCGACCCAGAAGACAAACCAACCTTGGAGGAGGCAGAAGCTGCTCGTAAACCTCTCGATCTCTCAATGACCATTGCTGAATACACCAGAAATTGCTCTCGAACCCATTTCGCCCTTATTCGAGAACACAGTACGTACTAATCGTCTTTTTTTTCAAAGCCCTCCATAATTTCCATTCTTCATACGATCTCTCAAATGAGTTGAGATTTATGCTTTTCGCGGCTAGATTCAAAATTCCGTCAACTGGAAATGACGAAGTTAGATTTTGGGTGACGTTAAAGTGTATTCACAATATGTATTAATGAAACTAAAGGGTCGTGAGCTTTGTATTTGCCACTAGAATACCGTCATTTGTGACTTCACGTTCATTTGAGGAAAAAGAGTTAAAAACGTTCTTACACACCTCATGAACCACATCATTCCTCAGCAAAACTCGAGTTTTATCTTATCACGCTCTCTTTTTGAAAACTCATCCCTGTTCTTATTGGGCCTATGTGTTTAAATTAGCGGCGACTTTTGAGGTGTTTATTTGGCTCATTTTCTACCAAAAGGTGCCACAACTTTTAATCCTTCAGTAGAAAGTTGCGAAACTCGTGCTTAAGTTCTAAATGAGATATTCAACGAAAGCCTACCATATTTGTTCTCATGTCTTCTCCACCCATTTCGCCTTCATGTCAAAATGACTTCGGTGTCCGCTTTTCATCTCATTGTCTTGGCGGTAATCTTCAATCAAGAAATGACCATTCTTTAACATTTTCGTTTCACCATAATGATCACGCGATTCTAATGTCTACGCATCTGATGCCTTCTTGTCTAGTTTTTCGATGTAATGCCGGTTGCCTTATCGCAATTTCATGACAGTTAGTATGACGTAGATCAGGACCGGTGATCTAGGAGTCAATTTTTTCATTCGTCGAAGTGAAGAAAAGAGGTATTCACACTTAAACAACCAATCAAAACTCCATAGCTTTTTATAATCGACATTGGGCTGGCTGTTCATTACACTTGTGTTACACCGATCGGGCCCTCATTCCCCCTGAAGAAAATAAGCAAGTCTTTTTTGCCTCCCTTTTTTTATTTTTCAAACATGAATCACTTCAGAGACCTCGCTTACATGCTCCTGTATCTCCGAACTTGGTCAATGTTAAGCAGTCTGGGCTTGCAAGTCAGATCAGCCTTGTGTTTACCACTTCGATTTTTGATGGATTGTAATGAACGTGTCTGCGTCATGTTGGCCAGTTTCGTAATGAAAATGTGTTCTATTATGTCGATCTTGTTTTGAATTTTCTTGATAGTCAAAGCCATCAAAAGGTTCAAACATCCAAAATTAAATAATTTCATGTGTCATTGAATTTACCTGTTCTTTAGGTAAACATTTAACCTCGTCTAGCCTTTGCAGGGGCTAAAACTCAAGCTTGCGCTTTGTTAGGTGAATAATTGGGACCAATAAATGCTGATTAAAGCGTAGACAACTCGCTCCTTGCAATTCCTTTTATGCACTCAGCTTGGTAGCACAGACCATAATTATATTTCTTTAAAGTCCGCAGTCCAGCTCTTCTATTTAATTTAGAGAGCATTAATATTCAATTATTTCATCATTTGGATACTTTGCGAGGGCAAACCGAAAGTGCCTGAATATTTTGATGGACCGAATCCTTTCAATCTTGAGGCTGCCTGGTTTGATGGTTGGCGACCGCATGATGTGCTTAATTCATTCCTCAGTCCTTCCGTCGTTTTTCCCCTATTTCCTATCACCGTACTGATTGATTTCTCCAGTCCTAGGCCATTAGAGAGAATTCACTGATATATCTGTATTTAACCCTAATCCAATGAATCACCACCAGCTTACTTCATCTCAAAACATTTTACATTGGTTGAATATTTTGTAATGACTTAGCGTTCGATAGACAAGGATTATCTCGTACAGCACTCGGAGGTCTTGAAAATTTTACTTTTATAGCTGCCATATAAGAAGACTATTATTTGAGCAAAACGTTTCAATAGCACGTAAAAGATGGTGTCTTACCAGGAAGGAATGGATTTCCTTTCAGAAACGCCTTTAGTAATACTCGTTTTGCTGATGTCTATGTGTCTTACTCCATTCCCATAGACTGTACACTTTAGGACCCCCGGCCTAGCATTCTCTTTCCTCTTTGAGGTCGATACGATCCGGTTGGATGGGATGCCGATCGCTGGCCCCACGGAGACGAGAGCTCCGCCGCGAATACCTCTTCTGATACCATCGCTGCTCGCAACTTACAATCTCGGAAGTATCGTGCTACGCAAATTCGTGGTGCTTCCACTCGTGATGTTCAAATAAGCAAGTTTTCTAATGAATTCCCCTCCTGAATTTGGGCACAGATTACTCCTACTTGACTGTTGACCGCTTCCTCATTTTTCGCTATGTGAAACAATGATAAGGGTACATTATTTAAGATCAGGGCAATCCCCCAGGTAGTTTAAAAAGAGGGTAATTATATAAGTGTCCTTTTAGTCGTCCCTTCTGATAGATATACCAGAATTATTCTTCCAGCTGTCAATTATCGTGTGCCGTCCACTTCTCTACCGTGCACATTCTTTTCTCGCTAACATTTCATTTTAGTCAATGTAAATCATTTTCTAAAAGAGCGATAGTCCCAGGATGGCCCTTCCAGAGACGTCTTTATCGTCTGTTCCCTTGTAACGACTTTACAATTCCAAGAAGGTTTTCCTTTTTATTAAGAGCTAGAGCTCCATTAATTTTTTTTTTGAACCAGGCAGGCTAAGGAGTTCGTACCTTTTCGTCTCCTCATCTTTTGCTGTGTTATAAGGCACTTTTAGTTAATTACATCTAGGAGCAGAACTACCTCTTGGAAAAATTTAGCTAATATCAATTTCTTGTAGACCTTCAACCACTAAGCCCTCCTAATATTTCATGATAGTCTTTATTTAAGCCTCCGCATCAAATGTAACACCCTCAAGGTCAATTAATCTTTTTTTCTCGCTGGCTGTTCCCTGGGGTTTGTTTACACTTTGGAAAAAAAGCTTTACCTCACTTCTTAAGGTGTCTGCTCTGTAATCCGGTCTTTGTTGGAAGCACTTCTTGCCATGTTGATAGACCAAGAACTACTGCAATCCGTTGCCGATATTTTTGTGTCTTGATGAGGTTGAACTCAGCCTCTACTTTCGTAAAGTATTTCACTAGTGTTCGCAAGACCCAATTATTCTAGCTTCGAAGTTGAAATTAGCTTTTTAGATGTATTTTGGTAAGTCAGGACGTTAATCAGCTCTCAGTTCTCTGAATATCGCCGGGTTTCTACACTTTGTGTGTCAATATTTATCAGTTTCTTTACGTTCCAGCGAATTTGAAATCGAACCAAGAGACTTCTCAGATATGCATGTTTGATTTCCAAATGTAGAACCTAAAAGTACATTTGTTTAAATAATATTTTCATTTCTTATTGTAATTGTCCAAACAAACTTTATTTCCTAAGTCGAAGTAAAGTCAAAAACTTATTCGTTACCTTTGGCTTCGCCCCAGGTCTCGTTCCAACTATTTATCCTCGCATTGGCTTCCTCTATATCCGCCCATACTCTGGTGCAAGGTCTTATTTATAAACCGCCGCTACATTCTCTTAGATATCTTGCGTGCACCTGGCTAGGCCGCTCAGTTTTTGGATACGATATTCTTCAAACGGAAGACTCATCTCGTTATAATGATTTGGTTACCGACAAACTGAATCCCCAACCCCTATCTGTAGTTGCCAAGGTCTGTGGCTAGGCCACGGTATCATCAAAAAGTGGAGATCAGATCCTATGCTCATTTCAGGCCTGATATCATTATTTTCCGTCCGCTTTCTTCACTCTTCGCTCACGGATTTGAGTTTATACAACTGTTTCTGGTCAAACCATGATCATTGAAGCTCATTGATCTGTTTCAGCACTACTTCGTCGTTCGGTCTCGACCTAGAGCAAAATCAGGGTAACAGAAAATGTGTGCATTCACAATGTCAAGTGGGAACTTAGCCTAAAGTGCCGTCCCCTCAAATTTTATATGTCTCATACGATGACTTTTCTGAGTACAGTACGAAATCTTCAACAGGTTAAGGAGAACTGACACAAAAGAACAGCACAAAATCATCTTAGAGCCGGATTTTAGTCGTTTCTTGATGATAACTGACACGCTCATTTTTGTCATTTTCATGTCACCATAGAAATATGTAGCAGCTGTAGTCTAATTCCGATTTTGCTAAAGTTTGCAGTCTTTATTGATAGATTATTTCAGCCCTCTTCTTAACCAAAGCTAAAGCAATATTGTTAAGGATCGTACCAATCAAAGTTTTCAGACCTATAGTTCACACCGAGTGGCATCAGTCAACAAAACTCAGATCTTATTGTCCTTTTATTTGACTACATTGCTCTTGTCTCACTGATAGCAACTCCTTTTTCTTTTATAAGCTGCTAACCATTTGGTCCAGCGTCTTTTTTTCAGTCAGACATTCATGTAACTCGTTATTTTTAAAACGCCTGTTTCATTTTTCCGCATCACGTGTTCCCGTTTCATTTTGCACTTCCCCATTTTCCTCTATCATTGACCGGATATTTCACTATGGTAGTCAGTTTTTAAGCCTCTTCTACACAGTCCGGAGCACTCAGAAAGTATTTTCCTGCAAAGCGTTTCCGCTCATAAAGCAACTCACGTATGTTAAAAATGGAAATAATTACTCCACTGAGTGCTAATCTCGTTTGTATAAAAGTAGGCTACGCGTCTCACTAGCAGCTCTTCTGATTTTCAGTTGCTGCTTTTTTCGCTATTACATATAGCCGTGTCTCGTGACAAATTGGATATACAAGCCTCAAAGATACCAAAGATCTTCCGCGGAGGCTCCAAATCCCTCACTATACCGATGCCTTACGTGCTGGACTGTGTTATCTGCTCTTCCAATGATTTGTCAGTTATGCCCTTCAACAAGGTCCCCTTCGTCATTTCCTACCTCGTGAGTCACGAATTTCCTTTCATGTCAGTTTTGGATGGAATTCCTTTAGCCCAATTATGTCATATGATTGCATCTGAAGGAAGGGAAGTCTCCACTTATCTGTATCCACATTTTTTTTCCATTTTTATTCTTTAACACTTGTAGGAGGTTAGTGCTCTATGAACATTATATCGATAATGTATCTGCTTCGTTTGTAGAAACTCTAGCAAGATTTGTGTAGCAGCGAGCACTTCTTCTCTATGGATGGCAGTGGGATTACACTTTTTTATTGACTGTCGGCGATAGAAAGAAGCCACATTTCTCCCTATGGAAGGTCCTTTTCAGTAGATGCTCCTCTCTTGAGAGAAATATTTCTTCTTTGACATAGTTAGTATTCCATTCAAAATGGAAGTGTATGGTCTCACAATATCCAACGCCATTTTTCTAAACCCGTAGTCAGCTAATTTCTCGATCGTGTGGGAGGTAAGTGTTGCCTTCAAATTTAGCAGAATGTAAGACCACTTCCTGAACAAGTATGTTGTACTCTATGCTACTAAGAGGAGACTAAGGTTATTTAGGTATTTTTGAATGCGCCGGTAGTGCAGCGGTCCAGTACATGTTTATCACCAAATCACGTGGGTTATAAATTCAGTGATTGGCGTAACCATTCACTAGTCTAGTGGGCGTTTAGATAAAAAGTCTCCAGTCGGAGAGGCAATGAGGCACAGTCTAAGTCAGTTCTATTGGCGCTGAAAGAGGTAAATTCTATTTACGGGAGACGGCTGCGAAGACGATTTCCTCCTTAACCGCCTTTTCTTTTTCTCGCAACAAACCACTATTCTTTCACCAGAGAATAGAAAAATAAAAGTAATTTTATTTAATTGCTAGAAACATCCTACGAATGACAAGTCCGGCTGTGATGGGGTACATCAAATCTACTCCTCGGAGGGGAATAAGTCTACATGCGGTGGAGGTGATATTAGGGCTGACAAATTAGTCGATAATTTCACACTTGACGATGTAGTTGGTCTGGAATTTGAGGCACAGTGGAGTTCCGCCCGCGCCATTTTCAATCAAATCAAGGTCATTCTCTCTCGCTGCCCTTCCCGTCTTCGCGACGAATATCTTAGCCTTCGTTTAGCCCCCGCGACATCCCAACCGCGATAACCAAAACCCCCATCCAGATCATCTTTAATCTGATTTGTCTTTCATATTTGTTTCTCTTTTCTTTGTCCCCTTCTGATGATCTATTTTCATCGTGTTTTGCCTCCCTTTTTTGCTTCCCTCAACTTCGTTTTTCGATACATTAATTTTTTTACTCATTGGAGTGGCAGCTGCTAAACTGTTTGTGATCCCAGATTGGCTTGAGTGACCGACCTGACCATCCGATTTCCGAATATGCTGTGTCTATCGGATTGTCTGGTTTCTCTGCTTTTCTATGTGTGCTTTTGACGTTTATCTTCTATCTACACACTGGTATGTCAAATTGTGGCGGCCGGGCATGTCTTCTGATTCCTTCCGGTATCATATCAGAAAGAGGCGTAGATAATATCTGTTAATTATCAGTTGCGAGTCCGCATTGCTTGATCAATCCTCTCAGCTATGTTATCTTTAATTAAAGCAATTTATTCGATGCAATGCGTGCATCGAGTAAAGTGAAGACTCTTTGGTGCGCCTTAGGTTGGGAGATTCTCATTTGGCCATCCCTTTTCTGACTAGTACCAGGCGGAATGAGGTAGTCATTCCAATCTTCGAGTGCAAATTAGTGGGTTTCAAGGTTGTGCCATCTGAGACCATCGAGTATGTGCGCGTCCATTAGGTTGTTGGGTAATGCACTTATTTGGAGAACCCACTGACAGAAATAACGCAGTTAGTGGCTTTTCGTCTCAGAGATGGTCTAAAGAGGCCCCACGGTTCGAAAGTAGCTTATTACTTCTTGGCTTGAATACTCTTTGATTTTTTAACACGAGTCATCTTTCAGGACCGAAAGTTTGAGTCTCTGGGCGTAACACAATTACGACTGGCCTCCCCCTTCAGTCTGCTCCTATGAAGACTATAAATAGAAGTACCACCTTTTGGTGCACTGGAGATGACCCAAAAAAGACTTGTGGTTCGATGTAGGCTGGATTTCAATGAGCATAATTCATGGCAGGGTTGGCGAAATCAAAATTTATGCGGGTGCAAATAAAGAAAAATTCAGAAGTGTTCACTGAAAAATAGCCGTGGTTTAAGATATTTTGACGAGACGAACTGATTGGGGCGTATATGGCCTTTCTTGTTCTTCTTTTTCCCTTCTCTTCCTCCATCAAATAAGGCAAATTCCTTTTTACTGGGATCTTAAATAATTGCTGAAAATTGTTTTATATAAAGTATGGCTGGCGAAATAAAAAGACAAGCAAGTTGATTTCATGCAAAAGCTGAATTATGTAGCTTGACAAAGAGCTAAGCCAAATATGATTAGTGAGTAAATGTGCTGAAAATTGGAGCCTACTTAGAAACTAAAGGACGATGCAAGCGGAATTCCTGTAGCGTGGTGAACTTGGCATCCGGTAGGTTAAGTTTGTGCTGGGTGCCCCCCGTCACCCGTACACCGGTCAGCCTGTGGTTTAGTCGGATTTACGGCTCTTATAACGCGGCCCTCTCGACTCTCAATATCTGGGCTCTATGAACAGGCTTTCTGCTGCATCCCCCCACTAAATCTATTTGAAATGACGCTTAAAAGCTACACGTATAGTTCGTGTATTATGTTTTACATATTAAAGCATTTTCAAATAAAAGATAGTCAACCGAGGTTATTGAATCACATGAATACAACGTGGTGGACTTTCTCGGAAGGATTACAAAATGAAGCCTAGTAAAGTACTGTGGGTAATATCAATCGTGTGGATTCTTCTATATGCAATTGTCTTCGCCACAATGGCCATAATGATCCACTTAAAACGCCAAATCTTTCTGTTGATACTCGACGAGCAATGGGTAGTTATGACCATCGCTATAACGGGAGTTTATGCCGGATGGCTCTTCATCAACATTGGTACAGCTCTGCAGGCTTGTAGATCAACCAAAAAAGGAACGGCTGCTATCTTCCTTGCTCAGTGCCTTATTAGCTTGGCTTTTGAATTGTACTTTTTGATCTATGTGTTTGCCCAACAGGAGGAGCCTCTTAAGAATGCCTTAGCTGTGTTCATTGGGAGACTAGTGGATAAATACGCAAACTCTAATTTGTCAAGGTCGTACACGGATTGGATAAACCGCAAATTTCAATGCTGTGGCTTAACACAGTGGCACTATGAATGGTGGATGAACGAAGAAGGACTTCTAAAGAAGGGTTTTAATTTCGCGTGGGTCCCGGACAGTTGCTGTGTTGAACACTCTCAGTACGAAAAATGCGGATTGGCGCTACCGCCACCAAGACCTGGGGTTACGGAGGAAGACGAATCAGCCACCGAAATAACCCAGTTTTATTACGAGTCAGGGCCAGTAGCTGCAGCGTATTGGTATATGAGGCTAAATAATGAACCATGCCCGGGAGTTATCCTCGAATATTTTGGAGAATCGCCAACTTATATCCTGACTGTGCTAGTTGCTCTTTGTTTTGCCAGATTGACAATTTCATTAGCAGCCGCAGTTGTCTTCATGGGCAAATTGAATAAAAATCTCCAATGAACTTGAATTGTAGTTTTCCAATAGAATTTTTAACTCAAAATTTTATCAATTTTTATAAACCGCTTACAAAACATAATGAAAAATTTTAATTAAATTGCCACGACAGAGGTTGATGCCACAATAGCGAATACCAGGCTTAAATAGGCAGATATGTTAGATAAATGACAAACGAAGACAAATTTAAGTGTGAAAACATTTTAATGAAGTAAAATTAATAACCTTAAAAGTTCCGACCTTCATAACCTAAGCAAATGCATAGACTATGCCAACAGAGCGTGGCTTAAATATGCCTATTAGAGTTTGCCAGGCCCCTCAGTAAGTAAGGCTACTTAAAGACGTTTCAGTGAGCTTCCAACAAATCGTGTATTTCAAGGAAAATTCCAAACACAAGAAGAAGGCTTAAAAAATGGAGTCTTTGAAGTTAAACCAATAACACGTTGCAATAGTGCAGAAACTATTAAATTACTTCATGTTCAAGAATCCAATGAAACAGGCTTTCTTAATTTTCGACCCCTCAAAAATGAGAAATTTCATTATGTTCTTCCAAAAGATAAAGATGGTAAGATGTTTAGATATTATACATTTGTCGGAATTGGGGAAATGGGTTGTGAAACCCTACCAACTTAAGCCACACAAACGGCTTTCTGTCGATGATGTATGTAGATCGCTTGAAGTCATTGCCCTTTAAGATCGACGTTATTTTAAGATGTCAGCTTGAACGCCGAAGGCATTTTATCCGACGTCTGTTTATTGATGCGGATTGTAAGAAAAAGGGAATCGTTACAAAGTAGTCACTGTTATTTGCAAACAGTTTTTAGATCCGATTTACTAAAAATATTTCACACGCTCTGCCCTGAAATGCAAATGGATCAGTTTCACCGTCTGTGTGAAAAGTAATTTTAATATATCTTTTCGTTTTCAAAATTCTCACAGATACTGCTTAAATAAAACTCCAACCCTGTCCTTCAATGATTTTGAGGCGATATTTGGAGTTCCCCCTGTAGGACAAACTGTTGCGCCCGAACTGATGAATGCCTTCGGCTATGGTCATAACTTATCAGTCGCGTTTGCTTTTGAAAATATTTTAATTGGTGCCCGTTCCAGTGGATTTAATCTGAAGGAACTGTTGCCACCAAGTTGTTTCGATCAAAAAGGGCGTGTGCTCAAACCCCAACTTAGGGAGATGCTTGCTCGGATGCGAATCAATTTAACGAACGAAAATTTTCGTCGACTTTGGGAGCAGTAATTCCGAATTTCGTAATTGCTATTTTTCGTTAGAAAATTTGACCTAGAAGGCATTGGTTCAATATCCACAAAACAGTTAATTGATCAGCTTAATCTCACTGATGCGGGATTGCCGAAGGAGGGGCTGGTTAAAACAACAAATTATAAGTTTCTTGATTCATATAGGTCAAAATATAAAACGTACGATGGGCATAAACAGTATAAGGTGAGATGATGTTGTTCCATGATCAATCGTTTTAGAGTGAGAGCCCCTGCTATCCAATGCCTCTTGAACCAGTGGCTCGACCCTTTGTCAGAGGCACAGATGACTGTGATGAACAGAAGTCTCTTTTCAAGAATGCGGAGCCGATTCCCACTCTTGAAATCCACCTTGCGGCAGAGCTGATGAGATTGTACAACCAGCGTCCCCGATCTCGGCACGTTGTCGACCAATTGAAGTGCATGGTTAGCCAATTTGTACTTTTATATCATGCAGGTCAATTACTCTTTGATTATTATGTTCCATCTGCTTATTCAGCTCAGTGAGCCCCTGGTCGCTTTGAGCAATATTTTCAAGAAGGGTGATCCTGATAATACAGGCAACGTACCGTTTATATACCTGTTGGCGGTAATACGCGATCTTGGTCTCAAAGTTGACGTGGAGGATGTAAAACAATATGCCACTAGTGCTTGGCTCTTCGTTGACAGTGATAAGGATCCCTCGGTGAATGCGAAGAATATAGTTTATGATAAACTTCTCAGGCGACTGAAATGTATTTCACCCTACCACGCGCTTGCATATGTGTAGGTTCTGTTTTATTTTCTGTTTTTGTCGGGTTTGAAGTTTTTTATTGATGGTCAAGCTAAGTAAATATGCGTGTGCGACCCGTGCAAAACACTTTTTTAATAAAATCGTGCTCGACTGTTAGTAATGGATAAGGTGACCAAAGCATGTTAGTACATTTTTTGTATGGATTGAATCAAAGAAGATGGACCTATTTATTTGCCCCACTAATGCAGACAGATTTAAAGTGGTTTTACTACACATTCCCCAGGAACTAGGGCACCTCATATGTTTATATCACTTTATGTTGGCGCTTATACATCAACTGAACATTTACTTAAAGTATTGAATCGAATCCACCCGAAATAATACCAGAATTCAGGCCGATAGGTATCATGAAAAATAACTAGTCAGTTGCACGCTAAGCGTATGCCATGTAGTCTTTGAAAGGCTGAAATGTGTTCGTCACTAAAAGGCTAAATTTTGTCGAAATTGGTATGTGCCTATCTAACTTTAAACATGTTACAGGAATACCTACCATGAACCTTTGAAGAACGCCAGCGGGAGGGCTCGTCACTTAGAGGAAGAAATATACAAGATTTTATTTTCTGAGTATCTAGATTTTGTTTCCAAACTCGAGTAAGTTCCAACGCCTTGCGTACGTCAATACTTAATATAAACATCCCAAAAGCTGTATAAACTCATGACTACTGCTCTTGCCTAGAAAACACATGTACCATGGAGGTGTTCCCTTGACAAAGTTTCGAGAACTCATTGAACAAACTATTGGATTCAAAATGGACAAGTGCCAGTGGGAGGAACTGCTGCACCAGATTCGTATCCAAAATGATTGCAGGGTGGATACCAAACATTTTATCTCAAGCATAACCGAAGAGTAAATTTAACCTAAACGAAGTCTTCCACCTTTTGCATTGAAAATGCAATAAAGCACCTTATCTGAAAAGTTTTAGATGCAAAGTTTCATTTCAAAAATATTCGAAAGCCACTAAACCGTAGGCTTTGCGTTTTCATGTCATTTCGATTCACTCACAACAAAAAGATGACTCGTTGAATATAATAAATTTATATTATTTATTCAAATCACAATATCTCATATCACTTTTCAAGAAATAAACAAATAACTAATACTGATATCTGTGAAATTAACTTTTATTTCAATTCAATGTGTGGTTCTGCAAACGTATTTGACAGGATCCACGATCCCGAGCTGAAGGCTCTAGTTCATTTCACTGGGACTCCTCGAGGGATAATTCCGCTCCTGCTCGCACTTCAAAAACTGATAACCGAAAAATTCGATACCATAGATAAGGTTAGTTACTTTTACGGCATTTCTATGTGTATACAAACCATTTAATCGCTACATATAGTTCAAGCCTTTGAAATTCAAACACTCTTATTTAGGTTGAAATGAAGCAAAATCGTTTCGTCTATTTTAGGTGTACAAGCATTTCGATCATGTCAGATATGCCACCATCGACAAACGCGATTTTGGATATATTATGGAGAAGTTTGTGTCTTTCTCCTTAAATTTCACCTTATTTCTCTACCTGCTTTATCAAGAGTCGGTCTGCAAATGTGTGAAGAGGAGTTGAATACGGTCTGGAATTTATTAGAAGAAGTGGAACCGACTACCGACGGACTGCACAACTACCACCAGGTTATGCGTTTCTTCCTTGAAAGTGCACCTATTCGTGCTCGATTAACATCTGAGAAACGCAGCAAAAGTAGGCTGCTCCTACTTACCTTACATTATTTTGAATCGAAAATGTTTTGATGTTCACCACCTTCAGTGTTGAGATTAGCTATCGTTAAAAGAACGCAGGGTTTTTTAGATCTAGCAGATCTAAGCATATGAATTCAATTTCGAACATTTCAATGCATAATTAATGAATTACGTGCAATATCTTATCGGCTTTTTTTCATAGCCGAATACGAACGCGTGTAAATTATTGGAGTGGTTGCTAGCTTTAAGCAACGTAGTCTTCATAGAACGGGGTACCGAAGTGAGGCCCTCTTCTTTGTGGAACAGATTCTCGAGGAACAAAAGTAGAACTACAAAAATGGTCGCATATTCGTAAATTCTGATGAAAAAACCAGAGTTAAGAGGGGCCAGATCCGAAAGGAAAAACCAAGCCACAAGGATCGCAGACTAACTGTTTCGTTTCATCATAAGTATATTTGAGTGTTTATAATTAGCGTTGTCCACATCGTGGCTAGCTCCGAAAGGAGTGTTCTGTTGTTGCCCGCTACCATCTTCACGCTCGCACCAGTATCTCTGATCTGGAGCTTCATCGTTTCTCCAACCCACTGGATTATTTTATGGAGAGAATAAAGCCTGCTTAAATGGAAGTGGTTACAATAAGGAAGCCGTTAGCTAAATACGTGAAATAAACTATTAGTTTATACCTGTCTATGCTGAGATATTTTATCTGCTTTTATATTCCTGACAGAACTTTGCGGTTAGTAACGTTACATTGTTTCGGTTTCGCTTCACAATGTTTCGTACTCCTTCCACGTTCCCACTAACATCATTAAATAGCCTTTTCTAATATTCAGGACTTCATGACTCAAACTTGCCGAAATTAAGAGAATTTCGTCGATGCCAGAGAGAATTCAAGAAGCAGCATAATGAGGAAACTTTAGCTCTTGGCAGCGCTGCCTCCGAAATCAAGTATGGGGGGAAGGAGGTCGAAAAGCCATCTGAAGAACGCATTTCTGAGCTGTGTAATAAAATTCGTCCGTTTGTCATTCCCATCTGGACAAACCTTAGAAATGGCTTCTTGTGGCAGGACCCCTTCGGGTGGGGCTCCATGCTTGTTAAGGACTTTAAAGTAAGAAACTAACCAAGGAGCCTTCGCTTAGTGACAGCACCTTACCTGTTTCCTTTTGCAATTTAGAAAGTGTGCAACGCCTTCGATTTCCCATTAGACGAGAAGGAGTTAACGGAATTAGCTCACGGTTTGGATAAAAATAATAATGGATAGTAAGATTAGAGTTTTTTACCTGTAAAATAGTTAACAACCAATCTTGATAGTTGTGTTGTTCCTTGGTAATTTAGTGTTAATTACGTGAACTTCTTGAAGCGCTTTTCAGAAGGACATATTCCACCAAAAGTTGGACAGAAATATGATATTGTACATCACATGCTTAAAAATAATGTAAGTTCCCTTTATTATAAATAGGGCACATTCAAACGAGCATAGTTGTCTCTGCACTAAAATAAATGAACGCGATTAGGAATCTTGTTCTGTCAGCTTTAGAATCAAATCTCTTTCGCCTTGCTCTCATTAAAATGCTTTGTTATTTACTTCACATTTTCTGTTGTATCCCAGATGATCGAACTCAGTTTAGTTAAGCCGAGTTTCTCACGAACGGTACCGGCTCTAACTAGCAAGTGGATGGGACATGCCAACCCCACACATACGACTAGTCTCCGTAATGCTATATTTAGTTGAATTAATGCCTCCATAAAACCCCATGAACTAGTGATCCAAGAAATAAGTTAGCCACAAATCCATTTACCGTAAACAATACCTCGTTTTTCTGATCATTCATTTGAATGTTTCCTCTTAACCCAGTTTATTAGAGGTCGAGTCTTAAATCTTGATATTACTTAAAATTGCCTGAACTTTTATAACCGCTCCTAGACCGATGGCTCTGAATCGGGTGTTCGCGAAGTTATGGATAAAATTCGTCAAATCGTAAGTCCAAAATCTTTAAAGCAGTACCTCAATTATTGTTAACTTCTGATATCAACTTAAGGAATTTACTTATCGTTTTACTTAGAATAAAAATATTGCTTTCTTTCATAGTGTTTTAAAGAATACAAGACACTATTGGCGGGTTTTCGGGCTATAGCCGATCCCAAACATCCCGACTTTTTCACCGAGCAGGATTTGGGACAATTTCTGCGTAAACATGGATTTGATTACTCCGCTGATTGCATCTACCACCTCCGTACAGCATATGACAAACGTAGACGAGGGTGTATAAATTACACGGACTTCCTCCAGCAGACTATGGACGTTACCAAACCGCTTGAGTAGGCTACTCCTTACGCAGACCCTCAAAAGACAATCTGACACCAAGTTTTGGGGAGCAGCAACAAATAAACCTGTTTCCATTTCTCTAAACTAATCTGATAGTCTGAAGCGGTCGGCTATTCTTACGAGCTTCTAGTCACGACAGAAATTGCGACTATTTCAGTTTCTTCCCACTTTAGAACTAATACGAGATGTCAAACCGTTTCGCTTTTGACGAATATTCCAAAATAGCCGGAAATTCATTTGGACAATCTGAAGTAGCATAGAGAGAGTCTATGTAGGGTTGTACGATGGAAGCTTTTTGTCCTTTCTGTATTTTTCCTTCATCTCGAATTCGATATTATGTCTGCTTCCCTCACCATTTCTGCCACAGGGCTTCGTTAGAATTGACCAATTGCCAATTTAGTAGCGCTTTCTCACAGCCCGAGATGCTATTTAATAAGAAAACAGTACCGGGACCTGTTTTTTTCAGAAGTTAAGCATCATAGTGTGAAAGTGCTAAGCCGCTCCTCTATCCCAAGGGCGTACCCCACTCTTCTTAGTTCATATACTATAATTACCGCCCTGTGGGATACCTTGATATTAGGGCTTCAGGAGCCTCCCGACTAGCAACAGTAAAAATTTCACCTCCATTTACATGTTAGCTCTGCCCTACATTATTAAAGAGTAAGCCACGAAACAAGAATAATGCCAAGTACAGGGCAGTAGACAAGATTAAACCTCGGAGCGCGAACTCCGTTCGATGGTACCCGTGCAGTGTCTTTGTATCTATGCTCCCATCTGTGACTTGCACTTCTCAATTTCCAACGTCCTAAATGTATTGGTAGCCGAATGCAGACCAGGCTAAGATGAATTTACTGCCTAGGGCCCTTTCATTAACTCCTAGAGCACCTAAAGTTACCGCACGAGGAAGTGATACATTCTGCTGCAAATACATTCGATAGATACATGAAATGAAACTGGGATCGTGTAGAGCATGGGATATGCTTTAGCTACAATAGCACAGCTGTGCTGAGACAGTCATTCTAAAGACTGGACTGCTCTTTGACTGGTGAAATATGCATGTGCTGTGACATCATCTTCTATCACTGGGCTGCTCTTACCGCTGTTGTGTACTGCGCTGTTCCATACTGAAGTGGCGAACCTCCAGTCATTTCATTCATTAAAGCAAATGGAATTCGACAAGACAGTGACTTAGATGAAGCTAGGCTTAGTAGAAATGCGGCAAAAAGTGATTATAAAAAGTGCCAAATCGCAACGACACGAAACAAACAAGGGCAATAAAACCGGCAATTTCGCTGTGACTAGACGCTGTCCTTCAAAAACTTGCGAATAATAAACCTGCGAAACCACTCATCAGAAAATTGTAGATGGTAACCTGGAAGTGGAATCAGATGAAGACGACCTTGTTTATCCAACGTCTTTAACCCAAGGCTATCCTGAAATTGATAACGGAAAATCAATTCATCATGTTCGTAAAAAGTTGATCCTTGAGAATTTAAAGTGTGACTTACAGTCTGATACTGTATACTCGCTTTATAGTCGTACGTTTTCTCCAAGCTGTTGTTTTGATAGAATCCGAACCACTAAATTTAGTACAACATTAACAGCTACTTAAGACATTAATGAGTAGAGCATTAGTCGGCGCAAGTAACTTGCTTCAGATATACTGGGGATGACAGTTATGTCGCTCATGAAGCGAACAAGCACCAAGTTGTCTGCAGTGAGCAGATTTTCTCTATACGATTTGTTAAACGCTGTTTCTTGATTGATTTCAGCAAGGAACTGGCTTTTTGCACGATAAACGGCTTCGTTTATTGGGTCGTGCCAGTATTGAGCTTGAACGAATCTACAATTCAAAAACATTGAAATATGCTTAATCGGTTTCCTTATTCATAAGCTTGTGTGAGGATTGACTAATTTATGTTATAGAACAGGCGCTATCTGCCCAAAATCGGAACGATAAGGGTCTAGTCAGCATGACGCACAAGAATCGGCAACATCGAGTCGTCCAGATAATTGGGCCATCAATGGGATAATAATAAAGTAAAGCAGTCTAAAAGTCGTCTCTGAACCGTTCTGGCCCAGGATACTGTTAATTTTATAACAGCTGGCGATACAGGTGACGGTGGGGCGACAATTCATGAATCCCTAAAATATCAAGTCATTTCAATTTAACAGACTTTATCAATATAAACATTTAGGAAAAGGAATGAACAAGAGGTCCCAATGTGGTCCCATTCTTCATTTGTCTCCATAATTCGGAGTCATTTTCCATCCTTCTAACTGAAGTAATGGATTATATCTTCTCGACCACTTTCGTCCGCCTTAGTACAAAAGATCTAGAGAGCCAGAATCTGAGTAGTTCATATTTCTGTTTTATTCAGGTTTGCATGAATCTTACACTCAGGTAATCTAACAAGAATTTTTCTGCAGTGGTTTGTTTCAACTGATTCAACACTTTGTGAGGGCACAGCTGCAGCAGAGTGCCCGAGCTCACGATGCCTCTCACTACCTCTCCTGTAAAATGATTATCCACTTTGCGAAGTGCATTTTAATAAAAAGGACCACACCTTAAAGGAAAGTTTTCACTGCAGTCATACTACCCTCAAAGAATGAGTCTATCAAAGGGCCGGAAAAAAAAAGAAAACCTGGGAGGAGCTGGAGAATTTCAGTAGGCCTTAGTGACCTTATATACACTTTATTATACTGCCTCGTATTTCGTCTGAAACTAGGAGTGGTGCAGTGTTGGAGACCACGTGCAGCTATTCTGAGTCAGGTTTTAAACAAAGACGAACAAAGTCCGTCAAAGGCGGAACAAAGAGCCTCCAGGGGGGCAAAACGTATGCAAAAAGGTTTCGGATCTAATAGTTTAAATCAGTGTCTCGGGGAAGAAAACTTGCTCAAATACAGTAAAATACGTTCATGGTGGTGAGTGGTATCGACGGTTCGGGTAGTTTATGGAAAAAAATTAGCCAAGTGGGCTCTTGATACGAAACTCAGGTTGATAAACCACTTGCTGATTGAATTTTATGTTCGCTGAGTGTCGTTTGTTTAGCCGATGGTAGACAGTAGAAAAATCACCCAAATGTGCCCGAGACCGTATTTAAGGAATCAAATAGACTTTTCGAACAGTCGCCGAGGAAGTAAATGGAAAGGAGAGGGCACAGAACAAGATTCGATGATCCCATAATATAATGATTTACCCCCCTCCCCCTTGGGTTTACACCCAATTGCAGTTTTCATCGTTTCGACCATTAAGCAAGGTGTGAAGCTGGAGTTAGAGCTGAAGTTGAAGTCATTTTTTGATTTGATATCAGGTTCCGCCAATGAATAACTCTGCGGAGAGAAAACTCGCCATAAGTTTCAGCGACTATACAAAGGATCACTGTGTAGCAATTATCGTAGAAATATATACATAATGAATATATTCTTGCAGGGTTGTTTAAATATGAAAAAAACAGCAAGTGATCAGAAAGAAGCCAATTTTTTTTTCATTCTTTCAAAGAGAAAGAAAGCAGAAATGAACTCAAAAACCATTTACTACAACAAAACTATTAACACAATCTGGGGAGCTTTGCATTTAATAATACTCTCAAGGTGCTTACACTATCATCAAAATTCATTAGAATTCAGCTAATCAATAAAAATGCTTACAATAATGGCTGAACTAAACGAAATGCTAGAAAAATGAGGCAATCGAGTAAGGCTAGCTGCTGAGCGACACGGCTAATTATGACCTCAAATTTTATTGAGAATATTTCAATTCAAGAGGCACTAAGGACTCTTCTCCACTTAAGAGAACAAACCTGTTACACTGATAAAGGTCGAAACTCGTTAATGCTATCTGCATCTAAAGAACAGACTAAACGTCGTGGAACTAAGGGGGTGGGGTGGGGGGGGGGAAATCAACCTTCGTCTGCGGAGATAAATAAGTTGAAGTGGATGGGTTACCGCGACTGGACAAAATCTACATAGGCAGTCTTGGAGAGGAGACTGCGAAGATGTTGACACAATGGGAAGGCTGCAGCATTAGGGCAGAACGGTAATCCATAAACACCTTGTTGTGGACCCCCAATCGATATGACTGATCCGAGTTTTTTTGGAGGGCAGCGTTGGGCAAGAGCACGAACGAATAAACCACCCTGAGAGAAACCGATCAAGTGGAAACCATCGGCCAACTGCGAATCTGAGTGTACGGTTTTGCAGACCATGTCCAATTGTTGTTTCACCGGCATAAAGAATGAATTCACGCGATCCTACAAACACAGCGGCGAAGAGAATTAGACGCATCGATTATAGGAACGCAGTTAAATAAAGTGCGCATAAAATGAATTTACACACAAAATTAAATTCATCCAAAGCCAAAATGGTACAGCGGTTTATGTGAAGAAGGTATCCTGGAGTTCAAATGAGGTGATAAATAAAGGATTAAGTTAGGCAATCGAGTGGTAAAGTCAGCTCACAGAGAAGCCAGATCGTCCGATCTCCAGATTCAAAACGTAGACGCCAGGTATTTCGTCTCGTATCATTTGACATAAGTGCTTGATTCCGTGGCCTTCACCAGAATCGCCTATTTGAAGTCAAAATAGGGATAAGACGCAGTACGAGAAGAGCACCGAAATAAATAGAGATAACAAACATGAGTCATCGCTTACCCATGCCATGCCAAACAACGACAGCTAGAGGTTTCCTACAAGCTGCACGAAGAGCCAAAACAGCAGAAAGCACGAGAAAACAAGAAGTAAAATTCATTTTCGCCAAATTCTGAAATAAAAATTAAAACTTACACCAAGAAAACCATGAAAAATTAAAAAATTTGAAAAAAATCAAAGAGCGCAAATAAAAAGCAGTCACGGAGATAAAGCATTCAAATTGTCAATTATTTCCAGGTATCAAAAACGCACAGGCGTCAAGCGAACGAAAAGCGAGAAGAAGCCCGACCAAGGGCGTTACAAACTGGGGCCTGTCGATACAGTAAAACGATAAATAAATGCAAAAACTATATTTTTTTAATACAAATAATCAAAAATTTGATTTGATAAATTTTTTTAATGGAAGATAGACTATGAAATTTGATATTGGGATTTTTTACCTATTCGACATCCAATATAAAGTAAATAACATTGCTATGAGTCTTATAATAAACCGAAAATTTTTGAATTTTATTAGGTTGCAGCTATATTTGTTTTTTTTTAATGTTTTAGTTTTTACAACACATTGTAATGCAAATTCTGAAAAAAATTTATTTTTGTTTTAAATTTTTTCTTAAAGAATGACTTTTGAGTAGTTGTATGTTATTTGGAAACTCTTACTTTGAATCGTTTTAATTCAGCAAAATTGGAAGCCTCATTTGTCTTTTAGTCCGCGTGTTTTGGTAGGTATTTTGGTTTAGTGTGTTTTTATTACGAGAGGTTGGGTTGAATTTCCCCAACAAAGTGTTGGTTCATTGGCATAATGGATCACTCAAATAAGCATATAGACCCCGAAGTTCTGGATTTTTATAAGCCTTCTCACATAAGTGAAAGTCGGTTATCCATATCTGGCCACAATTGCCATTCTCACGATCCCCACAACTCTGGTAGCCAACACCGCCAACAGGGACTATCCCAACTTCCTCTTCACTTGAAAACCAGCAGTGTTCCTCGAGCTTCTGCTACGGCGGCTGTACATGCCGCCCATGGAGTACATCCTCAACTTCTCAGAGTTTATCAACAAGGCCGACCTCAAAGTGCGTCTCAGCATCACCGACAGCAGGCTCATCCTGAACTTTTCAGGCACAGTCCGCAATCATGTCAGTCTAATCAGAGCGGGTGTACTATCAGTGCTGCTAGCGGATCTACTGGTTATTCGTCGTTGAATAGCAATTTTAAGACCGGTCATAAAATTTTTGGTGACCGACTTCGCGCCTCGGAGCTGATTTCTCTTCTACGTGGGAAATATGCGATGCTACCCGGTGGACGCACACGCAGCGGTGGACCTATCCTCTGTTTTCCTGCCAATTCCCGTGCAGATTACCTACCTATTGAGGAGCTCTTTCTTTTAGTTCGATACCTCACTTTCCTTCCAGAAGAGAATGTTAAGAAACTCGGCTTTGCTGTTGTCATCGACATGCGAAGTGGAACTACTTGGCATAGTGTGAAGCCCGTGCTAAAGGTGATTTGCATGTTTCCATATTTATCAGTTTAATTTTTCCTCAACCTCAGAGACATCAACTGAATGTCAAAGTTTTGTGTTTTTCATAGGTTATTGAAGGCTGTATTGGGGATAATGTGGCAACGACTTATATTATCAAGCCGGATAAGTATATCGAAAAGCAGAAGGTCCAAATATCGATCGGAAAGTTTGATCTCAATACTCAACTAGTGTCCGTAGAACAGCTCTTTCTCGAAGTGGATCCTAGTCAACTAACTGCAGATTTGGAGGTTCGATTTTGAGTCCTTTATCAACTTCCAAGGTCACCCAATACTCACGTTTTGCTTGATTTTATTACCAATAGTATACGTCGTGTTTTTTTTGTTTGTTAGTCTGCTTTATCTCTCTCCGTGTGTTAACGTTTGCTCACATTTTGTTGAATCTTAGCTTCATTCGCCTTGTTATCAGTAGTTTTCTTATTTAGGGCACGCTTCCCTACAATCACGAAGAGTGGATACAAATTCGATGTTGCTTGGAGGAGTTTTTTATGTTTGCCCACGATATGTCTGACAAATTCAGCCAGTTATACTGCTTCCTCGATCAAAAACAGAACCCTGAATCTGTAGAAGAGTCTAAGCGCGCTTTGGAAGACCATCGCTCGGTTCGCTTAAAGGCAAGCTCTTAATCTCTCGCCCATTAACTTCTAGTTATTATGTACTACATTTGTGCTTGAGTTGTTCTCTTCTGTGGTCAATAGTTTTGGAGCACCTATCTTCGTGCCATGGGTTGTATTGATTCGGTCAGTTTTAGTGCCGTTTGTGGTGCCATTTTGCAATGATATTACTCTTGTTAATCCTTTGACAAGTTTTAATGAATTTTCGTAAAGAATTCAATCACAAAAATTCATTTAAGTTCCCAATCGATTTATGAGTTCGATTAATTCTCTTCTAGAAATAACGGAATTTATGTCAACTTTACCTTTTTTTTTGTTTAAAAGAATTCTTTCCAAAATTTTTTGATCATAAACACCAAACCACGTCTTACCTACGTAGAACCTAGTGTTGAATTTTTTTTTTCGTTTTTCGAAAATCTAATTTTCAGCAGTTATCAAGAGCAAAGACTAGACAAAGAAAGTTGATCCGAAGATTCTCAGCCAGAATGACTCAAACAAGACTATTGATCTTTCTGCCTCTGCAGGAAAAGGTTTTGAAAGAAGGTCTTGCTGAAAGAAGCAAAGGAGATTAAAGGAATTCGCTTAAATGTGTCTTATCTTCACGCAGCAGAAAAGCTCACACTTTTAGAGAAATGCTGTGACTTTCGCTCTCTATAAAATCTTAGTACTTATATAGCGGTCAGAATGTCATTGATTCATGTTCTCCATTCTCCCGTCAGGTAATGCAAGCACCGGTTCCAGCATTGGAAGCTGAATCAGACCGTCTGATAGCATGGTTGCGTTACGGTATTTCCACCGCAGCCACTGCCTCAGCTTCAGGTGGGGGTCCTGCTGTCACAGGTGCCGTTGTTGGTGGTGTTACTGGTCTGCCGAATAGTGTCGGTGGTGGTACTGGAGGTTCTGGTGCCGCTTATGTCCCCTCCTCTTGGGTTTCCATGAATCCTGACTTTCAGCAGGTAAGCGTGGATCCTTTAGCGCAGGTTCTGTTGCATCTGGTTTACATTTTAAATTCCCCTCTCCCCCTTCCCCACATGTTCCCCTTGTTTGCTTTTAGTCCGCGAATACATGAATGTTGGACTTGCTACTCAATGTTTTTACTCCGGATCTTTCGAAAGATGCACAGTTCTTGTGTTTTTGGACGATTTAAGCGCTATCTTGAACACAGACTAGGCAAAAGTACATTTTGAAAAATTTTTATCATGCTGATTTTGAGCCCCAGATGTTCATCTTCCAACGGCCACTCCATGCAACTGTCATGGCTGATAGATAGCCTATTCTTCATCTTATGGTTTTCACTGCTTCCCATACTGCAATTTTTGATCTATCGTCCCTAACCTTGGGAGCATATGTCGACCTCGGAAGGTTCCTTAAGTTTTTGTGCCTTTTAATCGCCATTGTCGATGTTGTTTGCAGTTGATTCCTCAAGTTCGGCAGACTGTCACTCAACTGTACGAGTTTCGCGCGCACCTTCAACAGAAATGGGAGACTGGTCGAATCCGCTTGGAGCAGATCTACCAGTTTCGTTTGTTTGAGGATGACGCCAGTCGAATGACATCTTGGCTGGAACAGCAGAGCGTTCTCCTGCTAACAGAACATGCCGATATCGGGGAAAACGCTAGTCAGGTATCCGTCGCCTTTATGGTTCTCGTAATTATTTCCATCTTCGAAGACATATCCGCTTTTCTGTCTCTAGGCTGTCCAGTTACACAATCAACATAAACAGTTCTTGCAGAAATGCAGCGGAGTGCGAGAACAGGTATCCCGCCTCACAGGAATCGCTCGCATGCTTGCTGACACGGGCCATTTCGCCGGCCAACAGATGCTTAAACAGGTAAGAAGGTACACTTTGTGGCATTAAATGGATGAAGAAAAAACTCCCGTGGTTTTCCCACGTTTTTCGGTATCAAAGCTCAAGGGCAATGTACGGCTAGCGGGGACAATTTCGTCAGCGTCAGAGCCTTCATCCGTTATGCTGTTTATTGACAATATGCGTTTATTACACTCTTAGGTGCGGGAGACAAAGCTGTACATATGTTTAGTTGAATCGAATTCTGTGCATTTGCACACTTCGTACGCACTTATAGCTTAGTCTTTTTCTCTTCACTTGCAGGCCAACGAGCTGGAACACGAACGAAAGTCCTTTACCACAGCACTAGAAGAGCGTTCTCGAGTGCTCCAGCTCTCTACTAGCTTCCACAGTCGCGCCGAAGCCTTTCTTAATAAATGTACCACTTGGGAGACCAGTGTTCGTCATATCTCCGGCACCAACGTCAACGATCTCAACCAGGCTTTAAGACTGATTCAGGAACGCTGGCAAGATATCCAGCTATCTCACGAGGAAGCTTGTAGAGATGGCCGAGCCATGGTTGATCTTCTAAGTGCTCCTGTTACGGGAGGGTCACATACATCTCTCACAGCGGCCATTGATTACTCTCAGGGTCGGAAACACTGCGCTGATTTGGTCCATGAGGTTCGTTTATACGTGTTTTAGTCATTTTCTTCTAACATTGCTCAAACGGAGTTTCCTTCATACATTTAGCTATGGGCATGGTACAAGCGTCTGGAGCGAACCTTTACCGATCGCAAGTCACGTCTCACTTCGCGTCTGGCTTTACTCATGTTCAAGGAAGATGTGGGACAAGTGTTGGCCTGGTTGACAGACCACGGTGAGCCCTTTCTGGCACGTCAAACCGCCATCGGCAAATCCAGTCAACGAGCAGAGCAGCTCTACAATGCCCACATGCAGTTTGAACAGGTACAACTATTTATCTCCGCGTTTTCCTGCTGTGTGCCAATGTGCATATGTATGATCTCATAAAACAAATATTTACGCCCAGTCTCTCGGAGATCCATTTGTTTTTGTCAATCATTTGCCTATTTTAGGCTTTTTAGGACCCTTTGCTTTGCTCTAACTACGCTTTCTGAATTAATGGATAATTAGGTAAACTTGTCTGATCTTCTTATAGGTCGCTGCCAACACTCTAACGAATGCGGACAAATTAATATCAGCGGTAGAAGAGCTAGCTTCCCAAGCGGAGAATCCTCGTGAAGTTCGACAGGTGGGTTATAGACTTCGTCTTCAGGCTCATTCACACATGTACAGCAAAAACTGTTGAATTTTCTCAATAGTCGTGAGAATCATACGGTGTATAAGATTGTATTCTATTCACGCAATTTCGCACGCTGCTGTCTCATCAAAAGTCTCATTAGTCCGGCGAATAAATTCTTTTCTATTTGGTCTTGCCTGCCTGCCGCTTTCAGAAGTCGGATTTTCCCAACATCCAAGTTAAATTTGCTAAATTTCTCCCCGCCAACCAACTTGTTATTTGGCCAAATGCAAACAAGAATACTATTTCGACCACAGCATCATCGGTAGCCAATATAAGTCATGAAAATGAGGCTGTTATTCACAATAGATCGGTCTGGCGCAATGCGAAAAACTGCCTCTTCTCTCTTCCTATTCGATTTTCCCTCTTTACGTGGTTTATTTGCAAAAGATTCTAAACCGGTCGCTGGGTTTCGGATTTGCAAATCAAAGTACATATTTTGCCAGTAGTTCTATCAATGCTATTAGCTAGTTAAATAAGGTTAAACTGTCTCCAGAAGGCAGTTATCCACCACTGTGTTTCGTGTGAACGGCTTTATGGAGTAATTCAATTCAATTGTTTTTTTTTGTGACTAGCATTTTAACGTCTGCGGTAAATTGACTAAGTATTGGCAACTAATGTGTTCTATTTAAGATCACTTTACCATCAGGTAAATCAGTCATTGAACCCCGATGGTCTCGTTTTTGTGCACTATTGCACTTCATAATGGAATTGTTCTGTTCTGTTCAACCTCCCCTGGCCTGACCGCTTATTGAATATTGCCCTTGGCGTTCACCTGGTTGAAAGTCTTATTTGGCCCTCTTTTTGTTGTTTGATGAGGGCGGTCATTCGGACCCTGAAACTGTTAATACTGTAGTAAACGTCAAGACGAAGCTTTTTAGTATATGAGCTTGGGACTTTGTCCACCTAGAGACTACCGGCTATGTAAACGTTAGGCCTAGACGTTCATTCTTAAATAAATATTGGAGATCATAGAAACTTTGTATTGTGAGCTAGTCTTCCTTCGTGATTCGACCAATGTCACTCCCAAAATTTTGTCTTCATCTATTGAAAGCAGCAGGCGAACTGAAACTGTGCTTTTTTGACTGATTGTATATTCCTTACTATAGGAAGCCGCGAAGCTGCAACAGCGCATTACCAGTTTCACCAATGCCGTGGACTCACGTCGAGAGATGTTAGATCTAGCTTGTGGATTCTACGGTCATACCAAGGAGGTACTGAGTTGGTTGCACAATGCCAATGAGGCCTACAATCCCGGCGAACACTTTCCACCCACTATCGAGGGAATGGACGACGAGTTGACTGCCTTCCGTCAGCATCGTGACATCCTCGAAGCAGCTGTTAAACGCGTCTTCTCTGAAGGCAAAGCACTCATTTCGCGTCTTCAGGACTCCGAAGAGGCAGCTCATCTCCGCTCTATTCTAACTCAGGTATGCTCTCCTCTGCTTCTACACTTACGCTTTTATCACACTCATTTAATCAGACCCTGAACTTCTTTTACTGAATCTCTCATTGTCGTATTTCTGGCCAGCGTGTTCATTATATTTGTCCAGTTTCTATCTCATGAATAAACTATTTTATTTGTGTTAGCTAATTGTTTGTTTCCCAGAGTGATCAGACTCGCGTTTTGGAGACATGTCTCAGAATGTTTACTCCCTACGGCTCTCATAAATACAGTCGTCCTCCTAAACTCTACATTAGAATAATTTGAAAGACAACCTTCAATCTCCTGTTTTATGATTTTTTGTCCCATATTGATGGTTTTTCGTCTTCCAGCCTGTAAAAGTGGTTTACGTGAGCAAGAACTCTGTCTAACCTAGGTTTCTGTGTATGTGCTTGTGTGGAAGTGCATGAATCACTCAGTCTACCCCTCGCTCCTCGGGCTTTTTAAATTGATGCTTGTGTCCAACATCTGTTTCATCACACACCAAGCTAACCAAAACCTAGCAATTCGGTTGCAAAGCTGAAATTACTATAGAGTTCTAATAAAGAACAAAGTTACCCTATCTTGGAATAGGTCACCAACGAGCGAGATGCAGTATGGGAGCTTCTCGGCGACCGTCAGATGCGTTTGGAGCTCTGTATGCAACTGCGTCTCTTCGAAGCCGATGTACACAATTCTATGGAAGGTTTGCGCCGAGATGTGCCTGTTATAGCTGCCGTGGCTGCCACTGCTGCAAATTCTACTTCTTCCCCCACTACCACATCCACTTCATCAGCACCGTCGACCGATTCCAACGGTCCTACGTCGTCATCCTCAGCCACTGGAAACTCCGATCTATGTTGGATTTCTGACCCTCGTCAGGCGCCGAGCATCCAAGCTCTTGAAGAAGTGAATGTTTCCTGTACCGCGGTTTTACCCAAAGTTGAAGAAGTTCTCAATAAAGGTGGTGAACTTATCCGTATCTTTGAGTCAGTTGGTGTCAACTTTCCAGCTGGTAAGCTGTTTTACGAGCCTTGTCGTCGCTAAATATGCAAAATGTGATCAATGATTACGAATCTGTCCCTAGGAGGTCCGGGCTCCAGTGATTCGGGTGTGGGAGACAGTTCCGAAACCGCCGTGGAACGAGTTCACCGTCTCATCTCGGAGTTGGGAGAATCGGTCGCTGCAGTAGATGAGATCAACGAGAGAGTGAGTAATGAACTCGACTGGCGTCGGCTCCAATCTCAATCCAGACAGGTGCTTAAATGGATAGGCCAATGTGAGGTGATTCTCTACCAAACAGCAGTGATTCCTACCAGTTTGGCGGAGGCCGAGTCCATGCAGACCGATCACGATAAATTCCAGCCCGTTTTGAATGACGCCCACCCAGAAGCCGTTCAATGCGCGGCTAGAGCCTCTTACCTCCTTCAATCTGTCGCTGCTGACCATCCCCGAAGAGCTGACTTCCAGCGCGTAGCGGAAAATGTTGCAGAACGTTGGCAAAAGCTCGTCTATGCTGCAGAGGAGAAGCATAAGCTCTTAATAGCTGCCACAAATTGGTGAGTGCCTCTGCATCTGGATCGGCAAAAAAATAAGCTGGCTTTGTTCCTAATTATATTGCATTGGGGATGAATCGTAAGCAATCAAATGTCAAGAAAATCGCAGATATACGCTTAATTACTTCCGTTCGGTTTTGCTGGTTTTGTCTAAATGGTTTATATAGTCTTGCTAAAGGCATTTATATTGACCGATCAGGAGCGCCTGCAGACCCCCTTCCCTACGTCTGATTTCAGGTGGGTAGGTGGTCTTGACTCCGTTAAGCCATTTCTCATGGCTGACGCTTTAATGACTGTTAGCAGCAGGTCTAAGCTAATGGTAAAGGCGTTTCTAGACGGTAGATAAGGGAACTGCCCCACTTCCACGTCGGTCAAACCTCAAAGGTCAATGCAAAATAAACGTAATCTATCAAGATTAAAACAGTGCCAGACTTAGCTACAATGGGAAACCAACAGACATGGGAAATGAATTCCTTGATGTCAAATGGAGAGACGTATTAAGACATAAAATCCAGGAATGGCTAAAATGGTACCTCCAAGGCTGTTATTCGCATCTTCAAGCATAATAATGGGAGCCGATGGCCATCTCAACCCAAAAGGCGCATTTGACTCTTGTGTTTTTATACTTTTTAATTAAGTTTAAGACGAATACGTGGTTTTTACTATTTCTCATCTTCCCAACATTAAGGTACAAGACTTCCGACCAAGTAATATCGGTACTTCGTTCACTAGAGAAGGACTACCGTCGTGAAGAAGATTGGTGTCGCTCTGATAAGGCCCTTAACAGTGGCAACGTCGAGGCCTATCTCAATGATCTTCTAAGCAAGCATGGTGAACAGAAGGAGGCTTTCCTAAAGGCTTGCATTCTTGCAAGGTAAGTTATCTCGCATCAGATTGCCAAGCTCGCTATCGGTATTGCAAATCCTACGTCAGGTATATTTTCCTGCCTCTGACTTCTGCGTGTGTGTGTGGCAATGCGCATACATCAGTCATTCAAACGCTAAGTGATCAAAAGTATTAGCAGAAAATTATTAATTGTCGTCTCATTCTTATTTTTGCTGTGCCCATCGTCTGCGAAAGATGGATCTGGAGCATAAACTTCATTATATGCAATGTATTGGCTTTCTGCATACGTCTATTGGAAAAAAATATCAGGTACCATCAATAATATGTATCAACTCACGTTATTGTTAGTCATTTTCTTCTGGTATATCTGCGTTTTTATGGTGCTCTATGAACTTGTTCTCGTCTTATAGGCGCACCTCGGAGTTGTTCATGAAGTACCTTCACCGGCAGCCCCCCAGCACAGCATGTCGAGCCAAAGTGGAGGAACGAATTCGTGCCGACATTTCCGATCTCATGACCAAGGAGCAGGCAGTCCTGGAAGCCTGGGCCGCTCAGCGTCGACGTTTCGAGGAGTGTGTCAAGTTTGTCACCGTTGAGGTGAGTCATACCCTGACATTTTCGCACCTGGCTTCGTATTTGAAAATGTCATTCATACTGACTAAATAGAACCAGTAGTAGCCACCCCCCCCGCGCCTCCCTCATTCCTGTCCTAAGGGACTGTAAAGTAAGAAAATCTTTTGAACATTCGGTGCACTACTATGCGTAATCCCATTGCCTCCCCTTAAATTTTGCATTTAGAAGCAGCAGTAGCAACCATGTCCCCAGCGCGTCTCTCGCCAGCGGATTTTTTGTGAAGTCCGTTCTCTTAATTGGTTTCACTTTTTCTCATCAGGTTTGGGGACTAAAGTGATTACTACTGTTCTCAATTTTCCTTAGAAACTAGACAACTCCCTTAAATTTGTAAAGGAGAAGCGGGAAAGTAAAGCGGATAAGGAGGCAGGCTAAGTGCTTCTGCCTAGTTGCTCTGTTAAGAAAGGCGTGAGGTGTACTAGATCGCTTCCTTGATTGGTGTTACTCATCCTAAACCCTATCATCTGATTCATAACGATTTGGCATCATTAAGTAACTGTTTCACTCCCGACATAATGGTTTATTATCCTCTTGACATAATTTGCGGCTGTGGTGTACTTATGGATATTTTCGGAGCTATCCGCAAAATAAACGATTTAAGGCAGCCTTATCTTTAAGCGAATTCTGGCAGTTGCAAAAAATACCTAATTTTGAGTTATCTGGACTACTCGCACGTACTGCCATTAAATTCCTGTTCCAATTATTAACTGAAGGCAAACCCATTATGAACTTTTTCCTCTAGAACGAAATGCTGGACCTCGTCCGAAGCGTTCTCCAATCTCTTGGAACTCAATTGATGTCCGCTGAGGACTGGAATCTGGCATTACCTTCACTTGGACGTCAATCACCTCTATTCTCTTCAGTGAAACGCGCCTGTCAGACTTTGAAAGCACTAATTGATGCTGGGGTAGGTGCTCACCATGAAGAACGTCTGCTAAAGATGTACCAACGCTTCAGCGCTTCTGTTGCTCCAGCTGAACCTCCTCGACCTCCAGAGAGCGAATCGGTTGCCTTAGTTTCTTCAACTGCTACATCAACTACTGCTAAGATGCGAATAACTAGCACTGGTTCAAATAGGTAAGTGGGGCTATTTGGAGTTTGGTTTGTCACTGCCATCTCTACAGCGCACTTCTATTTGCCTCCAGGACTTCGGTGTCTAGTACAGGCAGCACAGCAGTTACCTCCTCTGCAGATGCCACTCCGAGCATTTCCTCTGCTGTTGGTTTGACTGAAGAGCAGTACAAGATGATGAATCGACGCCAGAATATCCTTCGGGAATTAGTGACGACGGAACGCGCTTATGTGATGGCTCTGCGCACCTGCCTGGAGACCTTCTTTGTCGGCACTATGAATCCGCCTGCCGATATTGCCGTAAGTGTTGTGTCTCGTGATGTCCTATGTGCTAACGGTTAGGACTGGGTTCATTCTTTTCTAATGTGCGTATCGTGTGAGCTCAGTGGATCCAAAGCTTAACTTTGCTATGGTTCAAGAGGCCACTAGATGCCTTCTGACAAGCCTTCTTTGGATTTTCAATATACTCTTACTCTTCTCAATTCTTTTAAATTTAATGTAATCTAATATGTTCTAATCATATGGACATTCTTACGTACATTTTCTTTCTTGACTAGTCGTTCAACCTTTTCAATTCCTCAGAAGTGCAAATGCTAAGAATCCGTTTCCTTGGAGCCCTTTTTCTGAAAAACGTACCTAACATTTCCGTTCCCGCCGGTATATTGCCTGGCTCTTCCACTCGTAGTCGTCAGTGTTCGTCAGATAAACCGGGTAAACTATCGTTAAATAAATTAATGTCGAGACCTTAGGTTTTCATTTGTAGTCAGAATATCAATGAGCCTATTTGAACTGGGGGCCCAGAGCAGGTAAAATTAAAATAACACAGAAGGATAAAAAAAACTTTTCTGTGAAGTTTGAGTTTTTGATCGTATTCTTCACTGGCCAGTTGACTTACCCAGTCCTATCCTCGCACGCCATTTCGTATACGTGCGATTCACACTCCACGTCGAGCATAGTTCTCTATTTATGTTGTAAATTTTTTTTTTTCAATTTTTGCCATCAAATAGCAATGATGAAATGTATTCCATTTTTTTATAATTTAGAGTATCCCTCTCATCGAAAATTTTACGTAGGAAGCATTTTTAACAACTGAGTCATCAGCTTTGAAATGGCCTCCCATTTTTGCCCGAGAGGAAATCTCGTTCATTTGTCATTTCATCTATGTCCTTTCTTTTAGTTCTTCTGCACTCTCAGGCACAGACACTAAATGTGTTGGTTTCTATCATTTCACTTTCCCATTCGTTTATGTTCGCTCTTTGCCTAAGGTGATGCCTCACCTTTCTCTGGCTGTTCTTAATGGACTTTCCAGTGAACTGGAATTAAACGAAGTATCGCTATACCTGGTTTATACGGTCCGAGTCGAGTAAAACCTGCATTTTGTCATGTCCACGGTTGATCTTTGCCAACAGCCCAGAAGTCGTTTTTGTTTAAATTCCCTGAATATATACTTCAATTTGTTGAAAAAGTCTTAGCTTCAGAAATTTGCTACCCCTTATTCCATCTCTTCATCTCTCCTGGAGTATACTTTAGAAATGCCATGCTTGGTCCTGTCCCATCTGTAATGTTTACACATTACTAAAAGGGGTCATGGACTCCCTTCCATAATCACTTGCCCACAATTCGTTCATCATATTTGGTCGTTGAACTCGATTTGACTTCACAGTTAAAAAGCATCTTTTAGTTTCGCATGGCTTTTGTTAGAGATCTTATTATCTCCGCGATCATTCTCGACAGACGGAGTAGTGGGATATTTTTAATTGGCTTGCAACCACACCCTTTGTGTTGGACCTCACAATCTTTAACGTTATTTTCCATCGTATTTGTGAATCCAGAGCGAAGCTTACTATTCAAATTGTTTATTAGTTCCCTGTCTACTTTATGGCAGAGTTATGCCAATTTGATACGCCAGGTTTTTCTCCTATTTATGTCTTGGAGAGCAGACAATGTCGCCTTAATGTCTGCGCGTGCACAATGATTTCTAAAGGATATGCAAAAGCAGTTCAATGAATTTCATTGATAACCGTCGCACTACGGACACAACGGAAACGACAATTTTGGTATTTAGGCCTATGAAGGGGGAAATGGCACTCAGTTGAATCAAACAGAATATCATTTCGTTTTGCATAAGGTTCCTCCTTTCTTCATCTTCAGTCAAGAAAAATCTACAACGTTATCACCGATAATCCTCCCTTTGCGATGTCTTGGTAGGCGACATCGATAATTCTGGGGATCTTTTTTCTGTCTGCAAGACTGCAATACTAGTCTTGTATTAGGATATATTCTGTTCCGTACAGTGTTCACTGATTTGAACTGCCAAAATTCAATTCAATCACAGCCACGGGTTCTTCAACTTCAGACTCTTCTATATAGGGCTCTAAAAGCCTTCGCATTTTGTTTGAAATCCTGCTGTTCTTATATACAGACCTTGAAATTCTTTAAGTCCATTTAGTAGTGTTTTTATTTACTCCCAACCCATTAAGGCAGGTCTCAAGGACTTACTGGGGGTATAACAGAAGTACAAGTATCTTTTCCAACAAACAGCACACAACAGTTAACACAGAAAACCTCTGAATGTGTTTATCAATGTCTTTGATTCTCTGGTAGTTTTTCTGACATCGTCCGTCCTCGACACTATTAAAGGCAGACAATCTTCATGCTTCTTCCAGAAGTCTTCCCAACCTTTTTGCTGCTTGCATGCGCTTTCTACAGTCTAGTTTGAGACCATGAATTCAGGCATTTACATTGTACCTTGTTTACCAGGCTGTACGAGGTCGTACTTCTGCTGGCATAGTCTAATTTTTACACTTTGTATATAGATTCCTTCCTACATAACTGGCAAAGAAAGTGTCGTGTATGGTAATCTTGATGACATTTACCACTTCCACGAGAAGTTCTTCGAGCCTGAGATCTGCAAGTATGCTAGTGGAGGTGACTTCCTTCCCGAAGACGTCGGTCACTGTTTCGTATCATTCGGCGATCGTCTCGCTAGTCTTTACGTAGACTACTGCGTCAACAAAGAGGATTCTATGCAGATTCTCGTCGCCGATATGACTGAAAACTTTTTTGGTCGTCTGCAGATGCGGTATCAGTTGAGCGAACCGCTGCAGTCCTTCCTCATAAAGCCAGTGCAACGCATTACCAAGTACCAGCTTCTGTTAAGAGAGCTTCGCGATTGTTGTGATAAGTCGTCGGCTGGTGAACTATCCGAAGGTCTGGATGTTATGATAGCTGTGCCGAAGAAAGCTAATGAGGCTATTCATCTCAGAATGCTTCAGGTGAGTAATAAGGTGTTAATGTTAACATTGATCCTGGTCCTAAAGTGTAAGCTCCTGTTGCTGTCTGCTTTATTACCGTCTCATTACCTAAATGGCGAAAATTTGTGGATTGCCTGTGCTCTTATAGCCTCATTAAGAATTCATCTAGTGGCTTAATTTGTAAAATACTTCACTGCCCTCCTCTCGCTCGCTTACCGACCAAAAACACGGGCCTCCTATGCAAATGAATGAATGACGTGATGCGAGCATATTTAGCCAGAGGCAAAAGTTTACTCTAGGGGTCCTGAATGGTATACTGAGAAGACTTCCTTCTTCTATCTCAAAATACTTATCCATCACTTTAGAGCATATGCCCGTCCAAATTAATGGATTATTAGTTTAAACGATAATGAGTGGACATATTTTTTCGCGAAAGCTTCTATGACATTGAAATTACTTAAGCTTTAGACTACTTAAGCTTTTGTTGCAGAACCTTTCGGAGGTCTCAGAATTGAGGAGTCATGCCACTCAAGTGAATGGGACGGTTCTTTTATATATTTGTAACATCCGCGCCGTGGTAGTCCCTGGATAGACGCCCAAATCACGTGATTGAGGAATCTATGTCATATTGGTTAGATTTGGACAATCATTGACTATCTTTTTGGCTGGGTTCTGAAGAACGCTAGTTCTGGATCACTGCATGCCTCTGACAAGCGAAAGCGTATTGTTTTGCGTCCTTGTTATGGCATTTTGAAACTTGCCGACCGTTGGTTTCAGACTAGCACACGATCCATCTGGTTGAGATCATGAACTAGAAGTAACAGTTCTTCTTTCGGTCCTAGAGGCCGATAATCGTAGCAGATGACTCGTAATTGGCGTATTCGAAATGTTAGTTATTTTTTTCGCGGTAGAATCGTTAACTCTTCTTTCAAGAGTATCTTAGACTTCCGTTGTATTTGGCAGTAGCAACTGGACGCCGTGTTTACTGATTCTCAGCCTCGGAAATTTTGTAGGCTATTGACTTTTTTTGGTTTTAATCCTATTCCAGTTGCTGGCCCGTCCTTTCCTTAAATCAAGTTCTTGACTTTTTTTCACGCGACTACTTAACTAAATAATTGAGTGGAAGCTACAAGAACAGCGATCTTCATGTTCATCAACTTGGTTACTTAAAATTGAGCTTGAAGTGTTTAGTCCCACAATAGTTTCCAATTCAAAGTGGTTGCTCGAGTCTTAGCCAATTGAATCCTCAAAAAAATGCGAAGTGGTCAACATTTTCGGCGTGTGTGTGCGCAGTACAATGTTATGTCGAGTTTTCCAAGCTGAGAAGTTGATTGTTTTGACTGCTACAACCGCGAAAAAAAGATATTTTTTGGAAATACAGTCCCGTTGCTGATCTTCTCTATTTCTCATTGTTTTCCGTTAGGGACTCCCAGAGGACTTGCCAATGTCCTATCTCGGTGACGTGGTACTGCAGGACCAGTTCACCGTATGGGAGCCCAAGCAGCTCATAAAGAAGTCGCGAGAACGCCGAGTCTTCCTCTTCGATATCTGTCTAGTTCTTGCCAAGGAGTGCCCTGTTAGCCCCGGTGAAAACAAAATGAAGTAGGTGTCATTCCTATTGAACTTAGAGGCCAAGACCTAATTAACTTTGCCATAAAATTCCGACTGGGTCATCCGTCTGACTTCTGGCATGTCTGCCCACCGTAAGGCTAAGGGTGTCTTTTTGCTAACCAGTACTAATTTGGCGAATACGGCAATGGTAGGGAATAGGTTACGTTCTCAGTTTTGGTCTTTGGATGTTTTTTTCTTGTGCATTTCCCTTCCTTTAGATTATCCATTTACTCATTTATCCCACCTTTTAATAAGAAATGGACCGAAATGTTAAATCTGGTAGCGAGGCGAATTCCAAAGATTTATCCAGGGTTGAGGGGCAGAGGGATCCAAATGATCTGTCCGGCTAGTTAACTACTGATCCGCGTAGTAATAATCGCGATCTTTAGCAGGTGGCTTGCACAGGTGCTAATTGGTTGGCCGACATAGCTTTTGTTGTTTTGGAATTTGGGAGAGAGGAGTCTTTAAAATCTGGGGATTTTCGTCCTTTATTATGCACTACAGATTTTCGGTTTTCTTCAACTGGTCCTAAGAGGATTATGCTTACCTTCCCTTACTACTACTAGGTAAATTAGTTTAAGTGGACCAACCGTGCTTTTCGCACCGGTGATTGGTGAAGCCTTTTCGCTTTCCTCTTTGATAGCGATTCACTGAGGAGGAGATTGCACTGGATCTGTGTCAAAATGAAGGACTGAGAATGATAGTCGGAGATGTGCGCCCTTCTCTTTTGTAGGACGCTCTTATTCATTAACTTCATTTCCATCTTACTTTACCCATTGAGGACCAACTTGAATGTGTATGCGTGTTCCTTCTTTTGAAGATATCAATTCAAGTCCCGGTTTCTCTTGGCTGACCTCAACATCACAGAGCACATTGAGGGCGACCAGTGCAAGTTCGCACTTTGGGCGGGACGTGTACCGCCGGTCAGTGACTATCGCCTTGTCCTCAAAGCCTCCACCCTAGAGGTTAAACAGGTTCGCTAAAAAAATGCAGACTTGTTTTCTCACAGAACAATACAATCGTACTAAACTACTTTACCCTCTTTACAGACTTGGGTCCGAGCGATCCGTGAAGCAATGCGTGAACGCATGTTCAGTGTCCAGAGTCTTCACCAGGATAATGCTGCAGCTTCGGGCAAATTCGGTCCGGATAGTGGCTCCGTTCTTAATGCTTACTACATCCGAGAGAACTATCAGGTAAGCTGCTTTCCTATTATCTCGCTCTCCACTTTCTACTTCTATTCTTTTATTTTCATGTGTTTTGTGCTTTTTTACAGGCGCAGGGACCAAACGAGATTTCCGTGGCGGCTCATCAGATTGTCCAGCTAATCCACCGCACTGCACAGCCGAACATGGACAGTATAGTCTCTCAGCCATCCACCCCAACTGCCGCCTCAACAGCAGTTGAAGGTGGTGAAGCCGATAGTGGGGATTCTTCATGCCCATGGGTGCTAGTCCGTTTCGTTGTTACCGGAAGCGCCTCCTCTCCAAACGCGCCAGTGGATGAAGGCTTCATTCCGGCTCGTCTAATCGGTGCCCCTGTCTATCCGCGTTCTTCATCGGTCTCCGCTAGTGCGGGTGGTGGAGGTCGTCGCTCTATGCGTCGTTGGCTTCCATCCGCCAGTGGAGCAGCTAAAGAGCGTCGTCACATGCTTCCTGGACCCACTGGTGTCGGCAAAAGAGGATCCAAAGCTGACATTGCTCCTCCAATTCCAATAATTAATGTAAACCCCTCTTCTTGTTCCCTAAGTAGAATGCTGCCCTTAGACTATAGTACCATTTTTTGTCTCTTTACAGAGAGCTCGTGCAACTGCGACTCAACAAGCGGCAACAGCAGAGGTAGCTGGTGTTAGTGGAACCAGTCAGGACAGTACGGCGTTGTTAGACAATGTCTCAGAGGAGAGTGTTGAGTTGGAGCTACCTCCACCTATGGTGGAACTTCAAGCCCTACCAACGGCCTCCACTGTTACTTCTGTGGAAAACGAAATGGATGAGACCAAGAAACTCGAAGATGATATTGAAGGAAGGAATAGAGTCCTTCCACAGATTGTCAGCCGGTCTCCATCTGCGCTCAATATCTCCACTATGGGAGGTGGCGAATTACAAGTAAGTGTGGCGTAATATGAAAGGAAGTGAAGGTGAATAACGATTAGCCAGTGGTTTAAAGCGGAAGTGCGTTTGCCAAAAATGCAGTAGCGCCTGCTACGATCATCCTAGTGCGATTTACTGGCTAAGTGACTCACGCATCCTCCCATACACTTTTCGCTCTTCATCCTTAAGCGTTTTCTTTTTCCGATCGGCTTCCCTTGCTAACTATGAACATTTGCAACCACTGTGACTAAATTTGTTTCCAACTGTTTCTGGTTGAAAATGTTTCTCCTGCATCATGTCTGGTAACGAACTCATTACGCGTTTCTCACTGAACTATCTTCCTTTTCAGACGGCGAATTCAGAGCTCAATCTCTCTCGAATGGTCGAGGCTGCAGGGGATGGTGAGGATGGTGCTGGTCAGTGTCTGCCCCCAGTTCTCACCGGGGTTCCCTCTGATCTTCAACAGAATGCTCTTGGTTCCCTTCGTCTTCATGGTGCTCTTCGCGTTGCTACACAACTCGTCGGTACACTAGAAGCCTCCCTTGCTGATCTCACCATCTCCGATGGAAATGGACCTCCAGTACCAACCACGGCCGCTCAAGACGAGGAACTCCTGAAAGCCATTGCGGAGGACTCTACCACTCTTTGTTTCGTCAATCGACATCTCCTGCTCTTCGACAGAGGTCTCATCATTGCTGACGCAGCTGTAGAGGGTCCATCTCGAAGTGACGATGGTGTCACCCGACAGATGCGATGCCAATTTCGACACTTTCTCTCATACTCCCAAATCACTCTCTTGAAGGACATTAGTGTGGCGGGTTCACGGCCCACAGAGGAGCAGGTCTTGTGGTTCTGTGTGTCGGAGCGTCCACGTCACTCTGCCGTCATCTCCGGTGGCAGTGGCTCAGGAATGATAATGATGGCTGGTGCAGATAGCGGTCTACAGTCCCACCTTTGCCACGTTCTTGCACCGCACTCACCTGAAATCCGTATTCGGTGGCTAACAGAATTCAATGCCGCCCTGGAACAGAGCAAGAGACGTTCTGCTGTCATTTCTGTTGCAAATACCTCGGGAGATGAGGGTGAGTTGCCATAAATAAATCCAGCTCTGTCAGGATCTACCAATCTCCGCATCAGCACAATTGGGTTCTTTCTAGGTTCGGAAATGAGTCCAGCGCCGCCGCCGAAAGTTAACTCGCTAGCATCCTAGAGGTCCAAGACAGATTCACCTCCCTTTGTACATAAGACTTGAAGAATTTGGTTTTCACCGACCCATCCACGACTACTTTTTGACCGGTCACTGGCAAATCTCTGATCTGTCATGCGCATTTTCCTCTCCCCAATATCCCCTGTATGCGTTTTAAAGTCATCCCGTTGTGTTATCCTCCCATTCTCCTCCTTGTTCACACAATTTGGCTGACCAGCCGCTCCCGATTTTAGTGCATGTGTCGTCGAGTACTTGGAGTATTTTTGTGTGTGCGCGGTTGGCGGCCATGCAGAGGCTTGGAGGAACTCAAGTGGCGAATCAAACAACAGCAACAAACTGATTTCCCCGGTTTATTTCCTCTTTCCCTTTATGTCTGGCCCCTCGCCGCCCTGTTTTCTGTGCATACCTTATAAATATACATAGTCAAAATTGTATGATTGATTGAATTGTTGAAGGTGTTCGAACAACCCAGATATACATTATGCAAACTTATTGTAGTTTAACTTATGGCATTTCACCCCTACTAGTTTCATGTTTTTAATAGACGACCCATACAGCATTTTATCACTGAGTATTTTTGTATTCTTCTATCGGATGGAAGCGGTAGGGTCCAAAAGCGGCATTTAACTACCCTAATTCAACTTGCTGACAAAAATCCACGTAGTCGGGCAACTGGTAAGCTATGAAGTCATCCAAGATAACTCGAGTTGCTATTATGCATTCAAACGATTTGCGGAAAGTATATCAGTGGTGCGAATCACCTCATCGGTAATAGGCCTTGCAAATCACACTGAAGATACGATGGCGGACTGCAGGGCCAATGTTGGATCAGACGAGGCGGATTAAAGGGATGAGTTCACAAAGGAAACAGTTCTCCGAACGCTAAGACCCATCGGTCTCGACTACATAAACAGATGTCTGCATTTCGTTTGATGGACTTAAAAGAAGGAGCCTAGCATTGGAAGACACTTCGGCAGCAATTTTGCTTTAATTCGCTGCTTCCGAGAAACAACCAATTCAGCTTTACATCCTCCTTAATTGATACGTGGCTAGTGAAAAATTTTTGAGCAATATTTTAGAAGATGAATGCTTCCAGTCGTCAAAAGAGCATGATGAAAATGCATTATTTGTGCTAGATCAGTGTTACACCCTGGCCTCTATATTATAGGAAGGTGCTTTCCAAATCCTTGTTATACTGGCGGAACTTATCCCCAATTTGACCATACCTTTGCAGATCATCACGAATCAATGTGTATGGCCACTTCAATTACTTGAATGTTGTCATCGCCCATGCATTCATATGTAGGAAGCATCAGGTTGACGCTTGAAATTGTTTTTGAGAGGTCAACGGGTTTCAATAATTAACTGAAGGCACATATCCCAACAGTTCAAATGAGAAAACCAGAGACAGGCTAGATCCGTTTACTTTTTTACACAGTCGCCTAATTATATTGTTATGGAAGCTTTGCATCGGGCCTTCTCTCCAAGCATTCCTTTTATGAACCATGCTGTTGAGAATGACTGTGAGCTCTAGAGAAAGTTTAGCTTAGAAAATGTTGACATCGTTTGACTGATAAGGGGCTGCGATTGTTAGTAGAGTGAGTGCCAACAGTTCTCCACCTCGGCCACCTTTTTGCGAAATTATACTTCCGTATTTTATTTAGGAGTAACTTTCCATCTGATCTGGTCGGCTAACAGTCACATTCTATTTCTCTTTATAAAGGAATAGATGGTACTCATTTTGGAGTTCTTTCGACCGATGCTTTTAGCAATTCATAAGCCGAACTCTTAAATGACCCATCTAGCATCAGTTTATTCTCCTTATTATGGATCCTGACAATTAGCCGAAGTTCGCCTATAATCAAGCTGGGGACTAATTTGATCGTCCGACTCAACCATCCTGTTCCACATGATGAAGTCCCACCGTTGTCCATCTTACCAGTCAAATTATGACAGTTAAACGTCGTTACTGGTAGTTGATTGCAAAATTTTTTTCTATACTTATCTTGAATGGTCTATCATGCTTTACCCGCCCTATGAAAAAATTTTACAATTGGGATAATTCTGCAAATCCGGTCAGTTACTCCTTCAGGAATGAGGCTAGATCGGGAAAGCAAGACATAAAACACTATAGACATCAGTATAGATGATTCTCGATTAGGCAAAGTACTATTATTTTAAATTGTTATGTCCTTTATTTATTTAAGAAACAACTGGAACGACCGGTTCGACCAAACTGTCTTGAGTTGTTTTTTTTTTTAATTAAGTGATGAAATTTCTCCTGCTTTGTTTCTGAATGTTATTTAGTCTTGTTTCTTATATTCGATGTGTTTATTAATCCGAAAGTACCAAATCAAATTTTAGGATTCTTTTAAGAAAAACACTTTGTTCATGGTTTGTTGTCATTGCCATGACAAAAGACGAACAAGGTTTTTGCGATACTTTTCGGAAAAGGCAGGAAACCTTCCTTCCATGGTGTTTTTGCAGACAGATAAAATTGAGGAATTTGAAAGTGGTATGGCATTTCATAGCCACAATGATGATGATGATTAAACAGACGTCTCTAATGTTAATATTGGATACGTCAGACGCCAAGCGCTGAAGTTAATAATGATTAAGACTTGAATTCAACACGTTATATTCAAAAGTCGGGGAGGAACGTTGGTACCCGCAATTGCACTTATGATAACTCCTTTACGAAGTAAATCAAGGTAAAGCGGTCTCCGTGAGGCAGAAGCTGCAACTGTTGATTTCCAGAAGCATCTCAAACATGCATTTTTAGAATAGCCAGGCATCAAGACACTTTCCTTCCCGAAATGATAAGTGTTGGATAGTACTTTCCTTTAATGATCCTCGAGTAAATTCGACCTTCAATGAAACATTAAAAACACTACAGTTAAGTAAAAAACTCAATTCCACCACAAAATCATAAATCATCTTATTTGTATTCAATTTTACAATGATTGATTGTCTGTTTACAAGCTTTTTCTTGCAATTCAGACCAGGGACTTGGATTTCAACGCACACAATGGTTGACCGCAGCCTTCTTCCTGTCCCTAGTAGCTAATGTAATGTGGATCAAACCCGGGTGGAGAAAACTAAGGTACTCCTGCGATTTTAATTGTTCGGTGACGAATATGAATTCGGTGCGTTCTAGTATCCAAATAGTTGGGCACTCGCAAGCAAGCTTTGCGCTAAACACTGCCACTCTTGTCCAACCATTGGTGACCGCATTGTGGTTGACTGCATAACCACATTTCCATTCGCGCATCACGGCCTTCGTGTCTGAAATTACACCACATCGCATTTTCTAGGCACGTAAGTTACAGTGACTTAATCCTTTTCACTTCTCGCTGACAGCATTGGGTCCGTTTTTCGACTTCCCAAGTATATCTGCAGGCGCAAATTTTTCATTTGTATTTTGAACTCGGGGCTAGCCTTGTGGACTAATAGCTCACACAATTTCTTAGGAGTAAAGCCTTATTCAAAACATTTGGAGACTTCTGCTCGATGCTGGTTACGAGAAATTTTTTTTGAATGATTCTCACAAAGATATACATGAGCAGAGATGAATTACATGGTCACATAGTAAATTCAAAACAAACACTAGATGGAAGACTACTTCAGAAGAATGACTGGTGGCTTCGTCAAAAGGGTCTGCAACGTTAATACTCCTTATCGTTGGCCCTAAAAGGAAAGGTTTCCGGCAAATTCTCAGTCAGAAGGCACCAATGAACTCAAAAAGGGTCAGTGATGGTACCAGAGACACTGGAAGAAGACGCGATAACCGATCGTTCTGAAAAGGAAGACAAATGTGGCCTAAAAATAAATAAGCATGGACATCATTTTCATGTAGGACTAAGTGAGGGGAAATTTAAAAGAGTGCGACCTTTTGCGTTGCGAAAACTAGTTTTAACTTCAAAACTCTTTTTTTGCAAAACGAGGCAACGCGAAGCATTTCCTTTTCAATGCTGAGTAAAATAAGCACAGGTTCTAAATAATGGCACACAGTTGGCCTACTTGGCCATGGTCATGTAGTCTCTATATTTACTTTAAATTTTCTCCAGGCCCCACTATTTTCGGTTTTGAAAGTGGATGAAACAGTTTAAACTGATGTGCTGATGAAATCAGTTTTCCTTCGTTTGATGCACTGAATGAGGTAAAGCTACCAATTTGCGAACCTGCTCAAACATATGTGGCTGCATTCCATAATGCGTTAGCTCCATAGCTTCATAGGACTTTAGGGGCATGTCGTGACTGCATGCCTCATTCCATCTCTCGCTATCTTTTTTGTAATATCCTCGGTGGCCTCTTTTTTACGCATTGTCACTCATATACCATTTCTTTTACACTGATTGATGAGTATTCGTCATATCCTCTATCAGCGTTATTACCGTCGGCTAGTACTCGCCACTTCGCGGAACATGGTTTTACACCACAACCCGCACTAGGTCTGATCCATGAAAAGCAAACGCATATTTCATTTCATAATTATGATTGGAATTTCTTAAAGAGTACTTCAGAAAATTACTTAAGAGCCAAGCTTGTGGTTGAGCAAATCCAAAATTTTATCTTCTTGGACATTATGCAGTAACGACCTCACGTAACACGATGTGCCTTTCGAGATTACATTCGAAAACCCATGACTCTCTTAGTAATTGATGCGTATTTGACAGTGTTGACAGGCCGTTCGGACGAACTTGACAGCTACTATCTCCACCCGAAAAAAAAACGTTTATCGTAATAAAGTTAAAGTGCACTTTTTAGGATTACCGGATTCCTTGCATGCCATTTTTGAACTCTTGTAATTAACAGGAGCTTCAAAGTCTGACTTATATCTCAATAACAGTTTTCGAAAGCTACGGAATGGAACCTTCAGCTCAGTTCTTACTGATTTTGTGTCGACATTTAGCTGCTAATTCGTCACATTTCCATACAGCTCTAGAAACGCTCGAACAGGAGTAATTTAGCTAGTGGTACTAATGATCTAAACTTCTAAATGTGCCGCCAGATGAATGATCGCCCCATTTTACTTCCACGATTAAAGCATTCCGACCATACACAGCATGGTCATCTAATTACCGAAATTCCAATTTTTTGCGACTTAAGCTGTCGATCATCTCCTAAAAGTTCATTCAAGCAAGTATCCAGAGTCAAGCGAGACAAAACGGTGCTAATAGAAGAAAGAAGGTTTTGTTTTCTAAACTGCATAGTAGAATTTGCGAATGTATAGGTAGGTACAAATTCTAGCTAGTATGACTAAGAAAGTGCAATTGGAGCCTAATAAAAGAGGCGAAACGACTAGCCAATCAGTTTTCAATCTGAGTCCTCTTCAACTTCTGTGACAGCGTGTAACAAATGACCTTTACATAACTTCTCAAAACCTTCCCTCCGTTCAGTGGCGATGTTATTGCTTCGATTTAAAACGACCACCGAGGAATCAACAGTTTGATGAATTGCTTCCGAGGTTTGTGAACCATCCAGTGACTCTTTATCCTCTTTAATTTCTAAAATGTTGACAATAATACGCTGATTTAAACATATCAGTTTTATTTACAACTAGAACTTCATCTTTAAAGGCAAGTGCATTACCAACTGCGCTAGTTCCTGAAGTTGCTATTTCATTTTCTTCAGAACAATCACTTTTCGGAGCCTAAATTATCAGGCAAAACAAGTAAGTATTCAAAATGAAAGTGCAAACAAGTAACTTCCTCATAAATCCTATCGTTTAATGTTACGTCTTAAACAGAATTGCAGATTTTACCACATACAGGATCTGAGATGTCATTGGTCCGGCTACTATTTTTTTTCAAATGCCGAATAATTATATTTTTTTTCATTGTCAAGGCCTAAAATATACAAATGACAAAGGTGGTAAATGTGCCAATGTAATTCAACAAGTTCTTGGGGTTATTCAAGCGGTGTGAAGACTCGTAAGTTATGTGAACATGAGAATCACAGAATTTCATTCTCTCCAACATTGAATTCACAATTAATATCACTGCATATTTAGGACAAATATTCGCAATTAGCTGGCGAATTCAAGTATTCAACTAATTTAGAAAGTTAGTACATAACTTCGCAACAAACTTTTACTGCTATGTGCATTCATTTGAACTTGCTTTAATGATGAAAGTTAAAGCAGTATGGTTTAGGTTAAAATGCTTCTGTTATTCAACGACTTATATATATATATATTGCTGTTTACCCCCTGGTGTTGTCGTTCGGCTCGTTCAAGCTTTTCATTTAATTCTTCTGTCGTGAGTTTGGGCGCTCCTGGCAGGGGTTCAAGGCGCTAGAAGAGAATACGAGAAATTTTTCAAAATCTGATTTACTTGAGGTCGTTTGGGCAGCTGTCTTTTGAGATCATTCATATTCTTAGTAATTTCGCCATCCAGATTGGCCTCGTAGGCCACAGAGTCCGATTTGGTAACCGATTCGCGGGGGATTTCCAAACCATCACACCTAGGGTTCGTGTCCTGCGCTTCATACTTGTCTTCTGGGGTTCCACAAAGTGTTACTTTCTCTTCTTTTGCTCCAATTTTGTATTCCAAGGAGGACTTTTCTTTCACTTCTTCGATCTCTTCGATATTTAGCGAAGAAGACGTGAATTCTTCGTGTTCCATAGAAACTGGCCCCTTAGAGATATCACCTGCGGCTTTCTGGACTGGAATGGTAGTGATTTCGTTGGTAACTGCTTCTGGAGATGATGCAGAGCAGCCCATGATATAGGTTGGTCGCATTCAATATTTGCTTCTACTGACTCGAAGCAAGCATGCAGTTATTGATTTGTAGATTTTAAATTTTAAACTCTTCGCTGCTATCAAAAAGTTAATAAAGTGGACATCTTTGGTAATTACAAATAAACTAATTGGAAAAGTCATATTCAAAACCATAATTTTATTTGGACATGCCTCTCCAACCATTGTTATGTCAAAGATAAATATAAAGTTGGCCCCAGTTTACTTTGGAATTATTAAGAGGAGGAAAAACAAAAATCGGTTCATCCAGTATGCATAAACTGTTAAGCTAGCGACATCGTCTATATTATGAGTTGTGGTACCAATCATTAGCAAATCAGATAGAATAGGCGTGTATTTTAAAAGATTTATCCATTTTTTCAACGACCGAAATAACAAAAAATGGCAAATTTTAGCATGGCTTCCTTGAAGTAGTGAAACAGATTTCGAATGAACACATCACCTCTTTAGGTGACCGTCTCTTAAAGTCCCTACTGAGCAGTTCGAGGGCTTGTGGTAGTCAGAGAGTGCTTGACTAGGAACAATATTACGCCGCATTTGTGCTGAGTTGAAAACATTATGACTGTTGAATGTGGCGTCGGCTTTTGGTACGCCATCAGAAATAATCAATCGCATTGACATATCATTGGAATGTCCAAAGGAACGCCAGCCGCAGGTATCTATATTCCGAAGACCTCAAAGATCTGATGAACTAAATCGACGACTTGGTCGTAGGACCTGAAATTCCGTATATCACATCGTCGCTGGGGTTGTCTATGGTTCACGATTCACACCAATGAGTTAGAGGTTAATGGTGAAGGGAATCTGCATTGGAAGAAGATATGAAACAAAATGAAACAATCAGAAGGATACCATTTCAATAGGAAGTCTGGTAATTCAAAATGGAGAGCAATTTGAATTAATTCAGATCCTATGTAAAAGGGCAAATCACGGATATCGTTGGAGCGATTCGCAGACTGTCCCAAGACGGTTTGAGCATCAGCCAATTGCTTTGGCTCCTGTCTTGGCCATCTATTCTCACGCGCATCTGTGTCCCCAAAGTGATATCGTACTGTCGCACTGGTTGAGGCTTCGAGTATCTAAAACCCATAATTGGCGTGTTTGCCTCGCGTTGAGCGGCTTGATAGCAGTAAAGTGTATGTACAGCGTGTTACACATTCCTGTTGTGGCTTGTAGAAGATGCAGGAGAATGACATGACCTATAACGTGTGCAGAATATGGCACAATGTCCATGAACTTTGACCAAACTAACAGAATCGGAAGATAAGAAGCGTATGCAAAGTTTCGTCATGTATTTTTAACTCTATAGGAAACAAACAAGAACATCCTCTTTGTTTCTAAGCTTTGCATATAGAAAACCAAAGTGAACGCTGAAAAGTTTACAACACAGCGCCAGATAACTTTTTAACAGTCCGTTTTCATTTCGCCATTTCCTACAGCAGGCATGACGTTCAGTCAGTTTGCGGATGCCCAAAACTCGCATACAACCCCAACTTCTAGACTGGATTAATCGAATGAAAATAGGCACTGGAGCTTCGAAGAAATGTCACTGTTTTTAAAGAACGCGGGGCAAAATATAAGAAAGTACTAGTCAAGTTACAAATAACAACTCTTTGTTTTCTTACTACAGTTGAACAAGCGTGGAAAGCACACCTCTCGTGTCCAGCAGTCCCAAAGAACATTAAGGCGCATGAAATCTTGATCTCGATGTTTGTCAGTAAACTTTAAAATGGGTCAAGTTCCTTATAGAATTCTACGAGCTACAACTAAAAAATACAATCCACTCATCAATTTACGCTGCTTTTTCATTTATTAAGCATGTAATATTCCATATCGAGTTATTTCACCAGATACAGATAAATATATCATCGTGGGATTAATTGTTGACTTCCCCTAGACATGTTTTTATGATTGTAATGCCCTGTAATCCCTCATATAGGTGGAATTCTCCATAAAAAGTGGCTCCCTAGAACTCTCTCAGCATCGGCTTCATTGCTGTTCGCGAAGAGTTAGAAAGGCGCATATTCTTCATGGTGCTATGGCTAACTGAATTCACCGATATACTGAAATTCCCTGTCATTTGTGTTACCTCTTGGAGAAGAGAAGTTACAAGATAGACTTTCAAAGATGAATCCTCTAAATGGTTAAAAAGTTGGATGTGACTAGAATTGGTTAGGAGAATAATAGCTAATTTCTCTTGAGACTACTTGTCAATACAAATTTTTGTCGAAGATTGATGGTGAATACATATTCCTCGGATTTCCGCGTTGAATATGCAGACGTGTCAGAAAAAATATAAGAAAACCATCTCATCTCGCCAAGGTGTCTATAGGTAGCGTCTGTCCGCTTTCCGCAGAAAGCTAGCGAACAAAGAAGGTTCTGAAGAGAACTACACAGTATGCCAACAACTCTTTATTGGGTTAGCGATGGCAGTCAAGGCTTGTACAACAAGCACCATCTGCTGAAACTCAGAGAGTGAGACAATGATGCCAGATCCCTAAACTGGGTGGCAGGCTGCGTTGCAAACAAAGTAGAATTCTCGGTGATGTATCCGAGTCTGGAGGCAATGACCATGAACATCGACAGTAAAGATGTCTGGAATCGATATTTTTCGAAACCCATTTTGGGACTTTAAGAACCTTTTTTTGCCATTATATACGCTTGATTCACCGATCGAAGGTTTAAATACATAAAAAGGGCAACAGTAGGATACTGTCGGTCACTAATTTTTACATCTGAACGCATGCCGCTAGTGTAGTGAGGCCTGTCTGTCGACAATGGGATGAGGTAAAGGCTAGAATCGCAGTGAAAAAAGACTGACGTCAACCGCGGCAAGACAATGGAATAGCATTTGTTAAGTTTTGTGAAAATGGTATTATCGTTTCCATAATATCCCATTTTGGAAGTGCAAGTGATTTGCTTCATAGTTTTATCTTTTTTGCTCGAGTAACCAATATGGCTTTCAACTCTTCTGTTGAGCCTCAGATATCATCTGGTATAAAACCACGCACCTCAGGAACGGTGGCCGATTTTTTAACCTTACTACTCATACTTAATGAGGAAACGCTAGTGGAAAATGCAGAACAGCAAATATGTAGACCTCAGAATCCTCAAGTCCTGTTCAGTAGTTCTTGAATCGCATCCCGGCAGTAACAACAACCTTCTTATTAGAACAACGGCCGTATTGACGGCATGTCCATCGACCCAGCTCAGCTGATACTGAAACGCTTTGCTTGTATAATCGCCTCAAAAGGCTTATTCTTAAGAGGCCACGCAATGTACTGTATTAGCCCAGCTCCTCTAAACCGAATAGAAGTAGCAGGTCACACAAGTTGTTGAACAGAGTGGTTAGAAGAGGCGAAAATTACTAAAATGCCTTTCTCAGAATAGCTAATGATTGACTGATTGGATAATGAAACAAAATCTTCAGCTACCAGTTCAGCTGCTAGGTAGGAAAAGACTCAAACATTCGCGTTAAGAGGCGAAGTCAAACCGCCGCATTTACCAAAAATTTCAACGTGCCATCGAACAGACGCCTTGACCGACCTTTTCACGATATTACTAAACGCAACCGTTGCAGTTCATGACATTTTATTTTTCGAGAAGAGCTGTCTGAGTTAATTGTCTTATATTTGTTTTATAATCTATTCTAATTTAGATAAGAAACTAAAGCAAACAAATGTTTAATAGCTAATCACCTCAACAAGCAGACGAAAGGTAACTTATCTCTTGATTTTTTCCATTCGGTTGAGAAGGAAGGTCCAAATGAAAGAGCAGACCAACAGTGAGAAAGCCAAAGAGGACTTTGCAAAGTGGATCCTTAAAATTAAAACCCATGGCCAGAACATCAGACTATATCAAGTTTAAAATTATATTCACACATCTTGACATCAACTCTCGATCTCTTTAGCCCTATCAAATTTATTGTGTAAATACACCCTTTCACTGAACAACCTGCTCAGATAAGCTCTACTACTGATATTTAGTTAGTAGATCAAATATTGATAGGCCCCCCATGAAAGTGCCTTCACAGGCTCAAAATGGAGGTGGGTAACTAGCGAAGACGCTAGATATTTGGGTAATACAAATTCTTGATTAAATCTCCATTAAGCGGCCTTAACAAGCTGAAGAATCAGTTCACGCTTGAATCTGTCGAATGTCTCGTAGAAAATTAACTGAGCGGCTGGAAAAAGCACGCCTCTTTAGAAGTCAGAGCTCAGAAAATATTATATAAAAACTGGATATGCAACATATAATACCATCGTCTTTCAATGCAGAAAGTTAACACTTGATTATTTTCTCAGGGGCACGACATAAAGACTAGGCGTAGGTACCTAGCTGCCGCAAGGAAAATGCCATAGTACTGTCTATTAGCCAAGCTTTGTTGAAAATAAAACATCATGCAAGTAGACACCTAGAATAACCTGTCTTGTGACGAAACTAGATTAATCCATTAATCTACTTACGGAGACCAGGCACTGAATCAGTTCTTGTTTACCCAAGTTGAAAAAGCAGAAACCGAAAAGTCTTTCGACTTGCCGATATTCACCAAGTTTCTTTAAACGTGCTTAATATTAGACAGCTTTCGCTGCCAGCATACGAAGACACCTTAATGTACAAAAAGTCTTTATTTCACACATTCGCTGAATTCTGAAAACAAAAAAAATTCAGGCATCCTATTCGATTTTCTGGACATTTTGACAACACTCAGACTTGCTTCTCGATATTTTTTCGTCGTTCAGCTAGTTGTCTAATATCCTTATTGGCTGTGTTTTGGGCATGAACCATCTTTCTATACAGATTCTTATGACGTTTGGGGAGCAGCATTTCACGAAGTTTGCGTTGGGCGTTTTCGGCCTCACGTTCCGCCATCCGAATGGCCAAGTCGTCGAGTGGCTGGCCTGGCTCCACAACCGTTTTGCCTAAGTTCATTTTATAAAAAAAATTAAGAAATTACATCAAATTTAACGGCAAAAAAACCGGCGAAGCACTCACCCTTCTTGATGGCCTTATTTATTGCTTTCTTCTTTTTCATATTCTTCTTTTTGCTAGTGTTATCTTTGAATCTGTTCGTTTCAGCTTCCATTTTCTCTGCGTGTTTATCAGTTTCACTGCCTTTGTCTGCAGATTCTGCTTCCTGAGGTCCACTCTCGGTAGCCTTTGCAACAGAGGCGCCACGTATCTCCGCCAGAGAAACTAATCCTGCGAGATAGTCCATTTCAGGTGGACGGTAGAGGGTGGAGCCAGCGCCGAAACCAGGAGCTGAATTGACAACTGCAGCTTGTTTGAGTGCATCGGCCATGCCCATTGAACCTCCAAAAAGAGAAGCGGCAGAAACTGTAGAGGTGGCAAATGGCGAGAGATGAGGTGGGAGTGTTGCTGATGGAAGATAATCTTGCACGGGCATTAAACGACAAGCATTAAGGCTATCAAAAACCCACTGAGGTTGAACGTAGGCTCTAAAATAAAAAACGTCGTTAGGTACCATAGAGCAGCAAAAAACTGATGAATTTTAATCTAATCTTAGTGCTGACTTCTCTACAAATCTTAATAAATACTTTACCAAGAGGAACTCATTAGCAATTTGATCGCCTGTGAAGTGGTTCGCCTTAAGCGCTAAGAAGACAATAAGAAATTACACAGCTCAATTATAGTTGCTCAATCCGAAATAGCCGAGTGGAACTAAGGATTTTATACACTATAAAATGAAAATATCTTTCATGTAAATCAGGCGCATCGCTAGTCTAACGATGGATTGACGTGAATATTTTGATCAAATAAGCTCCGTAAGTGCTTTTCTGCATAAAGAAGCAATTTAGAGAACTGCTGCTTTTAATAACTGGAACATTGTCACGAGGAGATTTCCCAAGTTGAAAAAGCAGAAACCGAAATAAAAGTCTTTCGAAACTGCACATTGCAACGTGAAAAGTGAATAGTTATGAATGATTTACTTGGCCAATGTGCAAGAACTGCTAATAAGAAAATGAACATTAAGCTTACCGAGTAGATTTCATATTTTGCATTGGGCGATCAACAATTTGATAGTCGATACGATCATCATCCTCCGTATATGTAGCTCCCGGACCAGTAATTGCATCCCAACTGCAATCTCCACCGCAAGAGCGAATGATCACGGAAAGTGCCACCTTGGGAACCTCGCGGTTAAAAAAGAACCGCTTTCCATCAAAGAGATGCCTGATCTTTTGATTCTGCATTTGCTTGCTAACTGCCGCCGTAACAGAATCGTCTATCGCCTAGAAAACAAGCAAACATTAAAACTAAATCAGACAACTTTGCAACTCACTTGTAGTTCAACCAGTTCGTCTATTTGCTCCTCATCAACTTTTTCTATTTCAATTCGTTTAATTGGAAGCGACAATGAAGCGAGGAACTCAAAGTGGGTGTTTTCTGGAGAGCAGTATGAAAAACCCGGGTTGTGCGTCTGAGTGCTGACTTCTGGCGGGTACAGTAGACCAGCTTGCTTATAAAGACTAAATATCGATAGCTAATTAAAAGGCTAACTGCTTACTTGACCAGCAAAGATCCAACCAAAGTGACATCGAATTCCACACAAGTTGCTAAAAGACGGTACTCCACACCTACTGGCACATGGGATGCAGCTTGGTGGGGAATTACCCAGACAACTGAAACATTATCAATTACCGCCTCCAGGAAGAATCCTTTAATGCTTATGAAAGCCTGAAAGCAGCTAGTAATAAAACAGGAGAAAGCTGCTCACTTTTCGAATACAGCGGGTAGCAATGACATAATGAAGGAATTCGATAGAAAATCTGCGGCACAGCGAAATCAACGCAGGATGAAATTGTGACAATCGAGGCAGCCGGGAGAAGAGGAAGATAAGATTAAGACTATCGGTCAAATCCTGAAGGGCATCTTTGCGAGTAGGATACCTTTCGCGAACTAGTTGGTATAATGTATATGTTGGTTTGTTCATTCTTAATCGGTATTCCTTATCTCTGTCCAACTTTTCACGGGCCCGCTTTAAGCGCATTTGGTGAGTGCGCAACTTTCGGAAGGTCTCAATTAGCGGCTCCCAAGCAAGAAAGGCGATATCTTTAGCGTTAAAATATATCCTCGGTTCGGTACTTCCATGTCCAGCTTTCTTCTTATTTTTCGGCTCAACAGGGTAAATGCCCTTTAAAAGGCATATGCGTCTAAAAAATAACAACCTAGCAATCAGTTGCTACCGGAAGTTGGGCAAGGATATTTGAAGTTTCCGCATGGCCTGCTTTTGGGTTATGTATGTGATGGCATTTCCCTTCTTATTTTTTTTAATCCTTCGCGCCATGCCGCTGAGAGTGCAAACCTGCCTCTTTGAGACTCGCTGCTTAAAACAAAATTCGAGTTTGTTCATTTTTACTCGTATTATTAAATGTTGTGGTTGTCCAACAATATTTATTTATATTTATTGATCTTTTCATTTTTCGTTTTGATGCATAAATTTTTTATGATTTCGTAATAATGGGTGATAATCTCACCGAATATTATTTGCTTTAATAGGTCTAAGAAGGAATATTATTTGCCTTATGTAACATTTCACTTGAGATGCTGTATGCCATTGCTACTGGATTAGAGCCTTATGCCTTTCCTCAACATGTCAACGTATCCTCTTGAAATTTTCAGGAATTATATTTCATGCCAATTCACTCAAAAGGTTCAACTGAAACTGTATAAGCTTCCTGCCTGCTTCCTTCAACCTGCTATCCTACTATGCACATGCGCTTTTCCATTTTCTTGCCTTGCCTTGCTTGATTTACTGGGTACATACGGACCCAAGGTGTCTTCTAATGGCTACCTCGTAAATATTTCCTTATCTAACTGCTCCTCGCTGTTTAACTTCTCTATGTCTAGCATCACATTTACTATTCGTTTATAAATGTACGTCGAGTAACAAACTATATTGGCTGAATATGGAAGAATTAGGGTGTAATTGATGGACGAATGCTGACATATTATGGGTCACATGTGGGTGACCTAGGAACTGGGAAGGCGCACCAAAGTGCTTTTCGGATAGATGGGCTATTTATGCTCTCGCCGTCCATTTAGGAAAATAAAAAATCGTTTAATTTTAGAGACGTCCATTTTACCATTTAAGCTGATGTCACCAAGAAGCTCCTGGCAAATCGGCGAATAAATGAACTAATGACCGGATGTATGAGAAGGCTTATAGGTGAATTTGTCTTCCATTCATTCGTTAAATCCTCTCGAGTCAGTACAGAATGAAAGAACCTGAATCCCTATTTCGTGCATGTTGTGCTTCTGTTAATGGAATCGTGGCCCCGAGAAAGTGAACATATATATTTATAACTCTTTATTCGTTCCTACCGATTTTAAAAACTCAAGGAGATAAAATGTCAAGCAGCCAAAATACCCCATCGAAAGTTTCCATCAAATCTTACAATTTTCAAAGTCAAGATAAAACAAATTCATTCGATTCTAGAATAAACATTTTGAGCAGACCTCAAATTAGAACGACGAACTAACTCTTTCAAGTTTTATCCATAGTTCTATCAAAGAAATAGTGATCGCACAAAACAAGGGGATTATCAATGTACCCTATCGCATAATCCATAAACAGTTCAATGCCTTCCCTAGTTCTCTTCTCTGCGAGGTCTTTGAGTTGAATTTTATCATCCAGAACATGCTCATAGTTTGCATCTAGATACACCTTTATTTCTCTGGAAGGCCACTCGAATTGCGTCTTGATGAGATTAATAAGCTGTTGAATGTTCGTATCCTCATGAAGGATAAAGTTCATATTGAGTGGATTGTACGGAATTGATCCATTGATTGTGAGGACTGCAACGGAAATATATTTCGAGTTAATCATTCCGATCCCCAATCCCTTGGTACGAACCCGCCCAGTTTTGATACTGTCAAATAATGCCGTTAGATTCTCTGACGAAAAAGTTTGACTGCCATAATGAGTAGCAACTTCGTAAATGGCACAAATTTCGATATCAGACAGAGCGGATCCGAAATCCCGCATTAGGTCAAAGACGAATTGGAGTGAAATATGTTTATCTTGTTGATGAAGAAAACAGTTTATTCTTTCTCCTCGCATCAAAACCCACTCTCGGAAGTTCGTTAAGAGCGTCCACAATTTTTCTCTCTGCATCATGTATTTCGCCGCCTTTGCTCTCGTAACCTCCAAGTCATCGGTTTGAAGTTTTACTATTTTTGCTAATAACCCGCGATCCCTAGTCATTATAGAAGTAGCTTTCTGTTTTTTACTAAGGTGTATGAAGAAGTTTATAAGTAATGTTAAATCAACAAACTCGACGAAAATTGAATACATCTTACAGTACTGATTAAACTGAGTTGTATAATTTTGCCTATGTAATTATTACAAGTTACTTGAAACCGGTTTCAAACATCTACCCTCATCGGACTTTGACGCATCGAAGAGAGTTCAAACAAATTGTCTTGGAGTTAGATTCTGCTTAGCAACATAAATTAATTGCAAACAAATCGGGTATTTCTGACGACCTTTTTGAAAGCTTTCCGTTAGTGTGAATTTTGTAAAGCAGCAAAACTTCTAGATCACAAGTTGTCTTCATTTTTCACAGAGGTAACTTTCCCGATTCTTAAATTTTAAATGGTCATTTTCTAAAGCTAAGTATTGCCTACGCTTCGACAGTAATACGTTTTCAGTTTTAAGATCCGGCTCATTCATCAAATTATGTTTCCTCTCAGGAACTTCAAAATCTCCAACATCATCATGGCTGTGAAAGACTTCAGACCAGTCCTGTTTTGATGATCCGAAACTTATTTTCGAAACATGATTTTTCTGTAGATCATTATTATTTATTTACCACGGCAACATTTCATCGTAACGAAAACTTTAGAGAAAGATTTTGTGTTTTGCTTAAGTCTATATGGATAATAGATGTCTCAGAAACTTTATTTAGCAAAGGAGAATTTTATTTCATAGCAGCATTTATCGGAGACTTCGTCACTTGTTTGTCCATCCGCAACTTTTAAAGGGTGTATGGACTTTGCTCATAGCCCGCAGATGGTCAGTGCACCAACTTTGGCCTGCAAAAAGAAATATCATGATGAGATATTGAATGGTATATTCCTAGTTGAGGTCGTGTCGCTTATATGTATGTCTGATCAGAAGAACGGCTTATGTGTTGAAGGCACAGGATGGCTAGTTTATTTTGGAAAAATGAACCCTGCTGGCTTTCCAATTCGGGTATCCTTTAGTGGACCAGCAGGTACATTTCAAGCCACTGTTTCTACCGGTGCATAAAGCTACTGCTGTAATAGATTTCACAGGAATTTCAAATTGTGCTTACAGTATTTTGGGAAGCTAGGCTGCATTTGGCCGTGAAATCTTCCAATTGAAGGTTTGGTTTTAACTTTAAAATAAAATTGTTATCTTTCGACTGTTAGTATATTTTTAATATAACTAGATAGCGATGTGGGTTTTGTTTCTAATGGCCCGTAAAGTAAAATCAGTTGTTTATATAACTCTTGGGTCACATGCAAAATTTTAATACCGGAGGTGGTGCCGTTTCAATAAGGGGTGATGGTGGGGAGGCTTGGATTGTTTCGTTGCTTACAAGGAATACTGTCCGTTTATAAACCCGCTGGTCAGGAGACGGTCGAGTTTAAGAGGCGGTTCGCAAAAAAGATCTCGAATGGTTTGAAGTCCACACTTAAGCATTTCTCTAGAATTCAACAAATTGCCATGGGAAGCTGAGCGAATTCGGACTGTAGTCCTGACAAAAAGTGACTCAGTCACTCTTCCTTCAATCTCCACTGACGTCGATTTCGTGGATAATCCATTAGGTTTGAGACTTTTTCAAATGACTTTTTAGTTATCGGTCGACGGTTTCTTCATAGTGACGTGATCCTTGACTTCATCGATCCATTGCCCGATTACGCTTCTGGTATTCAATTAGTCGGTATTGGAGAAATTGGAGCCTACGCCTATACCGACGCGATTTGCAGGAACCTCTATCCAAAATCCTATCATCTCACTGGAATGTTTGGTTGTGCTTCCTCCGATGGGCTGTCTTCCGGTTCCACTATCTACAGATCGCCATGGCGTCATATAACACGCCCTAAGTTGGATCGCGTTATTGCGTCGATTCAATTCAAAGCAAGATCAGCTGCCCTCCTTCAGGCTGGACTTATTCCAAACTCACAAAGGGCTTATAAAGCTCTCAGCAGCCCAGATCGATTGTCTAAACCCCTTAAACCCATGGTGGAGCCTCTTGAATCCCTCCCACCTGACCAAGTTACAGCCTACTGGGACAGACGAGCTGAGTCCACGCAGCCTTGCTCTCTTCGTTCCAAATCCGATCCCAGTTCAGTTAAACAACTACCACCTGCGCTATTTGCCATTAGATGCATCAAATTTGAACCCCCATTCTTCACTTTAGGTTAGGATCTTTAAAACAGCACCATGTTGATAAGCCCCAGATATAGTGAATTTCTTCTCTTGTAGAGATTCAAGTCATCTACGAGACAGGTGAATTTCTGACGGACCTTATGGTAAATATTGGTGGTGCACTGCGATCGAGTTGTGTGCTTTGTCAAGCCAGACGCATTCGACATGGGCCCTTCAGCGTCAAGAATAGTCTCCTAATGAAGCAGTGTGTCGTTCCACAACCCATCTACGATCGATTTATCCAACTTCGATCAGAACCTCCGGAAACCGATTTTGATAGTGAGGATGAGTATCGAAAATTCGTTCTCTCACAACTGGTTGAGAACGCGGAGGAGTCAACAAATCTCTTTGAAAATTTGGTGAGGTGTACCCTTGATGAGAGAATTAAACAGCTAATAAAATCAGAAAAGGATAGAATTTCGACGTAGGTATGTACAGTTTGAATGGGTTTGTATAGTCTCCTGTTATGATTTATATAATTCGTTTCATTTTGCACTTGTTTCATGGGAGGAGGGATAACGTCTCATTTGTCAGCCTGTTTGCCTCCTATAACTAGAACAAAGGATTTTTTGTGTCTTGATACCTACAGCTTCATATTCTTGGTGTGTGTATCATAACTCAATCAATATATATAGGATATATTGGTGTGTCTGTGTATCTGTTATCCGTAGGCTTGGAAAGAGAAACTCCGTGTTCCTTGGCTTGAAAGCTCGTGTTATTGCTTTCAGAAGTGGCAGAGACAGCGTCTGTAGATAACGAAAACCTAATGGTCAGATACCCTAGTTGACCCAAGGAGAGGAAATTCAGATCAAACCTTTAGAAGGGCTCGGATATGGCTCTTAGGCCGCTATTTGTTATCAAAAGCTAAGGTATTTATACACGACTGCTTAGCAAAATGTTGTTCTTGTCTTCTCGGAGGTATTTGTATATTCATATTGGCTTTGGAAGATGGATTCTGCGGTTACACGTTGCTGTCCTCATGCATCTGCATCTCCGAAGTTGGACTACATGGTTTTTTCTAAGCTAGTAAGTCATAATACCTGAAATTGCGCTGCTCTATTTTCTGTGAACTTGTGATCTCCGTGCCATGTCTGCCAGCTCATACTACTATTTGGCTATTGTCAGTAAGCTCTCATTCTTTTGGCTGAATGAATGGATGGCACATAACGGCCGGTTCATTCCATTCACTGCAGCACAAGACTTTCATGTCTAGCCAATGAAAGGGATTTCATAGAAACGGAATATCTTTAGATAACCTCCATCTATTGATAGTCAGTAATTGCTCCACAAGAAAGCGAAGAAATCTTTTCTTGGCAAACTCGTTCGCGAACCTGGAATCTCCTTTAACACTTCAGCTATAAATTTAGTCCCCACATTTTGTCAAAATGATTTCATACGCTAGCGGAACCACTACTACGGAACACGGAGTATCGCCAAACTAATTTCACTCATCGAGGTAACGAGAACACGAGGACGATACTGCAGGGTGCTAACGAAACCTCTCCAGGTTGTCCATGTAACTTCAGACCAATCGCTCTTTGTCTGCCTGAAATGTAGCTAAGTACACCAACTACCAATTCTTCATTTGCATTCAGCAAGATTATCTCACTTAACTGGTTGTACTTCTTTCAATCGACAACTGATTTGCCTAAAGTTAACAGGCGCCACTATAAAGAATAGCAGAACTAATCCAGAGGTGGATTTTGTTACTTTAATGAAAATAATAATAATAATTGTAGGAACCGTGTTTGCGTGTTTTATTGCTTGTGGGTTGCCGGATTTGTGTGTCTGGATGTGGGTAACTTGAAAGAGGAGCAGCAGTGGGAAAAGAAAGAGATCCCTCCGAAAAACAGACAAACCGGATTATGTGTTTGCGCATGTTTGTGTGTGAGCGAGCGAGATATTAATAATAACGGTAAATAATAATAAAAGGGGAGGATTGGGGGTACTGATGATGGGACGGGCACTAGGAAGTAGTTTTTGTGATGGTTTCATGGTGGAAGGGGAGATCGAGCTGCTAAGTTCTCAGTGAGGCATCGTAGGGACAAATAGAATCGGATGGAAGAATCCTGCCAATTCGGAACCCCCTGCGCGTACGTCTATCGTTGTTCCGTTTTGTCCTATCGGCGGTGGTGGTGGTGATGAGGGTGGTGAATGTGATGTCGGCGCCGGCGATCCAGATGGCATATATCGATCCACTCGGATGCGTCGTCCACTTTCTGAAAACACCAGCACCTCCTCAATCTCCCCTCCTGCCTCAATCTCTGCTGCTGCTAGAGCAACATCCACCTCGTTGTCTGCTGTCGAAGCTGCTACGGTTTCCGTTGCAACGGCCTCTTCAGGCCAGTCGACTCCAGCACCTGGACCGCTAACAACAACTTCATGTAATGATCCCTCCTCGTCAACAATCTCTCCAGTAGAAATAGTGGTGGAAGTCGAAGGACCGAGAGCGTCTCTGGGTGTGCTTTGCACAGTGGTACTGCGAAGCCTTCGTCCTGCATTTGACGAAGAGGTTGATCGGTGACGAGGCAATGGAGAGGAGACAGTGGGCGGAGGAAGGTTGGCGAGGAGTGGAAGGGGGTTGCGTGTTCTAATACTGGCTGCCGGTGTTGAAGTTGTAGTCGTAGACGTCACAACCAAAGACGAGGTGGCTGAACGATGGTGATGATGATGTCGTCGATGGTATTGTTGAAGACCTCCAATACCACTAGTCGCAGGATGATTGGTAGGCGAGGAGGAAGAAGTGGTGGTCACGGCGGTGGCGTAAGCTCCCGACGTCGACGGTATGTTGATCGAGGTCGAAACTGTATGAGGGGGAGTTAGAGTGCTGCCTGCTGATGAAGTGCTGGCCTGGTTTTGCGATTTTCTGTGAGTCTTCGCAAAACCATGGTAGAACCTCGACCGACTTCCTTTTTGGCCATCCATCACAATTTCCTCTAATAAACCAATTCCGATCTCGAGTAGGGGAAATCGGGCCTTGCCCATGTTCACTGAAATTAAAAATTCCAATAACGATCCCATTTCCTTCCAAGTAAATGAAGGTACAAAATAAACACTTACTCAAAATAGCATTACTGATAGAATCAGCAAGTACCTTCCTGTGCCTGGGATGGATCAAATCTACGAAAGGACTTTCGTACGGGTTTTCATAAGCGATTAAAGCAAACGCGTCCTGAAATGAAAAGGTCACCTTTACTGTTGGTTGAGTACAACAATTTAGGCGTGACGCTACACACCTGAAGTAGATTGACCTGGTCCACGGAGAGGCCGTCCCTGATCTGTAACTCGCGCGCGGTGTCCCGCAGCTCTCGGCCCATTTGAACGATACCGTTGAGGTCCAATGAAGATCTGTGGTCCTCCTGCATAGGATTCATCGCCGGTGCAATTGGAGTAGGAAGAGATACCGAGGGGTGTGGAGATGGATCATGATTGGCAATTCCGTTTTGAATGGGGATTTCGGGTTCTTTCTCAATCGAGTTCAACGAGGAGCTCTTGATAAGACTTCTGGGGAAAGCGGTGATGGTTTTCCTTTTCTCTCTAGTGGTCACACCATTCTAAGATAATGAAGCAACTTTCGCTGAAATTCGCAATTGAGTAGCCAGTATTAATCAGTTAGAACGACATAATACTTGAGTGAGCCTCAGCGGTTGAAGGCCAGCAGTTGTTCCATTTTCTTGATGGATACACTCGAATGGGATGTCGCCATCGGCATCTTCTTCCCCGGTTCTAGCAGTTCCATTCATGCTACCAATAGTATCCTCACATTTCCTGCGAATAGCAGCAGACTGCCTGATGGAACTGCCCCCGGAAGGCGAGATATCTGTTGAGATGACAGTCAGCGGACGCTTGAAAGTACCCCCCGGTTTTCTGCTTTTCTTACAGTCTGGTTTGGGTGATGCAGAGGTTGCCTTGACAGGAGCGACATGGCTAACCGGTGATGTCAAGCCGGGACTCGATGCTGGTGGTCGCAGATTAATAAAAAGCTGAAATTAAGAACAGATCTTACTTGATATTTGCAAGTAGAAGTGCGGAGGCGTGTCTTGCGTGCCTTCGTTTTGGTGTAGCCCCCCCCCCCCCCTTCGCCCTCTAACTTTAGGGTCGCTCCAGAGAGGGCAAATTTGTATCGAAATTTTCGCTAAAACGAAACTCAGGGCAGAAAGAAGTCTGCACTTTTTAATAAAAGCGAAAATTCAGTTAATTGCTACTGCGCAGTGAGGGTGCTACTTTCGTCAATCGATCATCTATTATACTCAACAGTTGCCAATTTATGAATTTGCCGACTTAATTGAAGATTGAAACGATTTTCAGGAATGAACCAAAGATGTGCTGTATTCTAGGCTTGTAGCATTGCATTACTAGTAGCAACCAGGCTTGGTTAGCACTCTTAAGACGTCTTTTCAGTGTCCAATAACTTTATCTACGGTAGCAAAGACCTTTCCACAAACTGGGCCACAAAGATTGGCATTCATCAGGATCGGCCAATGCAATTCATATTGTGAAAGGGGAGCTCCTTTACCTAGCTGCTCCATCGAAGAAGTGCTCTGCCGAAGTGGCAGCTCTTGAGCTTGTTGCAGTCACTATGAAGGAACGATGGTGAGGCGGTTTACGTGATTTCCGCAATCAAATGAGCCGGCAATTCCGAAAATCAGGGCAAAAGAAGTCATAGCAATCAATTTAGAGGATACAGTTAAATTTCAAATGCGATTCGGTTTCAGGCTTGAATTCAAATAATCGAGGGGTTCGCCGCAATCGCTCACAAATTCAAGGATCGACAGATCATTAACTAGAGCAGCTTTTCCAATTATTAGCAGGACACGGTTGGGTGAAAGGAATTTCGAACTTTTAGCACTAGCGTATTGTAGAAGTTATACCCATTCTAAAGCAACTAATGGATGAAAGATATCTGACCACATGAATTCCTCGGAGTCCTTCAATAATGCCTCGGCAAGTGGTCTTCGCTTTATCTTCAAGATCATACAAGAAAAATCAAATAATTACATACGTCTTTAAACCACAGTCAACGGAGGGTAGGCCCAACCGCCTGATTTATGACACAATCTGCAAATAGAGCGCTAGATTCGGTATCGGTTGAGATGAAAGAACGGCCGCAGCACGGACTCGTCTCCGTGATATACATACCTGAAGTGGAGGAGGAGTGTTCAAGATGGTCGTGGTGCAAGGGGGAGGAGCTGAGAATGCAGATAGTGGGACAGAATATTGTGCGCGCACCTCCAAACTAGACACAAAACGTAGACGATAATCGACATCCTCCTAGTAGTAAAAAGTGCTCGTGAAATTCCTCAGAAAACCAAGATGTGCCTTAAGGGTCCCAGTGGATTATTACGGAATCACGAAAAACCGACTTTAATGGGCTTACATTTCACAGACAGTATAGAGGCAAGATAGAATAACCAAGGCAATCGTACCCATTGCCAGGGGAAAGACATTGGAGTCCTGATAGTTGGGTTAATAGCAAATAAAACCCTCATGCCCTCGTGGTGGTGTGGAATAAAGTATGTTTTAGGGGATTTTAGAGAGAATAGTATTCTCCAGTCATTTTGAGACAGGTGTCGGGTAGAGGAGTCCTCAGTTTAAAGAAACAGCCTGGGAGCCAAGTAACAGTGTCGAAGCCTCGATGGGGCCTCTGGAGAGATAAAAAAGAGCGCGTGGGCACGGAACGTAGAGGAAATCCGTGTGAAACACGATTCTGACGACCGACCTATTTATCAATTTTGATATGATTGATTTTTTTCATTTTCGATTAATCGATGGGGCTGACTACTGGATCAATGAAAGGAACACCAAAGTAGAAGCTGGAACAGAAAATATGAAGCCGAAAGCGAGAGCAATTGATGGTCAAACTGGAGTGAGAACTTAAATAAAGTCAAATAAGTGGTGGTTTTTCCCATTTTCATTGACAAAGTTCGGTAGGTTCCGGCTTTAGTGCGACTTGGTCTAAATTGCACTAGTAAAGTTTTAGTTCTCGAAACGCATGGCCGGTCGTGCTAGCATCTTGTGAGGAAAAATTTTTAATGTTTACCAAGGGCTGAGAAGACACAAATGGGAGTGCTCAATCGGAGTTCTTCAAAGTGTCGGTATTATTATAGCTGGTGGGGGTGGTCGATCCTACTGTCAACCTCCTATGGTGACCATCAACAACCCAGGGGCAACTCTGGGGGCTAATGAGAGGGGTGGCCGAATAGGACTAGTCACCCACCAGATGTATGAAATTATATGCCAGCAGAAGTACAGCCTCGTACAGCCTGATAAACATGGTACGACGTAAATACCTGGATTCATGGTCTCAAACTGGACTGTGGAATGTGCGTGCATGTAGCAGTGAATGGAATCTCCGCCGGAAAGTTGGAAAGATTTCTAGAGGAAGAATGAAGATTGTCCGCCTTTAACAGCGTCGAGGAGGAACGAGGTGCCAATACGAAGTTGAACTGATACCTGTGCGTTGAAACCATGCCAGAGAAGTGACTAGAGAACCAAAAGCGTCGATAAACGGTTTTACTGACCCCTGTGTTAACTGTCGTGTGCTGTCTACTGTAAAAGCTGTTTGTACTTCGGTTGAGATTTGCCCAAATGAGGGGGGGGGGGAGTAAATAAATAAATAAAATAGTTAGTAGCGAGATTGTAAATGATTAACTAAAGGAAATTTCCATTTTCTGTCTTTTTAGTTCAGCTATACTACTGAAGAGTAGTTGTGTAAAGGAGAAATGTTAAGTTGACGATTGGAACGATTAGAACTAATCATTTGACCTGAATTCCTAACACTTGTTTGGACAGAAGTAAGCAATAATCAAAATCAGAGTAGAAATGAAAAAAACTTCTGCAGAATCGAAGGGGTAGGGGCTTAGTAATTTAAAAGTGCAAAATGTCCTGGATTCCGAAGGAAGGAAAAAATTATCCTCCTAGCGGAATTTATTTCAGCAACAAAAGTTAATGCATTTCGAAAAACAACCAGCCAACCAAAATTTGACCGGGAGACGTAAGTCACCTTATTTTGCTGCAAATAAATGGAAGTGCGAGCGAAAGATTACTTGCCGTTTGGTGGTCAAACCTACTCTCAACCTCCTCGTGGTGACCACCGGTAACCCCAGGGGCAACTTTGGGGGCTAATGAGAGGGGCGGCCGGTTAGGACTAATCACCCACCGGAGGTATAAAATTAGATTATGCCAGCAGAAGTACAACTTCTTACAGTTTAGTACACGAAACACGATGTAATTAACCGGATTCATGGTTTCAAACTGGAGTGTGGAATACACGTGCATGTAGCAATGAATGGAGTCTCCATCAGAATTTTGAAAGATTTCTGGTAGGAGACATGAAGACGGACGAAGATGGACAAGGTGCCACGATGAAGCTGAACTGCTACCTGTACGACGACGCCATGCCAGATAAGAGACCAGAGGGCCGAAAGTGTCAACAAACGTTTTTACTGTGTTCTGTATTAACTGTTGTGCTTACTTGTTATAAAAGCTATTTGTACTTCTGTTGTACCCCCAATAAGTCCTTGAAACTTGCCCTAATGGGTGGGGAGAAAATAAGAAAAAAATTGCCGTTTAATTCATATGAATTTCAAACGCGGGGAAGACATGATCTGTTTCATTTTTGACTATTCAGCTCTCTTTATCGGGAGAATATACATTAATGGCCAGGGCAAGTCCTGAAGACCTATCAAAAGAACTCAACAAATTCAGAAGTGTATAGAAATACAAATAAAACACGAGATTTATTTGGCATATTGCGTTTGAAGGTTCGCTAATGTGAAATTTACCCGATTATTATTTCTTTAGTGTCGCCTATTTCCTCACTGTAATAGAGAAAAGCATGGTTAAGGCGCCGACAGATAACGACAGCCATTTCTCCCATCACACAGTTTGGCTAGGCTTTTCGCAACTGTTGTCCAAAGCTAACTCAATCCCCGCCGCCTCGTAGTGCTGCTGACTACGATCCAGCCAATAAAAATAGAACTTCCTTGATATATTGACGCGATTCGAACCGTAGATGCCTATAGCTCATCTACAGATGACTTGGTGGACAGATCATTGGGATAAATGCTGAGGAAGATGACGTCAGAAGAGGACACTTTGAGGGCGACATAGACGTCGGGACGAAGAGCAGGGACTGACATTATGCGAATGTTTCACACCCAGATCCGTTATGGGTATAGAAACTATATACGTAACTAGACAGTGACCCCTCCCCCCCCTCTCACTGGCGTTGGAACCAGCCCCCAACATGCCCACAATGCCTAATCAGCCAAAACAACTAGCGCGAAAAACAAAGCAACCGATCAGATCCCACCAACCTCGAGGGAGTACGTAGACGGTTAGACGAACACGGCCACTATTGTGCTGACCAAATTAAACTTACCAAATCAATAAAATAACGACATCGCAGCACAAAAACAATCGAAGGCATAGCGGCAACCAGATTGGTGTAGTCATGTTTCAACTGTGAAATGGCCTCCATGTAGCGGCCTTGAGATATTAGTTCGGACAGTTGGATTCGTCGATTGGCTGCTTCCAGAGTCTCAGGCCAGGGGTCACCACCTCCACATTCCAGACCGTCACTTCTTATTCCTGTCAGCGGTGAGTATGTAGAAGCCTCTGTGGGTAAGGGAGGCGGTTGGAAGGAAGAAGACGTGAAAGGTGTAGGTCTGACCTCTGCCTCCGTCATTGGCGATTCTAACGAGTCCAGCCTCTGGAAATAAAGGAGTGATATGCTGTTTAGTCGGTATTATCTCAGGGGGTAGTCACCGATAAAAAACATAGAGAGGTAGACTAGGTATCCAGTGAGATCATACTTCATTTAGAAAATGACTTTGAGAAAACATATGACTCTTCTCCCCCCGGTGCTCCAGGTTACAGACCTTTACCCTCCTCTGACCACCAAGCAGGTAGAGTGAGAAGTTCTAACTAACGAACCAAGTAGGCAACACTGTTATTAGAGTAGCATATCTTGGTCCGAAAATAGACTTACTATTTAAGAGTGCAAAAGCGATCTTGGTCAAAAGAAAGGCGCAGAGGTTTTGAAAGACATTATAATTTATTGCTGGATTTAGGTGCAGCAATAATCTCGGTAAAAAGATGAGTAGAAGGTGGAATGCAATGAGTATCGAGATGAATGGGCGTGTGGTAATGCAGAGAGGTGTTACAGAGTTTGGTGAGCAGTGATAGTGTATTGGTGGTGGTGGTGGGGGCGATGGCGGTGGCGTGCTGCTAGTTAGAGGAGAGGGGGCGAGAAGACACGAGTTGGGACTTACCGTCTTTCTGCGACGCAAGGGAGTCGAGAGTGAACTCCTGAAAAGTTCCTTTAAGCTCCACTTTCTAGCCCAACGCTTGAGTTTGGGACTTAGAGAGGTGTACTGAAGCGGGAAGGATAAAGAGAATGGGAAAGGGCAGACTTTCTCCAGCATGCACTCGAATATTCACACATGCAACATAAGAAGACCTCACCATCAATTTTCTACAGAATGATAGGGGGTCCAGCCTTAACTACTAACGCCACCGCAGGGTAAAAATGAAGGTAGATTTTTAAAAAAAAAATTAATTTATTTGAGATGTCAACACTAACGAGATAAAAAAAATTAAAATGATTCTCTGACTAAAGTGTGAGTGATTAGTTGTGAAAAAAAGCGCATTGCCTGAGGTAAAATACTGAAAGGGTATTTAAGACGTAATTTGACAACTCTCCGGCAGAGTGGGCAAGGTTTCTAAATTAGAATCAATTGTAGCATAATGAACTAATTGATATAGTTACAAGCGATTGCCAACCTGCAGTTTAAAGTGGCATTCTAATAAATGGCATATTTTTTTCTATATATTTTATTATCGCTAGTGATCGTTTCACAATAGAGGAAAATGTATTCACAATAGGAAAAAATATGCCGAATTCGAAGTAATAGCGATCATGATGGGTTGCAAAGAACCGCCTCAAAGAGCTGCCGATCTTGCCTATTTTTAAACTTTTTTTTTATAGGAAAAACAGCACTTGCAGTGACTTCACACTCAAGTTATTAAGGCAAATGTGGGCAGCTAATCCTATCATCTTTTAGTGATATGGGTCTATATCGGTCCCAAAAGTCAACACACGGGGAGGTAGGACGACGCCCAGATAGGTTCTTAACGGAAAGCAGGGGAGAACGGAAATATGAACGAATACTAGGTGGAGAGCCACGCAGGATTTCAATATTTCTGAGGTTGGACTCTGTCTCCCCCGCACGCTCATTCGTCCCAACAATCAAAGAGTGCACTTTCCTAATCGTCATGCTGTGTTCATTTTAAATTCCCTATTGTGATCGACAAACGAACAAGTAACTGATTTCTGTAGTAGTTGAGATAGTGAACAGTTATGATTTTTCGTATCGGCGTGATTGACGAATACAACTTTCCACCAAAGCCCTCTTAGCCACCATAAGAGAATCGCGATCTACAAGCAGATAAGTCCTGGAGTCGCAGATATGACGTGCTTTTCCATGGCGTCCCTTACGATGCTAGACAAAAAACCACGTAACGAGACGAGAAAAAAAAACCTCAATCAGTTTTGATTAACCATGTATAAAAGACAAGTGTAAGAAAACAGCGATAAAGAGGAACTTGCAACTCGTTTTGACGGTCGGATCATGATAGTGAGGCAACGGTCAGCGTATTTAAGCTTTGGTAATTCAATAAAAAATGCAGAAAAGACTGATAATTGCCTTTGCATGGGAAACATTTATGAGAAAGCATCTAGCTCGCAGAAAGCGGTAGGGCAGTTGATGGGACGAAATACAACTTTTCAATGAATTAAAGAGGTTAGTGAGTTTGCTAACTTGAACTAATTTCTCAAAGCTTGAATCGAGATTGTTTGTGACTAGATAGGGCTCTGGGGACATATTTATAAGAAATTAACTTGTATGTTGAAAGCAAACGCTGCCGAAATTTTACAAAAAAATATACAAATTTCAGGATCTGATACAAAAGTGGCCCCGGAATAATCAAATTTATTCCTCAGGTGGTGTGTCATCGAAAACTACTCCATAGAGTTTAAAATTGGGCAACTGTAAAGGAGAAGAGAAGATCGCAAAGAGATAAATATTCTCTGACTATATCTAATCTTGAATTAAATGGAAAGAAATGGAAAGTCTGGGTAGGGGGACCTTGAAAGTAAAGAGGCTAAGCAAAAATTACAAAAGATCACATAAGGATCTCCTGGACCTTTGGGGGAATTCCCCCAAAATCAAAAAATGTAGAACCTTGCCACATGTACTCAGCACTTCACGCGTGTATCGATGAACAGTTTTTATTTGTCCTCTTTCGATTTCTATTTATAAGGCCGAAAGTGGCCGCGTGGACTTGTATTCTGATGCCCTATGAAATCTAATGATTTAATTACAAAAGTGCAGAAACCCATTAAAGAAACTGCAGTACATGCATCACATTTCAAAAAAAGCGTTAGAATAATGCGATGCAAACTTCTGCACCACGATGTGTTTGTGGAACAAGACACACAATTACATCGTCACTAATAGCGCAAACACTAAGTGGCGAAATAGTACTACTAAAAAAGAGAAACTACAGCGGTGATGAGGTCGGTAAACCCTACCCAGATAGAGACTGTTCTGGCTACTACATGAGACATCTGGGTTATAAATAAAACATTACGATTTATGCTTATCCTTATACTGGAAAAGCCAATCAGAACTACTTAATTAAACTAATTTTCAAGAAATTAGGGTTGTAAGAATTGGTATTGGAATCAAATTGCGCCCATGTAAACACTTTTTCGAAAAATTAATTAATAAGATGTTGATTCAGCGTTTGAAAATCTGAGAATCAATGAAGTAAGAGAGTCTGTGGTACTCTCCGATTGTTTCCCGCTGTTTATGGAAGGAAAAATAAAATAAAATATGTAAAGCATTATTACTAGCCAAAAGGTTTCTGGTGATAAGATTCAGCTAAATGTGATGGTAGTCGGTCTAAAATGTCAAGCCCAAACTTGAAGTGTTGAAAAAAGATGCCTATTGGAAGATGCATTGGGTCCAGAAGACAAGTGGTCAGAAACGGATGCAATGAGCGAGGTAGGGCAAAACTTCATCTGGATCCTCAGACGAATATGAAGAATGTCACGAGAAGTAAAAGACTTTTCTGGACTTACCAGTTCTCTGGCATCGATCAAGCGAAGAAGCAAAAATGTGTTTATAGAACTTTTAGAAAAAAATAGTTGCTTAAAATAGACATTGCCAGTTGCTCTATCTCGTATGGTTGATTAGTCGCCCCGGCCTCCATCGTGTTTAATTTTTTAAGTCATGTAGCCCGTACGATTACGCATGTATATGCATGTATGAATAGCTGCAAGAGCTGTTTTAGCAATCCTGGCCGATTCTGATGGAGAAATAATAACAGCAACGACAGCAGTAACAGTAGAGCGACAGCAATAATAATGTTGCTGAATCCAGTAAGAAGAAAAAACAGGAGATGAAGAGAGCTGGCGTCTCTATGGCATACATACTTCAACTGCCCAGTTGCAGATATATTTTAAAAGAAAAGTAGAGGGTAGCGACAAGAAATGCTGCCATTCAAGTATAGAAGACCAATTATAATTTAAAAACAATTGCCAACAATACTACAAAAATGGTAACGCCTTTTTTTCTCTAGGCCTATTTACTTTTGACGTTGGAACCGCAGGCAAAATAAGTAATACCATTCAGTTTTAGTAAAAGGAATATTCCGATTTAAAACTTAACCTCAACAGGAAGACAAAGACATCGCCATTTAGAGAGAAAACTGTCTGTTGAGGATGCCGGTGAACATCGGGAAAATAAACAAATTCTGATCTAAATTGCGCACTAATTTAACCTTCTTCAAGTGTCTTCGCCACTAAGAATGGAATATTTTCTATGCTTGGTCATTCAAGCTAATAAAAGTGGATCCAGAAATACCAAATGCACTCGACAAATTTACTACTCATAAAGGAGTCAAACTTTCTGACCAATAAAAAAGATCAATTTTATTACAGACTTGTATAATAAGTGAACTACTGAAACTCAGAAAACACGTGGTGAAAGATAAGTGTAAAGAGGAAACCCATTCCAGGCCAGTTTGAAATCGACGAAAGCTAATTGCAAGTGTAATTTCTAGTCAAAAAAATCTAGTTAATTAACGTATTCGCGCTTGCACGTGTGCATGGGGACAGAAACAGGAGGCGTCACGAGGGTACTGCCAAACATACCTAGGTCATTCGGTCGTTCTGTAAGCGCCCAATCAGATATGTTGGGAAGATGTTAACTTACACACCTTGATGCTTCATGTCCGTAAAGTTTTGGATCAACCAAGCCCGATAGAGGGGAATAAGTAATTCTAAAAGATAACCCCTTTTCTGTTAGAAAGATAGGCACTGACAATCAACGAAAAGTACCAAGAAATGTCGACAGAGGAAAGAAACCGCCAAGCTGGTCTGCGAAGGAATGGCCAAATGGAGGGATCTCGGAAAGGGGGGAATGAGGTAGACAAAGGAAGGCAGGTGTCGAAAAGGACAAAGGAAGGAGAGGAAGTGAGAGGTCATTAGAACCATCTTTGAGCTAAGTAGAGTATTAGCGCGAACATTTGAATCTGGAGACAAATTTAACCTGTCATTGGTATTTCTTTTTCATCGAAAGAGTTAGGAAACTCATTCCTTTAAACTAAACTCTTAGATAAACAAATAGATTCTAGAGTAAAGTACTTGTGAGGGAATAGCTAGGAACTGAACTCCCTTTATGCACAACTAAGCGTCAGGAAAAGCCATCTAGAACCGCCCTACTTGAATGAAGCGGCTAAGCCAAATTTTATTAGGGCTGACACACTTGCTGAACTGAGTAGAGAACCTATTTGTAGAAAAAAAATTCACGATAATTCTCAAAACAACTAGGGAATGTAATAGAGCCCTCTTAAAGAAGACTCAAAAGTTCCAAATACGGAGATGTTGGAGAAACTGTTATTATGCCTCGTTACTCATTCGACAGCAGTATTTTCAGAGGCGCATACAAATTCCGGTTGAACCCATGTCCAAACAAACACGCAATTCTCCAGCATCAACCTTCCACCAAATCCTTCTTCGCAATCGACAGACACAGAGACTATTTATATCCTAAAGCAGAAATCAAGTAATAAGTCTAAAGGAAAATCGTACTGGATAACATGCTCGACGGAACGCCTAATAGGACTCTGAAAGTGGGCGTGATGAGTAATATGATTGTTCAACGATGGTACTTTGAAGAAGTCTGCACGCGAACACCGAAGAAGAAGCAATGATGATATTGGCAAGATGTGAATCCCTGAATGATATTCAATGACTACAGAAGACTATAGGCGATCTCAATCAAAAAAGAAGGATAAAACTAGTGTAAAGCAAGACGGCCAAAGAGAATGATAAGTGAATCGCTTCTTGTCATGGCAACAACCAACATTGAAGGCGAATCAAAGGCTGAGAATTTCACACGGCAAGGCAATCAAATTGTACAAAAAACAGCAAAAAACTAGCAGTGGATCTTACGATCAACCAGCTAAGTATGCGTGCAGTGTCCGCCTGTGTCACCTGAGAGCGAACGTGCCCTACATAAAATGTAAGGTTTGCACACTCGCACGTAGAACATAAATCAATGACCACACCGCCTCTGCCTCTCTTAGAGCCATGAGAGCTAGTGTATCTCTCCCGAAATTTCGCCCTAGAATTAACATTAAGGTTTACTTAAAGCTAATCACTGCAATAACTAATCTATCCTTCCCAACTAACAGCCAATTCAATGGAGTACTTGATGAAACGATGATTACATTATTGAAGACTATCGGCATTTCGATCAATATTTTATTCCAAAAGAACATATCCCAAGGGCTTAGAGGAATTACTGCATTACCGGATCTTCGAAAAGTTAAGCGCAACTGGAAATCGAAGCCGGGCCATTTAATGAAGCAAAAAAGCCTCAATCGATTGACACAGCGATTTGGACCTATTATCTGGCTCTCGCAGATCGCCTGACTAGAACTCACCGTTCGTTGTTAAAAGGAATTGTGTTTATAGGACTTTTACAGACGTTTATTGAGTAAAAATGATGCAGAAAATCTATTTCTGACGCTATCGAATTTGATTCTTTCTGGAAAGGCGGTCCGAGTGAGGCGGGTTGTCTGCAAAGATCCACAAAATTTTAAGCTCCGCCAACGTAAAGCCGAGTTGCTTGTGGAGTAACCATCAGAAAGAAAAAGTGAGTATAATACAGCAATGAGAAGGCATAATAAATACAAGAGAGTGCAGTGGGTTCGTAAAACGCTAGAATCGTACTGTTGATTTTCTCAGACTGAAGACCACCACGCTATTCATGCTGCTACCCCAAGAATAAAAAAATTTTTCTCCCCAAAAAAAAACTACATTGCCATAAACAAATATCGAAAATTAGTTAAGCTAGATGAGTAAATGGGGAAATGTTATGACTAAGTATAACATTACACTTAAACTGAGTCTTTAAGACTCATCCAGTCATACTACTGAATTACAGTGAATGATGGGGCGCATTTTTGTAAGCACCCCCAAACCCATAAAGCGCATAATGAATTAAATTCTTCACATAAATCAAGCGAGCTAGTCAATCTGTCGTTGCTTTATGATTCGGGTACAACAAAACCCACCCACCAATCTCAGCGTACTTTGCGTACTTTTTATGTACTTTACTGGCTTTTCAGATGCGCCCGGATTAATCATATTCCAATCACCAGTCCCCCTTTTAATTAAGAATTTCAAGGAAGCAAGAGTAGACATCAAGAGACTTCACCTTTGCATCTAAAAAGAAGTCGAATTTCCACTTTGATTGAACCACGATAGTGTAGTTAGTTGAATATCACGTTTATGCTTATTTCACATAAAAATACAAGCTCATCCGCACTCCAAGCCGGAGGTCATTTTAAGACCTTCAACATTCTTAAAAGAGCACCCACAAGGGCAAGAGGTCTATTCAGTCCAACAGAAGAGTGGGTGACTGCCAAATAACGAACATTCTACATGGCCACAATACGGTCGCACATGTATACGTGATCACAAAATCTATTCAGAATATTCCGAAGAATCAGGTTTTCAACCACGTAATAAGACTACAAAAAATTATTTGTAGCTACGCACGAGGGATAATGCAATCGCTCATCGCCAGAAACTTTACATTCTGCCATCCTCAAAGATGGTAGAGGGAGGGGGAGGGGGAACAGAATCTCTATTCCAAACGGTCGGATTTAGAGGTATCAAAAGAAATATCTACCACGTTAAACTGCGGACTTCTTACCAGAGGGGGATCGGGTTGGACTGTTGAGGAGTTAGAGTTTGCAGTATCCAAATCCAGGGTGTCTTCATCTGTATTTCCGTTTTTCGGGTCCTGACATTTAGGACTCAGAGAGGAAGGGAAAGATTCCAGAAAAGGAATAGTAGTTGTGGTGGAAACGCTGCCATCGACAGGAGTGGACTCTGGGCCAGAAAAAGCACGGTTCACATCAGCAGACGATGAAACAGAGGGGAGTCGTGGGGCAATCGAGGGACGGGCCATGGCGTTGGCAGTCGCCAGGTAGCCGTTTCTCATCAGGTAGTCGAAGACGAGGCTGTAATAAAGATCAGCCCATTTAACGTGAGGAAAATTGTTTTTGCACAAGTACAGGATGTATTCGGACCATACGACTCTACTTTCAAGGAGATTTAAAGCTCACTGTCTCGTGAAGCACAACCGAAATTCGGCACGTCACATCTCAGCATTAAAACCATGATGTCAATATCCACCCTGCCGTTTGACGGTAAATGAACACAAATCAATTAATGCTAATTAGCAGACTGGAATTCCTAGGATTTCGTTTGATTCGCACATCAGTTACGTAAGCCCATCCCTCTCCTCTTCTCAAGCACCCTACCAAGTAACATTTTCGTTCTCATCATTTTTACTGTCACCACAGTCTAATATAAAAAATGTTCTCAAATCTATAATCCTAAAAAGCGCTGTGCAAGTAGACATAAACTCGCTTAATCACTAACCTTCCCATCGATTTGCCCCAATTTATGCATGCACGAGTAAGTAATCGACAACCAATCCCAGCTCACCGCTATTTCTATTGCTTTTCTGATTGGCTATTGTTCAGCCAATTATTATTGAAAGACCCTGTTCATTGGGGTTTAATAGGAGCAGAATGTGGCCTGATAGGAACGCGCGAGATTACGTCTGATTAGCCAGGTGCTAGTGTTCGGGATTTGTGATTGTTTTGACGCGGTTGGTTTGGTCTGAAACACCAAATCGAGGAGTCTGGTCGTTTAGACGTCTTGGCTAACTGTTAAGCACGAAATCGGCAGGCTCCGATGCATTAATTTCTTTCCTACTAAAACGGAACCATGCTGAAGTAACTAGCGTTGAAAAGACATTTTTTTCATTGCGAAATATTTGAGTTGTCAAGGTATTTTATGCGCGCCTCATCTCAGCTGTTAAAGAGGGCTAATCGCTTAAATTCTCTAAAGCCTTAGAAACGCAAAAGCTTAAAGTAGGGAAGGGCCCCCTACCAGGTAACGAGACGACCGGCAATGTCATGTTCACACGGTGATTTACCGCTGAGGTCACACGCAATTTGTGCAGTAGAAGGCATCGCGTTTAATCAAGTTCTTTTTCAAACTACAAAGAGGAAATTTCGCTTCAATTTTTCTAGCCTTAGCTGCAGGGATCACACCTCAGACTATTCCTCTTCAGCTGACCTAGAAGCAGGACAGAACAAGGGCGCTTTATAGGCAAGTCTCAAAAATATTCCTACAAAAGTGCTCTTTTTACTCTGAATGCACATCATATGGTTTGTTGGAGAGACTAGCCTTTCCTTCACTGATGGAAAATCCCGGAAAGGACGGCCAGTGGACCAGAACAAATTATTAATGCAGAGTGCTAGCATGAAACAATTGATTTGATTGATTTGATGACACTAAGCGTTTACCGTCATGCCTAACTGGCTTCCAAGGCCACGAACAGAGATTAGGCTAATTAAATTATCCTTTATTTCGCCTCAGCATTTTGTACTTAATAGAAGGCTGTGACCCAGAAGCGGGACACCGGCAAATAGTAGCGTGAAAACAGCCTGAGGTTCTACCATGAGGCTAATCAAATTGAATGAAAACCGCAATAGACAGGCACTGTTTTGCATTCCAGATGACCAATAATCTTTTCATGCATGTATGAAGTAAAATCAATCCCATGGAAAGAACGTGAGGCACCATTATTCAAATTTTGGCATTTTAATGCCAAATTAGCCCAAACTTGAATGGGGAAAATGAGCACACTTTCCTTTCGAATCGGATATAAATGACCGACAGTGAGCGAAATAGCGGGGGGAGGTATGAAGGGAATAGGATCAGAAGGATAAGAATAAGACAAGCATACTTAAGCAAGGATACAAATTATTGTGAAGTCAAGCCCATGCGCAAGGAAGAAATTTAATGAGGAACCCAAGAGGAATCGCATCAGCTAATGGCAAACCTGAAAAACGAATGGACGCTTGCGAAGCCTTAAGTTCTGAGAACCAAAAAACCCTAAAATAACTAGGCCCCCAGATTTAAAGAAGAGGGAGAAGCATTTGACATCACTTTACAGAATAGAGACCTGAATTTTCGCGTTAGATTGATCATTGAGGACTCCCAATGGAACTAACTCAAATGAAGCACATCTGAAGAGGCAAACCTCGAAATATAGTTCGTAAAAAATAAAAAAAATTGAACAGCTCCTTGTTAGAGAAGGTGGAAGAAATGAGCGTACAACGGCGAAATGACTACCTAAAGAAATCCCAAGAAATAAATTCATTCACGCACTAAGTGGAGGGCTGGTTAAAGGCCAATAAAACTTCAAGATAGTCAAAAAGATCCAAAACATGTAGCCCATTTATTTCAACTGGAAGAGCTATGGCTATTGTTTGCAAACAGAAAACGGGAAAGAAATATAAAAGAGAAGTGGCATTGATCAGTAGTTCAATACCCTCTTAGTTGCCCGTTAAGCTGCCCGGAAAAGTACTCAGAACTTGCCCTGTTAATAGGCTAAGCTCGCCTTTTCTTTCCCAGTAAAGATTTGGATTGATGACTCAAAGAAACGGAAATACAAAACTTCGTAACTTCAAAAGAACGAAAAAGGAGATAGGGCATACCTTTGCATTTCTACATTGGCAAGATCGGCAGTGAGTTTATCTTCAATTGCCTGGGTGACGGCATTGCAGCGCTCCTGGGCCAGATGCTGAGCTATTGCGAAGCTAAATTCGCGCTGGCCGAAATTAGCAATCAGCGCGGTTGTCGGAGAAATTAACATCACGGAGGGTATTGTCACCGCATTCATCTATTATGAGAACAAGGAAAAACAGGTCAAAATGTTTCTAATTCAAAAAGTTGACATAGATAACCCAACAGCCCAATGCGGAACCTGAAATAACCATTTATTCTGCAGCTGTAATGGCCACAAATCACAAATGCTTGCATACGTGAACTTTGAAGTGTGCAAGGGATACTGCGTGATCTACCTAGTAGGTTGGTTATTAGTAGATACTAGTGCTGGTCTCATGAAGAAGAGGTAAACAGAATTCGAACAGGTTTTCTCAGGCTTTTCCAAGTTTAACTGATAATTTCTAAGAAAATGGTGGAAAGCAACATTAAGTGCCGTCGCTTGATTGCTAGCTACGCTCATATGAAATGCTAGATCAAGGATGAATAATTAAGGACGCACATCTGAGCGGAAATTCGGGTGCTTCAAGAGATGAATCCAGCAGCCAAACGAAAGAGTACGGCCTGCCGAGATCCAAAGTGAGAATAATTCCGTCTTTGCATTTGGAAAAACTTAGGGAAAAATCTACTTCTCCGACTAAGGACTAGCACCAGGTGACACAGGTTCGATGCTCGTCGGCGGAGGACTAGCCACACTAGTTGAAAGCCGGCAAAGAGGAAACTCAGCCAGAAAGACAAAGACACATTCTCCATCTTCAATATAAGAGTTGGAAAATACTTTCATTCGAATACAGGCTTAGTTAGTAGTAACTCTCATTTCAAAGAACCTACAAGGCCCCAAAATCGGTAGACACCAAAAGACTATGCATTGGAACTTAACTAATAATCGGCAGGGCAGATGGGGATAATGCTAAGAGGTAAATAATGAGAACGACAGTCAAATATTAAAATTTTTTTTTCACCTACCAACTGTTGATTTAATGCTTCAAATGAATACAAATATTCTTTCCTTAATTAACTTTGGATAGAGTGATTGAATGAATAAAGCAGGACCTACACATTGTAGGGTGTAGAATCGCCAAGCCGCAAGCGTAAATTTTGAAGCAGAAAATTTTACCAGACTTGTAGGCAGTCAAAGGACAATACTTGCCGCACCGTCATCCTACCTCCAACCTCCACGCGGTGTCTGTCAGTAACCCAATTGGGCAACCTCTGAGCCTAATGAGAAAAGTCCAATCAGAACGCACTAATCATCCATTGGTTCGTCAAACAATTGAAAATCAGGGAATGCCTTTGAAATGAGAGCTCGAGAAAGTTCGATGACGCTGCCATGAATGCGGCTCTCTCGGCTTCTATATGGTGGCCACCGATAACTCTATTGAAATTCTTTCCCTGAGGACTAACTGAAAAGTTTTTTTGCTTACTATCCTGTCCTACGAAAATTCCATGCCATCTTGAAGCAAGGGCCTCTTAGATTAGCAGTTACTGGGGTGTAAGGACGTTAGAGACGTATTTGTGGTGAAGCTTGCAAGCATGAAGTACAGAACGGAAATCCTTTCAGCTAGTTAATGTTTGTGCGACCGCTGAAAGGGGCTTTGTTGTTTTTCATCCTCACACAAACCAGGTTATGTACATGTATAGTGCATAGGTATAGTTGCATGCACACGGGAGACTAGTCAAGGAACAGGCTCTGCATTACAGATACGAAATGGCGCTTCCCTTCCCAATAAACCTGTGACTCTTTTCTTCGGGTGGGAAAGAAGTAAGCAGTCTAGAATGCTCTGCTCAAAGTCTTTCCTATTCAATACCTAGAAATTACTTCCAAATATCTAAACTGAGCAGAAATAACCAAAGTGGTGACAGGTAGCAACCCAAAGGAAATTATTTCTACAACACATCTTAAAGCAAATGTCAGCGCACATTTGGAGACTAAAGAAAGCATATTTTAGTCTCTATTAGTACGCCTCCCTTATCAAAAAGATGATGAAGCAGATGATTTTGGCAAAAAATGCTCTCGAAGTATAGTACTGAGTGCTGTTGAATTTTGTAAACTTTAGCAATTACAAACCTTGAAAAGCGAAGATTAAAATAACCCATCACCGTACCCCTCAATGGTTACATATGTCAACAAAAATCACAGAAGAATCTTGAAGCCTGAAATTTTGTTTTCGTTCTGATGTCTGAAAATTACTTGACTGTGTAAGTCAGCTGGTCACTGATAGATGACTGAAATTCACTAATAAATAGGCATCTTTTTATATACTATTTCCCTTCTGATTGACCGAGACCCATATATATGTCGCCAAGACCTGTTTTGCCATCATTTTCACATTTAAATCATTTTTGTTCTAATGAAAATTGTAAAGAATGAATGAGTGGATATAGCACAGCACAAATTAACTGACTTGCAAGGTGAACATGCAACCAGAAAATTAAAAATAACTTCTAAGATATTACATTTGTTTCAAGAAACACCAAAAAAACTGGTTGAATTAGAGGTGCTCAGCAGGGGAGATACAAACTAGGTAAACTCTGCCATTGAAGACGCTGATAGTGAGAAATCAAGCTTACGAGGAAATCTAAAGGCGACTTTCTACATGAGAAATAATTCTGCAATCTTCATTAGAACCATTTAGGGTGTGAACGGGTAAATTTGATGAGTGCAATGCACATACGGCCTGTTCAGCGAAAGGCTTAGGCGAACCCTAAAATAGGAGTGACCAAACAGGTTGCAGAAATGACAGATAACCGAATTAGAATGGATAGGGCCCTGCTAATACCTTTTCTCAATTTGACGAAAGCACCAGACTACAAGAATGATAATGACGTGATCACAGATTTAGTGTAAAGCCATTCATTCACAGGTAATATAAAGCATAGGATGACATTTTGATGACTCCACTTGATAAAGGCATGCTTAGAAAGCATGGGATTATAGTGCCTTCATACACTCGTATGAGACAGCGAATTTTGCTCCCAGTCTTTTCGATTTGTCGAGGCTTGAAATTGGGTCATTAGGCGGAATCACTCGATTTCACTCATATGCTGATGATTTTGAATGGTCTAAAGGGACTGGCGACCTAGATAGAAGCCCAAACGCGAAAGCTGCAAGATAAAGCCATCTTCGTTTCACAGTTAGTGGCCCACTGGACGGTTGGACAACCAGTTCACAATACCGTAGTGACGTATATAGGGTTAACAGCGAATATGGTTATGGGCAGTTATCGTTTGAGCAGTCACTTTCCGAAATTGATAATCGGCGCTCGATAAATCGAAGAGGCGAAAGAGGGATTAGAAATTCTTGTTTTGGAGAGCTAATAGGAGCGATGAATTAGCGAAATATCGAAGGAAACGTCGATATATTGAGTTAACATTGATAACGCAACGAAGTGCGAGAGGAACACTGGCTGGAAAGATTAGAACGAGGGTACCAGATATAACTTTATTCCCTAATGACCTATCTTCTACTATAATTATTGCATTTTCTTCTGTTAATTAACAAAATTGAGTAGAGTTATAGTCCCTAGCAAGAGCTACAGCTTTCCCCAAAGTTAGCAGTATTATGGTCAGTGTTCCTTAAAATTTATTGAGAATCGCATCTATTTCATAGATGAATCAAAAGAGCGTTACAACAAAGAGTTTCCCTATAAAGCAATAATAGAGGCAATGCAAGATGCAGGATGAGGAGGAGAGAGAACAAAAATGGCCACTCTGCCCGTGTCATTCCGACAGGGATATGCAGCGCAATCAGCTGTTCGGAGTGGGCAAACGTGTAGTTGGATGGGGAAAAGTGGTAAAAGTCTAGTGCTAAATATTAAAATGATCACGCGCACATAGTAAGAGTTTGTCTCGTGCAATAAAAATTGTTCGAGATTTAATGCTGTGATTTCGATTGAAGTTAGATCAGCTGTGTCGCCTGATACACGCCCCACAGAAACACATGATATTCACAATGCTGTTTGAAAAAAATAATCACCAGCACGAACAGTATTTTCGCTCTGCAGCCCTATTCGACCGTTTAAGCGTTTGTAGATAAAAATATGCGAATCAGTATTTTTAAAGAACAAACGGATTATCCAAGGCACATGAAACGAGAGGGGGAGGGGGGTTTATGGTTTGAAATCCGCAAAAAAACAGAACTGGCTTAACGTGAGCGTTTCTTCACCAGCTGGTGTAGCGATATACCCGAGGCTTGACAGCTTGTTAATCAGAACTCTCACAATGGTCACAGAACTCTCAAGCAATGGACGAGGTCGCTAAGTGGAAAATAATCATACTATCTGGATTCCAATAAGCCAAACAAATCTGATAAATCAAGAGGGATATGATCTATTGAGAAAGAAATGGTCCGGACAATATTCTCAAAATAGTTGGAATAAAGAGTAAAGAGTGCAGAAACTCCAACAGATGAGGAAGTTACTATAGGGATGGAAAATAAGTCAGTTGCACGAAACGTGGAATCCAATAAGAGCAAGCAGAAACGAGGAGACAAATCGACCCGGATACAAACAAGAAAAATCATAAAGGGAACATCCATGATAGTCGGCGTGAAGGTCAATCAAAGATTTCGATGTCAACAGCTATAATATCGACTGACTCGGGCATCGATTTTTCTAAGTTTTCCATGAGATGCCTCTACACCAATATCAATCCTTATGATCTGTACAAACGATGGAATCACTCAAACAAGGCACCGAGTACACATTACAGTTTAATTAATACCGTCCCCAGTTCGGCCTGTGGAAAGACGGTGACTCGGTACGAATCGAATTTTCCCAAAGTAATCCGCGCAACATATCTAATGCACAATTCTCAAGATTATTGAATAAATCAACGATTACACAGTGGCAAATGGGTCCTTAGCATAACCCTTCGCCCCATCGACCATGTTTCGGACGAATGGCCAGACAGGTGGCACGTTGCTAGTCTTCCATTGCTCTCTCTCTCTCTTGATATCGATAACATGAGAACTTATAAAAGCAGTTAGCTAAGTATGACAGTTCTGAGGGATAAAAGCGTGAACGAATCGAAATTTATTTTCATTTCTTAGAGATGATTGGCAGTTACCTTTGATTCTTATTTCGAAGAAATTGATAACATTCATTTCAGCATACGCCTAACCAAACCGTGGTCATGAAGCAACACCTAACCTGGCAAGGTGATATTTATTTCTTAAAGGTCCTTCTCTTCAACAGTCTTGCGATGTATTGACCTTTTTTGTAATGATCTAATTTCAAAAATTTATATATATAGACGTTCACTTTCGTCAAGTTTATACCTGTACGATACCAATAACAGCATAACAAACTCTTAAGCTGACAACTTTGTAGATGTATGATTTCAGAAGCTCTCTATCGGTTTCATGACACTGCTTACGAGTCGACCTGAGTTAAATTGTGAAAAAGAACATTAAGATTTGATGACAAACGGGTTATGATTCCTAATATGCCTAATAGACTAGATCAACTAGTATCAGACGAACAAAAGTCCCCCCTCTGTTATAGCTAACACTATTGATGAAAGAGGAAAAGCAGATAAAACTCTATGCAGTTGATTTAGAAGCCCATTACAGTTTGCTGACCAACATAATTAATTACATGCAGTTCCAAATAGTAATTCAAAGATGAGAAAATCAACTTTAAGTCCCTTTGGAGTTGACACAGTAATTCGAGCGCAGAATACATCTATGCGTTGTTATCGTTGGACGAACTATTTCGATGAAAAACGTCTACGCCCCAGAGACAATTTCTAAATCAATAAGATACCAACCTCCAAGAGGTCAATCGATTAGATGTTGACTAAATTCAAATTGGGCTAGAGGAAACGATCATGGCAATATCTGAATTCGGTTGATAATATATACAAAGTTCAGAAGCCCGGATAACTACCGCTTCACACAGATGACATGAAAAAAACGTTATCATTGTCACTTCATCCAGTTGCAAGCGATGGGATTAAATTAATTAAACTACGATACCCATAAACACAATCACCATTTCCTTTCATTGAAAGTTTAAAAGAAGAGACAATAAGCATACAATTATTGCGAAGAAGGTGGAAGCCGAAAAGACAAGAGGAAGGCAAATGGGTAGAGAACACAAAATGTCCACAGTTTCGCCACAGTGTATCCATGGGCGACGCCATTGCCAATCATTGTGAGCATTAGTTGCTGTAAGATTCCAATCGTCGTGACCACAGTTAAGAAACCACTAATGACTCTGGGTCATACCAAGATGGGAGTATAAATACATTATCCGACATAATCAATTGAATGACACTCAATCAGAGGGATGTCAGGATACACAAGGATTCCGGATTAGAAGAAATAATGATGTAGACTAAAGATGGTTGCTTAGACGGGAGAGATATTCAGAAAATATTTTGTTTTTTTAATAAATATATAGATATTGCTATAGACACTACTACTAAACTGAAAAACGGGGCACATAATTTACATGATTTTAGTGACCTGAAAATTTTGAATCATGGTAGATTCCAAAACGCAAGGAATTTGCAATAAACCCGATTGAGAATACCAGAAATCAGTAGATAAATTAACGCTACTTTCGACGCGTTTACGTGACCTCGCATTTAGAAAGTGGGAACTTGGAAATTGTAAAAAAAAGTGGGGGAAAGGAATGTGTGTCGCATTTTTGAGGCACAGAGTTAGACAGGAAGAGGATACGGACAGCAAAGAGAAGGAAAAAAATGATTAGAATATGAAAGGGACGCTAAGGACTGGATAATTCAACAGGTAAATACTTTTCAGTAAAATCAAATCGCGACCTTCCGCCTTAAATCCACTACGATCCGCATTACAGGATATGCGGTTGGTAATTTTGGGCCTAATTGGTAGCCCAGACGACGGACTCAGTGATGCTCCATTTTGCCAATTGGAACACCGTAAAATCTTTGTCTTGAGAGCTTTTTAGGGATTTTCAACAGCAAAAGAAAAATGACTTGAAAATGCAGAACTTACGAAAAAATTGAGCTACCTTCGAACGAAAAGATTGCTTGGAATACAAGGAATCATTACATCTGATGTTCGGTAGGTCAAAATTCACCAACAAATCAATGGCGAATTGAATTTCTGAGAGCGCTGATCTTTAAATTGCACTAATGGAGTCAAGCGACATTATGAAAATATAACGAGACAAAAAAGGGCAGATAAAAGAAGCAGGTGGCTCCTTGCCTACAAAGAGGTAGTAGGGCAAACTTGATTTCAATAGAAGCGACTTCACGGGTACCAAACAGTGTTCCTTGGCACTGGGAAACGTAGACATAACGGTAGATCAACTTTTAAGTAGATATTTGATAGTAGATAAGTAGATCAAATAGTCATACAAGTGCTCTATCACTACGTAGAGGACGAAAGGGAGGTCTTTTGCCTAGAAGAGCGCATTTGGAATGCGCGAATAATCCAATTATACATGCTTAAACATGGAATGATAATTAATTGCGAGGTTCTCAAAAATAGTGAGCAGTTTGATGAAATTGATACCAATTATTTTCCACTGATAATTTTTTATTTGCAAAAGTTACAAGCGAAATGCGATTAGTTTGCATTGTCGAACTGGTTTGTACGCACACGAAGTTTGTTTACAAGATTTTTGTGCCAAAAAGAAAAAAAAAACTACTACGACAAATGCCTTGAAATGATGAAATTGATGCTCAGATTCGAGCTTGAACCATCATCAAAAAATGCACAGGTAATTTGTAAAATTTAGCTAGAACCACTTGAATTTCTGTGGCATATTTTACCGAAACAAGTTTGCAAGAGAAGATTATTTTCGATGAACATAAATGCCCCAACAGCATCAGTTAATCGATAAAATTGATTCCCAAATTTAAACAAACTTACCAACTTAGTCTGGAGAGTGGTGTTGAAAATAAACATCCCATTTTTTGTGAAAAAAAGCGAATTGTTGACGAAATTAACACCACAGCCGATAACATCACCCACGCCGAAAGGTGGTCCCAAGGCGGCTCTGGTCTCATCACCTTGCAGAGGTTCACCATCATTTAGATGAATTTGACCCGTGTTACTATGATAACCGAGGAAATTGGTGTAACCTAAGCGGAGAAAGAGAGAGAGAAAAAAAAACTGAGTCAGCGTTATTAGCTAAAAATATTTGATTGAATAACAGATAACAGATTTTTTGCATATTCCAAATGATTCGTAAAACCTAGGGTAAATGCGGGTATTCGATTTCTAAAAAGTTAAAAGTATAAAGTTCATGACGTTTCGTGAACTTGCTTCCCGAACACAAACAGCACAACGGCTTTGCTGGTACATTAAAGAGTGAGCCTCGAAATTGCAAGGCGATAAAATAGAGAAAACATGACCCCGACTTACGGTGATACTTCGCTTTATCCGAATCGTCGAAAGCAAAACCGACTCTAAGAGCTCTTTAATTAAACGAGATAATTAGTTTCGCACAAAATATGCTGAACGTTATTAATGGGTTGGGAAAACTTACCCACATTGGCTTTTTGCAGTAATGCTAACTTCATAATAATAAAGGCTGCAACAAAGTGGTATAGGTTGATCGGCGATTATTTTCAAAGTGCTCGGGTTCTTATGAGATAGTGGTCGCATATCTAGAAAGATAGATGGTAATGGAAATTAAATAACGACAAAACACAACGAATACGGGCGAACCGGTAGAATTTCCAAAATATATGGAGACAAATCAATGACTAGAAACAAATGAAAGAACCTGCAAATTCCTTTTAAAATTTCAATGCACGACGGCGAAGACATACAATGAAATCACACTTGCCTTGAAGTTTCAATGTCTCTTCCCACGCAGGATAATCAGTGTAATCCTTATACTGCATGAAACATTTTGGCAAAGCTGTGTTATAGCGGACGGCAATAGGGTAGAGGGAATTGATAGTCCGCTGATGAAGTTCAGTGCCTCTTCTCAAAACCGACTCTGCCATTACTTGTTCCAACAGCTGATGCCGACAACATGAAATGACCGAACGTGTCTTGATTGATATAAACAAAATAACGATTGAGTGTTATTAGGTTCTATGTTATTTGGGTGAAATCCGCCGGTACATTTTTATTTCAAAAGTTTAATTATATTTATTTTGACTTCAAAGCTTAGGCTTTGTATCATTTATGAAATTTATTTAATTGAATAAATATTTTACGAAAATAAATCTTCCCTTTACAGGCAATTAATTTTCAAATCGCTTCTCCTATTATTCTCTTTGAACTACCTTCGTTTTAGAAATTTGTTAAATTTATGAATTGAATCCACTAAATTTAATTTCTAAGAGATTTTCATTAAGCAAGTTTTTTTAAATAATTTGATATTCATATTTCTTGATTTCGAAGACAGCTTTACACGAAGACATCGTCTTTATCGCTATGTAAATATAACTTTAAATTTGAAGTTCGAAGAACCTTTCAAAAGGCCTTATCGAATTTCGGTTAACCGTATATTGCTTTTTAATGTCAGAGAATGATTGCGTAAAGGTAAATGACAGAAAGGTATCACTGTAGAGCTAGCTTGGCAGATTTATTCCTTGCATTTTAATAAGACCTGTGATTGAACAAATCAAGGGCGAGTAATTACCAATACGTGCAATTTGTATGATAGAATAAACTTATCATGTTTATATTTACGGCCTTTGCGTGCTTGGGCATGTTACTAACTTATTACATTTTAGAAAGAAGGTCAGGTGGTGTAAACGGTCTTCGAAAAATTGCTATTCTATGCAGAAAAGATAAAGGTCTGTGATGTAATTTGTTGGATTTAATAAAAAAATATGTGACGTTTGCGGTATGGGACATTATTTTACGCCAGATTGATAGAACTGCCATCAAAAATTTAATGTAACAGCAGTGTTTGTGATTTAGTCATCATTATAATTTTAGACTCCACTGGCATTTCTTACTTCAATAAGTAGAAAATCATTAGTTTTATCCTGCAATACACCCTAAGTAATTTGATGGGCAATCTTACATGTTCAATACAAATAAGTTTACTTTCACGTTGACACTGAAGGTCAGTGGCAAAGACCATCGCCATGTGAATGAATATTTTTCATTTGGGCATCCTTGATCACCTGAAGGCTGACCAAACTGAGTTCATCAAACCAATGATATGTTTGACAAAAAGCCCAAAACCCTTGAAATATATTTTCTGCACAACAATACGAGGAATTCTGTTTCTGCTCCTCTTTGAAACACCTCAACTTCCCCTCCTCCTTAAGTTTGATTTGTTCTTAGTTTTTCCCTTGCTCTTATCTCAAGAGGACTCGTACTTTTCAATCAATAAAAGTCTTGGTATTTATTTCCTGACAGTTTCTTACAGCACTTGCTTTATTAGTGAAATTTTTATTCAATGTAAACCAGAACATGCATGTGGAAGGCGATTTTCGTTACTTTATCTCCAGCAACTAAGGATTTTCTTAATGGTAAAGGCAGTTATGGAATACAGACGCGCCGTAAGTATTGGGGTATGCATCAATCTTGTCGTCGATATTTCATCCGACGGATCGATTGATTCCTCAATTTTGTGGTTAAATTCGGTCTCAGGTAGGGAATATGTTGAACCAGGTTGGACTAACACTTCCCTGCTGTATTTCCTTAGTAATATAGTATTTCATCACTTGCACTAAGGCGCATCCTTAATTTAAGCTCTTTCCTAGCATTTTACGATGAGGCGAGGTGAGAACCACCTGTATCACTATTTGGAATGATAAATATAGATACGTTTACTCCGAAACACAGTTAAATAAGGCTATTGGTTGAAGGATTAAAGCATAATCTGTTCATTTAGGATAGTGTGAATCTAGTTCAACGGGGATTTCATAAAAAAAGACATTCGTAACTGACAAAGCCTTTTAAGGCTATAAAAAGTGCAACAGGCAAATAGAATACATTTGTGAAACACAAGGACATCGCTGATAGAGATGAGCTCGAACAGCGAGTGTGGGCGGTCATCGATGACTCTGAGCAGTGGAAAACTGATCTTGTCGTTCATACATAGCAATGAGAAGGCATGGAAACGAAGTTACCTAAGCATGCGATGCGGACAGGTGCGAAAATACAGTCTAATGCAAGATCAGACAAGAATATGGCGCCAATTGGTATAAAACATGCTTTTCATTTTTTTCAAATACCACTATATTTTATCACAGACCAGTTCACTGACAGTCGAGAATTCTATCTTCACGCCGCGGTCCTGAAGGGGTGACGTCAGTTCTGATGTGAATGGAGTCTGATCACTAATGAGAGTTCTGGAAGAGATTAAAAATTACTGAGTGTGTTCTGATAGCCGGTCAATGTAGCCTTTTATTTAGCCTAATCTAGCTTGAGATCAGCGTCTCAGAAGGTTTTGTTTGCTTTCCGAGGAGAGATACAGGTGAGTTCAGGAACAGTAGATCAAAAAGTAAACTGCATCTTGCGTATGGACGGACAGGAGTCGAATAGGTAATTGAACTAGGTGGAGGTAGTTAAAAAGGGATTTTTCTATGATAATTCGATTGGTGGCTAAAGTGATTCAATTAGTTGTGAGGTAGAGTGACCAGGAGTGCAAAGAGAATTTTCTGTTTTATCATTTCATACCTTTTCCCTATTCTCTCCTTGGGGTTCGGTTGTTACTCTTAGATTTCAGTAGTGTATGAGGTATCAACTAATTCATTATTTAATAAATTATGGGTAAAACGATCAGAAGAAATATTGTTGAATGGACAATTGCCGATATATTTATACAGTTACATTTCAGGAGCCTTATCAATTAGTACGACCGTCATCCCTTTCATCGAAATTTTTGACCAATAAGCGGGGTCTTTGAGTCTACGAATGAATCTGACTAATGAAAAGATTGAATAAATTTAATAGATATGGAATGACATAAAAGACGCATAATTCAATTATATTCGTATACTCCTGAAAATTTGCTATCAAAGGCATCTGATAACTCTAATAAAAGTGATTCCATCAGGTAGAACAATATTCCAAACAACTATTCGTTCAGTCTACCAATAGTTTATCGAAGTGTAAGATTAGAATAGCAGACTTATCTAGGGAACCCCATGTTTCAAGAATGTTTATTCCACGTGCGTTATTCTATGGTGAACTTGGTTTCCATCTTTCGATTCAGGTGAACGGAGAATATACCTTTAGAGGATTTTTAAACCAGCCTAATCCATTATGGATTCGAAGTGATATTACACTCAGAAGATAACAATACCCACCTGTGCGATGTTTCCGGGGCATTTAACAGCACAAAAATTTTCAGTATAATTTATCAACACGAATTTTGACAAATAATTTTTAAATGCAACTATTATAGCTTGTGTAATAACGTCTAGTCCACCTACATTGCAATTTCTAATAGAGTTTCAAAGACATCTGAATTCCTGAAGTTAGGGTGCAGTTGCGAGCCGATTTTTCAGCTTTAGGCAAAAAATTGCAACTTTGTTTTTTTAAAAATCAAGCCTACTTTTCATTCACGTTTCATGTTCAGTGGGACAAGTCGAAGTCACCTCCTCAAGGATGATAACTAAAATGCCTCAATGTCTAACTACCTAAGAGCTTTTACTCCAAGAGTGTAGGACTCACTAGATGACAGGGTCTCAAAATTTACTGGTGTGAGATGTGCGGTGCAACATACCAGATCCAAAATTGAAGAGAGAGAGCAAAAGGTATGTCTTCAAAGGCGAAAGCTTTACTAATTTTTGATTGGTACACGAGTCAAAGAATAGGATTTATTTAACCAAGCCACATGTAAAAAGCATCAGTTGACGCGCTCCAGGGCAGTACCACACAAATGCTGGAAAAAGCTATTCCTAGTAATGAACGTTGAGAACGATTGCCATCTGGCATACATCCAGAGTGATGTATGTAAAGGATCGAAATAAAAAAAACTAGAATCGCTTACCGTTAATAAAACTTATTTTGCAATAATCAGAAGGTTTTAATATAAAAGTTAAACTCCAGTCCTTACTGGTATATGATGAAACTCAAAAGCTACGACAGGAATGTGAATAAGAGCACATGCTCAAGTTGAATGTGAAATAAAAGATAATTAGTGGCATTGTTACTTTAGACTGCGACGAATTTGACATTTTTTTAAAGCTGAAAATAAACCATGCAGTGGTGAAAGCTATTAATTTGATTTCTTTTGGAAACCAAGACTATTTTTATGCTTAATTAACCAATTTTGAGGTTATGAAGCATAAGTATTTGAAGTAAAACACCCATTCCTAATCTAAGGTGGGCCGCACCTTAAGTAACGCACCTGAGCATTCAGGGCATATCTTCCTTATCGGCCACAGTCATGTTGAATCAGAATGATACCCACATGGGACGGAATTCACCCGATGAAACTAAGACCAATGGTCGCCAGTCGTAACAAATCACATTTCGACTCCGTCAACGTAATTGGTGTGACAGTAATCAACCAGTCATTGCTTCTGCACATAAACCGTTAACATTTTCAAAATAACTGAACCTTTTATGGGTAACTAATCTGACTATTTCCTTTTCTTTGGCGTCCGAGTCTTTGTGTGGCACCATTATCCTACATCATTAGAGACGATGCCTAATAGTTCATCTAAAGTGTAATGGCTTACCAGGATCAGTAGATAATATACTTTCGATGAACTTCACCTAACAATCAAACAATATTTAGCTGAACTGCATCCGTTTTTTTTTCCGCTAAGGCATGCTTAGAACCACTTTTTTTTAAAAATAATTGCCTGAACATGAGGCAGTTTTGTCTCTTCTTACAACTTGTTATATATTTTAAACTAAGGAAGAAGAGAACGAAATTAAAAGGCCCAAACCAATACCACTTATAGAAGGCCATTTGAACCACATCGAATAATGCGGCATAATCCTGGTCAAAAAGCGCCAACCAATGGAAGAAGTAAAAACAATTATACCTTGATGAGTTCGCGGAACAGATCAGTCATTATGAGTAGCGAGTCCGAGTAACGAAATTTCAATCGGTGAGGATTTAAAAACCTTGGTTGAAGCCCACCAGAACCGTTCTTAGGGCTAGTCTTCGTTAGTTCAAAGGCAAATCACCATTCTATGTGTGCGCTGTCGCACTAGTTCTGTGCACCAGCGTGTTCAACCCGCGTTTAGGCCCCTACTAGTAGACGGATCTATTACTGCAAAGGACATGCGTGTACAAGTGCACTTGCTTGTAAGCGTATTCATTACCTTAATACTGCGTTCATATACCTCTATCGCCTTTACTGCCTTTGCTGTATGCCTAAGTTCCTAGACACATAGTGAGAAGGCAAGAGCGAGATAGCGGATAAAGCCAGTTTTTGGGACTGTTTGATCCAGTTATCGTCACCCGTGATTAGTGTAACAAGTTTAAGCTTATAAAGTGGATTTCAGGACCTCTTTCGGTTAGACCCTAATGTACCATCGTGACTTGCATTAAATCATTGGCTCCATGGATGCGGGTATTCTGTTAATGAGAAATCCATGCTAAATCCTAAAAAAAGGGAAGAACAGTTCAATTCGTTTCAAGATTCAGGTAAACTGAATTGCTTTTGGAATCGTTTCGGCATACTTGCAAAAAATTTTGCGAAATCTATGGTCTATTGGACCATAAATTTGTTTCACAGATCCAAAAATTCGTTTATTTTGGCCAAAAAATAGTTATAAACTAAGAGATGAAAAATTCACACCATTCCCTTATTAAACTAATCCAGGACTCTAACGAGACTAAGATCAGAGGAGCTTTTGATCTTCTACCAAATACCGAACGGTGACGGTCCGATGCATCTCAATCAAGTCTCTGTAGACTAAACCCAGGGGAGAATGGAGCAAATTCTTTTTAGGCCAAGGAATAACTTCCTCAGTCTTGTCCAGAGACAAACTGTGTTTGTTTGTGGCATAGTCCACCTTCACCGACGCTATGGTAAAGCCTTAATCAACAAACAACACACTAAATGGAAGCACAATTTTCATGCAACAAATATTTAAAAAAAATAGATTAAAAATCTAGTGTTAAGTAATTGGGTAAATATACATTTAACGAAGACTCCAATTTAATTCCACGGTGTGTAAATAAATGAGGTATCATTTAGTACTGTCACAGAAATAGGAATAACGCAATCGCGACATCATATCAAAGAGGTTGAGACTTAATGTAAACGAGTTTTACTTTCGGTAGCGTAAATGACATTTTGCCGACAAATAAATAATGAATTCAGTTACATTACTTTCCATTTCCGATTTGATGAAAACGTCCTCCTCTATGTCGTTATACTGGCTAGAGTGAATATTTTTATTGTTATTTTGAATAGCTGTATTCCATCTAATCAAATTCAATCCTTGGATCAGCGGTTAAATATAGATCATAATAATTGAAGAAACCCTAGCCTTTTGAACGTGATGAATCCATTTAAGATGTAGATCAGCTTTCCGACATTGGCCTTCTAAGAGGCCGAAAGTTTGATTTGCCAAGTATTTGAAATGGAGCGGTCAATAAAGCATTGAAAAAATGCTTCTGCATTATGAATATGATCACTGAACATCTATCGTAATAAGCACCAAAGAGTCTAGGCTCCCCATCTATGAGGAGTACTTGGGAAGTCACATCGCCAATTATCTTCGAATCAATGAAACCTTCCGAGTGAGAAGCTTCTAGTAAAGTTCTCTAGGATCTCTGTAATTGTTCCACTTCAGATATGACAAGGAGCTGGGAACAAAGAAACGCATTCTCAACCATCCTTGCAAAAGAGATGGTTAATATTATCTTAATCAGCATCCCTACAGTCCAAATCGTTTATTAGGGCTGTTGCTTTCAAACGCGGAGCGAATATAAGGTGAAAATTCTGTAATTAAATACCCCTCACAATGCTAGCCGTAATTGCCGGTGTCATCTAATAAGTGGGCTAATAGCAACAGGAAGATAACCAAAAGAGAAACTGAGCTGACGGCCAACTGATGGATTGAAACAAGCAGTGGGAATTGTAATGCTGGTACCAGTACCAAAGGACCATATCCACTCTGAGGCAAGTTCAATAGTTTAATAAGAGAATGAACTTAGAAAGCGGAGTAGGCACAAGAAGTCTAGTTAGTTTCTCTGTAATTCTGGAAGTGCCAAATATAAAAAAAAGTGGGGTGTTAATGCAAATATAGCTCTGATCTCAACAAATCGCTACGCCATGCTTTGGTATAACAGTTCGGATTTCGACAGAGCCACATACCCCTGCGTTTCTATTCAGACTAGCGGCATTATGATGCGAGTGCTTTCTTAGCGTTCAAATTTAAGCACCGACTGTACCGCCTTCACTATTCTCTGTAGGTGAGTAACAACCTCAACCAGGTGCACCAATCAGCTCCTTTCGTTCTTGCTGTAATCAAAGCACTGGGCTTCTGGAATGTGCTCTTTCTAAGATTAATAAGCTGCCTTATTGAAATTGTTCGGAAGAGTGATGAAGCCTTGACTTTACACCGGCTGATATTCACTTTCATTGCTAACCACTTAATAAATATTTAGTGAATATGATTATGCGGATCAATATACTCCTCTTGGACAAAGAATTTGGATTATTTAATTTTTCAGCTAATACCACATAGCCCATAATATGTAATTTATTGTCGTAGTAAATGCGTTGCTTCACGAAATGATGTGCCCTTCTATTACTTCAGTTACTACTTATTTCACTACTTCAAGAAAACTTTGCTCTAGAAACTCTATCCCTGAAAATTAACAAACCTTCTTTACTGTAAAGTAGGCGTAAACATTTCATTATGTAAAATTAGATTAAATATAGCTATTAAATTTCCTAATTGCTGGAATAGCTCTTCATTAATACAATTTCACACCTCTCGACCATGCTATGAGTTCGAAAAAATTCAACAAGACAGACTTCACACTGATAGCAGGCAGACATGGTTTTACTACTCTTGTTGGTCGTGCCGTGGCCATGTATTTCGTAAACCGCAAAGATACAAGAGGCTTCAGCTTACGAACTCTACAGTTTCGTCTCCAGCACTTTTTGCGACTTTTGGCTTGTTCAGACATCTTATCGACCTCTGCTCTAACCTTTCTTGGACTGAGAATGAATGAGGATGAGGATTACATTTTAAAAACATTTCAAGGTATAGTGTTTAAGCATGCGGTCCATTCACAATAGCCGCTTCATTAATTAAATTTTAATCTAAAAAAAGAGTGGGCAAATGAGGGCCTCCAATCTGTGGCGCTCCGGAGTACATTCTCGTCGTTAAATTTAGAAGCCGGGAGACAAATTGGCGGACCTGCGTTATGCCACTGTTGAATCTTAACTTTGTGTATTGGAAGTACATATACAGACATGAGCTCATTGGGACGCACAGACAAGGACCGCGGCTCCATTCACGCAATAAGATCGTGGTACCAGTCTAAAAATGGACAAGTGGACAAGGCTAATATAATTAGACACCCAAGGCGCTGGATGGATATTGTATGGGCGGCACAGGGCAGGGATAACTACGGCATATCACGTAATCTGATTGGTTGTTCAAAGCGAATTTCCGTACGAAGAGCCATTATTTAAATTCTTTGAATCTTAAAAGCAGTAAGGGATGAGCTTATCGTCCAATGGCATGAACTCAGATTCAATGGGCTCGATATATTTTAAATCAACTTGATCCTCAATTAAGCAAACTTATTTCTAGCAAATAATTTCAATTCGCATGCCATTTCTATAAGGTGTTTCGTAACGTGGTACTGCAGAAGTTAAAAATTCTCACAACTCAACAATGTTATATGCTGAAAATAATATCATCTCTTCAGTATAATACCATCTGTAGTAAATAAATTCTCAAGTTGCAAAGACCACAGTTTTGTAGACTCTTTATGATATTGTGCGGCACTATACTTTTCAAGAATTTGAGAGGAAAGTAGTAATGCAGTATTTGCGAGGACATTGGACCAATTTAGATGACACACTTCACAGCTAAAGTAGTTAATACCAATTTGGAAGTTGAGAGCCTAACAGGATTTTTCTTTTAGTAAGGTTCAAATGTACCTAGCATCTTTCGAACCCAGTTAACCAAGCTGAAAAACAACTTAACCGGTTACTTTCAACTAGGAGCCCTAGATCTCCAACCGCCAAGATCGTTGAAATTATTCGAAACACTGCACGCGATGGTGTCCATGTGGTTACCACGAGGTTTCGCAATTTTTAAGTATTCGAGTCTCTGTTGGATGAAAAGGGTCTCACGACTTTTATCTTAGGGAGAAGGCGCGCTACTAAGCAGTATAGCGTATACAACATTGACGTTCGTTATCCAATACTTCAGCCACTATCATTTTTGTTAGATAGTAATTTTCTTCCTTGAAGCTACATTCTCTCCCTGACATTTGGCAGTCCCTCTTCAAGGACACGATAGTCCCAGATTGGGTGTCCTTTAACTTCACTCACTAAAAATTTGTAACTTGGCCTTCAGTCACTAAGTACCGACAATCATAGTACTGTGAAAAAGTAGACTTCCAGTCCGTGTTCCGAGTGAACGCTGTTATTTTCGCTTTAAAATCATTGTGTCAAAATGAGAATGGAGTAATCGTCCCCTAAATATGGCCAATAGGGACTCCAAAAGTAGATAATAAAGGAGTTTTGACAGTGTCGGTGTAAAAATAAGCCTCTGTTATCCATACTGTCTGTTACAACATGAATGATGAATTAAGTGACGAGTCCAGAATATCCCACTTGAATGCAAGTGGGCAATTTACTGCTTTTATAGAGCACGTAAAAACCACATTCACCCTGTAAGCCCACTAACCTACTCCCCTTTCATTTGGACTGCTACAACCGTAATTTTGACAGTAACACTGGCAGCATTGGCGAGATCCAGTATCATTAAGTAACAATAAAATACTGCGTGAGGCGTGCCAAGAGCAACTGCCCTTCCAGTTTTGATAGGCAATCGGTGTCAGTTTACCCTATTCATCTTGGGCTTTTATACTGGATTACTGAACTAGAGGCTTCTATTTTATAAATTTAATTGCATTTATGCATAAAGTTCAAGTCCTAATTCCATGTGATAATGAAATTCTTTGCGGGGCAAGATTTTGTTGCCAGCCAAGCTTACCGCACAGAATTGGTTCGTTTACTCCATTCCGTTTATTTGAATCTTTAAACCACATACTACAATTCCAGTTCCGTTACTTTCGACGTACATTTTAGCATGTTTTGGCATCAACGTGAGAGTTGATGTTGGTGACCTCATTCAATACAACTGTAAATAGACTAATTGAAGGTCGGGCAACTGCAAAACTTAATGGATGTGCTTCTTTGATATATCTGGATTACAAAATACATGTTTACATAATAGAGATAAATCCATATAATGAATAAAACATTTATTATTAATCAAGAATGATTATATACTTACATATTAAATCCTATTTGAGTTGAAATTGAACTCAAATTACTTTGGTTATCAAATACCAACAACCATTATTCCAAGTCAGAAAATATCCAAATTTTCTAAAAGTATGTGCATCTGCATGGGAGCGTCGAGGGTGATTACCAAACGGGTCTGCATTGTTTCTTGTAACCGGGCGTTATGCCCTAGAAGTTGGATCTGCTCTTTCAGCAACCTTTGCGGTTTTCTAAATTACCACGTTAACCTACAGGAAGTAATAAAAATGAGACTGCGTGTCCTCAAAGTATTAGTGGATTGGATACAGAAACACCAATTGGGAATGGCTCATCAGGGGTTATTGTTATGGTCCGACAATAGACTGCTTTAAAATTTTGAAGGCTTGGTTGTAGAGCCCGGAAGTTATGTACTTAACAAGATCGTTTTAGTTGCTGATTTGATGTGCAGCATTATTCGTCCTTTTAAAAGTGTAATTAGGTTAATTGTTAATGTTGGGAAAAATATTTCATTTTTAAAATATTGATAACATCCTCTTAAAAAGGTACGGCAAGCGAACTGAAAAACCATGAAGAAATAATGGTCATTTGAAATGCCAAAAAGTATACCGAAACTTGGATCGAGTCATTTTTTCAATGTCCGGACTGACCACGGTTAGCCATTCAGTTTAAGGCATTACCTGTTCAGAGACAATCATTTACTCCTAAGGTCTTTGTTCCTGCGTTTCAATTAACTCAATTTAAACTTCTTTTTCTTTCAAATAGGACAACTTATTCTGCAGAGACTAGTCCAGGGATCGCATAAAGTAACTGAGAAATGGATCGCAGTGGCATCCAGTGTTTACGTCGTTACTATACGGTAAGTGCTGGTCATCATAACTTAGGTAAGTCTCATATTGAAGGATAGCAATGTCAGTAATACATAATCAGAGATTACTTCAATCGGAGCTAACCATGGAGCGAAACACGCCTCTAATTTAGATGACCGCATTGTTCTTCTGTGCTTTATTCCTTACTGGTTGTTCTGTGGTAGAGGTTGAGAGGAATAAGCATTTGTGTTACAGGAAATAGAGACTGGTCAGTTAACGCTTTGGAACCAATATTCGGAGCGCCAACGTTGCTCTCAGAGTTCCACCAAGTCGTCTTAGCCAGTGCTGACGGTAATGTTCACTGCCTGTAGGTCAGGCAGATACGATAGTACTTTTTGAGGAATGATGCATAAATACAAGACAATTTTGATGATAGATTGGCTGAAAACAGTCATAAGATCTCGGGACTGACCTATCACAATAAAGAACTAATTTGTCTCTTTTCCTAGACACGACTCCTTTTTTGCATGCGTTAACTCAACTCAGTAGACACTTCGGCGTTCCTAAGAATCAGAATGTCATCTGGATTTCTCAACGAAAAACTCAATGATTTGGTTTGCGAGGCTGGCCATTCCCCTTACCCTCGCGAATTCGTGCTGATTGAGGGTTCTGATCAGTAATGACAAGTAGGGAAAGCGAAAATTCCTGTTAGAGGACATCATTACCTATTACCTGGTTAAGTAAAAACATGTGACACCCTGCAAATCAGCTAATGCATTCAATAGTGGATCTGCTGGACAAATAAGTGCTTAAATATAAAGATAACTGCAGCAGTTTAGCATATTGCCACTATCTTTGTGACAAGTTCTGTAGAAGCAACTAAATCTGTTCTCATATGCCCTGACCTCTGATTTTTACCCATTCAAATAATGCTGAGTTTTGGATAATATCTACCGCATCTCCTTCATTCCAATGTGAAATCCAAATATTTACATACTGCCTTTAATATTTTAACCTAGTAAAAATGCTGAATTTCGCCAACAAACCATCTGAGTTGGAGATGAATTGCAGTGAGGAATCACGCTGCAAAAGGTGAAGGAGAGTTTGCCTGGCCAAAACACTTTGAGACATTTGGTTTATACCCCGCATATCCGACTGCTGCTATGCGATGCAACTGTCCGACTTCCCCTCATGGCGATCCCAAAAGAAATTCCAATACTCTAGTCAGCTACTCGAGCCCTGCTGGTACCTTGAAGGCGACAAAGTGAGAAAATGTTTACTCCCTCTCTGCAAAGTTGCTTTCACGATCCGAATTTGTGGCATCCCATAAATTTGGCTCTATCTTTGTACCGTTGATTTCTTACTCCTCACGTTAATAAAATTTGAGTCCCTTTTTTAATTTCACGGAACGGCATATTAAAACAATTTCCTATAAATAGTTGGTTTTTTTGCACCATCCCATTTTAAGAAAATTTTCTCTCAATTTCATCCGTTTTGGCATTTTTAGGTGAAAGGGAAAGCACTTAGGACCTTCTCTTATTTTTGCCTGTCTTATAAGAATTTAAACTTCATTCAGAGCTTCATATCTCTTCATAGAAGCTATTCTCTCAACTCTGAGAATGGTTAAAGAGGTTTCATGAAAGCAGGAAAAAATTTTTTTAAGGCCATCCAGAAAAGTCACTAGGTCATATCTGGTTTATTGAGAGAGCCTTCTCTGATTCAGTTATTCCTACTGAGACTTGCATTTCATCGAAAATCATGTGATCGGCTTCTCATAACTAGCCTTATTCGAGATCAATTTATTCTACAGAGCTTCAAGAAGTTAAGAACTGAATTTTTCGTTGGTTGGATTGATAAACAATTTTATAACGATAACGATGCCCCCATTGAAGCAAATGACTTTCATCGCCTTCTTAAAGAGGTGAATGGTGGCAATTCTTAGCCTTTCAAATTGAAGGTCTCCAACTCGGATCGCCATTAACTGGTGTGGAGTGGACCTTCAAGAAGCTGAATGCTTGGTATTAAACTTTAAATCAAGTGTAATCTGATTATATTCATTCTCGAGGTGGTAATAAAACGTAAAGGATATGATAAATAGTAAAAAATCAACGTTGTTTCCAAGGAACTTTGAGCTCCACTTACTGGGTTTCGAACTATCCATATCCCAGCCTTCAAATGAACCACATGGAATAAATATAGTTTATGAGGTGTTGGATGAAGTTCCTAAGCCCTTTCCTTGTACTAGTTACAGCAGGTTTCTCCATTTCTGATCTGTAAAGACGAAAAATCGCACTGAATTCCCTGAATTCGAGTTGAATATTGGGCAGTTACGGAGGTTCCTGCACGGAGTTCCTTAGCTTGTTCACCTTATTAGGAATCTTTACTGGTGAATTTACTATTCGCATAGTAAACTAATAGTACCTATAAGCATTGGAATTATCAGATTATCTAATTGCTGAAAGCACCATCTACACTGGCCATGATTTAATGACTATCTCCAAGAAAAGGAGTTTAAAGGTAACGGCCTTCAAAGTAAACCTGAAATTGTTATTAAAATTGCGATCGACATTGGGGTCATTTCCTGCCTGTGAGCAAAAACTGTACACGACCTTTACGAATAGTGCAGAAAAGACAAATCATATAGTGCGATACAGCATTACCTACTGAAGCCACTCATCTCAAGATAAACGCACATGAAATGTCGAGAAATTCATCTAAGTCGGTCGAACTAAGAGCAGGTCAACCTCGTCATGTTTGACGCAATGTTTTCATCAAATTAAAATGCAAGTATCGACTGTAGCGGGTAAGACCCAGGAGCATATATGGCTGAAAGATATTATCTTTGATCCACAAATGGCACAATAAACATGCTTTGTTTATAGATATTAAATGATTTTATAGCGTGATACCTAAGGGTCGGAGAATTTGATTTTTGGCTCAAACTGCAAAATGTTTTCTTGAACTAAATACTACGTCTTAAAAGTGGTAATTTGTTGAAACTTATCAAAGAGGAATTTACAGTGGTTAAAAGGACACCCTGCCTGAACCTCCCCATGCAGGGTACCCTCGAGTTCCAGGTTCTCGAACTTGCCGAAGGGGCTTGGTCTAACCACTTAGGAAAACCTGGGATGAACAGCCGAATTGGTAACAGTCGCACACTCCTAAGTTTGTCCCCGTTGATACTCAGGGCTAACCCCATTAGTCTAGCATCTGACCTAGCCAGTGATGAAACGATCGGCCAGTTGTTTGAACTAGACCCAATCGAATGAAATGTACAACCTGGGTTCATGAGCTAAGCCGATGAGAAGAGCACTAAAAGAGGACGTGAGAGTTAGCCCTTCTAAAAGTGGGTATCGCAAGTGATGGACTGAACTCTCTTCCTACCAGGACAGCTCTAGTTGGCAAGCCGAGTTTGGCTGAAGGCTGGTTCTCCACTCGTTCCCTTTCCCATCTCCAATGATCAGGAGTTTGCATATTCAAAGGCCTTTCTCTTCTTTAGTTTAGAAATTTGCTTAGCTTCAAATAAACTTTAGCATGTTCCCTATCCCCATCAGTAGGACTTTTAATTACCTATGAGCCATTCAAGCGATTAACATCATCTTTGTAACTTCATTTGTTTTATTTTTTGTTATTTTCTCTCCACCTATTAGGGCAATTCCCAAGGACTTATTGGGGGTACAACAGAAGTACAATTAGCTTTTATAGCAGTTAAGCACAACAGTTAATACAAAACACAGTTTGTTTGGTCTCTTCTCTGGCATGGCAGTTCAGTAGTTCAGCTTCGTCGTGGCACCTTGTCCATCTTCGTCCGTCTTCATGTCTCTTACCAGAAATCTTTCAAAATTCTGATGGAGACTCCATTCATTGCTACATGCACGTGGATTCCACACTCCAGTTTGAGACCACAAATCCGGTTAATTACATCGTGCTTCGTGTACTAAGCTGTAAGAAGTTGTACTTCTGCTGGCATAATCTAATTTTATACCTCCGGTGCGTGATTAGTCCTAACCGGCCGCCCCTCTCATTAGCCCCCAAAGTTGCCCCTGGGGTTACCGGTGGTCACCACGAGGAGGTTGAGAGTAGGTTTGACCACCTATTATTTTTATACTACGTAGTCATTCTAGGAACGAACAGACGAAGAGATGTAAAAAAATGACCGAAAAACACAAGAACTAGAGTACTGAGTAGGTGTTAGAAGCGAAATCGCGCGAATCGACTGGTGGCGTAGAGTTTGACCAAGGCATTCTCTGCTGACATTGCCACTACCACTGGCTGATTCTTATTTAAAATGAGCAATTCATTACGCCGACCTGTATTCAAGCTCAGTGGCTCGGAAGAAGCGCAATGCTGCCCATAAAGAAAGTCCCACCCAATTCGGTGTCAATAGGGTATGCAATTTCGTTCGTTTCCATGATGCTAAAGAGTTCAAAATCTCAGGGACAAATCATTTTTGAAACAGTATTTTGCAAGGGCGTTGAGATGTTTGCTTCATCAACACATTTTCAAACTTTTTTTAACATAAACTTGGATGAAATTAGACTAAGATGCACATTTTTCTCATCTGAAGCCGTCTGATAGTGCTGTGAAATAATTGTTAACAGAGAGCATAATAGTTCTCTGGTTAGAGGAACACTGAGTTGCTCCAAAGAAAAGTATGACTGGATGTTCAAAATGGGTGGTTGTGGACATCTAATTTCTATGAAGACGGGTTTAGCGGAAAGCATGTTCCGAATTTTGGCATTCCACTTTCCTCTAGCCGTCGAATACATATTCAGAGAGAACTGTACCATATAATCAAAATCAGAAGATAAAGTGGCTTGATTAACACTATTGTGTCAACCTAGAATTCTCGCAGGAATAAAGAGCCTTTAAATTCATTGAGGAAAAATGCCATTGAAATGCAGTGACGGAATGGGTAATGCATGGTGGTCAAACCTAGTCTCAACCTCCTCGTGGTGACCAGAGGGGCAGCTCTGGAAACTAATGAGAGGGGCGGCCGGATAGGACTAATCATCCTCCAGACGCATGAAATTAGATTATGCCAACAGAAGTACAGTCCCAAACTGGACTATGGAATGTGCGTGCATGTAGCAGTGAATGGAAAGTTGGAAAGATTTCTAGAAGAAGAATGAAGATTGTCCGCCTTAAGCAGTGTCGAGGACGGACGAAGTGCCAATACGAAGTTGAACTGCCATCTGTGCGTTGAAACCATGCCAGAGAATTGACCAAAGAACCAAAGACGTTGACAAACGCTTTTACCATCTTCTGTGTTAACTGTCATGTGCTGTCTGTTGTAAAAGCTATTTGTACTTCTATTGTACATCCAATAAGCCCTTGAGACTTGCCTTAATGGGTGGGGAGTGAAAAACAAATGCATATGGAACTGAAGAAGACCGAAGACAATATATGCGTTTGAGCATACGGCTTACTATCTCCTACCTAGCAATGCTTTGCTATTACTTGACAATGTTCGAGATACACGAGATAAATGCAAGGAATCACAAGAAGTTATTGGACAATTTGCATTTTTATGTCAAACTTTTAGGCTCCTCGAACCAAATGACCTATTTACTTATTAATGATGCAAAAAATGTGATTTGATTGACGGCATTTAAAAAGCCTGATAATCTCTTAGGCGGCCAAGAAGAATGTCGGAATCCAACACATTCAAACAAATCAGTACTAGTTATCCGATTACCCTCTATCTTTCTTCTATCCGATATTACCGATTCTAAATTGGTTGCGTTCGCCCCATTGAAGAAGTGAACGAGAACCTGTAGGTGTCATTTCGACCAATAAAAACATTTTATTGTCTTGTACAACAATTTTGCCTGACAGTTAAATAAAGACAGCTTTTTTTTACTGTCAGTTCAACTTCACCAGTGTTACTGATCGAGTCTTAGAAGACCGAACCTATTTATGTTATTCCTTTAACTATAAATAGTGGCAGAAAATCTCTCTCAGTTGTTGGCATGCTTAAACAATATACCAAATTGCTGTTCGAGCTGAAGAAACCCTATAAATTCCGTGAGTTGGGTCGCTTTTATTTTGCGGTCATTAATTACAAGATGCTAGTAGGATGAATTCATAAAATTAACCAATTAGAAGTATACTGGACCTCAGTTAATGAATTTTGTCGTCCAATGGTGCTGATCAGTATTTCTCTCTCGGTGTATAACTCCTCTGACAATGGTTAGGGGAGTCCGCTGAATTTTTTTCCCTAGGTAAAGACCTTCTAAACCACATTTTTTGTCTAATTTCCCTTTGGGCACGCGCCCGCTTGAATTTCATCAACAAACTCGGTGATTCAACGCCCCATTGACTGAGGATGTGTCACCATTATCTCTCCCCCGGACACAAACCAGCCCAAGAAGTACCGATGCTTAGTGAATCACCGGAATGAACGAACAGCAAAGAATGGATGGTACATTTGAATCCTGCAGAACCTTCCACCTATTTGGAAGGCATTGCTGTTATTGAATTCACCGTGCTAACTCCATTTTTTTTTCGCTATTTCCTTACCTTTTATAATCACTTGTGACAAATAAATACATATAACTCATCCACGAATTGTAAATAGAAGCAAAATTAAATTTAGTTTAAAAAAATGCTTATATATCTCAAATTGTCAGTTCACGTACATGCATAAGGAAGTGCTCCAGTTAACCATCTCTGCAGGTCAAACAGAAAGCCATCAATCATAGCGCATAAAATGGGTTCACGCTCTCGGCGAAACAGACACTTCTGACGAGAGGAAAAAGCTTCCACTTAAGCAGTAAGTGTGGAATTGGAAGTAGTCACCTTATTTATATAATTGATTGAAAATTCCATTAGGGTCAAGTTACGGATCCCAGACTGGTGTACAGTCTAACTAGGTTTGAAAATTCACAAAGATTCTCTATAAGAATAGAACTGTTTAAAGCATGTTAAGAGTTTTTTCTACCATTTTCTATCCAATGTATTAATCAAAGCTTATGTAACTATTTGGACGCGCGCATAGAGGCGAAATAGCTCGTACAAACAATATCAAATAGTAATATATCATTTTCTGTTTATTTTATTTCATTTTAATAAACAAATGTGTACAAACCTCAATGTGCTTGATAGTTGCAGTAGCAGGAATTATTTTATGAGTTTAAAAGCGCAGTCTTTGGCTTCTGCCTTCCCCAGTATTTGGCTGGCAGGCAAGAAAGTCGAAGAGCTAGCAACCAATGCCTTTTTTAAGCCTCAGCAAAAAAAATTGCAGCTTCACATGGTCAGTGGCACTGTAGCATGTTGTAATTAACTGCTGCTGCTACTGCGGCTACTAATAGCAACCAGAGTGGCTGCATCTCAGTTAAACTCAGTTGGCGTGAATGATCCTCGATTGTTGAATAAGTCGCATCATATGCGAAATATATAAAGAGGCATTCTCACACAAGCTCTTTAAGTGGCTTTGCTTCATTTAGATCAGATCCCGATTTCTTTGATTCACACAAAATACACCTCTTTGAAATATTTCGTTGCATGGTGATTGTAGATCAGCTTCATTTTGTGATAAAAAATGAAAAAGGGAAGAGAATTAGTGAATAATCAGTAGAAGTGTAATAAATGACTAAGTGTGCAAAAAGTTAAAGCCAATGACACACAGACAGGAACACGAAGTCAATACGAGAGATTTGGTTCAAAAAAGAATTCTAATGGGCTGGCAAAGATATGAACTCACCACAAGTTTTTCACGACCTACAGTGTTCGACGGAAGGCCTGCGTATAAAAAATTTTTGATTATTATCATTAAAAAAAGAGGTAGTATTAAGACTATTTGCGAACAACTGCAGTTACTTGAATCATATAGATTTCCCCTACCCGGGTCTGATATCCACAAATTTAGCTCAAAAGGACTGAAGAACCCTTTCAAACCATTTTTAACAACTTTATCGATATCGTACCCACTCAGAGCTCTAAGAACTGGCCATACTTTGAACTTAAATTCGTTCTGTTATAATTTCTTGTCGCATCTTAATGAACAAAAATGTGACATACGATGAGACAGTTTGGTGAAAGTGGCTGCTCAAAAGCATCACTGCATCCGGTGGCTGAAAATGGCGTCACTTATAAGCTGAAACTTTTTGGAGGCCACTGCGGCTTCGATATTAACTTAACAATATATTTATAACGCAAGCGTCCGATGATCCAACTCTTTAGGTCATCTCAATTCAACCATGGCATCACTGTGCCACTGCATCTGCATTGCCGACGATAGATTCAATCGTCGTGACGTCAGTGGCTGGATTCCTGTCACTCGGGTTGGATATGACAGCTTAAGCGCATATTAATTACAGAAATCGACTTCATAACTACCAGGAAATTGTTATTAGCACAAAAGGTGGTCAAACCTACTCTCAACCTCCTCGTGGTGACCACCGCTAACCCCAGGGGCAACTTTGGGGGCTAATGAGAGGGGCGGCCGGATGGGACCAATCACCCTCCAGACGTATAATATTAGATTATGCCAGCCGAAGTACAATTTCTTACAGCTTGGTAAAGGAAGCACCACGTAAATAACCGGATTTGTGGTCTCAAACTGGAGTAAAGAATGCACGTGCAAGTAGCTTTGAATGGAATCTCCGCCAGAATGTTGATTTCTGGAGGAGATTTGAAGACAAACGAAATCGGACGAAGTGGCTCGACGAAGCTGAACTGCTACCTCTACGACGAAATCATGCCAGAGAAGAGACCGGACAGCCGAATACGTCAACGAACGTTTTTACTCTGTTTCGTGTTAACTGTTGTGCGCTACTTGTTGTAAAAGCTCTTAATGCTTCTGTTGTACCCTCAATAAGTCCTTGGGACTTGCCCTAATAGGTGGGGAGAAAATAAATAAAATAAAAGTAAAGTTAGCACAAAAGTAAGAACTATTCGCTTTGAAAAGTATGTGTTATATTAATTCGCTGATTATTAAAAAGGACATTTTTGTATAACCAATGCTTCAGGTATTCTTTTCATTATTGCTTCCAACTTTATTTTGAATCGGCCGAGTGTAAAGGCCAAGGCCTCTGATTTTTTTGCGGGAAAAGATTGAATTCATATAAATACACATACGTCTCTTATAGCAAAGACATAAGTGATTTAAAAAAAAAGTGCCTTTTATAAGGGAATGACAGAAAAGGGCAATCATTCAAAGCCCATTAAGTGTCCAAGAAAGGTAGATTGTGGCAGAAATCATGTACACCCTAACATAATTAATTAATTAATTAAATACAAAAATAATTAATTAATTAACTATTTATTTATCTATTTTAATCCTTTTGATTAGGTCATCAGAAGCTAAATTTCAATCCGCCCCATTGAAGATCTTTTTTATTTAAACTGTAGAAATTTCTTCTGCAATCAAAGTACTCCTCTACGGGAAAAGTAAAGTGAGGCGATATGCTGCCTAAGGACCTGAATGATCCTTATGGTACACCAAGTACCGAATCATACAAATTCAAGTTGCTATACAAAATCACTTCACCAGTGAGCAGAAAGTCCAAGAAGAAACTCGTTTGTCGTGGTCGAAAGAAACGAGAATCTACATTATACTCTGAAATGTAAGGTTATCAAAGTATAAAACCTTTGGCACTTCCATCAGAAATGCCCTACCGACCCATCAAAAGTGTTTCATTCAAGGAGTTTCTATAATATAATAATCCATTCATAATCCAAAATCTGGCCGTCATTTGCCAGAAATAGACAGGACTATCACTGCAAAAAGGCTAGAAATAACAGGTTTGTAAATGATAACTTATTAAGAATTTCTTCCATTTCAAAACTGAACCATACAAGTTTAGTTCAAAATATACGTTCTATGAGCATTCCGTTCTATTGTTTTAAGCTTGTTTTTTGTTGTTTCTAAGGAAATATTAAGAAATGGTTTGATTATTCGCTTGCATAAGCTTTTAGAATAATTCTAATTTTCCAGTTAAGTAGAAGAAGACAAGTGAATTATAGTATATTTGGGGAAATCGAAATTTTTACGGATGATTTCTAAGGATATTCAAACAGAACCCAATAAGGATGGCAGTTTTTCGGCTACGTTACACTGCTGATATTCAAAATTTTTTTTTCACTCCGACGACTTCAAGGGTATAACGTCGTACATCTTCAAGTGCAGAACTTTTACACCTATTAGCTATATTCGTAGCCTTATATTCAAATACCAATTTTGAAGAAATAAAACTCTAGTGGACTGAGTACTCTAGCCACAAGGTTACACTGCTATTATAATCTTTGAAGATTCTGACGCTATTTTGCTGAAAATCCCGCCATAAGAAATGGGTTTGAAAAAAATGTCGGAGATTTAAACACATTGCGTGCCGAAGGTGAAAGGCAAATAATTTCTAATTTTCACGCAGGTAAAGATACATTTACAAATGTGAAATAAGCGGCATTAAAATACAGCGGACTCGTAGAAAAAATATGCTTAAAGTGCTCAAGACAACCTTAATGTCAAATCTACGAATTCCTTCATGGGTACTGGGACATTGCTGCTTATCATCATGACTGTGCGCTTGAATTCACTCAAACCCTTGTATAAGAAAAAGCCAATAGTAGCATGGATCACAGGCTGATGGACTTAGAATCTCGTGAAGGCTACGTCAGCGACCCAGATTACCGCTTCTCGATCGACAATCACTTTGATCTTAGTATCACTCCTAGTGCCCATGTCCCATTTACTGCTTTATCCGGAGGGACAACTACGAGTGATATCTCTTCAACAGAAAAATCCCTTTATTTTTTTCAGAGAGAAAGCATAAAGCACCATTATGGAGGGAAGGTAGAATGCTAAAGAATAGGTCTGTTCTGTGATAAAAGGAAGTTTGCCTGACCTTTTGTTTAGTCTTCCTTAGGTCACTCTTAGTCTGCGGTTTTCCTTGCAATCGTTAGTCAAGTGCGATTGCTTTGATACATCCAAAGACCACGATTCTAGGACTTTCACACCTCCAGTTGAGACTCCTACCGTTTTCCGTTACAAAATATAGACCAAGTTGGAAAGCCATTGAATTCACGTCCTGTAAAAGGGTACTTGAAAGAGATGTGTTCATAGAGCAATGATTATACAAACACCTTTTTCGTTCTTCTTTCCCGAAAATAAAAGTTTTAGTTGCATTTATGCCCAAGGGACTTTACCACTGTTTTAATCTATAAAAGGCAAAGTAGTTACTAAATTGAATTTGACTAAATCCATCACGCTCAAAAATTGGTTGTATATTCTGGTATACGTTCAATTTTCATGGAATCTTTACGATTACATTACAATATTGAAAAATACCTCTAATGTGCACAAATAATTCGAAGCGGGTGTGGTTCTAACTTCAATTCTGGAAGACAATGATCCACAAGAAGACAATGAATCTTTTAGAGATCCTGCCAATATCACATAGTTTGATCAAGCATGAATGGTTGGGTCTGGACCGACGGAAATCCAGCCCACTCATAGATGTCGATTTGAACACGTCAAGAGGAATGTGCAACCACAAGCTATAGTGTCAGAGCTAAACATGATGCATACACGTTGCCGCTTGGGTGGGACAGGAGTAAAGGCGCTTCTCAAAGTTATTATACAAGTGCCCTCATTATTTGATAATAATAATTATTTTTTAATTTACTCTCCACCCATTAGGGCATGTACCAAGGACTTATTGAGGGAACAACAGAAGTACAAATAGCTTTTAAAACACGTAACATACAACAGTTAACACAGAAGGCAGTAAAAGCGGTTATCGGCGTCTTCGGTTCTCTGGTCACTTCTCTGGCATGCTTCCATAGTACAGGTAGTAGTTCGACTTCGTATTGGTACCTTGTCCGTTCTCGACATTATTAGGGGCAGACAATCTTCACACTTCCTCCAGAATTATTTTCAACTTTCAGGCAGGAGTTTCATTCATTGCTACATGCACCCGCTTTCCACAGTCCAGTTTGAGATCATAGATCCAGGAATTTACGTATGAGGTTGTACTTCTGCTGGTATAATCTAATTTTATACAGCAGGTGGGTGACTAGTCCTATCCGGCCGCCCCTCTCATTGGCCCCCAGAGTCGCCCCTTGGGTTACCGGTGGTGACCACGAGGAAGTTGAGAGTAGGTTTGACCATCATTTGCTAATAATACCCTTTTCTGTCATTTGTTCTGCCTTCCGAGATCCAGCCGACAGAGTGCAAAAGCAGCAAACTCCAATCTATCGTCTAGAAATAATGTAGAAATTTGGTCCACTCCTGGCATTAAAGCGAAAAACTCACGGATTGGTGATTATTCCCATTCGTCGTTCCGTTAGCGGCCCCACTAAAATACCCAGATTAGTCCATGCAGTCGATTCCGAGTAGATGCCGAAAAGAACTGCCTATGCATTGGGACTATCAAAATGATGAAAATCCTGTGACTTGCTAAATTTTTGAAAAGTATTTGATTCGTTATTATTAAATCACAATGGAAAGAGCATACTTTTGCTTAAGTGAAATCGTGGCATATACAGCCTTTGGGTTGGCGAATGATTTCTGCAGTGATTAGAAAGATAAATTCAAGAGCATTGTACATTCAAGAACCGCTGAATCCATATGTGTATTTGAACCAAGTTAGAATTTTTTAGGAATGAAAATTGTACTTCTTCCTCCTGTGGTATCTTCAGCGTAGGGATTTAACCGGTCCCAAATTAGTGGTATAACTTTCACAGCTAACCGTAAGTTCAGTAAAAAATGAATATTAAATCACTAGGCATCGAAGTATTCGATCTGTCCCTATTGTCGATTTTCATATGTTCTCAAAGCCAATCTGCTCTCATGTGATAGTTAGGCCCTCCACGGGTGATAGTGAGACAGTCCATCCGTCAACTTTTGACCTTGCGGTGTGTTTTGAATGACTGCTTATCGAATCGAATACCGGAAAAATAACATAGTCTCGCCTAGTAAATAGCGTAGAATTATAAAGCATGAGAAATGGAATTATAGCCTTTCATAATTGGGCTACTGGACTGTAAGGTTCCTGAATACGTAAATCATTATTATTTTCATTTTCCTTCATAAGAGCATTATTATGATTATGACGATTTCACGTAATTGTAAGCTTCACAAGCGCTAACCACCTTACCAATGTCTTGCCTGTAGATTATGACGTCAAAATCATCTCTCTACAGTGAAAAAAGACTTTGACTGGCAGCTGCTCCGGGCTAAAACTAACTACAATTGATTCCTCTACCAGTGTTGTAAGCTGTAATTGCGAGTTCTCATTCACTGAACACTGGTGTCAAGAATGAATTAGTGGCTGGCATCAGAAGAGAATGAGACGGAAGTATTTATGATCAAAACAAGTCATAGAGAAGAACCAACCAGGTTTCAATGTTCTTAAGCCTGGTTTTTCATTTAACTTCAGACTTTTTTAGGTTCTCTCAGCTATTATTTCATTTTAGAATGTATTTCAGCCATCACTTTGGAAAGAGTAGTAATACCTCGGTGTCGCCTAATTAATGACCGCCCATTTTAGTTCTAAATTAACTAATGTGGGCGGTAATCATATTCTACCTATTGCGACGCATGTTTAGGGCGCATAATAGTCTATTACTTCGAATTAAATAATTTTGATAGTTAGTCTTCTTGTAGGACGTCAGAGACTAATTAATTTTACAACTTTTCAAGGCATAGAAGGCCTCGATTGCTGGTTGGAACTATATTAGTCATTTGGGAACGATGGACGTGCCAGATGATCATATTTACGCATCCATAAATCATACTGCTATCACTTAACACTCGTCATGTTTTTATTTACACAGCTTAGGCAAGCATTTCGTTTACAAATCATTAGATATTAAGCCCATGAACAAATCGTTTTCTCCCTTAACTTAAGTTTTATTCATTGAATATAGGTCCAATAAACTAGGTCCTTTTAAATAACGGACGTATTACAAATAATACTTTTAGGTGTTCTTGAATCCGATTATACTTTTAAATAAACAAGAATGTTTAACACTTTACAATTTAAATTTCTTTATGAAAACGACCGGATTAAAAAGAGAAATAATTCATTCCTATTTTACAACAAACTTAGCATGATCAATTCTAACCAATAAGCGCTGGGATTCAAGTCCCTCGAATCGGACCAATCGAGTGCACGCCCATGAAGTACGCAACTCGACGCTATTACTTGCGTCATGGGCGTAAAATTCCCTTTTTTGAGGCTGCAACTTGTTTGCAGATAAAAGTCAACAAACCTTTCTGCTTTAAAGATACACTTTTACCCTAAATTCAACGACAGAACCCCTGCACTACAAATATGAAATCAGTGAATCGAATAACAACATGGTTGGTTTCCTCCCATTTCTCATATCACCCGAATTTGTACAATCGAGTGAACACCATGTTCAATTTGTTGCTTTTCGGTGCTCCATAATTATTCACCTTCAACTTCTGAATCCTACGCCACTTCAAGTTGAAGTCATCATTCTTTCGTTTGTGGGCTTTGCCCTTATTCTATTGTTGTTCTTTAATTCAAATTGCCACTAAAACATGATACATCTTTCTCACTTATAGCAGGTTCCACTCTAACGCCCTTGCGATTTCTTATTTATGAGATCATAAGTTGTTCAACGAAAAGAAATGTCCATTCCTGATGACTACGAAGGTCTAGTAATGAACATCTTCAAGTGCAGAATGTTGGCACCGTCGGTGCAGTACCTTTATGTCCATTAGCTGCATTCGTAGTCGTACAGTCAAGTGGTAATTTTGGAAGAGTACAACTCCTGTGGATTGAGGATTCCAGCCACAATGAAATGATAAGATAAAATAAGAAAACGTAATATGAATCAAAACCTTGCTGAGTTAATGCAAAATTTCATTATTCTGGATTTTTCTGAAACGAATTCAAATCGGATAGTGGGATTTTAGTAGGAGCTGGTGCTGACGCGACTCATCTTACTAAGCCGGGCAATACGGCGATGTTTGGCCTGGTCAAACAGTTGAACATCGTCACTCTGTCACCTAACGGTGAGAGACAAGTTCAGTGAAATAACCTCCGCAATGCAAAACACACACCATGGCACAAAGAGAGAACCGGCACTCAAAGTGTTCAAAGGGCCTTCATTAAAAGAGAACAGGAATGAACGAAACTGTACTGGATCTGGTCGAGAAAGCACTAAAATTGAAGCAATAAAGTTCCTTCTCAAAAGTAAAATCTCTAATGAACTGTTCCAAAATACTTAGTCTGAAGTGACATCATTGCGTAGTAGACTGAATAGACGCAAAATTCAAATTTAAACACAGCAGAGGAGATGTATGGCTGTTTGTTCATTAAAAAATTCAAAAAGGCTTGTCCTAAACCAAAAAAAGGCCTAATCCATCGCAACCACAATGGAATATCATAATTAATCTGACGCACTATTAGTCGGCTTTGGAGTTAGTTTAGTATGTTAATATATCGGTAAGCGTCGCCCGAAAGAGGCATCTAAAGCTTTCCCACATTGTTCCTTGAAGCTATGTCAGGCTATTTATCACACGCATCCACTTTCCTTTGATCTCGCTAATACTATTGGCCTCCCCATCTGTCATAATCCGAAATTTAACCTTTAAATGTCATAATTTAAATTTTTAATCAAGCTATTCCTATTTGGATGTGTTTTGAAATGAAATCATTGACACGTCCAAATAAATTCATTATTTACCTCTTTTATCTTCAATTCGTTCAACTAGAATCAGGAAACAACTGAAGTTGGGAAAGGTGAAAAGCGAGAGTTCAAGCCAACACATGTATGTTTTGCATAATATTTTATTTTCAGGCAAAATATCAATCCGTCCTAATCCTGTTGTTCAAAATAAGCTCCCATACCTCTTGCCAACTGATTCAATGAATAGCATCTTTTTAAGTGCTTTGTTATTCATCCTGAATTTTGTGAGTCTTGCAGTAATTCAGGCTTCTGTAGCATTGACCATTATTTGTTGAGCCAATCAGGTTGGGAGGGTAACTGGATTATCGAAGCGGAATGGCTTTGTTTGATGTGCCGCTTGGCAGTCCTGCCTACTTCTCAATTGGACTATTTGAAATCGACCATATTTGTACCTTTTTTGTCAAAATACTTTTCGATCAATTTAGAATGGTCGCGCTTTTTATCAAAAAGAATATCTCCATCGGTGTAATTTTTTGCCGGTGTATCTTAATTCTGTAATGGTGCTACTAATTTGACCATTTCCACCCGATCGGAAATTTCTTTGTGACAAATTGTCACTCTCAATAAGCGTACAATCAGTCTCGATATTGCACAATCAATCTAAGTCCCTAAGGCCGTGAGGGGGAGGTGTCAGCCGAATTCGATGAAGGACTAATGCCGTCCATTTCTTAAGATTCGAAAAGTTCCATGAATGAGAATTATTAGCTTAAGGCCTAACAATGGTACAATGGTCGGGATCCCATGAAGTATAACATAAAAGTGTAGGTAGTTCGAGGAGTAGAATTATTATTCTAAACTATGCTTGTCATCCCACCTCCACTGGACCTTGTACTACTGTTTCAGGGAATCGTTCCTTCAGAAGGAGCACATATTTATGTGGGTTCTTATGGAATTGTAGTTAATGAATTATTTTGGGTTGTACATGTTTATCTTTCCCAAAGGTATTACGGTTTTCAAGGACGCATTTTTAGTGATACTGAAACGAAATTAATAGCAGATCAAACATAAGGGTAATGGTTTTAATCTATGATCGAATTGTGTATGACATTAGAATGCATGGTCTTTTCCAAAATTGACGTCAATACCAGGTAGTCGAATCTGGGGGTCGTGTGTTTCTCTTATTCAAAACGATAAATTTTGATGCCAAAGGTGTTTTTGATTCTTTTCAACAGTTACTACCCGAATAGAACCATGTTCTTCCTTTTTTAGCTCTCCAAGTCTTTACGAAATCAGCGAGTTCATGGAAATTGAAGTTAAATAGAAGAATTAACATAAAACATTTTTTGGACGAATGCGATTGACAAAAGCGTATTTGTTATTTATGATGTTTAACTTTCCACCTGGGAGTTCCAAATTTCTAGCTAGTTGAACATCATAGAGTCGGAGACAAGAGACGAACGATTTCTCACGAGACTGATAGCAATTGTTGCGCGATTCTCAATCATGAGAATAAGGCATTAGAGATTGTTTCAAAGTGGTTCTGCATTGAAATTTCTGATTCCTCTGTCCTTCTACATGCACCATTAAGGTCAGCCTTTGACCGAAATTATTAAGTTTCAAACTCTAACAGAACATCACACCTTGATCTAATCCAGATGTGATTTTAAATCCCTCTGGGGTAATTTAAATAAACTAAAAGTGGGAGGCAGAAAACGAAGTGAATACTCGCTCTTTATTCTACCATGCCTGTTTTCTCGTTTTTCTCACGTATTTTTACTAAATGTTTTGAAGTTACAATTTCCTACTTATCCTCACAATTTTGAGACCCTTTCCAGGGATGTAAAAGCATATTGTCCGATTCACTTTTCCGTCGTAGTCTACTCCAAAACTCTCGCCTTCTGCGAAAACGTTTGTTAAGTTCGGATCACTCGCTAGAGACCCATTACACAAATTTCTCTCGAGAATCGGATACACAAATGGTAGTGGTGGCTCTAAAGCAATTCGTAAAAACAGTATAAATTGAATAGCACATGCTGTGGGTTGCCCAATTCAGCTATTAAATCGGCCAAGAGCTCTCACTGAGCAGTAGACGGATCGCAGGCGAAATGCACATCACGGCCCGCACTTAGAATGGGATGATATGATCAAGTTTGTTTGTGGAAGTTGGTTTTGAGTTTGGTCATTTTGCGGTACAATTATTCTTACAAAGATAGAGGATAAGAGGGCAAATTGAGGAAAATGTTGATCAAGTAAAAGTGGAAATTTCTTTACTTGGCAGTCTTTTAAGAGCATATTCCCCTGTAAATATTATTGGTTAATTTATAAATCACCATACCATTTGCTTAATAACCTTTGTGCTTGCAAGTCCTGTATTTTGATATTTTTGAGTAGTCCGACGGTTTGGGGATAATTTACGGAAAAACAGTCAATTTTCGCCTCTCCTTGCAAACAATGGCAACACTTCTCATTTTAAAATAGAATCCCAGAATGGAAAAAATTTATAAATAGACAAATATGTACCAATAATTTACCACTGATTAAAACTGACGAAATGCATACGAATTGAGTATAAAGATATATCCTGAGAGCTTAGAGGCAATTCAGCGCCTTTGACGTCCAGGATGCTTGCCGTTAGTCATCCAGCCTGTGGATTTAGTAGCCTTTCAATCTAAAAAAGTTTGTTTTCTCCCCTTTTTTTTTAGGTAACCAAGACCATTGCCATTGTTATTGTTAGAATAAATCATCTCCAATGCTCGGAGACTTTTCATAATTCAACCCGATATAACATAATGATTGGCGTTAATCCACAACAGGGGAGCTGGAAAGTTTCGGTCTCTGAATATCGTCTGCACACACCAACGAAGCCTTTTAAGAAAAAAAAAATCAAAAGTATTGCATCATGGACTTGAAGTTAGTTAGATATCTTACGTAAGAAAGTTTCAGTGACCTAAACTTTATCAACGGATTGATTCGCTTCCTATTTCTTAATACACAATAAGGTCAATCTGGGGCTTAGCAACATTTTATTGGATACAAAATTAGCAAAAAAATGTTTTTTTTTTTACAAACGATATAGTGTTATCAATATAAGCCTATGTCTCCCTCATTCGAATTTCCATGTTCAATTCATTTCAAACAAGGAATCTTTGAAAAAATCAACATATTTAGTTTCTTCGATTTCCATCTGCATTTAAAGAATAAAAGGCTTAAAGAAATCTCGGCCATTTGAGCAACAGGAAACAATTCGTGGCCCAAACTACACTTCGATGTCAGGTATGACTCGGGGTCAACAATTGAAATCTAAAAGTCATCGTCATTAAGTCTTGAATTAAATTTGCTTCTTTCGCACTATTTCACTATTTAGTATGTTCTCATGCAGTTTTTATGGAATTTTCCTGATTGAGTTCGTGAGAACGATAATTTTTCTCCCGTTTAATGGTGAACAGAAAGACAATGCGGGAAAACCCTAGAAGAAGAGCAAACTTTAATTTTAACATAGTTTCTATATTTATCAGACTTATTGAGAGAATATATGAGGTATTATCTGTAATGGGTTAATATCGGTTGATGAACAGCCACTGAAAAAGAACCGTCTTTCAACCAATCACAAAGACATCAGCCTAATCTACTGAAGAAATGATTTCTGGAAATTGAGGTAGTCTTAGCCCCTTGGAAGAAGGCCTTGGGGTGAGCAATTTGATATTCCTCGCTTTTGTCACCTAGCTTTGCTATCTACTCTTTGATTACTTCAAATTGGAATGATAACCAATAATCTGCAAAAGGTATCTCTTCGATGGTATCGCCTTCGATGGGGTCAAAAAACGATGATGGATGTGAGCGAGAAGGATATGAATGAGTTCGGCTAGGAGTTAATCGCTTTTCACAGGTAAATAGGGTTGGAGATCACTACAGTTGGTCATGCAATCAACGGCAAGTAACCTACCAGAAATCACGAGGATCGGTATTTCTTGCTTAAACTTAGCACTTCCGGCAGTAGTAACTTCACTTAAGGTATAATTTACTTGATTTGCATGATTTTATTCCCTGCTCATTTCAAAAAACCATGCGTTTTTTTAGGTTCTTCTCTGACCTTCTTTTCACCGCTACAAACACACATTTTACTGCGCTATCAATGCTCTAGCCAAATTGTCATCCAGGCAGCTAACGCTATCTGAATTGCATATCAGCAGCGGTAAATGCTAGAAGAGCCCTTACGCTTAACGAATAGCTTTTTGTTTGGGTGGTGCAAGGTAGTTATGTAAAAATGGGATCTAATTACTGGAAGGTGACTTGCAGATAGAAGTTGTCCCGTCAGATATTCCAAATAAACAATTTCTAACTAACAATGTTCTACTAAAGGCAGGAAAAATCTAAGTCATCGAACTTCACAAATTAGGAGTGCTTCAAGAAGCTTGGCATTTTATATGTGCACACACTAGGAAAAGGATCAATTACTTGAACAACCATTCTGAGCATTCTTACTAAAGATCCTCTGCGATAATCGAGTCCTCATTCACAGCCCAAGCCGCCACGCAACCCACCTTCTTAAGGTTCAAGAACCCCATTCGGAGATTCTTTAAAGCAAATGGGCGAATTCAAAATTGATCTCTGCTAGATCCAAAGCATCAGAATATCTTAAAAAGATATGGGCTAACGTCAATTTATTTTATTGCCACTGCTACTGCACATACTATTTATATTTGAACTCCGCAAGGCTAGACACTTGATGCAAGCAGAAAAAGTCGAAGGAGAAGAATCGCCGCTCCTTATGGTCTTGCCTTCAGTACTTTTTTACCTTCCGCCGGTTTATTACTCTTGTTGAAGCTTAACTATTCCAGCCTGCTGTTTACCCACTAGTGGTGCTTTCACGATGAAACGATGGGTTCGATCATCTGAAAGGAGGATCTGCATTTAGTTATGCAGCCGCAGATCTGGTTAATCCGAATGAATTTACCACCCAGTCCCTTGATGTTAGTCAAAACGTACAGCATCGTCTGAAATACCATTACACAGTGCGGTAAATTTTCATCTTCCCTGTGACTTTTATTTAGACGATAAATCATACGATCATAAAAATTCCATCTTCCATACAGAATTAAGTGAATACCCTACCAAAAAAGAGCGATAGTTGGTTTTTGAAGAATGTTGGCTTTATCGCAATCCTTCGAAATTTCACTGTCTAAAAGCACTTTTAAGTACTGTATTCCTTACTGCTCCTGTGTTCTACTTTTGCGCAGCATGTACTGAAAGGACTTCAGGAACACCAACCGTTGCGTTCGAATTACTGGAATTCAGTAAATTCAAAATTGCCTAGTCTTTCGCAGTTTACTTTCACATTGAATCATCCTCAAAGTCTTTCAAACATATTTACAGTGTCATTGTTGTCGAACTACTCCTTCATGTTGAGACATTAACATCTTCAATTTCATAAACTTAATCTGTCTTTGATTTATCAAGTAGCGCTTGACCCTTTACTGTCCTTTTAGACGGTAAAATTATGCTTTCATCGCAATAGACTTGACAGGTCCTGATGACTCTTGAAAAGCCCACAATCTTTTTAAAATTTACATCGTCAGTTGTTTTTGCGTCTCTCTTTTTGAAAGATATGAAGATGCTTGCTTGCTATTGGTCGACTACGGTCTAATCGATAGAGCAGGCGTATATGGGATTGGAGTTCCCTTTGCTTATTCCCGCATTTTCAACCATTCCTGCCGCCTTAATACTCCTCTATTTCTATTCAATTTATCAAAAAATCAAAAAATCACTTAGCAGACAGGTACCGCACTAAGGATCTTCCGTATCATGGGGAATATCCATTGAATCAGTCAAAATGCGTCTTATGATTGTTGTTATCAGAACGGCTTTGAAAGCAAGTTCTACAAAGAGTAAATAATATTGAAAGGAGTGTAATCTACCAAATGCAAAATTTGATCAACCTCCCCTTCTTTTTCATAAGTCACCGAGTAAAATTTGTAGGATCTTTGATAAGTGTGCTCATGCTATCTTGTTATCCCTAGCTTCAAAGAAGTTGAATGGGCTCTTGAAATAGGCCAGATGAAGTAAAAATTATAAAAAAACCTATCAGTTTGGTGATTTCGATCAGATATAAATTAGCTTTCAGCAGGTGAAAACCCTCCATTATGTGCTTTGACCGTTTGCGCTTCTCTGAATGGCCCACATCTATAAGTTATTCCAACTACGGAACAATGTATCTTCACTTTTATACTGAAGGAGATATTCTTGGCACAAATGACTCCTCCTAATGCTCTTAAAATTAAATTGAACAGATAAGCGAAGCTAAACTTGTGGAAAACAGAAGTATAGAATTCTTTGAACTAGCGACACTCTAGGTCACCCAGAAGTTCACACAGGCACTCCTGGTCCCTAAAAGCGCGACACACATTCAGAATGTTGATGAAGGCCAGACCTTCAGAAATTCCTCTTATAATAATTTCACAAATGTGACTTAAACTAAAATTGGCTTGTGAGTATCTAAACTCTGGTTATTAGTTCAAACCGATTCAACTAACATTTTGTAAAGAAATTCCAATGCAACATTTCACATTTCAATGATGAAACTCATATTATTTCTTCACTGAAATAATCAGCTTCGCAGTTCTTTGACATCTGATACAACATTGCAAGAGAGATAGGTAAATTTATCCCCTTGGAGAACAGCCTTACATATTTCTAGAAAAGCCCTCGACATTTCATTAACTCCGCATTGTGGAAATGCAATGAAGACTAGAAAAATGCTTAATCAAACGATATGATAATAATGACCGTTAGTCTGTCTTATCAACTAGAACATAAAAGTTAAATGACTTAAAGAAAAGCATAAAACAGCAGAAAATTTGACCCGGCAAAAGTCATTCCTTTGTTTAGGAGAGGGTTGGTGATTCTTTTAATTTGATTGGCATGAGTTCAAAAACCAACCGAAGGGCACCCACTGTTTGGAATGGCTTCGCACTGATTTAACATTGGTTCACAAAAAGTGGTTCGCACTTCAGTTACCGTACGATGAGATTTGAAAGTCAGAACGTTACAAATGACTTAGATCTGTATTTATCAGTGCAGTAACTAATAAGAAATTAAGGAAACCATTTGAAAATGAATACAAAGACTGCCATCCTGTCCGAGAATTAGCTATAAAATGTTTAAGCAGTTGGATCATTTTGCCTGTAGGAAATTTATAACGCCCAGACACAGGCTGACTATCAGGCAAGAAGTTGAAATGTTTGGATTAAGACTGTTCTGGAAAGGCTATTTAGCCTTGCAGTAGGATAGGTTTCAAAGAGCAAGTCAGTTTTATGAAGGCTTCACTTTCCTTTCCTGAGTCGATCCATTGAGCAACACGCCTATTGTATTTGACATTAACTGTGCATTTAAGAAGGACTGAACACAGGGCCCTGAAAATAAATTTATTGTTTATTTTATTGGACATCTGATTGATTGCCAAGAAAGTTAAAGATATTTTGCATCGAAACAATAACTATTATTGGGGAGGTATCAACCCGTTCTGTCGATTGTAAGCAGTCTCAGAATTATACATGTCAGTCCATTATAGCCAATGGGCGAAGCGTTAGATGCGAGAATCGATCAGCCAATCATAGCGCAGCTGGCAAACTGCTATACCTACTGGTCGACGCGGGCGGCGAGTTAGCGCACGAAATCTCGCCTTCTCTCTCACGCATATACACAAGGACTACGACTACTGTTAAGCCTGGCCGAAGGTTAAGCGACCTTGAGTCCCCAGCTCAAAACACCAGCAATAATCCGAATTGCACAGAAGTCAATAAGTTTTCGCGCGCTCCGGATAGTCGAAAAAACTTACTATCTCCCCTCCCAACTAACCACGCGTCCACTCACGGCCAACCCAAGAACCTCTAAGAGCTTCAGCCTATCAACAATCACCTATTTGAAGCTATAAATACCGCGCCGTCAGGGAGACACTCTCCTTGGGTGATATATTTCAGCATAGAGGTTCAAGCATCAAGCAATTCATCATAGGCTTCGGTTAAACCCCACCTCATACTAACGAAGTTGAAGACAGAGACTCGGAATCAGACCCCAGATGTGGCGAACTTGGTTGCCAAGGTCACCAACACTTCCAAGACATGAAAGGAAAAAGGAAACAGTGGAGAAGGAGGTCAGATGTCGATCTGCTACAATGCCAAGAGAGCAGACGCAATGTGAAGAAGATGAATCAGATGGGCCAAGCAGTTCTAACCGCAGTCGAGAAAAGAAGGGACGATTTGATTTCTTCCGACCAAAGAGATGGCGTACGTTATCGAGATCGCAACATTCCTCCCCGAAACGCCGAAAATCGGTGTCGCCAGAAAAGTCTACAGTGTCTCAACATGGTAGCAGTGGATCTTGTACTCCCACCAATGAAGAATCAAATCGCATGAACTTGCCATTGGGACTCAATGATTCCATTTCCACGGGGATGGACGAAGTGACTCCTACGGCTGAAGATTCCAACAAATCCATGAAAGCGGCCCTTGCGGAGAGCCACCTCGGTGAGGTATCACCACGGAATTCAGATTCCTCCAGATTCACCAGAAAAGACTTGAGCAAAGAACATCATGAACCACAACACACTTCAAAATCTTCGCTATTTAGTTGCGGACGGAAGACCCCGGAGAGAACCCATGATCAAACGGTTAGTTGCTTTGAACAGATATTTCGAACAAATCATTACCATTATGAAATCAATCCATTAACACTGAAATGGTTTTATATAAAATAATGCTTATTTCATTGTGCTGTATTATTAAAATTCAACTTCTCTAGGACCGGAACGCATGCTTTTTTAAATAATTTCAGTATTTGGCAATCGCACAAGCATGGTACTATGCAATAAATGCCATTTGACTTTGATCAAAAACGCTCTTATTGGTTAACAGTAAAAGATTAGGTAAAAATTTTGTGTGCTAGGGATTTAAATGGCATTATTTTGAGGGATCATTTTGGCACCACTCCGGACTTCCTAATATACTTTTTTGTGCACATATTTTGTGCCATCTCAGCTGCAAAACTTGTTACTTGTTTCAAGAATGGCTTTGTAAATACCTTCGTCTCTTTAGAATCATCGGATTCAAGCCTTTCTGAAATTCAGCAACGATTTCGTATCAACGATTTAGTATCAATTAAAGGAATGCCAGACGTGAATACCATGAGAAAATCAAGACACGAATGTGTTAGTCATGGGGTAAAAATTGTCCGACTAAATCATCCAGCGTACTTGGCCATCTCATTGACATGATTACTGGTAAATTTCAATGCGTTCAGTATCTTTGAGGTAACTCAAAGTTTTATAGACTTTGAAGTAGCCATTCATTTTGAATTTGAAGGCATTAGAATTCCCAGAGGCTTTCGCCCAATTCAAATTCATTTGTCAAAGTGGTTTTCATATTTCAGGCTTCGAGAAATCACATTGTTCTCGGAATGTTTGCCCGAATGTTGAGTTATTAATTCCTTTGCATTCATTTGTGCACTGGCATGGTTCATCGAACGATTGGTTCGTTCCGCAGATGACTAATTCACCTAAATTGTCCTGAAGCGTTCATATCCATGACACAGATCCTGACCGCTCTTCATCTGCACTAAGCATAAGGGAATCAACAAGAGCTAGGAATATATATTGAAATAAGCCCTCGGTTCCTGCTTCAAACCCCAAGGTATACATTAGAGCAGAACAATTTCATTATACCCTTCTTTCCCCACTCTCTCCCCTATTCTACTGAAGATATTTTTGTTGACATTGGACCTCGGTCTTCAAATCGCATAATTTTCGTAAAGTCTCAGATGCTAGATCTCTGGTAAATATAATTGCTTTACACCATTGTCGCCTTTACGTCTTTATTTTAAAATGAACACCTTTCCTTCTTCTCGACTTCTTCTCGCCTAATTTTTCCTCATTCTAGACAAATATTCGGAAACAAATAAGAATTTTTTTGCATAATAAGGGCGATACATGGTTATCATGACGTAAACGCTAATATAGGCTCGAAAAATGGAGCGAAATGCCAATATCATTAAAGGTGCTTTGAATCTGTTTCAACTAGGTCAATATGATCATTCTTCGTGGTTGTTAACCTTGAAGAGAATAGCTGAATGCCAATCATTTTGTGGAACGTAGGCCGATCCGATAGGAAATTTTTCCTGCGCTCTGCAAAGTGTTCAGCCAACCTTTGATTCCAAGCTGATAAAACTGAATTGGTTGGCCTTTGACCTGCTTTCGTTAGATTCCATATTGAAGTTGTTTAATTGCAATTGAATAACCGCGCTATTTGGGAAAGCCTACGATCGCATCTTTGAAAACAGCAGGGTGAAATAAATATTTGATAGCAAATGGATGGTTGATCCCGTGAGATACCTCTCTGAAAATAGACAAAAGTTTGTTTGACTTGGCTCTCTAAAAGGCAATATCCTCTACTTAGTAATGCGGGTAGAAATCGTTTTCTCAACTGATTGAGCTATCTATTATGGATTTCAGCCTTAATAGCTTCTCTTAAAGGCAACAGGTAGGTCTTGTTAGAAACTCATTGAAATAAGGATCCGCAATGATTAATGGTGGGCTGCGAGGTGATAGAGATCTTTCGATCAGAGGCGTCAAGGCGTCCCTTTTTGTAAACAAAGGAGGCAACTCACCTAGAGTTCAAGCTTAGGGCCTATGTTAAATATGTGGACCGTCATTGACACGATCTCAAAAAGATATTTAGATGAAAACTCCACGATATTTTGGTAGAGATGTTTTAAATATCATAATGAAATCAATTCTTATCAACGCAATTTTTCATGAAACCTTGTTATCATGTAAAATTAACCAAAGTTATTGTAAATTCTTTTAAAAACGTCAACTCATAAAGCCTACAGGTAGGGATGCGTCCTTCGAATCACTTCATATTATCCAAAGCAGTCATTTCTACCTACTTCATTCCCGTTGTTCTCAATTCATGAAGTATTATAATTTTAAATCACCCAAATTTTAAAAACAATTAATAAAAATTTGAGTCATTTATTAAAAAACTAAATATGATTTGAATTGTCAAATAAAAACATACTTTCGATAAAAAAGGGCAACTGTTTGCAGATAAAAAATATCAATGAGACAAATGCCGTCAAGCATGCTGGTCGTATTCTGTAGGGTGTCAAACTCTCATAAATGGAAGCAGAGCAATAGATCATCGCCATCGTGCTCACATAAAAACCATATTTCAGCAAACAATCATAACATACATGCACATACGTGCGAAAGCGACTACGTTTCGTGGAATTCCTAAAAGTAAGCGGAACGTTTCCAAGGGTGCATGTGCCATAAATCCCCAACCGAACCTCGACGCTTCACCGCATTTTGCATTAATCCCTGCCTGCTTGCTACTTTCCTCTCCTTCGGAATTTAAGCACAAAATAAGAATGTCGTCAAAAGTTAAAACTTATTTAAATTTGTCGATACTTCGACGGTATTTTCAATGGGAGCGATGGTCTCCAGCTCATTCGTAGGCACTGGGTCAAAGTGGATATCCAAATTAACCTGATTTAGTTTACAAATCGTCGGTATGGATTCATTGTCTGTCAATTTCTCGAGACAAAATAGTAAACAAATTGAAATTTTAATAGGTAAACTACATTAGCTCAATAAATATGCTTTTTAATTTGGCAGCAGCAGCATAGATTGCTTATCTGTTTACTAGATAGCATTCAAATGTAGGATAAGGTTCAAAGTGAGGTGGGATTGTTTTAGTTCATTTCTAACTTTCTTTTGAAATTTCTGTCTTATTATTTTTTGTATAGTTTTTCATTCGCCTTGTTTTTCGATGTCTGCTTTTCCTCTTCCTGTATTCACAAACTGTTTCCAGTGGAAAACGCCTGCCTCTTAACAGTCTTATTTAATCGCGAATAGATTGCGTATTTATACCTTCCTCTACAAATACTACTATGCTGTGTTCTGTTTAAATGCATTTTCGTCTAGTTTAGGGTTCCATTTTTTCCTGCACCTGACACTTGAATGAATGGTAACTTTAAAAATTCTTGTTTCTGTACCTATTCTTCTGTCAATCTTGTTCAGTTGGTGTAACTTACTTGTGCTTCTCTGGAAATACAGGAGCTCTTTAGCCCTAGTCTGGACCAGCTCCAATGGCGGAACTCCATGGACTAGGAATGTTCTCTATCAAATCGAATAGCGCCTTATTAATCCCACTTTTAACGCCCTTGAATAGGCTTGCAGCTCCGTTTTGCAGTAAACAGTTAAACGCCCACCAAAGCTTAGGTAATAAAATCCTTCTGCTAAGACAATAATATGAATATCTGCCTACCTCACGAATCAGTGATTAGATCATAGTGACTTCCTATCTTCTCTCATTTTTTCGGGAGGTACTGAAGGTGCCAATGGCTGTGACATTGAACATAAGCAGTGACTGATATAATCTACCAGTATCTTCTTCAATGGTTTAAAAATTTCAGCAAAAACTTTCCGGATAATTCGAGAACCGCACATAGGCCAGAGCTTTTGAGTTCAATGTGTGTAAACCGAAAAGCAGTGGATTTAAACTTGCTAAATATAAACCAGAAACAACGGTTTCTACAAAAACTCGCTGGAAGACCATCCTGGCAGCTATTTTTTCCTATTGATTTACACTCTTGCCTTTCTGACAGCTCGGGGTCTCCAGACTAGTCAATGCCTAACCTGTAACTGCTTTAGACATTGGTGTTCTTTTAAAAAAAGCCGACATTAACGAAAATCAAAAGAAATTTTTTCTTATTTCCATCGAGAACTCAATTCCGTTACCTTTGGATTTTTTGAAATTCTGAATGGACCGATCCCAGAACGACGCGAACTAAAGGAAGCAAACATTTGGAAAGTTCATCTTCGGGTTGGGAAGGACGATTTCCCAAATGTGATACGTGATTGGTAAAAGTAGTTGAAAATGTGAACTCCCTGGCTTGGACGTTGAGACCGCATATAGTCCGATTGAAATTTAAGCTTTAAGGACTTTCAACTCTAAATTGCTCATTTATATCAATCACATTTGGTGTCCTCGTAAGTGCATTTACGCCCTTTGCGTTATGTCATTCTAAATGATGTGAAACGAATACATAACCATGAACGCCTCTTCCGGATTAAACAATTTATGTTTACCTAAGCTTTCAAAATTCATTCAATTTATTAAGGGTGTTGGCTACTGTTTTTTTGTTCTGTAGGGTCTCTTGAAAAATAAGTGTTTTCGTACCAGAGCAGATTCGTAATGAAGTTGAATGAGAGCGAGTTTCGAATCTGCGATGCTATTTTAAACTTCGTTCTCGAATACTTAACGGATCCGCGCCTTCTACAGGTACCTTGTTATAGCCCTGGCCATACACTGTAGTGAAACCCTCTTTTACCATTGGCACTCTCCAGCAACAAGGTGGTGATTAGGCACTTTCTATCTAGTAGGTCTGGCTAGCAAAACTGAACATTCAGCCAAATCCAACTTTCCGTCCTACTTGCATAACAGTGAAATTTTGAATCCTTCACAGGACAAGCCTTTAGAAGAATATTGCATAGAATATTAGTTCAATCTCTTCTTCAGTTAAGTTGGATTTATTTGAGGAAACTGGCCAAAAATATTTACCCCGCTTTAGACTATAAGTCTAGGGTCTTAAGTGGTTTTTAAAAAATCAGGTATTAGTTAGATTCTGTTCTTTAAAACAATGAGGCAGATGGCATTTTTACAATTTGAATAAGAGAAACGTTTCTCAGGCCACGAACAGTTTTCTTTCTAGGGAGTCTTTTCGACAGTGTCCTTTGCCTACCAAATTGCTATAAATAGCATTAGTCCCCATTTTACTGAACCACTCCAGGTCTTTTGGCAATCCACTGCCAATTCTATGCTTGTAATGCATAAGTACCCTGAACTAAAATGTGCCCCAGCGTTAGTGATATTCAGCACCAATGAAAACAGGCTCCTGCTTGGTTAAGCTCTGAATGTAGCGGAACTTTTGAAAATGTTCACATCTACTCTGAAAGATTGTATTAGGTATACACGCCTAGAAACTTCCATATTAAAAATCGGTCTTAGAATCTATTAGTTTGGGTTGAATTCATCGCATTTTCAATCAAGAAATATGGAGCAGCTGGCGCTTGTTTATCAGCAGTTGTTAACTGTGTCATTTTTATATTAGTCTGTACTCTTAAGACACCAAATATCTATTCTTAGAAATGGCTCGATAGCATTCAGGATATTTAGATTAGTGCATTGTAATTACTGCTTAGGCATCGAATGGTGGAAGGGCTCTATAATGTCCAATTGCTGAACATCTTCTTGGATAATAGCTCTGGATTTAGCCCTAGTGCAAAAATAACAACACTTTTGGGCTTTACTTTAATGCCATTCTTCACCTAAAAGGAGAAACATATCAAAGTTGATGAATCTGGCCGTTCAGAAGTAAAAAAGGTAGGGATGCATTGAATACTTGAACTTGTGCTACATTAGCACCACCGTAATCTACATTCTGTTTATTGCACCTGAGCAGTTAGGTTTTTCGGCCTGAAGTAATTACCGTAGTTTTTGCCAGTGCAATGAACTGCGCCGTAAAAATGTAAACATAGTGTATTCGGGGGCGTTTACAGGTCTTTCAAAGAATTGGATGATTTCGTAGATTTGTTTAATGAATTTTGATGTTGGCGCGATTGAATGTCTTGCTATTTGAGTGCGTCTTCAGTGTGAAATCTACATTGATTCAGACCATTTTGTGGAAGAACAACTAACCTACTTTTATATTCAACTTAAACTCTAAAACAAGCAGTTTCTTTTCCAAAAAATCGTAAACTTTCAATTTTCCGAAGAAATCAAGTCAAATAAGTGGTTTGTTTACGTTTCCTTCAGTTATTTTATGACCGAAACTTACATTAAACTTTCATTCTCTGTTTGGAAGGTAGTTTAATTCGGTAGCTGTTAATCGGGCCGTAGCAAGAATTGAAGTCAAAATAAGCAGAAACTATTTGAATGAGAGTTTGAAACTCTCAATGTTAGCATTTAGGAGGGAAAAACCCATGGAATTAAGAGTTTTCGCTATTGGTTCAAAGCGTGAAAGTCCATTTAACCAGCTTTGGATTCGATGCATGTTACAGATTTCTCTTGCCATTTTTCAAGTATCAAAATGTCCAATGAAGTATTCTTCTTGAAATAGGTGAAAATTTAAAGCTCCTTCCTCAAGAACTAATCGCATCAACATTTAAGAGTTCTTGGATCTTATAATCATCCGTTTTTTATAAGCATGTTAAGCAGTTAAACGCCCAAACTATTAGCTACGTTTAAAAATTCTTTTACTAGAGCGTTTTCATATTACAGATTATAGTCCTTTAACACAAAGGTGTTTGTTTCATCAATGCATCCCTTTAATCCCTTGCATTATAAATCTTATTAAGATTTGACAGAACAAACAGCTATATATATAAAGAAAGTGAAATAAATTGCAAGCTTGAACTAATAAACAAGCAAGTGCGCCTTTTTGGAGAGGCCAGTGCACATTTTACTGATATCTTCTCAGTAGATACACATCCATGACTAATCGATGCATGTCTACCAGCGGCCATTCTCATAGATTTGCTGCCTATAAGCTCATTCGTGAAGAAATTTTGAATTTAACGACCAATTTCGGCAGTGCTTGCACGACATTCCTATAACTCAACCCGTAAAATATCCATCATCACTAAGCATTCTAATGGGCAGGGCGTGTTGTTAAACCTAACTTGCTCCCACATAAATGCATCATTGATAAAGTACTTTGGAAATTCCTGCAAGATCGCATCCACTATGATTAATTTCGAGAAAATTTTCTGGCTATCCAGTAACAGTGCTACCATAAAATGGATCCAGCCTGTGGTGAGTGTCACACTGACGCATATCCCTGATTAACAGACTTAAATTCCCATGTAAATTTGCAATTTTTTTCTAAAAGTGAGTAGTTTCACACTAAACTGTGGTATTTTAATCATGCAAAGACCAAAATGACGTAATGTTTGACTTTAAATCTCGTTCGCAAAATGAGCATTCTACTTTACTGTTGTTCAAAATAATCGGAAAATCTTGAAAACTGAACTTATCTTATTTCATTTATTAACTTTTTGACGTTTTCCCTCATTCGCTGAAATAAGATTATTGCTTTCTTTTAAGGATGGTTCGAAATCGTTTGTTAAACAAACATGGCGTATATTTTTCAAAGAATCATAGCATTAGATTAATAAATTCATTGGTATCTGCTGATATCACTGAACATCGCTATTGGTACTATTGTAGAATAGGAGAGAATAATATAAAGTTTAATGATTTATGTGCAGCAAATAAGAAAAAGGTAAGTATCATGCCATTATCTGGAGTAAACTGAGTCCATTGATCCCAGCCCGTTAAGCAGATTTCATCCCGAAGTTGACGGAAAGAGAAAAGGCTTAAAAATTCGTGAATTCCGTTGATTCGTGGTAATTAATTAATCGTTCTTCCATTTGCTTTTTCTTAATCTCTTGATTGCAATGAAGCAATGAGGCGTACACACTGCCATTTCTGGTTGCCAACACGATCTGCCTCCTATGTTGGTGTTATTTGCTTTCTGGGTTTAAATATAGCCTTGGCTAGCTAAGACAAATAAGTAAGAAGTAGAGTGTTTGACTGGGGTATCTTATTCAAATTTGGATCCCAAAAATCGAGAAGAGTACCACCGATTTTACCATGTTTATGTGCAATAATAAAAGGGTCTATCGGGGAGTTTGAATATCAATTGCCATAAAGCACTCATTCATTCAACTCAAATCAAAAAATTATTCCGATCCAAGGTATTTAATAATGAAATACTCCAGCGATTCCATCTGGCCCTGTTGATTAGCAGCCAAGTTCAGATCTTTTGGTTGATGGAATACATAACAATCTTTTCTATGTTTTCTAAGCCATCTGACATTTTCTCAAATATTTATGCAACTGTTCTTCTACCTACGAAGCTGTCAAAATTTTAACGAGCGCTTTTTCAGGATTCTAGCTATAGGTTGTGTTTTATATAAACATCTTTGGCATTGAAATCGAATTCATTAATTTTAGTAACTGAATGTTAACTTTCATTAAATTTTGGTACTACATTCAATTAGATTTGGTTGCAAATGAATCGAATTGTTTCCTTGTTAAATATTGTCTCAACCGGTAACAATTAGCCTTTTTACCTTTCTCGTATCCACTTCGAAGCATCGTACCTTTCATGAAGACTGATAATTAATGCATAGATGTCATTCTAGCATATTTCTATTTAAGAGTGATGGCGTCACTCCACAGCACTTTGAGATGCTGTTCATTTTGAAACTCAGTGATTCTAAGGGTAGGGTCAGTGCACATCATTCAGATTGTGACTCAAAGTGGAATATTTCCGTGGCATGACATATCCCGAAACCGGAAAATAACAGGTTTTTAGATGTGTCAGCTAAGCTAGTTCAGAAAGGATCCAGAAACCTTGTAACAGCACTAGAGTGTTTATTTAAATACCGTCACTTTTGTCCGAATGGCAGCATATGCATTATAAATGGACTTAGAAGAAGTGCTCATAGTGGTTATCAACACCTCACATGTTCGCACAAAAACTCGTCATTGAAACCTTTGATTAATATCGGTTGGGTATTCATTGCACCGAGTTTGGCAAACTGATACCTTAAGCATTTATACGCTATTCGTAGGGCAACATGAAATATTGTAACGTACATTAAACAACCCCCAGATGATACGGAATGAAATTTCTTAATGCACTTTAGGGATACAATAGAGAATTAATTTTGCCATCTGTAGATTTGGCTGAGGTTTTTCTTCTAGAATTTTGCACGGCTCGTAACTTTTATGCTTTATCACCTCTTTAACTGAGGACCGCAATGCATTACTTTCATTTCAGTTAGTAACAAATACAAAAGAACGTACAATGGGAATGTGAGTAGGTAAAGAATACTTAGTTAAGTAGATTTCTTATCCATGCCAAAAGAAACGCACTGAAACTCTGCAGTGCATAAGGAAAACAGTTAATTTTATTCAACATCGTCTACTTGCCGTCTGTTTGTAATTTACTAAGCGGTTCATTCTATTCGGATTTGAAATGAGTAAATTTATGCCTCTTCTGCCAACAAGAGAAAAATGTTACAATTTTCAAGCTCTCACCATAGGGCTGCTGCATTCAAATAAATTGGAAATCTAATAGACCGGCAGATGAAGCGGGCCATTTGTAAATTTTTTTATTCCAAGTCAAGAACTCGAACTGAGGTGTCCACTGCATAAGCTGCTAATGGTTCAAGTATGTAAATTTGTTTCTATTTATATAAAAAATTTTCCCTTAACTTCATTGCCTAGAAAGAAAAACTTTCATCAGCAACACCCAAAAGATCAAAATGAGTGAATGTTACGCCTCTGAAATGAATATTTATATCAGATATCGGTTAGACTATTGGAACTTAATCAACATCTCAGAAACGATCACCAAAGTTATAGGAACGGGGGTATGGAATGAGTGATAACTGACAGGTGTCAACGAATTCTGATGAGGAAATCACGCCCAGGCTCTAGACAAATCAACTTACTGAAATACCAAGGAAGAGAGATGATGAGTACTGAGACGCGCCACTAACGGTTTTTTGGCGATACTACTTACAGTAATGACATCAGCATGCTAAAAACACGTTTGTCGCTTGAGTTGGTGGTTGGGATTAAGGATCCCTTTTGTATCTCTTTAATTATAAATGCTTTAAGACTCTATGAGTCTCATTCATACAGATTCGTAAGTCTGTAGACGGCTTTCCTGGATTGTTTCATAAGGTTTAGGTTTCTCTGCTGGAATCCTAAATTCAGAAGTATGCTGCTCATATTCGCTTCGGATAAACAGGCCAAACAAAAAACTGTTTAAATTTCAGTTTTTCCCTGTCAAAAAATATGAAATAAATTATATATTTTTATGGGATTCCATTAGATTAGACGCAATATGATCGTGCGCATTTCGATAGTTCCTCTAACTACCCACATGGCGGCTCAGACAAACAAATGGTAACTAATAGGTGAACAAATTTTTTTAACCTCATTTTTTGGAAAAATGTTCAAATAACATCGTAGAATAAATTTTTTGACTGCGACGAATTCGGCGAACTTTGGTATTTTGGCAAACTTAATCTAAACAAATCCACTCACTGAAAATAATACCAAAGTTTTTATACTCTGCAAAGGTGCCCAGATAATCATTATGTCCAATTATTTTGTAAAAATTAATGTCAAAAAATAGTATCTTGCCAAGATGCCATATCGCCGAAGTTGCTAATCCATGCCAAAAGTCGAAGGTTTGATTTTTTGCATTTGCAAAGGGCTTCATAAAGTCAAAGCATGTGTTTCTGAAAATATTTCTCTTTACTAATAAATTGGATTTTATGCGTTGAAATCACGAGAGAATGAACAGTGACAGTACGGCTCCAAAGTTCTTATTTTTTGCCATTTTATTGCAACTCCTGTCCGTAAATCACTTTCTCAGTTTTCACCTTAGTTGCAACTCAATCACCCCTCTTTTTATTCATTTGTATAGCCTAGCAAAAAATCTCGTGGTCTAAATGATCAATCCTTTCCCTATGGTAGTTATTCATAAAAACCAGAGACAGGATCATATTCTTTGCCTATGTGCCTTCAATGATTGGTGACGTAATTGGTCGGTTCAAGGCCAAAGTAAATGTTAATGTTACTTTAGGCTATAAGTAACACACTGGGTAAAATATTTGTCAAAATTGACGTTAATTAGAGAATGCATTATCAGGTGTACTTCAGTAGTTTTCCCATTAAAAGGAACAGCAGAAGGTCAGTTACTGGTTTCGTTTCCGCATAGACTTAAATAATCAGAGTTCAATCCCATTCCGTTTGTAGATCAACATTTTGAGTTAGAAGTGAATGACTTAGAAGAACGTTCTGAAATCTTGACTAATAAATTTTGGCCATAGCGTTTATCTAAATTTATATCTTTAAAGTTTCTTCCCTGAGACTGTTATAAAAGTTTGATTTATATGGAACCAGGCGAAAGTTTAAGCAATGATGTCTCTGAAGGACGTTTCCGTATAAAAACAGACACAAATGTATATTCTGCATGTTGGCGGAATTGGAGTTATCTAATTGAACATTCACTTTTGAGTGTTCAGTTTTTGTTTAACTGCAGCAGATATAAGCACTCAAGTTCACAGTGTTGAGCTAAGTACTATTAACAAGGCCTTTGTCGATGTGGATTCCGACGAATAGTTATGACTTATCTTGAAAGTCTTACTGATATGAAGGCTATTCCCCCATGTGAATTGGCAAAAACCAGAGGTAAGCTTTCTAGGAATAGTTCTAATAAGTTTCAAGCTCACAGAAACATATTTGCTAGATTCTGTCAGGAAATGTGATATGCAGTGCTATTAAAGGCGCTTGTTCACCCAAACAGAAGTTTTTATTATAAGACATTATAAGAACCAAAAGCAGCGACAGTTAATTTTTTTTTTAATTAAATACAATAATCACCAATTTCAATTTTTTGTTGATTCGCATGGAATTACTTATCAGAAATACATGTGGAAGAGAATCCGGCCAATGACTTTTCGATTTCAACGTGACACTGTCTTTTTTATTCTACCCTGCGCTTAATAATTTACAGAGTACTGTTTTTAGTTCCCCCAGGACAATACTTTCTATGTTGTACTAGGAGAAAAGTCGAAATTTCCTTAATCTCCGATTAATAGTGCTGCGTCGGCTTCCAGATAACCTAACTTTCACGGTTCATTCTTAAATGCTTTTAATTCCAGACTTTTCCATGGATGCAGATGCTGTATAATGCTGTTTCATAACTGTAAAACACCTGAGAGTGATGTGATTAGAATAGGCACTGAAAGTGTTCAAACCGCCACCGGATTTGTGGCACATAGTGGTACGGACATACGAATTCGCCCATGTGCACCCGTGCGTGCGTTCTTGGGCGCGTAGGTTCCCCTCGCCTTTCCGGTGCTCGCATCGATCGACGCGCAAAATTATGCGTAATCACAAACACGGGCTTCAGCAGGCGCTGCTGCAGTGGTAACATTGAGCGAAAGCATATTGCTTCCTCTTACACCACCCACACCCCTTCGACTGCTGTTGTGGCACGCATACCTGCGCACGCTCTGCCTAAAGCTGTTTCTACAGCTGCTTTCTACGGTCGGGAGGTTAGTCAATCAGGCAGTCAGTCGAAAAGCTCCCTTGCGGTGGCAGGTGTGTACGTGTTTATCCTCAAAGGAAGCGGTATCTTGGTGTGATCGAACGTGATCACACATCACAAATTCCAGCTCAAATATCGCTGCTCATTTCTTTCAAAGTCACACTCTTTGTCAGTACGTAAGCGTCGAGGTCGGTGGTAAAAAGCCTAGAGCTGAGTATTTCCATCCAGGAAATTGTAAAATATGGTGGAAACTTCTCACCCAGCTGAATCGCATGTAAGTAATGGGTCGACGTGGCGCGCAGATAATAAACAATTACAGTATGTTTTTCAACAAAAAATCAAATGATTTTTCGTTATTTGATTAAAATCATTTAGAAAATAAGGGAGCATTAATCATTGATAACTAGACAATTGTTTTGTTTGCATCGGACACTTCAGTGCAACATTTCAATTTTGTTCGCGTTTCATTTATTCGTTTAGTTAATTTATTAATTTCATCCCATTTTTGACTTCCATATATGTTTGAAATTCATGGTTCTCATATCCTCTCCTATTGCCCTTAATGCGATCTTGAATTCAAGTCGATTGCGTCCCAAATGTAAAGATGTCCACTAACTTAAACTGTTTGCAATTATTATGGTAATATGACTTTGGGAGACAAGTTATTTTCAATTTTATCGTCTCAAATGAAAGAAACTTGGCCTATTTTGTGGTGCTTTTGTAGTGACGTTATTCAGTGCCAAACAGCTGTGCCAGCACTTTCAACCATTCAGAATAAACAATTGAGGCTATGCTATACAATAGAATTTTTTAAATAAAATTCAAAGGAATAAATCAATTGTTTGTGACTTTTTTACTTGAGTGATCTCTGTCCTATTGGCTTTTTGCTGGAAGGTGTGCTGGAGAGTGTTCCAGTGTGTGGAAGCGGTCGATGCCGATTGGTGGGTTGAGAACACCTCACATAAGGCGAAAATAAGACTACACACGTGAGATTACACATCGATAGATAAAACGTATACAAGCAAAGAGGCAATAGAGAGGTTTATTTTAAACTTCGAAACTCACTATGGTGCACATTGAGGACCCTGCATCCTCCCAATCGCGGGGTAATGGTAGGAATGGGAAGAAGAAGCACAAGAGAAGTAATTCTCTTCAGGCTTGTTTCCCAATAAAAAAGAGCTTCCGCCAATGGGAGCGTGAGGATTTGCTAGATCGTATTCAACCCAATTCTAACCGACGCTGTTTTACTCTTCCTCCTCGAACTTCGAATGAACTGAATAATATCAACCTGGCTGATGATGCTTCCATTCCCTCGGTCTCCATCGCAACCACACTTGAAACCGACCAACCACTTCCTCGACGCACCTGGAACTTTCCAATCCGATTTCATCATGGACGCCGTCGGCCGCGAAAACAGACGGATACTAATCAAAGCTTCCTACGTGCAGCCAGATCTGGAAATATTGGGAAAATTGCAGAATACCTCAACTCGAATGTTGATATCAATGCTGTCAGCTCAGTGAGTTGCTTATTTTGGAGAAAAGGATATGTAACGGATTCAGCTTCTCCTGGAACAATTTTAACAGGAGTTGTATAAAAAAATTACGTAAATTTTGCCTCCTGTTTGAATGAGTTCTGTCATACCAGATAAATAGAGCCAAGGGGTATTTACCTTGTTTTCATGTCTTTATATTTATACATGCAAAAATTTGGAAAAAAACGCGTTTTTCAAGTGCAAGTAAATTTCATATTGCAGTTCATAGAGGAAAAAATTATTCGCAAACCTGTTTTGGTATCATCGAAAGTAAATGAAGGCTTAAATTGACAAATTTTGGTGTTAAGAGCATAACTTGAAGTAAAACTAGATTGTAATTTTTCCATGCCTTAAATTTACTTTAGAATCTCAAACACATTAGCTGGATAAATTTCCATCTTAATGACTGCAATTTCAATGATTACGAAAATGAAGCGCCATTACGATTTTTACAGGGACTGTGTGACACCCCATAGGCGAAGTTGTCATTTGTAAAATCGGAGCTGACTGTTTCTCATATTGGCAAGCGTAGTTTACTTATTCATCTCAATAGAACGATGGCTGTCTTCTAAAACGTATCACATCGTCCAGATGACTTAGCATTTACAATGTTAATCAGTTTGTTTATCCTCAAAGCTGTTACTAAAACTCATGGCTGGAATGTTTACTAGTCTCTTGCCTTTTATTTATAACTTTAGCTTATGGCTCAGATGGTAAACAGCCATTTTCTTCTATTTTTGAGCTTGCAAATGAGGTCACTCTTAAACTAGCCTGCTAAGCCCTCAGCTGACGTTGCCACTTTAGTGCACCTAGTGAGGCGTCAATAATTTGAATAAATAGCTTTCAGCTCAATATGTTTTATTGATTGACTGTTTATGGCATTGTTGTAATATGGCAAGGCGCGAATCGATACGATCAATAAGTTCTAATGAACTGGTTGGTAAATATTGATCACAAATGGATGAGTTGAACAACCTTTTCGCAAATAAATCAAAGTTGTTTTACCACCGAGACCATTTTTGTGTGTGTTTAAGCCCGTTAAGCAGTGCAAATGTCGACGCCGATGTTTGTTAGCTGTTGAGTCATCCTTCAGCCTAAAAAGGCAGTTAGTTGATGTTCTCGGACCAAAAAAGGCTTCCGAACGTGGAAGAGACAATAGCCTAATAAAATAAATTTTAGTTCTATGAAGAGTAGATCTGTGCGACTGAAGTTTTTGACTTTTGGTTGAGAGTAAACTCCAGTGACGTAAGCTGTTTTGGATGAACTGTGCAAGGCGAACGTCCAATTCGCTTGTAAATTAGTTAAAGTGTAGGGTTGGTTATTTCATAATTTTCGGGAGCCGTTTAGACCGAGAGGAGACTAATTAAGCAACACAGAATAGTTTCATTCTCGTTAATGGTGGTTGAATAAGCTCTAGGTAGGTTACGATGAATAGTTGCTATTATGTGCAAATTTTCATTGAGACTATTAAAGGCTTTTATTTTTCTTAAACTAGGTGAACTCTTCACAAAACTTTGAAATTTCAATTGTTAAGAATTTTAAGATATAACATAAGGCTTGATTCCGGCATTTGAATATGGCTTAGACTCCCTGCGGGAGTACCACATACGCACCTAAAGCCGATGTCTTCAACGGTTATTGATAAAGCTAACTTGATGGCCTTCCAGTCTTATGATAACAGAATATTTCCAAATGATCCCGATAAGGAAACATTCTCTATGAACTGATCGTTGATCAAACGCCTCAACGCAAAATTTCGGCCCAAGTGGACTTATGAAGTTCGTAGAAGCAGCAAACATTTTATACATACACTCTGACTGCAGATGGAACAGATAATCAAATCTAAAGTTGACAAGCGTTTTTTCGGGTTGAAACTCGTACTTGAATCAATTTTTCATATCATTTCGGTCAAAGAATTTCACTTTGCATTATCTACTCAAAAGTAAATTAGTCCTTTAGAAGTTTCGAAGGGGCTATACAAATTAGGTTCAAGGAAGGTATCAATTATTGAACCATCGAATGACTATTTGCGCTCTCCCACTACTTGTCGAATACTTAAAACTTAAAACTACCTCCACGTAATTTTAAATTAATCTTCCTTTGTTACCCCTTTGTTATTGTTTGATCACTATAATATTGCACATGCTTACTTTCGATAATCTATAGAATGGACTGAATGCTCTTCATTTGGCCTCAAAGGAAGGCCACCTTTCGGTTGTACGACTGCTACTTGATCACCATGCAGCAATTGATGCCAAAACAAATAGAGGCAACACCCCTCTTCACATCGCTAGTCTTGCTGGACGACATGAAATCGTTCGAATACTCGTTGAACGTGGGGCCGATGTCAACTCCAGATCACAAGTTTGTTCCTACCTTCTATAAATACGCGTATAATTATTATCCTCTAAGTTATTCTTTGGCCGCAGGTATTTTGTACCTCATGCCATCTATTTTAACTCGACTAAATAGAATGTAATGAATGTTCTATCGTACTTATAGCATTAGTGATTTGTAAAAAATCAGCCGTGATAGCTGGCAACACTTAGACCAATACCTGACTTAAGAGCCTCAAGATAAAAGGCCGCTATGAGAGTTGTTTACCTAATCGGCCTAAACCAGGAAATGAATGTACATCCTTATCAAGCACCATGGCAAATCTAAAAAGCGCTTTCGATCAAAGTAAGATTGAATTGAAGAACGTCAAATTACAATAAAATGACAATTACGGGTCTTTTCTTTCCTCGTACTTTATAGGCTGCTGCTTCTTTTCTATCTGCTGATATTCATTTAGCTTCCATTCTTCTAAATGAAGAAGTTTAGAAATCCGGAAGCAATTTTCTCATGACACTCAAAGAGAGCCATTTATGAAGGAAATAGTTCCAGTAACGAATACCTGTTTATGTTCCCTATCAAGAGAAAAAGCCCAGCAAAACTCAGGTTTATGCCGAACTCATCGCTTCCTAATATCCTTTTCGCAAGCAACATAGTCTCAGGGACGCCCATCTTCATCATCTAAGAGTTTTTTTACTCAGATGGGACCCATCTTGATCAGCTTTCAGAATCCGGCTTGTTGCAGCATAATTTTCATTAAAATAAAAAGGAATGATCTGAATTTAAGCTCTTTTTGCCATCGCAAGAAATATTTTATTTTCGAGACCGAATTCTTTTGTTGCTCTAGATCTATAATTGTTCTTTTAACCATGAGTCGGGCAAATTTTTATGAGTTTGAGTGTTCTAGCAGCCAATAATATTATCTTACGAAAAGTTATTTATTTGAAAAGCTCCCGAATGGCAAGCCATCTTATTCATTAATGCTTCTGCGTCGCCGAGGCCGGAAAATTGAGTAGCCTGTTAAGGAACCTCAATTCAAATCGTCGTTTTAGTTTGATTTATTAATCCATGAACGTTCTTCCTAACTGACATTAAGAGTCCATTCATGATTGCTATAAACTAACTCTGCACTTTTAGAATGGATTCACGCCACTCTATATGGCTGCCCAAGAAAACCATGCAGACATTGTGGAATACCTCCTGAACAACGGAGCCGATCAGGCATTGGCAACAGATGTAAGATCATTCTTTTGTAATATTAGATTCTTTTACCACATTGATGATTGACTTGCAGGTCAGAGGAGTTTATTGTTGGATTCAAATGTATCGAAATTCTTTTAGAAACTCATTCTCTGTGAATAGGGGCTCTAGTCAACCTGTCATTTATGTGCGAATATCAGCCCTGCAAGTCGAACTGGCGTTTGATGAGAATCTTGAGTCATAAAGTTAGCAGCAGAATTTCATAATTTGAAACTATGGTGATTACTTATTCACATTTCAACGCAAGAATCAGGCTCGAATTTGCTCATAATTCACAACACTTGAGAAAACAAGAATGCCACAGACAGCAGCATGCCACCGCGTCAGCTAATGATTGCTTTTGTGGATACACCAAATAGCTTACTAAGTTGCAAAAGTAAATAATTTGTTTTTTGAATAATCATTTGATTTTGAAATCATTACATCTTTTATGAGTCAAGAGAAGGGACTTTCTTTACAAAGTCATGCTTATTTAAACCATGCTTCACGAACGATAATTAAGGCCATAAACCCCAGCGATTGAAAGGTTGAAAAATAGCCAAAAATCGATAGAAAGGTGAGCTCTGTTTCTGCCGCAATATCGATTTACCACGTGTGGTTCTCCATAGGACGGCTTCACACCGTTGGCGGTTGCACTCCAGCTCTGTCATGATGGAATTGTTGCGTTGCTGTTGGAGCGCGATTCAGGTGGCAAGGGACGTCTTCCGGCACTGCATGTTGCTGCAAAGAAAGATGATGTCCACGCCGTCACACTTCTGCTCGCTAATAATGACATAAATGTGAATCATGCTTCCGCGGTGAGTTGATGTTACAGTAAATTTTATGGCCAAGTTCAGGAAGGAAATATTCTAGAGTGGCATAACCTAAACTGGAATGAACCTAACCATTAACATGATTCCCTCGATGCATTCAATTCTGAATTCCTCATTTACAATAGCGTGGATTACTGTGCAGATCTAATTGACTCTTGTGGTAATTAAGTGCCGACGCCTTAATCTCAGTTATTCAGCACTTAATCAAGTCTGTAATGTCGTGGATCTTAATGGGGTATACTTATAAATTAGTCAAGCGTATAAGTTCTTACAAATTCTTCTCTCTGAGCACTTTTAAAACCACATTTTAATTAGTACTCTGGGAATTTTGCATTAAGCACTTTCGTGAATGTGCAAAAGAAAAAAACGAATGCACAACGAGAATTCCTCGCCTAGCAGAATCGATGAACGGCCCACATTTGATTGGCTCTCCACTTATTTACCCAAACAACCGAAATTTCACATCTGCTGCCTAATATGCACCCACATTTAGTTTCACATTCCCAAATTCCACTTTCTTAGCCGTTGAGAGTTCAGTGATTGACATTTCCAGTATAGTTTCGTTACTAATTTAGTTGAAATACCTGTCTCTTTCATTACTTACTCTAGCCATTTAATACTACAACGAATACACTCTTCTTCCTGGAAAAACCGATTATGAACTAATGTTTCTCCGGGAAACTTTGATTTGACCGACCTCGCCATAGACAACTATTCAACCAATATGGGTGGAAATTTCTACTGGTCAATGTCGACCTCATGCCATTTGCTCTGCGCTTTCGGCAAACCATGAGACTACGTTGAAGGGTATGAGTTAGCAGGGCTACTGGAGATAAACAGGACTTGAACAATTGAAAGCTTGAGGTCTAGAGTGGTTCAGTGGTCGAAGGCTCCACCGTCTGTTCTTTCGAGGAAGTTGGCATAATCCTCGTATACCATTTTGTATCGTGCATATCGTAATAGTAAAACTAACTGCAGTACAGAGACAGCGAATCTGCGATTCTTCAGTTGGTCCAGTTCACCCATTCGACATTTTTATTGGTTTTTTAAAATAAAGGTCGATTTAGCTGGTCTCTTTTACTGAGTTTAACTTTACTCCTTAGACGTTGGATAGATCCTCCGCAATCATAGCGCTGATTAAGTCAGGTAGGTTTCAAATACCCTCCTTATGAAAAAGGATCTTTACTAGAATATTTAAAATCATGCTCATTAAGAATCCTAAACTCGAATTTTTTGGTCAGAGAGTAATAAAGGGTAGGTAAAGGCCCTCCATTCATGCACAAATCTATTTCATGTTCTTCTTGATCTACCTCCTTAGGTTATTTTATTCTATTAGCGCACTTAAAGAGGCAGAAAATTATTAAAATCCAGCACGAAATCGGTGCAGATAATTAACTCTGAGCTTGTATATTTTTCCTAGATTGCCCGAAGTCGTGGCACATAAATAAGCTTTTTTTCCAATGCGACTGAGTTGATGGCCTGTGGCCTAAAGCGGATAAAACTAACTGCAACAAACCATATTTTGCCAAATCACAAAAGTGTATATTTTTTTTGAAATTAAGAACATTGAGTTTTGAGAGATATAAACTTTCATTCTGAAGAAGGGAGCTTTGCGATCTATTCGTTCTATTTATACACCAGAGTGAGGCTTACCTGCTTTGGGCACCAAAAAGGTTGTTACATAAATCAAGGTTTGGCCCGTACTTCGAGAACATTAACAATGCGCCAGGTCTTAACCCATCAGGCTTTAACAAAGAAGACCGCTTGCAAATAGTGCATGAAGGGGCGGTTCAGCATCCTGCGTCGACTTATAGTAGAAGCTGTTCTAATCAATCAAACGTAAAACCAGTGACAATTTGGCTTCAGCAGGGACTTCATTGGAGGAAAAAAAACTTTAGAATTAAAATTAAAAAGCGGAATTTCGAATCCAACAATCACTTTTTAACGCAGTGCCCTTGTCTTCAGACAATATTCTCCATTGTCCTCATACAACGATTTCTTTCAACTTTTTCTTTTGAAAAATTTGGCCTCATGACGTCTTTTTTAGTAGCTCTTTCGACGATAATTTTGATTAAGCTTGTGTAAAGTTTTGAATTTTTGAATGAGGTTGTCTTTTTATCTTCCTCTTGTAGATAGTCAATTTCCACCCACTCGATTATTTCATTACTTAGGATCACCAAACTAAGAGTTGCATTCGCACCTCAACATTTGGCCTCATGAGTTTTCAAATCAAGAAGTATGGAACATCAACTTTCAGGATTTTATGTGGCACTAGCTTGTATAGTTTCCAAAATGTTCAACGAGATTCAAACCTAAATGGGAGGGTGAATTTTTGAAATGTTTCTAGGGATACGCGAGGCGTTTCTTGTAATAAAGATAAGCATTCTAAAAGGTTTGGCCAATCGTTCAGTTATGACATACTCTGGCTATTCCAAACGCTTCTAAATAAAGCCAGAATGGGTTGCACTCGCCACCATGATATTTAGAATACTGTTACTCACTTTTTTCTTTATTTCAGCGTGGTTTCACACCTTTGCATATAGCAGCACGTTATGGAAACCTGAAAGTGGCTCGAGTACTGATAAGCAATGGAGCTGATGTCAATTATTGCGCCAAAGTAAGTGGCATTCCCACATCGAGTGAAAGGATTTTACGAATCTTCTTCTGCTGGATTGTTTGATTGTAGTTAAAAACTTATTTCCTCGAAATGCTTCATGTGCCCCAGAATTAGCAGAGTACCAGCAAGTCATTTTGTAAATCTCGCTTTATTTTTTCATAGGAACTTAGATGATTGAAATGATAAAGCTATGACAACTAATGCAAAATAAAATGATAAAACAAGAAAGAATTAACTTTTCGGCTGCACAGACATCACATAAGGCGAAAGCATATTTTTTATATATTGACTAGTTCAAAGCCCCATTATATCAATCAGCTTATGAGGATAGTCCCTCTGTTTTGTCAATTTCCGATTAATTGCTGTTGTATTGAGTCTGTCCTCTCTATGAGTAGTTGAATTTTGAATTGCTTGTTACCGATTTTTCCACCACCAAAACCGGTTGGAATGATCTGATTGTTATTTTAACATTGAAAAATTGTTTAAAGACACTAGTGACGACTAAGGTGCTCCACCATACCTTCAAAGTCACTAATTCATCTCTTCATTTCCATTTGGATTCTCAAACAGTGGTTAATGTGGTTTAATCGCTCCTGAACAAGGTGGTCAATGGTGACCTATCTAAATGATTCTTGAATCCTACAAATTCTAATCAAACTGATTGAACTCAAATCATAAAGGAGATGTTGTGTGCCTCTTTTCGGTAGACTGCATTTATCGCATAGCTCTCAGCACTTATGACTGCTGACAGATTAGTGGGGTGTTCATAAAAATCATTTAACTCCTAGAGATATTGTAAACTTCGTTAAGCCTTAGGCTAAAAAGGGCCAAAGATAAGGATGTGGCTACCATCCAGTTTTAAATACAAATTTTTAAGCAGGAACGCATCAAAATAAATACATTTTCGTAGCGTCTAGACCGAAGAAATGACACACTTTGGCACGATATGAGGCTCCTTGTAACAGCCCTCGTCTCTGCCGTTTTACTAGAAATAAATGTTACTTGTCACGGCCGGTGAGCGATCGAGGCTTCTGTTGTGTCATACTGCAGCCCACCAAATGATGCAAAATATAGGACTCATCTTATTTAAAGAGACCTGTACCACAATGGCTTCAAACAATTTCGAACTCATATCCCAATGTTATAACCAATAGACATAGTAATTTTAGTAAAAAAGCGTAAAAAATCTGTGCCTTTTAGCTATTGACACTTCATTTTTTTACCCCTATAACTGAGGCAGAAATGGTTCATCGGTTTTCAAATTAATTTGAGCAGAAAATAGTCGTATTTATTCTACAGAACCTGGTCCCTTTTGAAACGGGAACAAACTATTTGGTTAGAGTTTAGGACAATGCATAACATTGAAGCAAGATGATGAGAGTCTTAGGGCTCAATACTACATGGCGTCGTTTTTTTGAAGAAAATATGCAACTCGGAGAGACGGGCTCGATTTGGTTATTCTGGTGCTTTTTCACGTTGTAGGACAGCATAACACCACTTCACTTGGCAGCCAAGTGGGGCAAAGTGGAGATGACGCAGTTTCTGATCGATAAGGGAGCGCAGTTGGATGCGCGAACACGGGACGGTCTGACCCCGATGCACACGGCTGCGCGATCCGGACACACCAATGTTGTTCAGGTCCTTCTCAATGCCGGAGCCTGCATCACTGCCAAAACGAGGGTAAGAGCCCAAAAAAGCGAATTTCGAGCAGGCAGAACTTTTGCACCGTAATAGGACTATTCCTTCAGCAAAGTTATTTATGTTGGTGTTGTCGAATTGAAACGAACTTCGGAGCGCTCATTTCATATCTGAAAAAGAGCACCTGTTTGTAGACATTGTAAATAAAATATAAATTGATAGAAGGCAACCTTCCCGAAAAAAAACTAAAATTAGCGGTGAGCTCTTGATTGGCAAGGGCAGGGGTTATCTTCCACAAACTGTGGTAGAAAGTGCAAATCACTGAATTATAGAATGAATTATTTAGAAAGTCAGTTTAAATAAAATAAGGATTAGAATGAACGGGATGAGATTATAGTGCCAACAGCAGCATGTGCTCATAGGGCTCTTGCGATCTCATTCAAAGAAACACAAATTACGCGCTCTTGCTTCAATCGTAGAATTTAGAGTAAGCATATTGTCAAGAGAAAGGTTTTTATTAATCTGATGGTACTTACTGATTTACTATCTTTGCCGCCATAAAGTGCCAGTTTTCTGTTTAAGTAGTGATTGAGTCGTCGCCTAAGATTCCTTCCAACTCGAATAAAAAAAGGTTTTTTGTCTTTGAGCTACAAGGGAAAAAGATTTCAACTGATAGTACTGCGGAAGTGCGGTAAACAATGCCTGGTCTATTTTCACGTCATTGTCTGTGAACAAAAAGTGTAACTAATCATTATCTGATTTCCGTTTTCGTCTGGTGGATGCAACTACCACACGATCAATTTTAAATTTATGTTTGAAATTACTTCACATGGAGTCAAAATCGAATAGCGTTTTTGAACGTCTTGGATGAGAGAGGGGAGAGAATGTTGGTGATCCTTCGTTAGGTCATGGTGATCTCGTTTTGTGGCCTTAGTGACCGAGATCATAATAACCTTCTCTTCGCTCTATTCTGCAGATGTTGGGCTCTAACATTTTTAAAATTAATTATCGCCAGTGCACCGTCTCTTGGTTCACATTATGTTGTGAGCATGCAAATCAAATAAACCTGCATTTTTTTACACTAAGATTGCCTCGATGGAACGCCTAACCGAAGTTTTATAAGTCTAACCTTTAGTTAGCTAAGTTGATGGCATAGAAAGGAAGAAACGATCAAACCTTAAATCGATCTCTCTCTTTTTTGCCACAATCATGTTCATTTTTACTCAAAACGGGCACACTGGTGCAGCCGATGCATCACCACGTATTACACCTTAGAAGGACCCATATCTTTCATTGGTCCTTCCTGGCCTAGAATAAATGGTTTGACAAGCAGAACTATTTCATGGCAGTACCGTTTGTTGGCTAACATGTTATACATAGTTGTTTTACTTAACTTCTAAGACTGCCTATTCGAACCTACACTTTCTTGCACAAATAGAAGGTCGCTAATTTCGTCATCTAAAGCTTTTTTCGGCAGTTCTCACCACCCAGTTAAAAATACTGCAGGCACTCATGACCTCGCTTGATGAATCTTTGATAAATTCTGGCATCGGACATTGCACGGATATCTTGAGGCTTAAGAATCATTAAGAGCTTCTTAGTTTCTGTGATAACTATAGAACTAAGTGGTTTCTGTTACCTTTGATTGAAATTAGTCCACCTTTTAATCAAAGACGTCTATTAGAAAGTGGAAATTTCGTTCCGGAAAAATCTAGGAATGCGTTCATTTTCGGTGTGTCTCAATTCTTGTCATGTTATTTTTCAAATCCCTTTTTAATAAAGCAGTTGTTCTTTTCATTCATTTATTCAAACAGACCTTCATTAGATAAAGACTTTGCATATTATATCTGATAGTGAGTGAGGTCATAAAGACCTTTTCTAAGCAGTTAAAAAGTGATTTAAAATAATCCACTCAGAAACCCAGTCCATTCCAATTGCTTTATTTCCTTTTTTGAGATGATGCTGAAACTGATACTTCCATCTGACTCCCAGATTCTATTTTCTTGATTGAAGAACTGGATGACGTTCTTTAAGATGCCTGTTGAGGTGACTTTGTATGTTGTAGTCCTCATATCAATCTTCCGGTGTCAATTTTCCACTTTAATTGAGTCCTAGAGACCCACTTTGATGCAGAAGAACTGTTTGGCAATGGTGGAATATGCTTCAGGGTGGAGTCCCACCTGAAAGCTGTGCACCAGAGGGGTTTGCACTTTTGATGGTCTACAAGGATTTTACTCACAAAATGCATCGTAATTAGTTGGGGTGCGCGAGTTTGCGCTTGAATTATGATCTCCTGATCACGCACCTAAATTTTCAAGTTGGAGATTTCAAGCTCAACCCTAACCTCTAAAAATATTCTAAACACATTTTAATACCCATTTAGAATGGCCTATCCCCGCTACATATGGCTGCTCAAAGTGATCATGCAGATACCGCCAAGCTCCTCCTTAAGAAGGGGTCACCACCTGACGATGTAACAATGGTAAGTTACCCATGATGTAACTAAGCTTGTAAGTCTCTCTGATTCTAAAGCCTTCCCTCAACTTCACTTGGATTTTGGAGGGCAGTCCTAGTTTCCCCTGAGATGAAAAGTGCGTTAGTGTGGACGTTGGCAGCAGAGCGCGGAACGAGGAATACAAGACTATTAGATACTTTTAAACTTTTGCCTCAAAACGATAAAAAAATACTAAGTAGCTGGAAGTTATCCACATTGAATATAACCAGATAACACGAAATGAACTGCACGCCTAGGAATGAGCAAGCAAGGACACATGTGCGTATCATGAAGGACATTATGATGATTTATTGTGCGTTTCCTTCGCCTATCTTTCGATCTATTTTGGAACGCATTTACAAACTAACTGAATAAATTGAATCCTGATTTATTCATGTTTGCGCTGTAGCATCAGGTTTAACCTTTGATTCTCCTTTCTCTGATGCCTTTCAATACATTTCGCAGGAATGAGAACTTATTTCTTTTTCTCCACAACTACTCATAGTTCGGATTCCCATAATTTATGCCTCTCGTTTGATCTTTGTAAATTATTCTCGGTAGCAAAACCTTCTGCTCGGAGGTGTCCAACGAATTCATTTGCATTAACTTGCACCTTCCTGACTCAACGAAGTAATAAGCAAGATGAATGCTAGTGCACTCAACCTTCGGTTCATATCTCACTGCCTTTCTTACAAAAAAGCTCATGTTTTAAGTCCTCCTCCTTGAAGCCTAGAGAAACAGTTTCTAGCTAAAGAACCACTGCTCTGCTTGTGTTCTGAGTGATCACCATATCATAATACGTTCTTTCGTTGACGGCGCCGCCATTAATAGGAGTGCGCTGTGGGCACACTTTGGTTCCAACATTCAGGCTTCTCTTCTGTTATTGCTGATAGCCCGATGGAATAAATGTAAATTCGTATCCAGTCAGCATGGTCACTTTGCAATTCAATGTATGGTATTCTATTGGGCTCCATATTCATTTTGTTAACATTCGTAATACTTTGTTCTCAGAATTTAGCTGCGAATTTCACCTGTACGAACTCCAGATTTTCGACTTTAGTGGCATTTCAGAATAGGAATAGGAAAAATTTTTTAACAATCTTAGAATATAAATAGCTCTAATAGTCTGGGTCCAAGAGTTATTCTCTTGGAGAAAATAAAAAAGTCAGGTTTTCAAATAATGTGTGCAGTAAACTAGCAAATATTATTTCCTGATTCAAGGCAGAGCGCAGTAAACTCTGGAACCATAGTACATGGACCAACGGCAAATAAATATTGTATTCAAAGAACTTGATTTAACGCAGGCTCTGGCTAATCGCCTCTCATGGTATTTGAAATATTATTCATATCCATCTAGTTGTTTGAAAAAAAAGTTGATTTTATTCGAAAGAGTAGACGAAGGCTTTAAAAAGACTGTTTCTGCGCTCGAAGAAGCCAGGACGTTTTGGTTACTATTGTTTGGTCTGTATCGGAAACTTATGTCATTTTGATTCAGCTAGTTCTCAGAAACTACTACCGTTTTCGGGGATATAATCATGTTTTTAGACTATAAAATCTTCATCAGTAGGGGTTTCCGTTTCTTGTAGGATTACCTAACACCTTTGCATATTGCCTCTCACTGTGGAAACACCAAAGCCGCACAGGTTCTCCTGGAGCACAAATGCGATCCTAATCTTCGTGCATTTGTAAGTCATCTGCATCTCTTTAACTTATCCCTGATTCTTACCCTTTAAACTTCTCCCAATTCATTTAAGGGAGTGATTCTCTCAACTACACATTCCACTCCAAGTACCAGACCTTGAGGTCGTTAGGTTGATTAAATTCCTTCACTGGGGAAATCAGAAAATAAAAACACCCTTTTGGCTGACTCATTAATGCTTGGGCGTATCCACCTAATATTTGAATGGGAAGAAATAATTCAGCGGCGAAAGAGCTGTGGATTATAGACCTCGTGTTTCACGATTCCACCTCGTGCTTCTACAATTTTATCTAGATGCTCTATCGATCGCACCTGTGTATTGGCATTGGCAGGTTGCCATAACAAATATTAATATTTGGAATATTAAGTTAGAATGAGCTTGTATTCACAGGAAGAGTTGAAATATCAGCTGTGGTGCAGTGGATAAAAAACCGTACCAGTAATCTCATTTGCAAGTGATTTTGTAAGTTCAATGGCAGTTCTGTACTGAAGCTCTAGGAATAGGCATTAGGGTTGACTTATATGCGCTTGATATGTTTGTCCGAAGAGAGGTTGATCCATTAAGGAATTCGTTGAGAAACTGATGTGTTCGACAGTTGCCCAGCAAGGTCAACTGCACAAATTTCTTAAGATTTGGAATCGAATTAACATAGAAATATTTACATTTCTGCATAAATTTTATTGAAGCTAGTCAAGTATACTTATTTCCTACTCATGCCATCTGCTGAGTAAGAGCATGTGAGTGCTTTGGATCAAGTGTATTTTTAAACAGAGATGTTTGGTATTATCTACAGCTAGGTCTACTGGATGAATGAATCAAGCTTAGAGAAAACATTAACATAAGAAATGCGCAGGCACTTCCATGGCATCAAATCCTGAAAAGCTTTTAGTAATCGACCTAAAGCTTGGAAGATTTGAGACAAACTCTAAAGAATCAACACCATGCCACTTCCTATCTAAATTGATGTTTACCGATTGGCGTAACTAGACAGTCGACTGTTCTTTCATAGCATAATCGAGTGTCTCGAACTCAACGAATGTTCTTTTTTCACCATACTTACTGTCAAGTTGCGGTAATGTCAGCGAAATGTAAATCCGTGGGCATTCTATGGAAAGGAAAAAGTAGAGTGAAATCATTTATTCAAAGACCGATTTCGGTGTGGTTTTCTCTTTCGATCAGCTCCATTTGAGTTTTCCTTCCATCTCGGCCTTGTATCCATCCGGAAAATCGGCCGTAGCGATCTTCTCAAAAGACATTGTTGATGTAGAGAAATTTTGGAAAACTGAGTTCTCACCACGAATTGTGTAACTTTAAGTCTGGCAGGAAATATCATTACCTGGCTAGCAAATCTCTGATTCATTGCAGATTTGCAGTGATTCGGACCGGAGTGGAAATTCACCATGTGACTATATAGCGATTCATTTTAATTTGTCGGTTTCGCAACCGTTTTTTTTTTCGAAAAAAACCAGTTAGAACAAGCTAAAATGTTATAACAGAGATCGTGTTTTTACGGAACGTACAAGGTATGGCAGAAAATGGGATTTTGGATGGTTGTAGTCAAAAGTAACCGCGGGGGTAAAAACTGCCTAACTTAATGTGATTGATAGCCAAAACGTTAATGGAAGAATATGTTACCAGCGTAATTTGAGAAATGTGCTGCTAAGGGAACGAGTGTGATGGCCACTTCTATACTGTTGACTTCATCGGAGGAAGTTGCTTTGGAGAAAATGAGGGGAACTAATTTGGGGTATTTTGAAACTTTCTTGAGAATAACTTACAAGCAAAGGGCCAATTTTGGTATTTTTTTTGCATTTTAGAATGGATTCACGCCTTTACATGTTGCCTGTAAGAAGATGAAGGTTAAGGTCGTTGAACTGCTCCTCAAAAAATGCGCCGCAGTTGATGCCACCACACAGGTGAACCTTTTCACTCACGTTTACCATTTTTCTGAAGTATGCGTCCAATAAACTTCACACTACTAACACTACTATAGCCTTCAAACAGATCTATATAGAGGATTAATAATTTTCAACATCAATCAAGGTGAGAGATAGGCCTCTCTGACTGACAAATTATCATTTGGCCAAAGCTTTGTAGACCGATGTTTAACTGGCGAGATTCGGACATCGAATGAGTATAGAGGAGTTTCAGATCCATTTCGCCTAATTGGTCCGGCGTATACATTGCAACAATGGCGCATAAAGAGTTCATAAGGACTTATGGAGTTAAGATAGGACAGCCAGCTATGGTAGTAGAAAGTCAACACTTGAGAATCGACAGAAGGCCATGGCAACAAGTACGATAAGGGCAGCGAAAATGTGAGATAAAAGGTTGCAGAGCTAGAAAGCTTTGGACACCGGCTACAAATGTGGAACCGATGGAAAAGGGCTAGTGAAATTAAGTCACTCCATTGCCTTAGTTTGCTAAGTTTCATAACCGTATCTGCAGCCAAATTACTTCAGAACGGTGGCATTTTTAGTGTAAAACAGACATGGTCCTTTCCATAGCAGTTATCAACAAGAAAACCAACTCAGATATCAAAACTAGTATATTTAACACTGTTATGTGGAAAAGGATGTGGAAAGAATGGGTGATGTCAAAGCCAATTTCTTTGTTCAGAAATATTATTTTGTGGTGATACAAGGTTCGCTGTGAGGAAAACGAGGAACAACCGTTTTTGCTACTTCAAATTTGATTTGCTTCTTTACCATTAATTTTTAAGGCTGGTCTAACGCCATTGCATGCGGCTGCTTTTGTTGGCTGTCCAGAAGCTGTGAATATGCTTCTCCAACGCGGTGCCAATGTAAATCAGAAGACAATACGAGGTGAAACACCCCTTCACTTCGCCGTTCGTGGCCGACATATCGATACCATTAAGATACTGCTTAAAAATTCAGCCTCTGTCAAAGTTGAAACCAAGGTGAGTGTTTCGATATCATTAAAAATTCCTAATTTGGCTATATCAGTATCAACTACTCGTCCTTTCACACACTTGGAATAAAGTTTCAACTTTTGAATCCCGGAGCAGAATTTCTCAGTGGAACTGAATCTAACTATCTACTCAAGGTGGAGGCTACGTATAAATTTTTTGTTAGAGTTATTCAGTAAACTGTATAGATCACGGAGTATCACCACATGTGAATTACGCAGTTCTAGAAAAAATGGAGTTTCCTTCGGGTTCTTTTTTCTGCGGAATTCCAACCTATCCCAAACATCGTCCTCATCTATAATGTGGGGTAACATCTAGTTGCTATTAGTAGCCCTTATTCACTAGTCAATACGATTGTTACAGTCAAAGTGCAGTAAAAAGCAATTGTAATTAGTCGAATTAAAATGGGAGGAAGTTCTTAAGGGAAGTCACACATTTGGCTAACTTCTCATAGAACAGCAAACATTAAAAATTTTTCCTTAAACTTCATCTTCTAATGGTAGCGTAATCAGCAGTGGTGCCTCTGCTCTGCTTCACTTTCTTCTTCGTATGCCAATGAGTCGTCAACAAACTCGAAGGTCCGATGCTATTTTATCTGAGGGTCTCCCTTTATCCCCCCCCCCCCCCTCAGAAACAGATCAAAAGTATCTGATTTGATAATCTGTAGAATGGTCATGTTTACTAAACTACCACAGTAATTGACTAACAAGGAATGGTTGGCTATTTCCAATTTTCCCCAGGATCCTTGCTGTTAGAGGAGGTTGGTAATACCAGAACGAGGCCCCAAGAAGGTAAGGGCCGGACTGCCTTGGGTCGATGCATCAACGCTGCCTCGTAAAAGCTAACGAAGAATGCTTGAAAACTGAGCCCGTCGATCCTAAATTTACTATGCGACTTCAATAGTATCACTTCCATGGAGGAAAAATAGCTAATTCACTTCGTTTATGTGAGCATTCTTTGAACTATATTGTTAACGGCTGTTTTAAATGACAACCTTGAGGCTAACCCTAACTTCTCTCCTTGTAATTCTGAGCTGCAGATGAAAACTCTGGAAGGATGAGATAGATGATAAAATTTTAATTGTACCACATCGACCATTAAAAGCCAATAAGTATAGAGAACGACTGGACACATTTCACTCTTAATGTTCATTAAGAAATCTCAGGCTTAGCTTCCGTTCTAATAGGGAAGAAAGCGCGTGCCTTCTAGTTTTTCAAGACGTTGAAGGCTCTTCGAATTCAGCCAACTTAGTCTAAATTACCCACGTTGCTGAGCGATTATGTAAGGTGTGGATTAGTTACATCGCCAAAACTCTTACTTTTACTGGAATTCTTTTCAAAACTACAGCAGGGTGAATACTCTCCGCGGATTTTCAAAGACCTAATCATTACCAGGCATACCAAAATCTCGTCACGAGGTCTCAGGAACCGATAGATCCATTAAAGTAGCATGAAGAGCTCCATCTTATATAACCTGAATTTAAACGAGCTATTAAAACGAGAATCGTTCAATCATTCAACTATATAGGGCTGGGTTGCAATATACTCGAATGCTATTTAGCCACAATTATGTAGACGAATGTTGCAATTTTTTTTTGTCATTTTCGAAAGTGACAAACCCCAAGTCACAAATTCGCATTGGTTAACACTTAAGCTTGTTGCATGGGCGTGATAGTATACTACAAGATCCCTATTGGCTCTTTGGGGCCTTGTATTCATGTTAGCTTGATTAAAATATATTTTATGGCATTTCAATCTACTAGTCTCGAGCGCTCACTTCTTTCCAATGCAGAACCAGTTTTGTTATTCCTATTTTGCAAAGTTTAACTGTGTTGGCGCTTGCACTGAGCTAAAAAGCTTACTTTCATGGAATGTTGCATTGGATATTTGACCGCTGCGATTGTCGCTGTCATCTCTCCAGAATTAATTCGAGTGGACTTAATTAAGCTTGCATGTTAGAACGAAGATATATACATTGTACACACTTCGTGGGACTTTAGGAAGTCTGCTGAATTCAGCCCCTTTTTTAAGTAGATTTACACCGAAAAGAACTTCTTCACTTATCTAGAAAAGGACTCAAAATATTGCCATAGCAGCAGCAGGAGGCAAACAGGGGCTCTTTGCCATACTAACAAAGGCCTCAACTTTGTGCTCTGCTACGTTTCCCGCTCTCCAATGTTTCCCATAACAATATTGGTGAACTTTTCATAAGGGGCTTGATCTGGCTCGTGTTCCTTGATGTTTTCACTGACTGAGACCCTCATTTGGTCTCGCATAAACAAAGTTTTAACCACTGGTAACGGTACTCCACAGCATGGTATATAGAATTACCGTAATCTGATCTGCAGTCTTATGATTACGTTGTTCCATAAACTAAGGACAATGCAGGTGTTTTCTATTCGCTATAATGTCGACGGATCGCACCCCAAAGTGCCGAATTGAGGTCGAATCCGTGGGCCGTAAAATGATTGACCTCGATCACGAAGCAAGCTTGTTTCAAGGAGTTAATTTTCACCCCTGAACTTATTTTCCTGTTTTGCCCCTGTATCTCAGCCGCTTTTTTCTGCTCTTCGCTCATATACAGATATTGGAATGATTACTTCAATTTATTACCTTCAAACTTAAAGACTATTATTTCCAGTAGAGCGAAGAACTTGAAGCTTAAGTCTTCAGCAGACTATTCAGCAAAAATCTCCCATCTGGGACATTCAGTCTCGTTTTATTATTTTTCTCATTTCACAGGAACAAACAACGCCTTTGCATATAGCTCTCCGGTTGAAGGATCCAGAAATCATCAAGTTATTAGTTGATGCTGGAGCTGATGTGCAATCAGAAGCACGTGGAAAGCACCAACCCATCCATCTTGCCGCCAAAGTCGGTGACGTCGACATCATTCGACTTCTTTTGAACAAGGGTGCTCAAGCTGAAGCGAAAACCAAGGTGAGATAACTGATCCAACCAAGTTATGTGCAGATGGTTTAATCATGTGCTTTTACAACTCGCAAAAACTATATTTGCGTTGACAATTGGTTAATTTTTAACATTTCCTTTGATTCTTTTAATAACAAAACCACGCTTTCTGTCGTTGTTTTATTTTTAGAAATTTAATCCCTTTTTTCTGCCCAGTTAGGGTTCGTTTTCACGGCTTTTCACTTTTTAGGTGAATGGAGTGAGGATATACAAGTTGTTAACATGTGCTCTATCTCATCCTTCAGAAATCGAAATGCGTCCTTTCGGTCCCACTGATTTTTTAAAAGCATTTTCAGAAATATTGTTGCCCATCTCCACCCATCATTTCGGACATGTAGAAAATTCGTTTCATTATCTGAAGTAGTCAAAGTTCTACGACTGCGTTCTTTAGCTGGTCAATATACGAATCGAATTCATAATTATTTCCGTTTGAGCTGAAAATTAGACCTAAACCTGTAGCCCTCATCGGTTAATCTGGAACATGGTCGAATAGTGCTCTCCGATCCTTGAATGTTTCCGATGACCAGCTCCCAAACTCCATAGCTGGACTAGGAAATAGTGTTTTGCTTAGTGAACTACTGTTTTTAGACCATATTCAAATGTTATTTGTACCGATTACCTGACTACTTAAGCTGTTTTCCCATGTGAATACAGTCAACTTTAAAACTGTTGTTCATGGCATATATCGTTGATTTGTAGGTGAAAGACAGTTGTTTTTCATATGAACCGCTAGTTGGTAAGCTCATCTACTTCCGCTTAAATACTGAATGTCCAAATGGACGAGGCTCATCATTATGGCATGTATTCATTATTATGTGATGAGGTAGGGACAAGACAATGTGAAGAAACGGTGCCATATTCACCGAAACAGACATCTTAGACCTCTGGGATTTTAATCTATAACTTAGTCGTTGGTAGAAAAGGTTTTTAGAACTGCTGTTAGTAAGTTAACAAACCAGAAAATTTCCCCCACCTATTGTTCGAATTGTGACGTCTCTGAAAAGCAGGCAAGCCCTCTTAACCAATTGATTCTAAGTCTGCTTCTGGCTAACGTTGTGATAACTGACTTCTCAGCTCACAATAAATGCGAGAAGTCGTCAGAGAAAGGAAGATTTTTTCTCATTCACTTTTGTTTCTTCATTGTCAATCTGAAACGATTCTAATGAAAAAGGAGACGCTGAAGTAATGGTCTTAACTCGAGAATTCCGGTCATCACTTTTCTTAGATTTGACATTTGATACCAACTTATTGTCCGGAGGTATCAACAAGAAGGCCCTTTGTAGACATGAATAAGGTACTGATTAACTTGTTATCAGCGGTTCTGACATGATGACAACTGGCTTATAGTTATTGGTTGATCTCACCTTAATTAAAGAGGCTTGGAGACAGTCCTAAGACGGCCACAATAACCAGCCTATGCACACGTTTTCAAACAAACACTGCCACTCTCATAACTGGTCCGAAGTACCTCATCTACATAGCCTTTTCGCATACTTTACTTCTATCACTCGGAGGACAGTTAAGTCATGATTGACATGAGGGGAGAGTCACGATAAATGGATTTCATACAAATATGCATGTTAATTCACCGCCAATGTATGGTCCATTCTCTAAAGGGGTAGTACCTTCATAATCTAAAGGGAAAATGCGTTTAAGAAATTTTAATGACATTTACTTCCTTTCGATTTGTGCCACTTGGATCTATTGTTAGCTAATCATTTTATAGAATGAACGGATGCTTTTGACCCTTTTTTTTTCAATAGCAATGCCGGATAGCTTTCCTTTACTATTTTCATAAATTAAGAATTCGTACTATTCTTCTCTTTATACATTTAGCGTGGTTATACAGCCCTCCATATCGCCACCAAATATGGAAAGATTGACGTCATGAAGTACCTCCTAGATGAGGCCAAAATCGACGTAAACTCTTCGGCAAGAAACGGGCTAACACCTTTGCATGTTGCCGTCTACTACGAGAACCCAGAAGTAAGTGTTCTTGTGAACATCTTCTAGTGTTCAGCATTACGCCCGGCTCTTGAATTTAAGTTTTGTCAATTTCCCACAACAAGGTTTTTATTTCTATTGAAAAAAATGAAGTTCCGAAGCGGTGCTTTTCATTGGATGCTAAATTAACTTTTCACCATTCTTAGTCCCTTTTTATTTGAATTTGCTCTTTCGATCTCAGAGTAAAATAGCATGGAATGCGCAGAAAAGCAATAAAAATTTTTGTTTCAAATTTAGACTGCGGTGATAATGTAGCACGTTTTTAACTCACAGTTCACTGTTAACTCAAGTAGAAAAAGACTGGATCAGTGACATTTGTATTCTCGAGCAAATAAGGATATCTGTCATAGCAATGCTCAAGAGAGAATAGGCGCGAAGACTGATGGCTAGTGGTGGTCATCAGATGAAATAATGCCTGATAGTTACTTGGTTAACAGAGCCAGGTAATCTCATCACTGCCTGAAATTCGTGATGATGTAAATTCATTCTTCAGGCAGTGGAAGTTTTACTATCCTACGGAGGTGATGTCAAAGCCAGATGCAAGAATGATTTCACACCGCTTCACCTAGCTGCCAAGATGGGAACTCCCAACATTACCAATCTTCTTCTCAAAGCCAATGCCTCATCAAATGCTATTTCTCAAAATGGTTACTCAGCTCTTCATCTAGCCTCTCTGGAAGGGGACATCAGTATTATCCGAAGCCTGGTGGAAGACTACGCCGCTCAGGTTAACCACAGTGCCAGTGTAGGTGTAACGTTTCTTAACCCTTCTCTACCCAAGTAAATCAGTAGGCTTATTTTAGTATACATCCCTTTCTGCAGGATGGTCTTACGCCACTTCACTTGGCGACACAAGCTGGTCGAGTGGAGGTTGCGGAATTCTTGCTTGCTCATGGAGCTGATCAGACAATGCAAACTAAGAACGGCTATACAGCGATTCACGAAGCTGCCTACAGAGGCAGCCTGCCACTTGTCAAATTACTGCTTTCCAAACCTGGCAAGGAGGCTGTGATCAATAGTCGAACAATCATGGGCTGCACACCACTGCACTTAGCTGCTCAACAAGGTCACTCGCAAATTTTTGATTTACTGCTCAATGCTGGGGCCGATCCAAACAGCCGAACCATGGTGAGTTTCGCTTGAATATTAGAAAACCGGAACGATTGTTCACCATAAGATCATTGGCACCCATTATAATATTATCATATTTACATAAAATGAAAACCTAGTCCCCGACCTAGTAGGCAAACTAATACGCTCCTATCTGTCTGCATAATGAGGTCAAATTTAATCTGTCATGGCCACGTAAAGTTGAATGAAGAGTGAAAGTAATTTGAACAATCGGGGAAACATTTTGATTTTGATGCTAAAGAACAGAGCATCTTTGTTTCACTTGGTGTGTTACAGCAAGGTTGGACGGCAGCACAGATAGCGAGAAAACAGCACTATCCGAATATTTTCGAGAATCTTTCGAGAGTAACCACTTCAATTTCGGACTGGGATTTACCGAGTCTGGAGGGTGCTAGTCCAGACGGAATGTCGAGAGGTGATCCAGCTCTGGTCGATGGCTCTATGCTGCTTGATTCGCCTGCCCAGATGCTAGATCGTCTGACAGTGATCGACAGTGAGGACGAAAGTGAGTATCCTACTTATTTTCATTTCAGTAGCACAGTTGTGTTAGTTGGCTGTTGTTCTCAACCTTTCTGCCACTATTAAACACGCAGAACCAATTCTTACTTTATTGCAATAAACTACACGTGAAGATCGGCTAAACCAGTTGGTTAAGCAGCAGTATTAAACTGACCATTTTAATATCCTCCCGCATTCGACTCATTTGAGCCCAGTACGGGCAATAAATTCGCTAATTTATTTGTTGTCTGTCTACTTGATGTCTTGCATGTAGGTGATCAATTTGTCTCCACGCCCATCGTAATGCGTCATCAGCGTCAAGGGCATCACAAAGGTAATGCTTAGGATATAATGAGACCCTATTCAATCCTATGAAAAATCTTCTGCTAATTTATTTGCCGTGGTCATCGTTGTAGCTTCAGTGGATGAGCTGAGCCTCTTCAATTCACCTTCTTACAATCTGCTCTGCGAGCAGATGGAATACACTCGAGCACACAAAGGTACGAATTTTCCGCCCACCTATTAATTTTTGTTTTCTTTTTATTTCATCTACTAATAGTCTACGTCGAAGACACACAGTTTCCTCCCACACCCTCACCTGTTAATCGGCTTAAACGACCAGGAAATCTGAATAACGACCCGAGTAATTTTGCTGTTGTGTACTCTAGAAGCTTGTGTTGTCATAGAACTGCCGTTGCTAATATCGCCATCAGCCCTAATACTGCTGTTCAGCAATAATCGTAGAGTGTATTGAAGTGACTTCCCCAAGGTTGATCTTTCATATTGCCATGTTTCATCAATTTTCAGGTGAACCGAAGATCCGAATCAGCACCCTTGAGAGTACAATGGAAGAACAAACGCGTGTTTCGGAACTCATGGTAAGTTAATTAGCGGTGTAAATCGGTATTCAGTTGCCAACCCTATAAGTATCACTGCTTGACTTTAAACAAACCAATATATTAGGTAACTTCAACAAACACAATGCGGAAATCCGACATTGAGATGTCAGCGGCGTCTCCTCTTGATTCCAGTGAGTGGGAAGCTTTTGAGGCTGAGTCGATACAAGCGATTTGCAAACCGGTGAAGGCTGGGTAAGCCTCTCTGTTAAATCATTTGCAAGCCCTTGAGGCCTAATATTGAATGCATGTTTTCACTTTACTGTCCCTCCTTTGCTCCAGATTCCTCGTTTCTTTTCTTGTGGATGCGCGAGGAGGACTTGTAGAAGCTCAGCGACGTCCGGATCTCCGATTTCTGATTCCACCACATGCTATTTCCAGCCCAACACGAATCATTTGCCGACTTCTTCGGCCAGATCGTGTATCCAGACTACCACATCTCAATGACGGTGATGCGTTCGCATGCAGGTAGGCCATCTAAAATTAGTCCTTGGCACCCAAAATATTATTTTCTTGGACTTACCTTTCTCGCCTCCTTCAGAATTATTGAAATGTCTCCAAGCAATACGTGTTTCGATGGACCCATTCTTCTTGAGGTTCCACATTTCGCTTCCATCCAGGGGCGTGATCGCGAAGTCATCACTTTGCGTTGTGATCATGGAGATTCATGGAAAGCCCATCCTCTTGAAGCCACTGACCAATCCGTGCAAGATACTCTAGGAACTGTCTTTGGTAAGTTGCTGCACAAGCAGAGATACCAATGATCAGCGAACAGTGCGATAATTACCGACCGATTTCGTCTCAGGCCAAATTGAAACGTCGAGCTCAGTTCGTGAGCGTCGAATTCAGCGGATCCTTACAGCCGATATACCACGATTTTTCGCACTTGTCTCGCGTTTCAGACAAGATATCGCCATCATTGGACCTGATGGAGGGGTGCTGACATCTACGGTCAATCCCAAAGTACAGGCTACCTTCCCCAAGGGTGCTCTACAAAAATGTATCAAAGTTGGCCTTCAGGTAACGTACTTCTTAACTGAATTTAATATTACATGATTTTAGTAGAGGTCCTATAACCGACATGCAATTATGTGCATTTAGGCCCAGGTGATCCAGCTATATGTTGTGAACAAAATGGTCGGCAATAGAGCTGCCTTCTCTCCGGTGGTAACTCTGGAACCACGCAGACGCAAGTTCCATAAGCCAATCACGGTAACAATCCCTCTTCCTCGACCACCATCGAAAGGAGCCCACAAGTCAGACCCCCTGCCTCCGAGCCTCCATCTGCTCTGTTCCATCACAGCTGGATGTGCACCGGCGACTTGGGAGGATATCACTGGATCCACTTTACTGACTCGACACAGAGATTGTATTTCGTTTACGACTACCGTCTCCGCTAGGTTAGTTCTTTAAGTGATTTCAAGTCTCTTACTTGCGATAGAAAATGATGGAAGTGGACTGCAATCGATTTATTTTAAGCTAAATGCTACTTTCTTTACAGGCTTTGGCTGGTAGATGCACAGGGTGTTGAAGACGTAGCGGAAATGGCAAGCAGAGTCTACCAGGAAAGCATAATACCACCATATATTGGTAAATTTGCAGTTTACGCCCGACTTCCAGGGGACCGTCAAGCGATTGAGGCTAACGAAGCAGCTGCAGCTAAAGCGGCAACTCTATCAGGTTCCTCAACGATGACAAAATTCAGGCGCAAGGTCTTCCACCCTGCTGACGCTGAACTTCGTTGTGTTTGTCTGATAGACGATGTGCCTGAGAAAACACTTGAGCAACAGGAAAAATTCCAATTGGTGGCTACTGGGCCACCAACAGAGGTGATGGATTCAAAATCCTATTGGCTGGAGACTGTTGGTGATATTGCTTCATATCCAGCACATGCGAATCAGTTGACCTTGGACGTTCAGGCCTTCCAAGAAAATCGTCTGACCTATCCAGTTCGAGTACATCAACCTATTAGCTCATCGGAAGGTCCGGTTGGGCTATTCCGGGTCTTTCGAGAGCCACGCGAAGCAGCAGCAGAACATGATCAACCCATTACTGTTCTGGAAATCCGAATGCCTGGTGCTTACGTGGCTGGCCAATGGCCTGGTGAGAGTCAATAACATTCCCTTTTAATCTTATCCACTCACTTAACATATATTTGCCTTATTTTAGGTTCAGCTTCTCCAGACGATTTATTGACAAAAGCAACACCGCCTGAGATAGATTTGAAAGCAATCGCAGCGAAAACTGGTGCGCGTTGGCCTGCCTTAGCACGAGAATTAGGTCTCTCAGCTGAGGACATCGATATGGTTGCCAAAGAGCCATTGCCAGGCATTCAAACTGATCCTGAAGCAGAATGTGAGCGCTGTGAACACATGCTAGCTCTATGGAAGCAACGGTCTGCCGCTGCGGGCACGACGGCTCCTGAAGATCTGGGTGAGTGATTAGACCATCTTATTATGTTTATTTTTTTCCAATGGGCTCAAACGATACAAAGTCTTCTCTTAATTTAGCTGTTCGCCTGACTGAAGCCTCGCGAAAATTGAACATTGAAGCTGACGTAGAAGTTCAGCCAATTTCCTCCAGGGTTCATCACATCGATGAGGGTATGACTTCACCTAGGGCACCCACCGCGGTGCATCCTATTCAAATAATCAGCGCCATTACTAAGCAACAAGTCCCACCGCCAATTCCAGTTGGTGGAATAAGGCTCCCCTTCACTACCGCACCAGATAGCGAAGTTGCCATTGAACCCGGTGAGTACCTGAATTTTAAAAGTGGTTGATAGATGTGTTAATCGAAGCGAATTAGGCTCATGTGTTTGCATTGATCTTAGTTGCAAATGGCCATGAAAGTGAATCCCCGGCAATATCCCTTATGGGTGAGACACCTCCACCGACAGCCATCGACGGAGGACGTGAGTTTGATTCCTTCAAGTACTACATGACCTTTCAAATCTAGATGATAATGGCTATCGATTTGTAATTTTAGCTCGTATGGTACCAGGCGAGGAAGTGCCATATATTATGACATCCTCCATCAAGAGCTCAAGTCTCGAACGACCACCAACAATAGTGGTTCCCATCGCATCTCAGGCGTCATTGCCTGAACGTTTTTCACCACAGCTGGCCAAAGACGACTTTACACTTCCATGTGGCGAGATTAAGCCAGTTGTAGATGACTTTGTAGTTGCCTCGGAGGGTTTAAAACGAAAGAACCTCACGCCACCTGGGGGAGCTGTGGCTCACGCTGATTCAGTGGCTAGACAAATTGCTGCAGAAGAGCTTGCAGAAGCATTAGGACTCGATTCTGATGCTCACACTGTGACTGTCATCTCGAAATCATCCGCAGGTGAGCATGCTTGCGTTTGATTCTCTTATAATTATGGAACCTCCGTTATTTATAATGTGAAAGAGAAGCCATCTGCAAATTTTCAACGTAGTTATTGAATTGACTAAGAGGGCAAATGTGACTTCCCAAAACTTTCGAACATGACCTTGTGAAAATGGTAGATCAATTTCACTGGCTCACTGGCTTCTATTCTTAGTCTTCTTCGGTCTAGAAGACTGCCTTCAGAGATTCATAATGACTAGACTGGATCTACCGATCTGGTTTCCATACGTGAACGCACACCCCTATATTGGATAGAATGCAGAGTCATCTGCTGTTTGGAAAAGTGGATACTGTATGAATACAATATAAAACATACTTGGGAAGGCTGGTACTTGACCGCGTACGAGTCTGCTGTTTATCACAGACATGATTTTCTGTCTTGTAAGATCCCGTGGAGGTGTGCAAAATCGGCACCGGTATTGAATCTATATATCACCGTGGCCTCATTTCCATTAGCTTAATAGTGAATGACTTGTTCTCTTTAGCTGTGCTTCCTTTGATACAAGACAACTTCTTTATCTTTTATTTGACAGACCATGAAGAACCTTTGATAAGCGAGGAATTGATTGAGCCAATCCACACCGAGCCAAAGGAGGAGCTTATTCCATTATTTATCGGAACAGGGTCTGAAGTTGCCGAAGTTAAACAAACTGATGAACTGGATGTTGGAGCCGGTAGGTTTTTGTATTAGCACATTATGAGTCATGACAGCATAGAGGCGCACTTTTATTAATAATGTCATGATATATCTTCGAGATGGTTTATCAAAAAAAAGGAATGAAGAATCAATATTTATTGGTTCTGGCTTTTAGAAAATGAATTGAGAATGCCCTCAATGGAGCAATTTGATAGTGCGGACGAGGATTTTGAAGCTGTGTACAGAGCGGCAGCAGCGGAAGAAACACCATCACCAACAGGTCTAGCAGGTCACGATGTCCACCAGGGGCGTCCAGAAGAGGGTTTTCTAGTGGAGGAGACAGAAGAGACCTTACCAGATGGAACAGTTGTTAAACAACGTGTTCAAACTGCCGAAACCATCCAGGCACTGTCCGCACATGATTGGGAGGAGGCTTTCTACAACGTTGCAGCTGCTGGCAATAATGACCAGTATATTGTGGAACCGCCTGAAGAAATTATCAAAGTAAGTGGTGAAGTTTCTAATGTTCTCATCACATGAGAGACCTTGAGTAAAAGCAAACATTAAATGATTTAAAATTATAACGTCTACGCATAAAGCACATTATATTAGGGGGTTTGGTGCATTGGCGATGGACATACCATAACCGGGTATCAATGTGGATTCATTTCATTAACCTTTTCTTGTCCGTTGAGGAGACCCATTCTGTCAGTTAAAAACTACTACGTAGTCAAACTGCAGATTTCACGTGCATGCATGTTGAAGCAAACTACCCTAACTTTATTATCAAAATTAAATGGCATTTATACCCAAGACTATAGCTTCCATTCAACAGGCTGTGTCTGTATGGTGGGTCTGCATTGCTTTCGCCAATACTGAACACGCATCTATGACGTTGAATATCATCGTGTTGCCAGGTATAAAATCATACTAGTCGAGGCCTAATCGATTCTTGTTGACAAAGCAAGATTGGCGCCATTGTTGGCTAGCAGCATTCGTTACTTATTACACTTGTAAGCCTTTCGAAGTTAGACGATAATCCTAACTAAGGCTTTAGCAAGCCGAAAAATCGATTATCTCTCCTAAAAGGACAGTAAGCCTTACAGAGTAGAGATCCGCAGGATCGCGTCATAAACATGAAGATCAATTTGTTTACAGTTACTGAAACATAACGGAGTTCTTTCAGTGACCTTACACCAATGGCAAGAGGCAATATCTTTTTTTACAGGTGGAAGAGGTTGAAGAAACACTTCCAGATGGGACTGTGGTGAAGAAGCGAATAACGACCCAGCGCATTACCGAACGGATAACCGAGCGCGAAGTGACTGACGAATTTTCGGAGGACGAAATCCACCTGCATGAGGCAAATGGAGGAATGGTGGAGTGTAAGTATCCTGTCTTGTAGATTAGAACACACCTTGATTGACTTAGTGCTGTAGGATAAAGAAAAAAACAGAGCATGATGATTTAAAACGGAGGCGCTTGATGCATGCAGAATAAACTAGTTTTTTCTGATGGATATTTGACATCCACGTATGAATGAACAGCTCACAGATTCCATCTCAAGTGTAGAGAGCACTAACTCGTAGATGAGAATTCAAAGATAAAATCATGAGTTAAAAGATTAACTGGTGTATGTTAGAATATTTAAATTAAATTGACAGGCGATAAGACTTTAAAAACTACTGGTTTCTAAATAAATATTGATTATATTTTTCCTTTTCTTTAACCCCGATCCTCCCTTGATTCCCCTATATTTCAAATACGTGTGTAATTTCAATTGATGAATGAATTGTAACAGCTGCTGAAGGCAAAAATAAGAAAGAAAGTTGGAGTGAAAAGCAAGATATGCCTGTTGTCCAAACCGAGATCGGAAGAGAAGGTTTGACGAAGGAAAAGCGATATGTTGAAATCAAAAAAGAAAGCACTAACGAAGATGGGGAAAGAAAAGAATCGACAGAATTTGTACCGAAAAGCCAAGAATATGCCAATGAAAATCAACTGACAACAGCGGAAGAAATGACAATGAAGGATTACGTAAAGATAGAGAATATAGAAGAACTTCAAATTACAGAGGTGATTGCTGAAGCAAAGCTTACGGAGCACAAACTAGAAAACAGGTACGCAGCCGAACAAGAAAATTACGAACATGAACATGTGATGATCGAAAGACCGCTTATAAACGGTCTACCAGAAATATCGCACGAAGATAATCGAGACGAAGAAATAGACGGAGGAGCACAAAACATACAAATTAAGGAAAAAAACCTAAGATATATGAAATATAAAGCTTCACATGAACCTAAACAAATCGAGAGGGAAGGAATAGAAAAATGTCAAAAAATCAGAGAAACCGAACAAATCCAACAAAATCAAAAATATCCATATGAAGAAGAGAATGAAAAGCAAAACAAACAGAGAGAGAAACAAATGAAACAAAAGCGACAAAAAGAAAAACAAGCAAAAGAAAGAGTACGAGAAATCGTTCAAGAGAAGGAAATCATGTTAAAAAAGAAGATAAAGGCGAAGGCGGAGGAGCAGGTCTTGACACCTGTCAGTGGTGTCGAGATGGAGGCAGCTCCTCCGGCCACACTTGTAGCGTCAGAGGCAGCACCAGTTGAGGCAGGCGCCTTTGAGGCCTCAGTTGAGGAGGAAGCAGAAGTGCGTGAGGCGAAAGTGAGTGAGGTGGAAGCGACTGAGTCGCAGATTGAGGCAGAGATTGAGGCAGAGATTGAGGCAGAGGCAAAGATAGCCGCCGAGGTAGCGGCTGAGCCCGAGGGCGTTGTGCCAGAGGAGCATGAGCTCGAAGTGGAAGTGGAAGCCGAAACGAAGGTGCCACCAACTGAGTTTGAGGCTGAAGCTGAGGTTGAGGATGAGGCTGAGGCTGAGGTTGAGGCTGTTGCTGAGGCTGGGGCTGTGGTTGAGGCTGCGTCTGAGCCTGAAGCTGAGGCTGCCTATGAGTCCGAGGCCGAGGCCGAGGCGGAGGCTAAAATGGAGGCAGTGGCCGTGGCAGAGGCCGAGGCCGAGGCTGAAAAGGAGGCTGAGGCCGTGATTGAGGTTGAGGCTGTGTCTGAGGCTGAGGCTGAGGTTGAGGCTGAGGCTGAGGCCGCGGTGCCGCCAGTTGAAGAGGAAGTTGAAGTGGAAGTGGAGGTGAAAGTGGATGTTGAAGAGGTAGAAGCTGAAGTAGAAGCAGGAGCAGAAGCCGAAGCAGAAGCAGAAGCAGAAGCAGAATTAATAGGCAAAGCAGAAGCAGAGGAAGAAGCGGAAGTGGCAGCAGGAGTTGAAGAAGTAGAAGTGGAAGAGAAGGAGATGTTGGTGGAGCAAGAGCCAGAGGCGAAGGCGGAGGAGCAGGTCTTGACACCTGTCAGTGGTGTCGAGATGGAGGCAGCTCCTCCGGCCACACTTGTAGCGTCAGAGGCAGCACCAGTTGAGGCAGGCGCCTTTGAGGCCTCAGTTGAGGAGGAAGCAGAAGTGCGTGAGGCGAAAGTGAGTGAGGTGGAAGCGACTGAGTCGCAGATTGAGGCAGAGATTGAGGCAGAAATTGAGGCAGAGATTGAGGCAGAGATTGAGGCAGAGGCAAAGATAGCCGCCGAGGTAGCGGCTGAGCCCGAGGGCGTTGTGCCAGAGGAGCATGAGCTCGAAGTGGAAGTGGAAGCCGAAACGAAGGTGCCACCAACTGAGTTTGAGGCTGAAGCTGAGGCTGAGGCTGAGGCTGAGGCTAAGGCTGAGGCTGAGGCTGAGGTTGAGGCTGTGGCTGAGGCTGAGGCTGTGGTTGAGGCTGCGTCTGAGCCTGAAGCTGAGGCTGCCTATGAGTCCGAGGCCGAGGCCGAGGCGGAGGCTAAAATGGAGGCAGTGACCGTGGCAGAGGCCGAGGCAGAGGTCGTGGCAGAGGCCGAGGCCGAGGCTGAAAAGGAGGCTGAGGCCGTGATTGAGGTTGAGGCTGAGGCTGAGGCTGAGGCTGAGGCTGAGGTTGAGGCTGAGGCTGAGGCCGCGGTGCCGCCAGTTGAAGAGGAAGTTGAAGTGGAAGTGGAAGTGAAAGTGGATGTTGAAGAGGTAGAAGCTGAAGTAGAAGCAGGAGCAGAAGCAGAAGCAGAAGCAGAAGCAGAAGCAGAATTAATAGGCAAAGCAGAAGCAGAGGAAGAAGCGGAAGTGGCAGCAGGAGTTGAAGAAGTAGAAGTGGAAGAGAAGGAGATGTTGGTGGAGCAAGAGCCAGAGGCGAAGGCGGAGGAGCAGGTCTTGACACCTGTCAGTGGTGTCGAGATGGAGGCAGCTCCTCCGGCCACACTTGTAGCGTCAGAGGCAGCACCAGTTGAGGCAGGCGCCTTTGAGGCCTCAGTTGAGGAGGAAGCAGAAGTGCGTGAGGCGAAAGTGAGTGAGGTGGAAGCGACTGAGTCGCAGATTGAGGCAGAGGCAAAGATAGCCGCCGAGGTAGCGGCTGAGCCCGAGGGCGTTGTGCCAGAGGAGCATGAGCTCGAAGTGGAAGTGGAAGCCGAAACGAAGGTGCCACCAACTGAGTTTGAGGCTGAAGCTGAGGCTGAGGCTGAGGCTGAGGCTAAGGCTGAGGCTGAGGCTGAGGTTGAGGCTGTGGCTGAGGCTGAGGCTGTGGTTGAGGCTGCGTCTGAGCCTGAAGCTGAGGCTGCCTATGAGTCCGAGGCCGAGGCCGAGGCGGAGGCTAAAATGGAGGCAGTGGCCGTGGCAGAGGCCGAGGCAGAGGTCGTGGCAGAGGCCGAGGCCGAGGCTGAAAAGGAGGCTGAGGCCGTGATTGAGGTTGAGGCTGAGGCTGAGGCTGAGGCTGAGGCTGAGGTTGAGGCTGAGGCTGAGGCCGCGGTGCCGCCAGTTGAAGAGGAAGTTGAAGTGGAAGTGGAAGTGAAAGTGGATGTTGAAGAGGTAGAAGCTGAAGTAGAAGCAGGAGCAGAAGCAGAAGCAGAAGCAGAATTAATAGGCAAAGCAGAAGCAGAGGAAGAAGCGGAAGTGGCAGCAGGAGTTGAAGAAGTAGAAGTGGAAGAGAAGGAGATGTTGGTGGAGCAAGAGCCAGAGGCGAAGGCGGAGGAGCAGGTCTTGACACCTGTCAGTGGTGTCGAGATGGAGGCAGCTCCTCCGGCCACACTTGTAGCGTCAGAGGCAGCACCAGTTGAGGCAGGCGCCTTTGAGGCCTCAGTTGAGGAGGAAGCAGAAGTGCGTGAGGCGAAAGTGAGTGAGGTGGAAGCGACTGAGTCGCAGATTGAGGCAGAGGCAAAGATAGCCGCCGAGGTAGCGGCTGAGCCCGAGGGCGTTGTGCCAGAGGAGCATGAGCTCGAAGTGGAAGTGGAAGCCGAAACGAAGGTGCCACCAACTGAGTTTGAGGCTGAAGCTGAGGCTGAGGCTGAGGCTGAGGCTAAGGCTGAGGCTGAGGCTGAGGTTGAGGCTGTGGCTGAGGCTGAGGCTGTGGTTGAGGCTGCGTCTGAGCCTGAAGCTGAGGCTGCCTATGAGTCCGAGGCCGAGGCCGAGGCGGAGGCTAAAATGGAGGCAGTGACCGTGGCAGAGGCCGAGGCAGAGGTCGTGGCAGAGGCCGAGGCCGAGGCTGAAAAGGAGGCTGAGGCCGTGATTGAGGTTGAGGCTGAGGCTGAGGCTGAGGCTGAGGCTGAGGTTGAGGCTGAGGCTGAGGCCGCGGTGCCGCCAGTTGAAGAGGAAGTTGAAGTGGAAGTGGAGGTGAAAGTAGATGTTGAAGAGGTAGAAGCTGAAGTAGAAGCAGGAGCAGAAGCAGAAGCAGAAGCAGAAGCAGAAGCAGAATTAATAGGCAAAGCAGAAGCAGAGGAAGAAGCGGAAGTGGCAGCAGGAGTTGAAGAAGTAGAAGTGGAAGAGAAGGAGATGTTGGTGGAGCAAGAGCCAGAGGCGAAGGCGGAGGAGCAGGTCTTGACACCTGTCAGTGGTGTCGAGATGGAGGCAGCTCCTCCGGCCACACTTGTAGCGTCAGAGGCAGCACCAGTTGAGGCAGGCGCCTTTGAGGCCTCAGTTGAGGAGGAAGCAGAAGTGCGTGAGGCGAAAGTGAGTGAGGTGGAAGCGACTGAGTCGCAGATTGAGGCAGAGGCAAAGATAGCCGCCGAGGTAGCGGCTGAGCCCGAGGGCGTTGTGCCAGAGGAGCATGAGCTCGAAGTGGAAGTGGAAGCCGAAACGAAGGTGCCACCAACTGAGTTTGAGGCTGAAGCTGAGGCTGAGGCTGAGGCTGAGGCTAAGGCTGAGGCTGAGGCTGAGGTTGAGGCTGTGGCTGAGGCTGAGGCTGTGGTTGAGGCTGCGTCTGAGCCTGAAGCTGAGGCTGCCTATGAGTCCGAGGCCGAGGCCGAGGCGGAGGCTAAAATGGAGGCAGTGACCGTGGCAGAGGCCGAGGCAGAGGTCGTGGCAGAGGCCGAGGCCGAGGCTGAAAAGGAGGCTGAGGCCGTGATTGAGGTTGAGGCTGAGGCTGAGGCTGAGGCTGAGGCTGAGGTTGAGGCTGAGGCTGAGGCTGAGGTTGAGGCTGAGGCTGAGGCCGCGGTGCCGCCAGTTGAAGAGGAAGTTGAAGTGGAAGTGGAAGTGAAAGTGGATGTTGAAGAGGTAGAAGCTGAAGTAGAAGCAGGAGCAGAAGCAGAAGCAGAAGCAGAAGCAGAATTAATAGGCAAAGCAGAAGCAGAGGAAGAAGCGGAAGTGGCAGCAGGAGTTGAAGAAGTAGAAGTGGAAGAGAAGGAGATGTTGGTGGAGCAAGAGCCAGAGGCGAAGGCGGAGGAGCAGGTCTTGACACCTGTCAGTGGTGTCGAGATGGAGGCAGCTCCTCCGGCCACACTTGTAGCGTCAGAGGCAGCACCAGTTGAGGCAGGCGCCTTTGAGGCCTCAGTTGAGGAGGAAGCAGAAGTGCGTGAGGCGAAAGTGAGTGAGGTGGAAGCGACTGAGTCGCAGATTGAGGCAGAGGCAAAGATAGCCGCCGAGGTAGCGGCTGAGCCCGAGGGCGTTGTGCCAGAGGAGCATGAGCTCGAAGTGGAAGTGGAAGCCGAAACGAAGGTGCCACCAACTGAGTTTGAGGCTGAAGCTGAGGCTGAGGCTGAGGCTAAGGCTGAGGCTGAGGTTGAGGCTGTGGCTGAGGCTGAGGCTGTGGTTGAGGCTGCGTCTGAGCCTGAAGCTGAGGCTGCCTATGAGTCCGAGGCCGAGGCCGAGGCGGAGGCTAAAATGGAGGCAGTGGCCGTGGCAGAGGCCGAGGCAGAGGTCGTGGCAGAGGCCGAGGCCGAGGCTGAAAAGGAGGCTGAGGCCGTGATTGAGGTTGAGGCTGAGGCTGAGGCTGAGGCTGAGGCTGAGGTTGAGGCTGAGGCTGAGGCCGCGGTGCCGCCAGTTGAAGAGGAAGTTGAAGTGGAAGTGGAAGTGAAAGTGGATGTTGAAGAGGTAGAAGCTGAAGTAGAAGCAGGAGCAGAAGCAGAAGCAGAAGCAGAATTAATAGGCAAAGCAGAAGCAGAGGAAGAAGCGGAAGTGGCAGCAGGAGTTGAAGAAGTAGAAGTGGAAGAGAAGGAGATGTTGGTGGAGCAAGAGCCAGAGGCGAAGGCGGAGGAGCAGGTCTTGACACCTGTCAGTGGTGTCGAGATGGAGGCAGCTCCTCCGGCCACACTTGTAGCGTCAGAGGCAGCACCAGTTGAGGCAGGCGCCTTTGAGGCCTCAGTTGAGGAGGAAGCAGAAGTGCGTGAGGCGAAAGTGAGTGAGGTGGAAGCGACTGAGTCGCAGATTGAGGCAGAGGCAAAGATAGCCGCCGAGGTAGCGGCTGAGCCCGAGGGCGTTGTGCCAGAGGAGCATGAGCTCGAAGTGGAAGTGGAAGCCGAAACGAAGGTGCCACCAACTGAGTTTGAGGCTGAAGCTGAGGCTGAGGCTGAGGCTGAGGCTAAGGCTGAGGCTAAGGCTGAGGCTGAGGCTGAGGTTGAGGCTGTGGCTGAGGCTGAGGCTGTGGTTGAGGCTGCGTCTGAGCCTGAAGCTGAGGCTGCCTATGAGTCCGAGGCCGAGGCCGAGGCGGAGGCTAAAATGGAGGCAGTGACCGTGGCAGAGGCCGAGGCAGAGGTCGTGGCAGAGGCCGAGGCCGAGGCTGAAAAGGAGGCTGAGGCCGTGATTGAGGTTGAGGCTGAGGCTGAGGCTGAGGCTGAGGCTGAGGCTGAGGCCGCGGTGCCGCCAGTTGAAGAGGAAGTTGAAGTGGAAGTGGAAGTGAAAGTGGATGTTGAAGAGGTAGAAGCTGAAGTAGAAGCAGGAGCAGAAGCAGAAGCAGAAGCAGAATTAATAGGCAAAGCAGAAGCAGAGGAAGAAGCGGAAGTGGCAGCAGGAGTTGAAGAAGTAGAAGTGGAAGAGAAGGAGATGTTGGTGGAGCAAGAGCCAGAGGCGAAGGCGGAGGAGCAGGTCTTGACACCTGTCAGTGGTGTCGAGATGGAGGCAGCTCCTCCGGCCACACTTGTAGCGTCAGAGGCAGCACCAGTTGAGGCAGGCGCCTTTGAGGCCTCAGTTGAGGAGGAAGCAGAAGTGCGTGAGGCGAAAGTGAGTGAGGTGGAAGCGACTGAGTCGCAGATTGAGGCAGAGGCAAAGATAGCCGCCGAGGTAGCGGCTGAGCCCGAGGGCGTTGTGCCAGAGGAGCATGAGCTCGAAGTGGAAGTGGAAGCCGAAACGAAGGTGCCACCAACTGAGTTTGAGGCTGAAGCTGAGGCTGAGGCTGAGGCTGAGGCTAAGGCTGAGGCTGAGGCTGAGGTTGAGGCTGTGGCTGAGGCTGAGGCTGTGGTTGAGGCTGCGTCTGAGCCTGAAGCTGAGGCTGCCTATGAGTCCGAGGCCGAGGCCGAGGCGGAGGCTAAAATGGAGGCAGTGGCCGTGGCAGAGGCCGAGGCAGAGGTCGTGGCAGAGGCCGAGGCCGAGGCTGAAAAGGAGGCTGAGGCCGTGATTGAGGTTGAGGCTGAGGCTGAGGCTGAGGCTGAGGTTGAGGCTGAGGCTGAGGCCGCGGTGCCGCCAGTTGAAGAGGAAGTTGAAGTGGAAGTGGAAGTGAAAGTGGATGTTGAAGAGGTAGAAGCTGAAGTAGAAGCAGGAGCAGAAGCAGAAGCAGAAGCAGAATTAATAGGCAAAGCAGAAGCAGAGGAAGAAGCGGAAGTGGCAGCAGGAGTTGAAGAAGTAGAAGTGGAAGAGAAGGAGATGTTGGTGGAGCAAGAGCCAGAGGCGAAGGCGGAGGAGCAGGTCTTGACACCTGTCAGTGGTGTCGAGATGGAGGCAGCTCCTCCGGCCACACTTGTAGCGTCAGAGGCAGCACCAGTTGAGGCAGGCGCCTTTGAGGCCTCAGTTGAGGAGGAAGCAGAAGTGCGTGAGGCGAAAGTGAGTGAGGTGGAAGCGACTGAGTCGCAGATTGAGGCAGAGGCAAAGATAGCCGCCGAGGTAGCGGCTGAGCCCGAGGGCGTTGTGCCAGAGGAGCATGAGCTCGAAGTGGAAGTGGAAGCCGAAACGAAGGTGCCACCAACTGAGTTTGAGGCTGAAGCTGAGGCTGAGGCTGAGGCTGAGGCTAAGGCTGAGGCTGAGGCTGAGGTTGAGGCTGTGGCTGAGGCTGAGGCTGTGGTTGAGGCTGCGTCTGAGCCTGAAGCTGAGGCTGCCTATGAGTCCGAGGCCGAGGCCGAGGCGGAGGCTAAAATGGAGGCAGTGGCCGTGGCAGAGGCCGAGGCAGAGGTCGTGGCAGAGGCCGAGGCCGAGGCTGAAAAGGAGGCTGAGGCCGTGATTGAGGTTGAGGCTGAGGCTGAGGCTGAGGCTGAGGCTGAGGTTGAGGCTGAGGCTGAGGCCGCGGTGCCGCCAGTTGAAGAGGAAGTTGAAGTGGAAGTGGAAGTGAAAGTGGATGTTGAAGAGGTAGAAGCTGAAGTAGAAGCAGAGCAGAAGCAGAAGCAGAATTAATAGGCAAAGCAGAAGCAGAGGAAGAAGCGGAAGTGGCAGCAGGAGTTGAAGAAGTAGAAGTGGAAGAGAAGGAGATGTTGGTGGAGCAAGAGCCAGAGGCGAAGGCGGAGGAGCAGGTCTTGACACCTGTCAGTGGTGTCGAGATGGAGGCAGCTCCTCCGGCCACACTTGTAGCGTCAGAGGCAGCACCAGTTGAGGCAGGCGCCTTTGAGGCCTCAGTTGAGGAGGAAGCAGAAGTGCGTGAGGCGAAAGTGAGTGAGGTGGAAGCGACTGAGTCGCAGATTGAGGCAGAGGCAAAGATAGCCGCCGAGGTAGCGGCTGAGCCCGAGGGCGTTGTGCCAGAGGAGCATGAGCTCGAAGTGGAAGTGGAAGCCGAAACGAAGGTGCCACCAACTGAGTTTGAGGCTGAAGCTGAGGCTGAGGCTGAGGCTGAGGCTAAGGCTGAGGCTGAGGCTGAGGTTGAGGCTGTGGCTGAGGCTGAGGCTGTGGTTGAGGCTGCGTCTGAGCCTGAAGCTGAGGCTGCCTATGAGTCCGAGGCCGAGGCCGAGGCGGAGGCTAAAATGGAGGCAGTGGCCGTGGCAGAGGCCGAGGCAGAGGTCGTGGCAGAGGCCGAGGCCGAGGCTGAAAAGGAGGCTGAGGCCGTGATTGAGGTTGAGGCTGAGGCTGAGGCTGAGGCTGAGGCTGAGGTTGAGGCTGAGGCTGAGGCCGCGGTGCCGCCAGTTGAAGAGGAAGTTGAAGTGGAAGTGGAAGTGAAAGTGGATGTTGAAGAGGTAGAAGCTGAAGTAGAAGCAGGAGCAGAAGCAGAAGCAGAATTAATAGGCAAAGCAGAAGCAGAGGAAGAAGCGGAAGTGGCAGCAGGAGTTGAAGAAGTAGAAGTGGAAGAGAAGGAGATGTTGGTGGAGCAAGAGCCAGAGGCGAAGGCGGAGGAGCAGGTCTTGACACCTGTCAGTGGTGTCGAGATGGAGGCAGCTCCTCCGGCCACACTTGTAGCGTCAGAGGCAGCACCAGTTGAGGCAGGCGCCTTTGAGGCCTCAGTTGAGGAGGAAGCAGAAGTGCGTGAGGCGAAAGTGAGTGAGGTGGAAGCGACTGAGTCGCAGATTGAGGCAGAGGCAAAGATAGCCGCCGAGGTAGCGGCTGAGCCCGAGGGCGTTGTGCCAGAGGAGCATGAGCTCGAAGTGGAAGTGGAAGCCGAAACGAAGGTGCCACCAACTGAGTTTGAGGCTGAAGCTGAGGCTGAGGCTGAGGCTGAGGCTAAGGCTGAGGCTGAGGCTGAGGTTGAGGCTGTGGCTGAGGCTGAGGCTGTGGTTGAGGCTGCGTCTGAGCCTGAAGCTGAGGCTGCCTATGAGTCCGAGGCCGAGGCCGAGGCGGAGGCTAAAATGGAGGCAGTGGCCGTGGCAGAGGCCGAGGCAGAGGTCGTGGCAGAGGCCGAGGCCGAGGCTGAAAAGGAGGCTGAGGCCGTGATTGAGGTTGAGGCTGAGGCTGAGGCTGAGGCTGAGGCTGAGGTTGAGGCTGAGGCTGAGGCCGCGGTGCCGCCAGTTGAAGAGGAAGTTGAAGTGGAAGTGGAAGTGAAAGTGGATGTTGAAGAGGTAGAAGCTGAAGTAGAAGCAGGAGCAGAAGCAGAAGCAGAAGCAGAAGCAGAATTAATAGGCAAAGCAGAAGCAGAGGAAGAAGCGGAAGTGGCAGCAGGAGTTGAAGAAGTAGAAGTGGAAGAGAAGGAGATGTTGGTGGAGCAAGAGCCAGAGGCGAAGGCGGAGGAGCAGGTCTTGACACCTGTCAGTGGTGTCGAGATGGAGGCAGCTCCTCCGGCCACACTTGTAGCGTCAGAGGCAGCACCAGTTGAGGCAGGCGCCTTTGAGGCCTCAGTTGAGGAGGAAGCAGAAGTGCGTGAGGCGAAAGTGAGTGAGGTGGAAGCGACTGAGTCGCAGATTGAGGCAGAGGCAAAGATAGCCGCCGAGGTAGCGGCTGAGCCCGAGGGCGTTGTGCCAGAGGAGCATGAGCTCGAAGTGGAAGTGGAAGCCGAAACGAAGGTGCCACCAACTGAGTTTGAGGCTGAAGCTGAGGCTGAGGCTGAGGCTGAGGCTAAGGCTGAGGCTGAGGCTGAGGTTGAGGCTGTGGCTGAGGCTGAGGCTGTGGTTGAGGCTGCGTCTGAGCCTGAAGCTGAGGCTGCCTATGAGTCCGAGGCCGAGGCCGAGGCGGAGGCTAAAATGGAGGCAGTGGCCGTGGCAGAGGCCGAGGCAGAGGTCGTGGCAGAGGCCGAGGCCGAGGCTGAAAAGGAGGCTGAGGCCGTGATTGAGGTTGAGGCTGAGGCTGAGGCTGAGGCTGAGGCTGAGGTTGAGGCTGAGGCTGAGGCCGCGGTGCCGCCAGTTGAAGAGGAAGTTGAAGTGGAAGTGGAAGTGAAAGTGGATGTTGAAGAGGTAGAAGCTGAAGTAGAAGCAGGAGCAGAAGCAGAAGCAGAAGCAGAAGCAGAATTAATAGGCAAAGCAGAAGCAGAGGAAGAAGCGGAAGTGGCAGCAGGAGTTGAAGAAGTAGAAGTGGAAGAGAAGGAGATGTTGGTGGAGCAAGAGCCAGAGGCGAAGGCGGAGGAGCAGGTCTTGACACCTGTCAGTGGTGTCGAGATGGAGGCAGCTCCTCCGGCCACACTTGTAGCGTCAGAGGCAGCACCAGTTGAGGCAGGCGCCTTTGAGGCCTCAGTTGAGGAGGAAGCAGAAGTGCGTGAGGCGAAAGTGAGTGAGGTGGAAGCGACTGAGTCGCAGATTGAGGCAGAGGCAAAGATAGCCGCCGAGGTAGCGGCTGAGCCCGAGGGCGTTGTGCCAGAGGAGCATGAGCTCGAAGTGGAAGTGGAAGCCGAAACGAAGGTGCCACCAACTGAGTTTGAGGCTGAAGCTGAGGCTGAGGCTGAGGCTGAGGCTAAGGCTGAGGCTGAGGCTGAGGTTGAGGCTGTGGCTGAGGCTGAGGCTGTGGTTGAGGCTGCGTCTGAGCCTGAAGCTGAGGCTGCCTATGAGTCCGAGGCCGAGGCCGAGGCGGATGCTAAAATGGAGGCAGTGGCCGTGGCAGAGGCCGAGGCAGAGGTCGTGGCAGAGGCCGAGGCCGAGGCTGAAAAGGAGGCTGAGGCCGTGATTGAGGTTGAGGCTGAGGCTGAGGCTGAGGCTGAGGCTGAGGTTGAGGCTGAGGCTGAGGCCGCGGTGCCGCCAGTTGAAGAGGAAGTTGAAGTGGAAGTGGAAGTGAAAGTGGATGTTGAAGAGGTAGAAGCTGAAGTAGAAGCAGGAGCAGAAGCAGAATTAATAGGCAAAGCAGAAGCAGAGGAAGAAGCGGAAGTGGCAGCAGGAGTTGAAGAAGTAGAAGTGGAAGAGAAGGAGATGTTGGTGGAGCAAGAGCCAGAGGCGAAGGCGGAGGAGCAGGTCTTGACACCTGTCAGTGGTGTCGAGATGGAGGCAGCTCCTCCGGCCACACTTGTAGCGTCAGAGGCAGCACCAGTTGAGGCAGGCGCCTTTGAGGCCTCAGTTGAGGAGGAAGCAGAAGTGCGTGAGGCGAAAGTGAGTGAGGTGGAAGCGACTGAGTCGCAGATTGAGGCAGAGGCAAAGATAGCCGCCGAGGTAGCGGCTGAGCCCGAGGGCGTTGTGCCAGAGGAGCATGAGCTCGAAGTGGAAGTGGAAGCCGAAACGAAGGTGCCACCAACTGAGTTTGAGGCTGAAGCTGAGGCTGAGGCTGAGGCTGAGGCTAAGGCTGAGGCTGAGGCTGAGGTTGAGGCTGTGGCTGAGGCTGAGGCTGTGGTTGAGGCTGCGTCTGAGCCTGAAGCTGAGGCTGCCTATGAGTCCGAGGCCGAGGCCGAGGCGGAGGCTAAAATGGAGGCAGTGACCGTGGCAGAGGCCGAGGCAGAGGTCGTGGCAGAGGCCGAGGCCGAGGCTGAAAAGGAGGCTGAGGCCGTGATTGAGGTTGAGGCTGAGGCTGAGGCTGAGGCTGAGGCTGAGGTTGAGGCTGAGGCTGAGGCCGCGGTGCCGCCAGTTGAAGAGGAAGTTGAAGTGGAAGTGGAAGTGAAAGTGGATGTTGAAGAGGTAGAAGCTGAAGTAGAAGCAGGAGCAGAAGCAGAAGCAGAAGCAGAAGCAGAATTAATAGGCAAAGCAGAAGCAGAGGAAGAAGCGGAAGTGGCAGCAGGAGTTGAAGAAGTAGAAGTGGAAGAGAAGGAGATGTTGGTGGAGCAAGAGCCAGAGGCGAAGGCGGAGGAGCAGGTCTTGACACCTGTCAGTGGTGTCGAGATGGAGGCAGCTCCTCCGGCCACACTTGTAGCGTCAGAGGCAGCACCAGTTGAGGCAGGCGCCTTTGAGGCCTCAGTTGAGGAGGAAGCAGAAGTGCGTGAGGCGAAAGTGAGTGAGGTGGAAGCGACTGAGTCGCAGATTGAGGCAGAGGCAAAGATAGCCGCCGAGGTAGCGGCTGAGCCCGAGGGCGTTGTGCCAGAGGAGCATGAGCTCGAAGTGGAAGTGGAAGCCGAAACGAAGGTGCCACCAACTGAGTTTGAGGCTGAAGCTGAGGCTGAGGCTGAGGCTGAGGCTAAGGCTGAGGCTGAGGCTGAGGTTGAGGCTGTGGCTGAGGCTGAGGCTGTGGTTGAGGCTGCGTCTGAGCCTGAAGCTGAGGCTGCCTATGAGTCCGAGGCCGAGGCCGAGGCGGAGGCTAAAATGGAGGCAGTGGCCGTGGCAGAGGCCGAGGCAGAGGTCGTGGCAGAGGCCGAGGCCGAGGCTGAAAAGGAGGCTGAGGCCGTGATTGAGGTTGAGGCTGAGGCTGAGGCTGAGGCTGAGGCTGAGGTTGAGGCTGAGGCTGAGGCCGCGGTGCCGCCAGTTGAAGAGGAAGTTGAAGTGGAAGTGGAAGTGAAAGTGGATGTTGAAGAGGTAGAAGCTGAAGTAGAAGCAGGAGCAGAAGCAGAAGCAGAAGCAGAAGCAGAAGCAGAATTAATAGGCAAAGCAGAAGCAGAGGAAGAAGCGGAAGTGGCAGCAGGAGTTGAAGAAGTAGAAGTGGAAGAGAAGGAGATGTTGGTGGAGCAAGAGCCAGAGGCGAAGGCGGAGGAGCAGGTCTTGACACCTGTCAGTGGTGTCGAGATGGAGGCAGCTCCTCCGGCCACACTTGTAGCGTCAGAGGCAGCACCAGTTGAGGCAGGCGCCTTTGAGGCCTCAGTTGAGGAGGAAGCAGAAGTGCGTGAGGCGAAAGTGAGTGAGGTGGAAGCGACTGAGTCGCAGATTGAGGCAGAGATTGAGGCAGAAATTGAGGCAGAGATTGAGGCAGAGATTGAGGCAGAGGCAAAGATAGCCGCCGAGGTAGCGGCTGAGCCCGAGGGCGTTGTGCCAGAGGAGCATGAGCTCGAAGTGGAAGTGGAAGCCGAAACGAAGGTGCCACCAACTGAGTTTGAGGCTGAAGCTGAGGCTGAGGCTGAGGCTGAGGCTAAGGCTGAGGCTGAGGCTGAGGTTGAGGCTGTGGCTGAGGCTGAGGCTGTGGTTGAGGCTGCGTCTGAGCCTGAAGCTGAGGCTGCCTATGAGTCCGAGGCCGAGGCCGAGGCGGAGGCTAAAATGGAGGCAGTGACCGTGGCAGAGGCCGAGGCAGAGGTCGTGGCAGAGGCCGAGGCCGAGGCTGAAAAGGAGGCTGAGGCCGTGATTGAGGTTGAGGCTGAGGCTGAGGCTGAGGCTGAGGCTGAGGCTGAGGTTGAGGCTGAGGCTGAGGCCGCGGTGCCGCCAGTTGAAGAGGAAGTTGAAGTGGAAGTGGAAGTGAAAGTGGATGTTGAAGAGGTAGAAGCTGAAGTAGAAGCAGGAGCAGAAGCAGAAGCAGAAGCAGAAGCAGAAGCAGAATTAATAGGCAAAGCAGAAGCAGAGGAAGAAGCGGAAGTGGCAGCAGGAGTTGAAGAAGTAGAAGTGGAAGAGAAGGAGATGTTGGTGGAGCAAGAGCCAGAGGCGAAGGCGGAGGAGCAGGTCTTGACACCTGTCAGTGGTGTCGAGATGGAGGCAGCTCCTCCGGCCACACTTGTAGCGTCAGAGGCAGCACCAGTTGAGGCAGGCGCCTTTGAGGCCTCAGTTGAGGAGGAAGCAGAAGTGCGTGAGGCGAAAGTGAGTGAGGTGGAAGCGACTGAGTCGCAGATTGAGGCAGAGATTGAGGCAGAGATTGAGGCAGAGATTGAGGCAGAGGCAAAGATAGCCGCCGAGGTAGCGGCTGAGCCCGAGGGCGTTGTGCCAGAGGAGCATGAGCTCGAAGTGGAAGTGGAAGCCGAAACGAAGGTGCCACCAACTGAGTTTGAGGCTGAAGCTGAGGCTGAGGCTGAGGCTAAGGCTGAGGCTGAGGCTGAGGTTGAGGCTGTGGCTGAGGCTGAGGCTGTGGTTGAGGCTGCGTCTGAGCCTGAAGCTGAGGCTGCCTATGAGTCCGAGGCCGAGGCCGAGGCGGAGGCTAAAATGGAGGCAGTGACCGTGGCAGAGGCCGAGGCAGAGGTCGTGGCAGAGGCCGAGGCCGAGGCTGAAAAGGAGGCTGAGGCCGTGATTGAGGTTGAGGCTGAGGCTGAGGCTGAGGCTGAGGCTGAGGTTGAGGCTGAGGCTGAGGCCGCGGTGCCGCCAGTTGAAGAGGAAGTTGAAGTGGAAGTGGAAGTGAAAGTGGATGTTGAAGAGGTAGAAGCTGAAGTAGAAGCAGGAGCAGAAGCAGAAGCAGAAGCAGAAGCAGAATTAATAGGCAAAGCAGAAGCAGAGGAAGAAGCGGAAGTGGCAGCAGGAGTTGAAGAAGTAGAAGTGGAAGAGAAGGAGATGTTGGTGGAGCAAGAGCCAGAGGCGAAGGCGGAGGAGCAGGTCTTGACACCTGTCAGTGGTGTCGAGATGGAGGCAGCTCCTCCGGCCACACTTGTAGCGTCAGAGGCAGCACCAGTTGAGGCAGGCGCCTTTGAGGCCTCAGTTGAGGAGGAAGCAGAAGTGCGTGAGGCGAAAGTGAGTGAGGTGGAAGCGACTGAGTCGCAGATTGAGGCAGAGATTGAGGCAGAAATTGAGGCAGAGATTGAGGCAGAGATTGAGGCAGAGGCAAAGATAGCCGCCGAGGTAGCGGCTGAGCCCGAGGGCGTTGTGCCAGAGGAGCATGAGCTCGAAGTGGAAGTGGAAGCCGAAACGAAGGTGCCACCAACTGAGTTTGAGGCTGAAGCTGAGGCTGAGGCTGAGGCTGAGGCTAAGGCTGAGGCTGAGGCTGAGGTTGAGGCTGTGGCTGAGGCTGAGGCTGTGGTTGAGGCTGCGTCTGAGCCTGAAGCTGAGGCTGCCTATGAGTCCGAGGCCGAGGCCGAGGCGGAGGCTAAAATGGAGGCAGTGACCGTGGCAGAGGCCGAGGCAGAGGTCGTGGCAGAGGCCGAGGCCGAGGCTGAAAAGGAGGCTGAGGCCGTGATTGAGGTTGAGGCTGAGGCTGAGGCTGAGGCTGAGGCTGAGGCTGAGGTTGAGGCTGAGGCTGAGGCCGCGGTGCCGCCAGTTGAAGAGGAAGTTGAAGTGGAAGTGGAAGTGAAAGTGGATGTTGAAGAGGTAGAAGCTGAAGTAGAAGCAGGAGCAGAAGCAGAAGCAGAAGCAGAAGCAGAATTAATAGGCAAAGCAGAAGCAGAGGAAGAAGCGGAAGTGGCAGCAGGAGTTGAAGAAGTAGAAGTGGAAGAGAAGGAGATGTTGGTGGAGCAAGAGCCAGAGGCGAAGGCGGAGGAGCAGGTCTTGACACCTGTCAGTGGTGTCGAGATGGAGGCAGCTCCTCCGGCCACACTTGTAGCGTCAGAGGCAGCACCAGTTGAGGCAGGCGCCTTTGAGGCCTCAGTTGAGGAGGAAGCAGAAGTGCGTGAGGCGAAAGTGAGTGAGGTGGAAGCGACTGAGTCGCAGATTGAGGCAGAGATTGAGGCAGAAATTGAGGCAGAGATTGAGGCAGAGATTGAGGCAGAGGCAAAGATAGCCGCCGAGGTAGCGGCTGAGCCCGAGGGCGTTGTGCCAGAGGAGCATGAGCTCGAAGTGGAAGTGGAAGCCGAAACGAAGGTGCCACCAACTGAGTTTGAGGCTGAAGCTGAGGCTGAGGCTGAGGCTAAGGCTGAGGCTGAGGCTGAGGTTGAGGCTGTGGCTGAGGCTGAGGCTGTGGTTGAGGCTGCGTCTGAGCCTGAAGCTGAGGCTGCCTATGAGTCCGAGGCCGAGGCCGAGGCGGAGGCTAAAATGGAGGCAGTGACCGTGGCAGAGGCCGAGGCAGAGGTCGTGGCAGAGGCCGAGGCCGAGGCTGAAAAGGAGGCTGAGGCCGTGATTGAGGTTGAGGCTGAGGCTGAGGCTGAGGCTGAGGCTGAGGCTGAGGTTGAGGCTGAGGCTGAGGCCGCGGTGCCGCCAGTTGAAGAGGAAGTTGAAGTGGAAGTGGAAGTGAAAGTGGATGTTGAAGAGGTAGAAGCTGAAGTAGAAGCAGGAGCAGAAGCAGAAGCAGAAGCAGAAGCAGAATTAATAGGCAAAGCAGAAGCAGAGGAAGAAGCGGAAGTGGCAGCAGGAGTTGAAGAAGTAGAAGTGGAAGAGAAGGAGATGTTGGTGGAGCAAGAGCCAGAGGCGAAGGCGGAGGAGCAGGTCTTGACACCTGTCAGTGGTGTCGAGATGGAGGCAGCTCCTCCGGCCACACTTGTAGCGTCAGAGGCAGCACCAGTTGAGGCAGGCGCCTTTGAGGCCTCAGTTGAGGAGGAAGCAGAAGTGCGTGAGGCGAAAGTGAGTGAGGTGGAAGCGACTGAGTCGCAGATTGAGGCAGAGATTGAGGCAGAAATTGAGGCAGAGATTGAGGCAGAGATTGAGGCAGAGGCAAAGATAGCCGCCGAGGTAGCGGCTGAGCCCGAGGGCGTTGTGCCAGAGGAGCATGAGCTCGAAGTGGAAGTGGAAGCCGAAACGAAGGTGCCACCAACTGAGTTTGAGGCTGAAGCTGAGGCTGAGGCTGAGGCTGAGGCTAAGGCTGAGGCTGAGGCTGAGGTTGAGGCTGTGGCTGAGGCTGAGGCTGTGGTTGAGGCTGCGTCTGAGCCTGAAGCTGAGGCTGCCTATGAGTCCGAGGCCGAGGCCGAGGCGGAGGCTAAAATGGAGGCAGTGACCGTGGCAGAGGCCGAGGCAGAGGTCGTGGCAGAGGCCGAGGCCGAGGCTGAAAAGGAGGCTGAGGCCGTGATTGAGGTTGAGGCTGAGGCTGAGGCTGAGGCTGAGGCTGAGGTTGAGGCTGAGGCTGAGGCCGCGGTGCCGCCAGTTGAAGAGGAAGTTGAAGTGGAAGTGGAAGTGAAAGTGGATGTTGAAGAGGTAGAAGCTGAAGTAGAAGCAGGAGCAGAAGCAGAAGCAGAAGCAGAATTAATAGGCAAAGCAGAAGCAGAGGAAGAAGCGGAAGTGGCAGCAGGAGTTGAAGAAGTAGAAGTGGAAGAGAAGGAGATGTTGGTGGAGCAAGAGCCAGAGGCGAAGGCGGAGGAGCAGGTCTTGACACCTGTCAGTGGTGTCGAGATGGAGGCAGCTCCTCCGGCCACACTTGTAGCGTCAGAGGCAGCACCAGTTGAGGCAGGCGCCTTTGAGGCCTCAGTTGAGGAGGAAGCAGAAGTGCGTGAGGCGAAAGTGAGTGAGGTGGAAGCGACTGAGTCGCAGATTGAGGCAGAGATTGAGGCAGAATTGAGGCAGATTGAGGCAGATTGAGGCAGAGGCAAAGATAGCCGCCGAGGTAGCGGCTGAGCCCGAGGGCGTTGTGCCAGAGGAGCATGAGCTCGAAGTGGAAGTGGAAGCCGAAACGAAGGTGCCACCAACTGAGTTTGAGGCTGAAGCTGAGGCTGAGGCTGAGGCTGAGGCTAAGGCTGAGGCTGAGGCTGAGGTTGAGGCTGTGGCTGAGGCTGAGGCTGTGGTTGAGGCTGCGTCTGAGCCTGAAGCTGAGGCTGCCTATGAGTCCGAGGCCGAGGCCGAGGCGGAGGCTAAAATGGAGGCAGTGACCGTGGCAGAGGCCGAGGCAGAGGTCGTGGCAGAGGCCGAGGCCGAGGCTGAAAAGGAGGCTGAGGCCGTGATTGAGGTTGAGGCTGAGGCTGAGGCTGAGGCTGAGGCTGAGGTTGAGGCTGAGGCTGAGGCCGCGGTGCCGCCAGTTGAAGAGGAAGTTGAAGTGGAAGTGGAAGTGAAAGTGGATGTTGAAGAGGTAGAAGCTGAAGTAGAAGCAGGAGCAGAAGCAGAAGCAGAAGCAGAAGCAGAAGCAGAATTAATAGGCAAAGCAGAAGCAGAGGAAGAAGCGGAAGTGGCAGCAGGAGTTGAAGAAGTAGAAGTGGAAGAGAAGGAGATGTTGGTGGAGCAAGAGCCAGAGGCGAAGGCGGAGGAGCAGGTCTTGACACCTGTCAGTGGTGTCGAGATGGAGGCAGCTCCTCCGGCCACACTTGTAGCGTCAGAGGCAGCACCAGTTGAGGCAGGCGCCTTTGAGGCCTCAGTTGAGGAGGAAGCAGAAGTGCGTGAGGCGAAAGTGAGTGAGGTGGAAGCGACTGAGTCGCAGATTGAGGCAGAGATTGAGGCAGAAATTGAGGCAGAGATTGAGGCAGAGATTGAGGCAGAGGCAAAGATAGCCGCCGAGGTAGCGGCTGAGCCCGAGGGCGTTGTGCCAGAGGAGCATGAGCTCGAAGTGGAAGTGGAAGCCGAAACGAAGGTGCCACCAACTGAGTTTGAGGCTGAAGCTGAGGCTGAGGCTGAGGCTAAGGCTGAGGCTGAGGCTGAGGTTGAGGCTGTGGCTGAGGCTGAGGCTGTGGTTGAGGCTGCGTCTGAGCCTGAAGCTGAGGCTGCCTATGAGTCCGAGGCCGAGGCCGAGGCGGAGGCTAAAATGGAGGCAGTGACCGTGGCAGAGGCCGAGGCAGAGGTCGTGGCAGAGGCCGAGGCCGAGGCTGAAAAGGAGGCTGAGGCCGTGATTGAGGTTGAGGCTGAGGCTGAGGCTGAGGCTGAGGCTGAGGCTGAGGTTGAGGCTGAGGCTGAGGCCGCGGTGCCGCCAGTTGAAGAGGAAGTTGAAGTGGAAGTGGAAGTGAAAGTGGATGTTGAAGAGGTAGAAGCTGAAGTAGAAGCAGGAGCAGAAGCAGAAGCAGAAGCAGAAGCAGAATTAATAGGCAAAGCAGAAGCAGAGGAAGAAGCGGAAGTGGCAGCAGGAGTTGAAGAAGTAGAAGTGGAAGAGAAGGAGATGTTGGTGGAGCAAGAGCCAGAGGCGAAGGCGGAGGAGCAGGTCTTGACACCTGTCAGTGGTGTCGAGATGGAGGCAGCTCCTCCGGCCACACTTGTAGCGTCAGAGGCAGCACCAGTTGAGGCAGGCGCCTTTGAGGCCTCAGTTGAGGAGGAAGCAGAAGTGCGTGAGGCGAAAGTGAGTGAGGTGGAAGCGACTGAGTCGCAGATTGAGGCAGAGATTGAGGCAGAAATTGAGGCAGAGATTGAGGCAGAGATTGAGGCAGAGGCAAAGATAGCCGCCGAGGTAGCGGCTGAGCCCGAGGGCGTTGTGCCAGAGGAGCATGAGCTCGAAGTGGAAGTGGAAGCCGAAACGAAGGTGCCACCAACTGAGTTTGAGGCTGAAGCTGAGGCTGAGGCTGAGGCTAAGGCTGAGGCTGAGGCTGAGGTTGAGGCTGTGGCTGAGGCTGAGGCTGTGGTTGAGGCTGCGTCTGAGCCTGAAGCTGAGGCTGCCTATGAGTCCGAGGCCGAGGCCGAGGCGGAGGCTAAAATGGAGGCAGTGGCCGTGGCAGAGGCCGAGGCAGAGGTCGTGGCAGAGGCCGAGGCCGAGGCTGAAAAGGAGGCTGAGGCCGTGATTGAGGTTGAGGCTGAGGCTGAGGCTGAGGCTGAGGCTGAGGTTGAGGCTGAGGCTGAGGCCGCGGTGCCGCCAGTTGAAGAGGAAGTTGAAGTGGAAGTGGAAGTGAAAGTGGATGTTGAAGAGGTAGAAGCTGAAGTAGAAGCAGGAGCAGAAGCAGAAGCAGAATTAATAGGCAAAGCAGAAGCAGAGGAAGAAGCGGAAGTGGCAGCAGGAGTTGAAGAAGTAGAAGTGGAAGAGAAGGAGATGTTGGTGGAGCAAGAGCCAGAGGCGAAGGCGGAGGAGCAGGTCTTGACACCTGTCAGTGGTGTCGAGATGGAGGCAGCTCCTCCGGCCACACTTGTAGCGTCAGAGGCAGCACCAGTTGAGGCAGGCGCCTTTGAGGCCTCAGTTGAGGAGGAAGCAGAAGTGCGTGAGGCGAAAGTGAGTGAGGTGGAAGCGACTGAGTCGCAGATTGAGGCAGAGATTGAGGCAGAGATTGAGGCAGAGATTGAGGCAGAGGCAAAGATAGCCGCCGAGGTAGCGGCTGAGCCCGAGGGCGTTGTGCCAGAGGAGCATGAGCTCGAAGTGGAAGTGGAAGCCGAAACGAAGGTGCCACCAACTGAGTTTGAGGCTGAAGCTGAGGCTGAGGCTGAGGCTGAGGCTAAGGCTGAGGCTGAGGCTGAGGTTGAGGCTGTGGCTGAGGCTGAGGCTGTGGTTGAGGCTGCGTCTGAGCCTGAAGCTGAGGCTGCCTATGAGTCCGAGGCCGAGGCCGAGGCGGAGGCTAAAATGGAGGCAGTGACCGTGGCAGAGGCCGAGGCAGAGGTCGTGGCAGAGGCCGAGGCCGAGGCTGAAAAGGAGGCTGAGGCCGTGATTGAGGTTGAGGCTGAGGCTGAGGCTGAGGCTGAGGCTGAGGTTGAGGCTGAGGCTGAGGCCGCGGTGCCGCCAGTTGAAGAGGAAGTTGAAGTGGAAGTGGAAGTGAAAGTGGATGTTGAAGAGGTAGAAGCTGAAGTAGAAGCAGGAGCAGAAGCAGAAGCAGAAGCAGAAGCAGAATTAATAGGCAAAGCAGAAGCAGAGGAAGAAGCGGAAGTGGCAGCAGGAGTTGAAGAAGTAGAAGTGGAAGAGAAGGAGATGTTGGTGGAGCAAGAGCCAGAGGCGAAGGCGGAGGAGCAGGTCTTGACACCTGTCAGTGGTGTCGAGATGGAGGCAGCTCCTCCGGCCACACTTGTAGCGTCAGAGGCAGCACCAGTTGAGGCAGGCGCCTTTGAGGCCTCAGTTGAGGAGGAAGCAGAAGTGCGTGAGGCGAAAGTGAGTGAGGTGGAAGCGACTGAGTCGCAGATTGAGGCAGAGATTGAGGCAGAGATTGAGGCAGAGTATAATAAAACAATTCGAAGAAATACAATAGATTATTTTGGTTCTACTCGTAATCTGAAATATATCTTGCTATAATTATAGGTAAAACATTTTTTACAGTAAGGTTTTTCATAGAGTTTGAGGTAGACGCGTACATTATCGACATCATTTGCAAGAATAAGCAATTAAGCAGTGGTAACGAAGAAACGGAAAAGAAGGTTGGCTCTCAATATCGCTGCTGCTTGAATCGAGGTGAACGACATCTAAAATATACTGGAGTGGAGATACATAGTTGGACAGTCAGGGCAATTCTCAAAGGGATCTAAGATACCCACATTTTATACTTCAATTTGACCATTAGTAATTTTTAAACATTATTAAGGTATGAATAGTCAAGCAGAATGGACCATCAACCTCCAGATCACAAGTTCATTCCCCATCAGTTCTAGCTGTCCTTTCGGATACTGTGGACAGATTATTTATTTTGAAGACAATAGCTTGTTTTCATATAATCAATCAACAAAGAGCCTGCCAGCGCGAAATTCACGTCTCGACAGCGCAGTATCGCCAACTCCAGAGGCTCGAGTATGGAAAAATGCGCACTCTCCGTAATTTCTACTTGAGCCAGCCAACCGAATAGAAGTGATCGCTTTCGGTAGAGTTTTGTATGTATATTAATACGGATCAGTATTAGAGCGTCTTCAAACCATTAAGGTGCAATAGTGACTTGACTTTCTTCAAGGTCGATCCATGAAAAAAAAACATTAAAGTTGCGCAGATCCCCTAAGTTTATAAGAAGCTGGTAAATTAGTCTCAAAAGTTAATATAAGAAGATATTGAATACAGTGAACTGACAAGCAGAGATGCGAAAGTGAATATACGAAATCAGGAGGTGGGTACAAGATAATTTACTTGTCTCTCTTCAAACAAGTATAATTATCCAGTAGTTAACGTAACACTACAGATTTTCTGACAAGCAGACTTGAAGGGTTGAAGCCTTGGATGGCAACACCCGAGCCAAAAGGAATGATGATTGAAGCATGCTGAGGATAACAGCGGAAGACAAATAAACTGGAAATAACCATTTCTGTAAGCGGTTATTCAAGTTTGAATTTTCCAACTCTATCGCCATATAAGTAAAGTGATTTCGAAGGGGATCGGGGAGAGGCTACTGAAAGGGGGATGAAGTCATTGAATTTGTTGACAGACGGCGCCTGATGTAAGGTTCTTAAATCATCTTAATAGACGAGGTCCAAATGGACTATTTTTTTCAGAGCAGGGGTTAAGAATCCGACTTGGTCTGAAATAAAAGCAAAAATAGTAAATATTAAAATGCAACTTGTACGCATTCCGACGTGCCTCATGCACGTTAGGTCTGAGACGAAAACCATGAAGCGGTCAAGCACCCGAACACATAAAATTTGTATACTACTTTCTTCACTCCAACCTCATTACTACGGTTCTGAAAACTCTCGTACATAAATTATACTGATAACAATGGCTGACTTTTA